>OX328097.1:58885921-59512809 GCA_946811185.2 Hippopus hippopus
TGACATGGGTTGATACTTTTTGCAGATGCATTAAGTCCTTTTCACAGAGCATGGCTCATTTATAGAGTCCTCACTGCCAGTATGCAGTCATACATGTACGGGTATTTTGTCTTGATCAACAGATTAATTGAACAGCTACTAAACAGGGTATTTTAGCACCAGACAGAAACGTTTGAAAAATAAGATAAACGACGGTTAGTAGCATTTTGTAGAAAGAAATTTAACACCCCCCACGCGGTCCTTTTTCAAAAGCATTGAAAACATTGTAAAAATGAGAAGCAACTGCTCATTTTCACACAATATTTTCGAAAACTGGAATTTTAAAGGAGGTCTAAAGTCGCATTGAACAGGAATCAAATGGTAAGTAACAAGGGGGCTATGATGGCCCTGTGTTGGCCACTGGCTAATAACATAGGCAGTCATTTGCACAGTCTGCGACAATTATCCGTTGGAATTCTGCAATCATGTAACAATTTACGGTTAAAAAAAGATTAATGATTCTAACTTCCGTTGACTTTTTCTTAATTACACAGTATGTAAAAATAGTGTAAAGCCATTAACAATCATCGTCATGACGTGCAGAACACGCACTCTATGCACCACCCCCTGATCAAGATTCTATAATCACCAAGAGAACATTCGGAATCCTGACGAATGACTCTTGACCAGAAGTTTTTTTTCCTTGAATACGCCAATCATGAATAAGCCTCGCCAATGGGAGTGTTATTTTTTTTGTCCGATTTAGATTAAGTGGTTCCACCAAGAAATCAGTAGAGCTACAGAATTAATCAGACAGACTCTTTCAGTTCAACTTTCACAATTTCAGTCACACATTTCCACCCTATGAAACGTAATTGAGCCCTACTCTAGCAAAGGGGGTTTAATGCATATGAATCATGAGGTAGAATGGTACTTGGACATATAGAAAATCGACCAATAGCATAAAAATTGAATTTCAACCCATGCACAGGCTGACAATGATCGATCTCTATGCAGATGCATTAAGCCCCCTTCTCACAGAGCATGACATTTGTTTCCATACTTGTATAACCCTTATACGATCAGGAACAAAAACCTGGAAGTTTAATCATAACAGACTGTAAAAACTCAATAGTTTGATCTGAGATCGACAAAGTCCAATACATTAAAACAGTTTGACCTGAAACTGCCTTGAAAAGATAAAATTTGATAAATTAACTTTGTACGTGGTGTCCGTGGTTGCGAGGCAGAGCGTCGGCCTCATAACCAAAAGGTTCCGAGTTCGATACCCGGGAGCGGGTGTCTACTTTTTTTATTGTCCCACATATTCGGCGCGAGTACTGGTGTATTTCCCAGGAAGCAGAATCGAGAGAGATTAGTATAAGTTGTAAGATCTTGTTTCTTAATCGATGTAAAATAAATATGCTTAAACTAAACAAAATTTGAATTTTCTTTTTACTCAGTGAATATGCTGTGTTCATTTAATTTCATTTAGCTATTAAAATATGAATTGAAGTAACTGGCTTGATACAGATTAACGGATTTAGGATTGAACCCATTCGAAAAAGAAATAAACATGTTTGTGCTGGCAAAGGTCCTTCCATTTGTTCTCGTAATTGAAATAAATAATACCAGCCTTTCAATAATTTCAGCGGATTATGCCACCGGTAGATTAAATTGACGCTTATATTAACTCTTTTAGCATCACAGGCGAAATCGGGGGCTTTTGCGGACGGCATAGATCAAGATCAGACTGCACAGAATGTGCAGTCTGATCTTGGATCTATGCCATCCGCTTGTGTAGTCAAACCTGTAAGATAAAGATCTTTCTGAGATTCATAGCATTGTATTTTTACCTGTCAAAATGGGTTGACTTTATATATTTGGCGCTGGACGGGTTAAGAAAAACAAAAATAAAGATTAACTCTTTAGCCCTGATTGAGGCCTTTTGTTTTGAATTTTATACGTTAACGCCCCCCCCCCCCCCCCCGCCAAAAATTAAAAAAAAAAAAAAAAAATTAAGGTTCTTTAGTTGACACAACTGTTCTTTTGAAATTATGTCAATCATTTCTTTGCGTTTGCATTGCTAGTGCTACTTTATCAAGGTGTTTCATGGGATATCATTAAATGGGTAAAAAGTTCGTAAGTTACTCCCAACGTACTCCGTGTGTAATCGCATCGACCGATCTTTCTCGTCGTGGTCCATACACGTGCAATACTGATGATCTTTTACAGAACATTTCGAAAAGAGTCGCCAGACAACTTTAGACGAATTACGCGATTTTGCAGTTTTTATCAGTTCTTCGCAAAATTGTCTACCCAAGGCAGTGGCTACTTTGCCACTAAACCATCGTCGAAACAATGGGCAGCGGTTAGAGAGGAATGAATCCTGACGCAATGACTATCATCAATTTTCGGAAAGAAATCGGCCGAGCTGGGGATTCGAACCAGCGACCCATTGGTTCAAGTCCTGTACGCTACCACGTGAGTTGCCGGGCTCGGCACGACCTTACCAGTATCATGAAGTTCCAGGTACGCTAGGATGCCTTCGGAATCGAGTCAGAAACTGCAAGTGAGATGAAGAGAATTTACTTTTATTTCGTCAACACATTTGGGTCACAGATAATCTTGGCTAATAATTAACTAACACTTGTTTCAACGGCTGAAAATCCAATCCCACCAAAAAACGAAGAGATATTTTCAAAGAATGTAGAATGATGTTGCGGACAGTGTAGATTAAGATCGGTAGAGAACTTAAAGAACAAGAACTTGCGGTCCAGTCTTGACCTACGTTATTCGTAGTTGCCAACTTGGTAGATACATTTATGTCGTTTAAACCTCGAAAAAGTTCAACGTTAGAACGATAACTTTGCTTTACTTTCAACTATCAGTAAACATTTCTTGACCCTTTATCCGTATCTTAACAAAACACGGTCGGAGAAAGTTTTAGATTTAGAAATGGAATAAATTATATCTTCTTTATACCCAAGCAATTCAAGTGGACCTTATGTAACCAACTTATCCAACACGCCACGACGTTACGCAACCTATCGCTGAAAAATGTGAACGTAATTGATAGATTAAGTTAGAAAGTAAATGTACAAAATGTTTGTCATCGGAAATGTATCCTGAAAGATTCCAGCGGAAAATTGTGAGTAGTGTTTGCTTTCTAAATGGAGGGTTACGACTTTAAGAACAATGAAGCGGTGTACTTCCGGCGATGAAATGTACCGTGTAGATGCATATCAAGCTACGTGATACAGCCGTGGGACTTGATCAACTGATCATCCGAGGTTTGCCGAATGGACAAATACACTGAGTAGCATGCACCATAGTAATACTAGTTTCCCTCGATGATAGTCATTAAAGCGGAAAGAATGGATTATTTTTCAAAAAATAAATGAATATAGTTACATATATTACCGTTTGTTGCCATTCTAAACAAATATACGTGGTTAAAACGAACCATCCCTTCGTCAGGTTAGCCAATTATGAAGGATAACCTAATGGTCGTTTGAGGCAAGTAATTGTTGTTTACTTTTGCCAACAAATCATTAAAATGCATAGTTACTTACCTTGAAGTTGTTTAAGTCCATGTTTAAGTAAAAATATGTCGAATGTCTATCGCAGTGACATCATCAAAAACCATGCACCAAACTCCACATTTTACGAAGGTTTCAGTGACGTCAGTTTTGAGTAAATTTGGGCACTCAGAAGGGAATTGCGATTTAATCAGTGCAGTCAATTAGTAAGACCATAAAACAGGGAAAATTTCGCTTAATAGGCCTACATGTTGGAATGGTAAAACTTTGCCTTAAAATAAATTCGTTACATACGGTCAGGTGGCAGGGGACTTGGAAACTTAATTACGGCTATGGCGAATCATGTCGTCACCTCGCCGTCGGCTGCCCCGTGCCACCTGACCTAGTACAGATAACTGTCCCCTAAGGCGATGTTACTCTTTGACTGGTCGCCTTTGGGTACAGAGAAGATCAAGACAAAATCAGTTGAAAGCTCCGCACAGATTTTGTGCGCAAGTTTGAACTCTTATAATTTCGCAAATAGAGCACAAAACTAGGATTTAAACATACCTTTGCTTGTGTATTTAATAAACTTTCGTTTGAAATACAAACCTTTTCAATTTAAACGCTGAACATAAGAGAAAACCGTGCATTTCATCTGTTATTCGAGTTGTTTACGTTCCCGAAAACACACAAAATGGCCGCCACGCACGATAATTTCGTTAGTGATTTTTCCGAGATTTACATGTTTTATATTAAATGACTTCTACAAGCTCTTTATGTAATGAAGCGTTTAATAATTCGTCTTTGGTCATGTTTGTTACCAATAGTTAATTGCATTTCGCTGCAATACAGATTAAACCGACGAAACAGAAAGTCAGTATATAGCGCTCTTTCTTTGCTACCGGAAAATTTACGATGGACTTGAGAAGGTATGGTGTACACTAAATGTCCAAATATGAAACAAGAGGGCCATGATGGCCCTGTATCGCTCCACTGGCTTTTTAACCCTTTACCACACAAATCCAAGTGTTAATGACCCTGAAAGAGAAGGCTTTCAAAAACATCGTGAGAATTGTCAGCCAGTATTTTCTCCATTTCCCACAACGTTTCCTAACCTATCAAAGACAGAAATAGTCATTTAAGCTACATTCAGTTTGTCTTTTGCAATGGCTTTAAACTTGGTAGAGTAAAAAAAAACTCATTTCTTAAAGAGTTAATTAACGTATCATGCGCTTAATTGGCATTGACAGAGACATACAGCATAGAAAGTCTGTATGGTAATAAACTTACTTTGAAAACATAACCTCTACCCCGCCCGCCGAACAAAAAGAGTCATATCTCTTTAAATGCAAAGACAATGTCAGTAAATACAAGCAGGTTTATTCATTAGCATGAAAGGTAAAGTTCTGAAAAGATCAGAGTGATAGAAACGTTACTTTAAATTAAACACTCCATTCATGTGAGCAAAACTATTACCATCAAAATAAATCACTCTCCCTTAAAACAGAACATTTCCTCTCCAAAAAACTTGAATACCAAACTCCAATAATGTATAAGTGCAGTTTGATAATCAAGGGAGGTAAATAGTAACAAACTTTATCTTGTATAATAGGAGTTATTTCCCTTGATTGCTATTTTGAATTACAGTCACTATATAAGCCCATGTTAAACTTGTGATCCCAGGGGCAGAGCCAAAAGCTACATGCCAAATTTGGTAGCCCTGGGCCTTAGGGTTTCAGACAAGAAGATTTTCAAAGATGTTCATAATTTTTCAGTTTTGTTGCCATGGCATCCAGAGTTTTTGAAGGAATCAAATTCTTTCAAGAATTCTAAAGAGGACCATGGCAGGATCATTTCTGTGAAGTTTCATCAAATTTGGATGGATAGTTTCAGAGAACAAGAAGTTTGAAAAAAAAAGTTAACGCACGCACGCACGCACGCACGGACGCACGACGGACACCGGGCCATGACATAAGCCCGCTGGCCTTCGGCCAGTGGAGTTAGAAATCACCGTAGCGTCTCATTATTGAGACTACCACTTGACCGTACAACTAATACTGTATCTATGTCCATAATAATAATGTGACGTTTCAAAACGAAAGAACTACAACAATTCTGTGGACGTCGTTAATCGCCACAGAATGCCGATATGGCTTCGGAACAGGATACGGGGAAGAAAAACTCGATGTGTATATAATTGGCTTGCATCACGCGAAAAGGGGCATTCGGACATTTGCGTAAAGTGTCGTATCGGATCAGCCTGCGCAGTCCGCGCAGGCTAATCCGAGACGGCACTTTACGACTACATTAGATTTTGTGCCACAGTAGACTTGTGCAAAGCAGAAAATTACATAAAAACGGAAAGTGCCGTCTCGGATTAGCCTGCGCGGACTGCGCAGGCTGATCCGAAACGACACTATACGCAAATGTCCGAATGCACCTTTTCGCGTGTTGCAGGCCATATATAGTCCGCATAAGAGAAAGTCAATCCAACCCCGTTATGTCAGTAACACTTACCGTACTTCAGTAGGCAGGAAACTAGATCTAGTAAATTTGCAGTTCAGTCATAAAAACTAGCAATATTTACGTTATAAAAATGGCAAGGCAGTAAGAGACGACAAACTGAGGACTTACATGATAAACACTGCGAGTTGTAATTATGATAGCAGAAATAAAATACTGTCTATTCAGAATTGTTTGTAGTTTTATTTACAACATCCCTGAAATATGCTAAAAGTGTTGAATGTGGAGATTTCCAGCTTTTCTAATTTTTTTTTTTTTGATATCTCTATTGTCATCTTTGCTGGAATGGTGTTTTCTTTACCAAACTATTGAACCTTGAAGCTCTGAACCCGGATATAGTTGCTTATACAGACAGTGTAGATCGAGATAAGACTATGTGTACAGTGACTGGCAGTCTGATCTTGGATCTAAACTGTCCTCTACTTTGCTAGATCTTCTGAAAGAAACAACCTTTAAATTTAATAGTGATGAAACTAAGAATTTCATAAGTATTGCAATGCTTTTCTTGTCTCTTTCATTCCCACGTGTTCATTTTTGCACCTCTTATGATCAATATATTATCATAAAAGACCATTTTAGCAAATATAACAAAACAGTGTCTAAAAGGTGATTTGGCTGAATGAAGTATCTTACTTTTCATCCAACCAAACTTGAACAAAAGGGCCATTGGCCCTATGGTGCTCACCCGAGTAAAGGCATCTAGGGTTGATAAAGGTGAAGAGATCCTGATTCTAATAATGTAAAGCACATTAGTATGACGTACTCTTTGACCAAATGTGACCAAATTTCAAACTTGGTCGAAATATTAACAAGACAAGCATTCTGACCAAGTTTCAAGAGTATTAGGCTGAAAATGAGGCCTCGAAACTGCACACAAGGTTTTTCGTGAGTATCTGGCTGGAACTGCGGCCTCTCTCTAGAATGCACAAAAAGTTGGACCAGTGACCTACTTTTTCATTTGACGTGACTCAATTTTATACTTGTCTGAGATATCATTAAAACAAACACTCTGACCTAGTTTCATGAGTATCATTCTGAAAATGTGGTCCTTAGATTGCACAAAGATTTTTCTAAGATTTAGTCCAGTTACCTACTGTTAGACCCGACATAGCCCTATTTCGAACTTGTGCAATATCTCATCAATCCAAACATTCTGACCAAGTTTCAAGAGTATCAGGCTCAAAATGTGGCCACTAGAGTGCACACAAGGTTTTTCTAAGATTTTGCCAAGTGAAGCTACCTTATGACCCGACATGATCCAGTTTCAAACTTGTCCGAGATATCATTGCCACTAGAGTGCACACAAGGTTTTTCTATGATTTTGCCAAGAGAAACTACTTTCTGACCCGACATGATCCAATTTCAAACTTGTCCGAGATATATCATTGCCACTATATGGTGGCATATTTCTGCTACGAGAAACGAGATAGCTATCATGATAATTTTAAAAAACTATCGCGATAACTTAAAGTTTCCTGGAAATTTTATCAAGATAGTGAAAAGTTTCCTGAAAAAATTATCACGATAAACTTAATAATTTAACTCAAAATTTCTCAATGGTGCACGAAGCTGACATTCGAGGTAAAATAATCGTAATAGTTCTATCCGTTTCTCGATATCTATAAATAGAAAATTCACCATTTGGATGAGCTCGGTAGTTTTTGACTTCGCAAGATTGCAGTTAGTAGAAATTCGAATTATTATCAGTTGTAGCTTAATTGGTAAATTTTGACAAGACCCGAAATAACAGAAGTCTGTAACATCACAAAGACGACTCGAAATGCCTCCTTCAAACAACTTTAAACCATTCAGGGAAAGGCAAATTCATAACGTTGTAGACAAAGATGGTCCGAAACCGTATCTAATTATAGATACCGTGAATGTCAGTTGTGGGCACGAAAGCCAAAAAATTCATAATAACAGTTAGAATTATCGCGATATTTTTATCGTGAAAATTTTTATTATCTAGATAATATTTCCAGGAAACTTTGTTTTATCACGATAGTTCTCTTAAATTATCGCAATAGCTATCTCGTATCTCGCGGCAGAAATATGCCACCATACCATTACAGTGCACACAAGGTTTTTCTAAGATTTTGCCAAGTGAAGGTACTTTATGACCTGACAAGATCCAGTTTCAAACTTGTCCGAGATATCATCAAGACAAACACTCTGGCCTAATTTCGTGATTATCGGACCGAAAATGTGGCCTTTAGATTGCACACAAGGTTTTTCCAAGATTTAGTCCAGTGACCTACTTTTTGACCCGACATAACCCAATTTCGAACTTGTCCAAGATATCACAAATCCAAACATACTGACCAAGTTTTAAGAGTATCAGGCAGAAAATGTGGCCACTAAAGTGCGAACAAAAGTTTCTAAGATTTCGTTGAATGAACCTATTTTTTGACCTCACGTGACCCATTTTCAAACTTAACTGAGATATCACCGATTCAGACAGTTTGACCGAGTTTTAGGCTGAAAATATGGCCTCTAGACTGCACACAAGGTTTTTCAAAGATTTTGCCCATTTATCTATTTTTGACCCGACGTGACCCAATTTCGAACTTGTCCTAGACATCATCGGGATAAATATTCTGATTGAGCTTCAAAAGTATTAGGCTGAAAATGTGGCTTCTACAGTGTATACAAGTTTACTTCTAAGATTTGCCCCAGTGAGCTATTTTCTGACCCGATGTAAGCCAATTTCAAACTTGTGCAAGCTTTTATCAAGACAAACATTCTGAGTTCCAGGAATATCTGACCGAAAATTTGGCATCTACAGTGCACACAAGGTAAAAGATTATCGACCAGACGATGCACGATGGATGCCGGACACAGCATGATCACAAAAGCTCACCTTGAGCACTTCGTGCTTAGGTAAGCTAAAAAGAAATGGTATAGTTCCATATGGCCTGCAACACGCAAAAAGGGTCATTCGGACATTTGCGTAAAGTGTCGTCTCGGATCAGCCTGCGCAGTTCGCGTATGCTGATCCGAAACACTTTCCGTTTTTTTGTAATTTTCTGTTTTGCGCAAGACTACTGAAGAACAAAATCTGATGTGGTCGTATAGTGCCATCTCGGATTAACCTGCGCGGACTGCGCAGTCTGATCAAATGTCCGAATGCCCCTTTTCGCGTGAAGCAAGCCATACGGAGTAAATCAGCACATGGTTAAAAGGCATCTATAGGCTGATGAGAATGAAAATAAGTTAGAAAGAAAGGGGTTCATTCTCAATAACAGATTGTTTGTACGAGACGATAGCATTTGTCTTTTCACGGTCGGCCGAATCCATTCCTTTCTTCTAAAATGCCCGCCGTACTCTTTTTGTAATGACGCAATCTGCGTTTTACCTGTCATACCTTTTATGTGTTTGTTTCGTTACATTGTGTATGTCAACACAGGCTAAATTTACCATCTGAGAGTTATAGTATAAAGTTTTTTTTTTTTTTCATTTTTCACTTTCATATAAAACATTCACGTGATCCTGTTGCATCTGTCATGTAGGGTTATGGTTTTCACGGCGTTAATGAGACAAAACTTACTACTGTTACAGGAGCTCTTTGATCATATCTCATGTACAGAGGAGTCTCTTCCTAATTTGCATTAAATATGTGTTTCTTTTTACATGCCGTGTTTCTCAGGAATTTCAATAATGTCACGCAGCATAAGAGAACTTAAAATCACTCTCTATATGTAAGTTAGACTGTTACATTTTAGCAGCTCTCAATAACATTCAATATTATTGACTAGGACTAACTACAAAATTACAGAACTAGAAAGTAATCAGGAACTCTTTCTGATAAAAGGTAAAAATGCCGAGTTCAACTGCTTAGTACTTTGATGGATTCAGATTTGATGATGATAAGTTTCGATTTTTCCGAGTTTAGATGTTGGTCCATAAGCCTAAGAGTTCTCACTAGGAATAAGGAAAATTTCCAGTTTGTACAAGGGGTTTTTGATTTGATTTCTGTCTTTGCCAGAATATTTCATTGTAGAACCAGGATCAACGCACTGTTAGAGCTTGATCTTCGCTGTCAGCAAAACCGCTGAAGGAGATACTCATATTTCCTATTCAAGCATTTTTGGTCTCAGACACAGAGGAGTGAAGGACAGTTGGAGGGCAGCCATAAACGATAATGATCATAGTAAAACCATGCGTTTTTGTAGTTATTTCATTTATATGTAGATTCAGTGGTAACTTTATGTATAGGCCTACATATAGCATAACAACACAAACATTCCCATCCCCCGCCGAAAGTAGAAGATGTGTGTCTTCTTGTAGGTTGGTTTAAAGGCTAAAACATCTAGATTTAAGAATTATTTTCTTGCGTAGCTAATTACAAAGTATAATATATATAAAAAAAAACTTTAACAAAGTACATTTTTTCGGCATAATACCGGAAAACAGCCCTCCACTATATGGCGAAAACCCATGAAAATCTAAATCGTGTGTCAAAAGAATTTTGATTTCTTATGGATTTATTCCGTATACATCAAATACAATATTGGTCTACGGAATAAAGCACACAATTTCATTAATTTATCTTTTAATTCGTGATACAATACAACATGTATGCATTGGGCTGTATAGTGGAGGGGCGTTTGCCGGTATTATGCCAAAGCAATAAATAAAATAAATATGGAAGGTAAGTTAACATTCTTGTTTAATACACTCCTCCTCAAAGACAACTATCCAGCTGTTAAGGTATTGCCATCCTAACGCCTCTAGTGCAACATGGAATAAAATTTCTTATTAGTTGATAAATAAGGATTTATACTGATATAATATTTTTGCTCATTTCTAACCGACCAGAAAATTCATTTGTTTTCTATCTTGAAATTATTTGATGATATTTTTGTTAGTTTTCTGAAAAGGGAGGTAGTTATTATCTCCCTTTGTAATGAGAATAGAGTGGCTTTAGATTTATAAATGATAATTCTAAGAAGGAAAAAATGGAAAAAGTGGCTCGGTCAAAGTATTACAATAATACTCATTTTTAATCATAGCAAAATTTTTAGGATAATATTATTGTGGAAATAGCTGTTTTCATTAGAATGGTACTACCTTAATACAGCTCAAGTTATGCTCCAAAGAAACCTTGAGACTCAAAAATTAACAAAGGGACATAACTCCAAAATCATGGTACTGCACTACTCCTCAATAAAATCTGCCTACCTCTGAAATCTCACATTGATATTCAATCTTCGAGCTATGCTCCAGACAAAATTCAAGTATGTAAAATAACAAAAGACAATAACTCCTAAATTATGGCACTGAAAATTATAGTTCTTGTACCATGCACTTCTCCTCAATATCCCTTATCAACCTGTGAAGTTTCATGTTTATGTCTGATGTAGTATTCAAGTTATGCTCCAGACAAATTTTTAAGTAGGAAAAAATAACAGAGGATAATAACTCCTTAACTATGCAGCCAATAGTTATGGTTCTTGTGCAATGCACTTTTCTTCAATGTGATCTATGCCCCTGTGAAGTACCCTGTTTACACCTCTAATAGTTTTTGTGTTATGTACCAGACAAGATTTAAGTATGAAAAATAACAAAGAGCAATAACTACAAAATTATGGTACTGAAAATTATAGTTCTTGTACACTGCACTTCTCATTAATGTCATCTATCAACCTGTGAAGTATCATGTTTAGCTCTCATGTAGTTTCAAGTTATGCTCTGGACAAAAGTTAAGTAAGAAAAAATAACAAAGGGCAATAACTCTGAATTATGCAATCAAGTATTGTGGTTCTTGTGCACTGCACTTTTTCTTGATGAGATCTATCCACCTGTGAATTATCATTTTACACCTGTAATATTTTTTGAGTTATGCTCCGGAAAAGAAAGTAGGACGCAAGGAAGAAAGACGGAAGGACGGAGGGCTACTATTATCATATCCCCAGCCGCCCTTTTGGCGAGGGATAATTGTCGCCGGGGGGGGGGGGGGTTTACAAAAGGCGCATCGAAAAAAATCGAAACACTTGAAACCGATATTATTAAAACAACGATTACGTAATCGCTGTTTTAAAAAATCATAGCAAAAGTCTGATATAGGCTGGAGAATTGACCCTGCAGGGCGTGGCTAACTTCTGACGTAAGTCGACCGGTTTATTTTTCATTTTAATGGTACCTAGTCCGTTCGATATCGTTCGAAATCTACGTAAACACACTCATCATAACAATACTTGATCAATCCCTTGCTTTAAGGAATACGGCTACTCACGATGATTTTCAAATTTACCTCAATCTAAAATGCAGGGAGCTGTATATAGACCTAGCTTTCCGCCCTGCCAGCTCAATTCTTACTGCCTATATGGCCTGCCAAAAGGGGCATTCGGACATTTGCGTAAAGTGTCGTCTCGGATCAGCCTGTGCAGTCCGCGCAGGCTGATCCGAGACGGCACTTTACGACTACATTAGATTTTGTCCTACAGTAGACTTGCATAAAACAGAAAATTACATAAGAACGGAAACTGTCGTCTCGGATTAGCCTGCGCGGACTGCACAGGCTGATCCGATGCGACGCTTTACGCAAATGTCGGAATGCCCTTTTTTCGCGAGTTGCAGGCCAATTATTTATAATCTATATGTAGTTTTGTTATGGCATTACAGAATGAAGAAAACAATAACATTATTACTTCTGATTCTACAGACAACGACCATAGACTCAAAATGCCAACGGAGCAGACACGATGAACTTATGCGAATAGATTATTTACTTTCGAGAGCTCTAAAATATGTGCATCGTCAACATTTCCATACGGACAAAGACAAGCCAGATGACACGTCGGGTATAAAGCTTATAGAGCACTTGGATAAACATCAAATAGAAAGGAAAACGGTCGACTGACTGTCGTTATAATTCAAATATTAAGTAATAAAACTGATGATAGCTATTACACTTTTTTTCTTTCTATTTATGAGAATTTTCCTGAAAACATTCTTATCACTTCGTTTAATTAAGTATCTGTCTTTTTGTAGACTTCTATTTTCTATTTAATAAAAATTTATGTAGCTTTTCCGACATTTCTTTGATATATGCTTATCTATCTATCTATCTATCTATCTATACTACAATAGTGAATAGTGAATAGCGTTTTTAAGGCCCGTCGACAACTTAGGTCATATTGGGCGCACTTACTTAGTAAACAATAATGCGAGGTGAAAATAACATACATGTGCAACAACATAAGACAAACATGATAAATGAGGAATGGACGAAACACAAAATGATGCCCCTTTTGTCGCCTTTTACGACATGCATGCTGTCACTTTTGTTCCCCCAGATGAAATGGCAGATGTGACGATCGCGGGACTGCAGTGGTTTATTCTTATACCCCCGATTAAACCACACGGGGTCCCACAGGCCAATTGATTCTCATTCCAAGCCCTATTTACATCGAGAAAAAAATACAGGATTTGGAATAAGAACTACCCAGCCTGCTGCAATCCTACGAATTACGAGGAAAGCAGCCGTTTGTCTCTAATTTTAGTCGCCTTCTACGACATGCCATAGAGAAAGGCCGAGGTCCTATTCTATAAATTAAAAAAACCCGGGACCCCACGGGGACTATACTACAAACATTATCAGTCGTGTATACTAAGTCAATACATGAATCCTGCGAATGGCTTTTCCAGTCGTTCAGCAAAGAAACATCTATAGCCTTGTGGCAACGAGATATTACTGAAACGAACAATTTCTCTCTCTGTCGCAATATATTTATTTGTATCAATTCATTGAAACTTAAAGATAGGGCACCCCCAATGGGATTCGTGTAACATCGCCATTCATCGCCAAAAAAAACGTACGGATTCGGCTAAAACTCGGGTTATCCGTAATCGATCGGCCGATACACGCTAGCTCCCCGCATCAATTATGGATTACCCGAGTTTTGGCCGAATCCGTGCGATTTTGGCGATGAACAGCGATGTTACACGAATCCCATTAGGGTGCCCTATCCTTAAGTTGTGTTGATTATCACTAATCTACTTCCCACGCCCCACAAAGGCGTCTGCTGCGAAATTATTTTCTATTTATATTGCCCACGGCTATACTACATTTTCATCTGGAATCAGTTTCATCAGTACAAGATCAGGACCCGAATTCACCAACCATTCGAAAGAATACTCCTTGTCTAATTCTAGATTCAAACAGTAACGCAACTTCTGAATGGCTACACCATTTGGTTGAGCTAATCAGAAATTGTACTACTTCAAAATATAGAAAATTCCTATGAGTAAGGCTAAGGATGTTCTTAAGAATGGTTGGTGAATAACGAACCTGGGTCTGTACAGTATTCACCAACCACTCTAAAGAACGCACTTGGTCTAATTTATTGATTTTGAAAGTAATACGACTTTGATTGGCTAAACCATTTGGTTTAGCCAATCAGAAGTCGTGTGACTTTCAAATTTAGAAAGTTCTTGAGAATTAGGCTAAGAATGTTCATAAGAATGTTTGGTGAATACGAAGCCTGATCTATCTACATGGGTGGACACGGAAATATATGCTACCTCGATATTGGTGAAAATACAGTTCTGAAGAATACAGCGGGGACAGAAACCGGACGACAGTTATAAAAACTAATTAAACACAATGAAAGTTGTCGGAAATAAAAGAAGGAAAAATATCGGCTAACCATCGTTATACTGAAATATCGAAAGTAGAAACTGATAATAAAATTAAACTATGTTCGTTTTGCAGATGTGAATTTTAGAAAACTCAATTTTACTGGATTTTTATCTAACGATTTCTTAAAAGCAGATGTCTTCTTTTTTTTTTCTGTTCATAACTTGTTTTATTTCAATCACCTTACCCTCGAAGGTTTCCCTTTAGGATTTTTTCCGGTATTAGCAATAGCTACATGATGATTTACATGTGAGAATGTTCAATAATGAAATCTATAAATTGATCCTTTTTTCTTACCTATTCAACAAAAATGACTATACTGACGATAGTAATGATAATTGTTTATTATTGTTTTTATCATTATTACTATCATCATTATTATTTCTGTTACTATCATTATTATTATCATTATTATTATTACTGTTGTTATCATTATTTTTAGCATTATTATCAAGCCTATCATCATCATCATCATGGTATTAGCCTATACGTCTGTAAGTCTGCCTGTGCGTAACCAGCATTTTCTCCTTTTCCCACAATGTTTTCAAGTCCATTCGTCGTCAGAGTCGTAAATACGGGGATCGTCTTTTCAATTTAAAAGGTTCTGAAAAGCGTGGCTTATTTTGTTAAAATCAAAGCATATGATAAAAAGGAACCCCGTTGAGTATGTCTGTTTTTTAGAAAGTTGTTCAAAACCGGCTTTCTACATTATTTCAAGTTTATCACGGTGATATCTTATTTTCACATCGGTTGTCCTTGCTTGATCAGGGCTATCTAGTCGCGCCGTAATAATTCCTTGGACAGAATGTCTTGGTATGCAAGACAGATTTTTTTCAGAGACAGGAACTTTGAAATCGCACTGGTTTTTTTGGGGGTTTTTTTTTTGGGGGGGGGGGGGAAAGAAGGGGGGGACTGGAAATTATCGTTTCATTCGAGGTTTAACTTTTGTTCAACGAATTCAATAGCAAGCTCGATTCCCGAATTTACTGACAAGGCGCTCTCCAAAATTCAGCTTATTCCATGACTGTACCGTATGGATCACCCAAATGATCCAGTGAGCAATTCCGATATGTTGTGCACAAATTGCCCAGCCAAAACACACCCTTTGATTGTACTATTTCAAGTTCATGCTGCTCGGTTGACCAATCAGAATAAAAGCAGACTGGAGAGAACGTGCAGTCTGCTTTTAGATCTATACCGTCCCGCAGTTTAGTCAAGCCTATATGACAAGGATCCTCTTAAGTTACAGAGGATTGTATTGTCAGCTATAAAATGAGGCTGATTTTACATGTTTGGCGCTGGAAGAATGAAGTGAGCAGGGCCACGAAAATATACCGGTATATTTGTTGAGAGATTTTCGATACATTAACGGTGTTACATGTCATATTCAACAATATTCACAGGAAACTCACTTATCAATGATTTCTCGTGTTTTTCTGCAGTGCATTATCCATGGACGAGCCCATCACCGTAACCCTGCCTTGAACCCAGTCACACCTGTATCACAATCCGTGAAAACACTTCAGTCCCGATTTGTGATTTAGGTTTCTATAAATAATCATTATCCGCATTAAAAAGAATAATATTTCTATAAATAGCTAATCTTTCAAAAATCTTTTCAGATAAAGTGGAATGTACTATAACAAGTGGATTGAAAACTGTTTTGATTATAAAGATATGTGGGCAGTTTTCAACTTCTAAAATCTTTACTAGATAATAGTATTTTAGACTAATCCTTATTGAACTAATTTGCAGACAACAAAATGCAACTCCATGAAGGAATTTGCCTTAAATACAGCGGAAAACTGTCGGATAAGTAGAAAATCTAGCAAACAAGACAACAAATCAAACATTGCTCATATGACAAGAACCATTTTTATCAGCGTTGGAACAGGGCAAAAATGCTGGTACGCAACAAATCGAATACATATACATGTGTATTTCTCAAATGAAGGAACTTGCTTTATTACAGTTTAAAACAATGTTAGCATAGGAGGAAATGCTGGTAATATATTAAACAAGAGGGCCAAGATGGCCCTGAATCGCTCACCTGAATTTTTGAGAGGACCATAGCCAATTTTTTTTTTTGAAGTATTGAAATTTTGGAAACAAAATCATTATTTTGCTGAACAATTTTGAAAAAGTCACCCGTAAAAATCATTTCAAAATCTGTCACCACCCCTACAATTATCACAACAGCCATGTTTTTGACGAATCAGAATTCTGCAAATAAAGTTTGAGATGGGTCACCCAAGGACCATTTCTTGAACAAGAGCACATGCCCGATAGTGACTAACAATATTAAGTCAAACAAGAGCCCTGCATGCGGGTGCCAACGATTGGCTGTTGGATGCGGGATAGTAAGTTAAAATTCTAAGTCGAAAATGGGGCATAATTTGGAGAAAATGATTTTAGAGTTATCTGTCCTTGTTGTATGGGTTGCACCTTTACTATTGAACAATTATACCAAGTTTCAAGTACATGTGTTGAGTGGAAGCCCAGATATAACAAAATGTCAAAGTTTTTGCACAACGACAATGCAGACGACAACAACGGGGCTATGGCAATACCTTGATGTTTTCTTCAAAAAACAGCCGAGCTGAAAAATGGGCATAATATAAGAATCATTCCTGTGAAATTATTTCAAAATCTGATGAGTGGTTTAAGAGAAGAATTTCTAAAGAATTTCTTTAAGTAAATAGAGTGCAAAGAGTCCCCCCCCCCTCCCACCACGGCCATGCGTTTCAAGGGATCAAAATTTTGCGAACAATTTTTGAAACGGGTCACCATAGAAACACTTCTGTAAAATTATTTAAAAAATCCGACCAGCGGTTTCAGAGAATAAGGTTTTTAAAGAATTTCTAAGAAAATTCCATTCGTTTGCCATGGCAACCAGAGATTTTGATGGAATCAAATTTTGTGAACAAATTTGAAAGAGGACCTCCCAAGGAACATTCCAGCCAAGTTTGGTCCAAATTGGCCCAGCTGTTTAAGAGAAGAAGATGTTTAAAGAATTGTTGACACCTATGGACACAAAGAGCCCCCCCACCACCACCACAGCCATGTTTTTAGATGGATCAACAACATTTCACGAACAATTTTTAAAAAGGGTCATCCAAGGAACATTTCTGTGAAATTATTCCAAAATCTGACTGGCTGTTTTAGAGGAGAAGATTTTTAAAGAAATTCTTAGAAAATTCCATTTGGTTGCCATGGCAACCAGAGTTTTTGATGCAATTATATTCTGTGAACAGATTTTTAAGAGGACCTCCCATGGAACATTCCAGCCAAGTTTGGTCCAAATTGGCCCAGCGGTTTAGGAGGAGATGTTTAAAGAAATTGTTGACGACGGACTACGGACGACGCACGTTGGACACAGGGTGATCCTTAAAGCTCCCATTGAGCACATTGTGCTCAGGTGAGCTAAAAATTGTTGACACCGCATGACGCAAAGAGCCCCCCCACCACCACCACAGCCATGTTTTTAGATGGATCCAAATTTCACGAACAATTTTTGAAAAGGGTTACCCAAGGAACATTTCTGTGAAATTATTTCAAAATCTGACCAGCGGTTTCAGAGGAGAAGATTTTTAAAGAATTTCTTAGAAAATTCCATTTGGTTGCCATGGCAACAAGAGTTTTTGTTGGAATCAAAGTCTGTGAAAAGTTTTTACAGAGGACCTCCCAAGGAACATTCCAGCCAAGTTTGGTTCTAATTGGCCCAGCGGTTTAGGAGGAGAAGATGTTTAAAGAATTGTTGACACAGCATGACGCAGAAAGCCCACCCCCCCCACTACCACGGCCATGTTTTTTGACGGATCAAAATTTCATGAACAATTTATGAAAAGGGTACCCAAGGAACATTTTTGTGAAATTATTTCAAAATCTGACCTGCGGTTTCAGAGGAGAAGATTTTTAAAGAATTTTTTAGAAAATTCCATTTGATTGCCATGGCAACCAGAGTTTTTTATGGAATCAAATTCTGTGAACATTTTTTAAAGAGGACCTCCCAAGGAACATTCCAGCCAAGTTTGGTCCAAATTGGCTGAGCAGTTTAGGAGGAGAAGATGTTTAAAGAATTGTTGACGACACACGACGGTCACAACGTGATTCTAAAAGCTCCCCTTGAGCATGTTGTGCTCAGGTGAGCTTAAAAATAAAAAACGTTTTCAAAACCATCACTTAACCCTTTACTAAAAAGTCCTGTGTCTTAACAACCCTTTGGAGATAGAATTGAAAAAATTGTCGGAAAAAAGAGTAAATGCTGTCAACAATCATTTCCTTTTCAACCAATTTGCTCTACTGTTGTAATGACAAATCCCAGCCTTTAACCAACATCTAATTTATCACTTGCAAATGCTTTCAATTTCAACAAGTCTTTAATAAACTGGTGTCATGTAAAGGGTTGGAAATTTTCCTAAAGGCATGATGTAATTTTAGATGCAACAATAAATTTCAGGTGCTGCTATTATACTTGAGGCATGCTCTGAGAAAAGGGGGCTTAATGCATCGCCAAAAAAGTATCAAACCAGGCTAAACTGGGTTGAAAATTTTTGCTATTGTTTAATTTCCTGCATGTCAAAAGATCAGTTTACCTCATGATTCAGTCAATCAACAGACAAAACAGATTTTATGGTTCCACTATTAGGTGATGACCTGCTTGGTATCATGCATCACAGCGGTGCATTAAACCCCTTTTTTCCAAAGCACAATCATTATCCTTTTAACACGATAAATTAATTTTTCTATAAGCGTCTTAACCCTTTCCCAAATATCGAATTTCGGACTCTTTATTTTTCAAAACATCTGCAGGCAATATATTCATAATTATGCAAATGAACTTGAGCTCTCTGATAGGGTGAAAAACATAGTGGGAAAAGGATAAAATGCTGGTTACCAGCATTTTATCCTTTTCCCACAATGTTTTCAAAAGCCTTCTTTCCCAGGGTCGTGAAAACATGGAATTGTTTGGTAAAGGGTTAAAATGGGCCATATTTTTTTTTCATATGTACTGCAGCTTTCTCATGGATGCTTTTTGAAGGCTTCTTCTTGATTTTGGGGAAAATTAATCTTCAAAGCAGCTCCAGACAAAAGGTAAGAACAACACTAAAGTTTAACACAACATTATGTCCCGTAAGTTTCAAGTGAGTCTTTTATTGCATCAGCAACTTCATTTATCAAATTATACCTGTTTTCTTTTGTTACCTGAAAAAGACAACAATGAAAAAAGATTAGTATTATGCTTATATTCATGTCTAATTCACCATTTAACCCTTTACCACACGATCCCAAGTTATAATGACCTGAAGGAAGAAGCGTTTGGAAAACATTGTGGAAAAAAGAGAATTCTCTTTTTGCACGAGATGCTTTCTACCCTTCAAAAGAAAAACTTCACTTTTCATGACATGCTTGATTTGTCATCTACAAATGCTTTCAATTCTGACAAGTCTAAAACGTCGTTCGGTAAGATTTAAATGCTTCAGTTTATACTGTATGTTACTTAACCCTTTACCAAACAATCCATGGGTTTTACGACCCCGAGGAAGAAAGCTTCTGAAAACATTGTGGCAAAAGGAGAAAATGCTGGTAACCAGCATTTTCTCCTTTTCCCACAATGTTTTCTACTCTTCTAAAGTTAAGTTTCAATTTTTGAGTCACATTTAATTTGTCATCTGCAAATGCTTCCAATTTGAACAAGTCTAAAATTTTGTCGTTTGGTTAAAAGTTAAGTATCTGTCTTAATTCTGCTGTGAGCCATTCTGCAAGTTTTGGTCTAAATGTTTAAGTTTTTCTGTTCATTTCAAATTTAGTTACAATACAGATACCTAGAAACCTATCCTATATAATTTTGAAAATATGTGTATATGTATGTTTCTGTGTTTAATTCTTCACCAAACAACCGTGAGTTTTAACAACCCAGGTGAAAAAAAAAAGCTCAAACACTTTCCCAGACAAATCCCACCATGATTTGAGCCACACTTATCCCTTTACCAGATGACAAAATTTTAGCCTTGTCCAAATTGAAAGCATTTGCCGACAACAATTTCAGTGTGGCTCAAATGATGCAATTGTTTATTGACAGGGTAGAAAACATTGTGGGAAAAGGAGAAAATGCTGGTTACCAGCATTTTCTCCTTTTCCCACAATGTTTTCAAAAGGCTTCTTTCCAAGGGTCGTCAAAAGTCGTCATTGTGTGGTAATGGGTTAATGTCATTTGGAAAATATTTTTCATTATGATAAGTCTAAAATTGCCATCTGGTAAAGGCTCAACAACTCTCATACATTGTTACCAACCAAAGTTTTAAACTTTTTTCTTGTTATCATGGCTTCGAGAAGGCAGCGGTATCATTTACAATATATCTAATACTTGTAAGTTAACTCTAAATTAAACGACTTATTATCATGGCTTCGAGAAGGCAGCGGTAACATTTCCAATATATCTAATACTTGTAAGTTAACTCTAAATTAAACGACAAAATTTTGGACCAAATGAAACTGAAAGCATATGCACACAACAAATTAAATGTTACTAAAATGACGTCTATCCTTTGATAGGGTAGAAAACATTGTGAGGAAAGGAGAAAGTGTAGTTACCAGCATTTTCTCTTCTTCCCACAATATTTTCAAAAAACCTTTTTCCATGAAAAACCGGGATTGTTTGGTGAAGGGTTAAATGTGGGATGCCACTTTGTAAATATACATACCCTACACATCAAATAATTGTTAATGCAAGTTTGCAAATGAAGAGAAAAAATGTATAACATCACAACAACAAGAAAATGTATTTAAGACTGTTCTAGTTTAGCTGTTTGATAATCAATAGAAAACAAAATGCCTTGGCTTGCAGTACTTCGATATTTTCTTCATGTGCCTCCAAATTGGAAAAAGACCTAGGACTATATGCAAAAACCATTCTAAACTCAATGCTAATTCTATATTCAAAGGCAAGCCATGTATTTGGCCGAGACAACTTGGCATGTAGAATTTGACAAATATATCTAACTCTTTAAAAGATGGCAATATGCTAGACCCATTTAGAATCAAAGCACTTGCAGATAACCAGTAAAATATTGCTCAAATGACAATATGTGTATTTGAAAGGTTGTAAAACATCATAGGAAAAGCAGGAAATGCTGGGTACCTGCATTTTCTCCTTTTCCCAAATTGTTTTCAAAACCCTGCTTAACTAGGGTTGTTAAAACACAGGAACTTTGTTTTTGTAAAGGATTAAGACAAACAGTGGACGCCATCCAAAACAATACATATTACAGGATACAAGATAAAATACGGTATTACTTACTGTGTACTGAAACACATCATTACTATGCCGAATTTCCTCAACAAAAGGATTGGCTTTCACTGGAATTGTGGCAAACACAGTCACTTTGGGATGCTTGAACAAATCTCGAACAGTCTGTACAAAACTCTGACTAAACATCTCCATTTTTCCTATTTCATCTATCACTACAACTTTTGTACTCACTTCGGGCTAAAACAGATCAAACAACATTAGAATTTGATAATGTGTTGGCTTCCGATCACTTTGGTAAGTATGATTAAAAATGCACTCCCAATACCTTAATTTTTAACTCTTTACCACATGACAAAATTTTAGCCTTGTACAAAATGAAAGCATTTACAGAAGACAATGTCAATGTGGCTTAAATGGAGCAATTTTTCTTTGATAGGGTAGAAAACTTTGCAGGAAAAGGAGAAAATGCTGGTTACCAGCATTTTCTCCTTTTCCCACAATGTTTTCAAAGGGCTTCTTTCCCAGGGTGTTGTAAGTCGGCATTGTGTGATAAAGGGCTAAGTACATGCTGTCTAGTCTTTCGCTTATGGAAGCTCAGAAATCTGTTTACTCAACGGTGTAACTTTAAAACCTCAAAATTCTGAGATTACTCTTTACCAAATGGTCCTTCATTTTAACCACCCTGAGAAAGGATGCTTTTGAAAGTGTTTGGGGCAAAGGAAAAAATGCTGGTAATCAGCATTTTCCTCCTTTTTCCACAATGTCTTCTACCTATAAAAGATAAGACCCATCATTTAAGGCACATATATTATGTCCTCTGTAAATGCTTTCAATTAAGGCCAGTGTAAATTTTGTCATTTGGTAAGGAATTGACCTGCCTTTTGCTCATTGTAATTGGACAGCCTGAAACCCATCTTTAAATAAAAATGAAGGTACTCAATTATGCCCAATATAAACAAGAGAACTGAATGTGGGTGCCAACAGTTGGCTGCAGGTGCTTGATTTTCAGTGAAATTTTTAAGTTGAAAAAGGAGCATAACTGTGTCAGACTTTGATGGTTACTTGCCCTTGTTGTATGGATTCCCCTTCTAATAGTTAAAAACTTGTGCAAGTTTGAAAAACATCTTCAGTGATAACAGATATGTTGTAAAATGTCAGAGTTTTTAATAATGAAAAGGACAATGCAGACACAGTCAACAACGACGATGCAGATGACAGCTAGGCCAGGACTACGGTTTTAACTCAATATTTTCTTTAACTCTTTACCACCGAGCCCCGGTAGCTCAGTCGGTCGCGTGCAGGACTTGAGAACAAGGGGTCGTGGGTTCGATCCCTGGCTCGGCCAATTTCTTTCCGAGGACTGATGATGGTCATTGCAACAGGATTCATTCCTCTCCGACCGCTGACCATTTTTTCAATGATGGTTATGTGGGAAAGCAACCAGTGGCTTGGAAAGAAAGTTTTGCAGAGTACTGGTAAAAGAGACTCCAGGAAAGCATGGATAGGTGCACTGGCTGCCTCGATATAACAGAAATAATGTTGAAAATGGCGTTAAACACCATACAATCAATCAACCAATCATTTAACTCTTTACCGAACAATCCATGGTTATAATGACCCTTTCTAAGAAGCTTTCTGAAAACACTGTGGGAAAAGGAGAAAATGCTGGTAACCAGCATTTCTCCTTTTCCCACAATGTTTTCTACTCGTCCGAAGTCAAGTTTCAATTTTTTAGTCACTTTTATTTTGTCCTCTGCAAATGCTTTTAATTTGGACCTGTCTAAGATTTTGTCATTTGGTAAAGAAGTAAGAACATACATGCAAAAAATGTTGCGAAAATGTCCTTCAAGTATTGCAAAAATTGTAAGAAGTCAAAGGAAGAGAGTCATAATGGGCCTGTATCACTCCACTGGCTTTCAAACCTTTACTACACAAATCCAAGTTTAATGACCCTGAAAGAGAAAGATTGTGAAAACATTGTGGGAAAAGGAAAAAATGTTGTCAACCAACATTTTCTCCTTTGTTCAAATTGTTTCCATATAGAAGTAACCATTTAAGCTACATTTGTCATCTGCAATGGCTTTTGATTTGGTCCAATCAAAAAATATGTGTTGTTTGGTAAAGATTAGAATAAATGTTTCATGCAAATATTTGGCATTGACAAAGACATACAGCAAAGAAAGTTTGTGCGGTAATAAACTTACACGGAAAAAAATAATAAGTCTCTCCCCCCCCCCCCTCCCCTGCACCCCAAAGAAAAAAAGTAATATCTTTTTCAAATGCAAAGATAATGTCAGTAAGTACATACAATTCAAATTAAAGTTCTGGAACAAAAAACTCAATGATAGAAAACCTTACTTTATACCAAAGTCTACTCATCTTACCATAAATACATGTATTAGCATCAAAATAAATCGCTCTTCCTAAAAAATGAACATTTTCTATCCGAAAAACTTGAAAACCATACACCAATCATGTAATAGTGCGCCTATATAATCAAGGGAGGTAAATAGCAATAAACTTTTTATCTCTTATTACAGCAGTTACTTCTTTTAATCACTACATAAATTCAAGCCACCATATAAACCCATGTTCATCTCTTATCAAATCCTGAGGATGGGGCAAATTTTCACCCAGGGCTATAATTTCAAGTACTTTGGTTGAGGTCTATTAGATGCATGCCATATTTGGTTGTCCAATGCCTTATAGTTTCAGACAATAAGATTTTTACAGATTTGCAATATTTTTCAGTTTGGCAACCAGAATTTTAAATGGAATCAATTTCTTTGAAGGAATCTTAAAGAGAACCATAGAAGGATAAATTCTGTGACCTTTCATCAAATTAGATGGGTAGTTTTAGAGAAGATGTTTGAAATAAAAGTTAACACACACAGGGACAGACAGACGCACAAATGGTAGACACCAGGCCATGACATAAGCAAGCTGGCCTTTGGTCAGTGGAGCTAAAAATACTCAAACAACCAATTTCTAGCAAAAAAGACTTTTATAAACAAATCCCATTATTTGAGCTGTGTTCTATTTGCTGTCACTATTTCTAACATGGACAAATTTAAAGATTTGTGGTTTGGTAAAGATTTAAACATGCTTTGTGTGGTAATATGTGATAAAAATTAATACCTTTACTCTCAACGTTGGTAAAGCCACCATTTCAAAAGACTGTAGCTGAACACTATATCTCCCAACCATGTAAGTACGACCACCTGTTGGTGTGTCTCTGAAAAAAAAAGACCAATAATTATGGCACTTTTGTTCACCCTTAATTAAATGACAAAATTCTAGACATGTCCCAAATTTAAATCTTCGGCAAACAACAAATCAAATGTCGTTTAAAACCATGAACTTACTTAACCCATGAAATTTGCTCTCATATGAAACAAAAAACTTTGTGGGAAAAGAAGAAAAAGCTGGTTACCAGTATTTTCTCCTTTTCGCTCAATGTTTTCAAAAGCCTTCTTCCTCTGGATTATTTAAACTCAGGACTGTTTGGTAAAAGGTTACAGGCAAACAACAAATCAAATGTCGCTTAAAACCATGAACTTACTTAACCCATGAAATTTGCTCTCATATGAAACAAAAAACATTGTGGGAAAAGAAGAAAATGCTGGTTACCAGTATTTTCTCCTTTTTGCTCAATGTTTTCAAGAGCCTTCTTCCTCTGGATTATTTAAACTCAGGACTGTTTGGTAAAAGGTTACAGGCTGATTAGGTCATTTTATCTAAAATAAAGATTGAGAGTGTCATCAAGGCAAAATTGCATGATTTCCTTTTGATTTAAGTCTTCCTACACCAAACAAATTAAACTCATTTGTTTTAATGGACAGTATTGACTGGAATATCAAAACAGGTAACAATCTACAACAAGAGGACCATGATGGTCCTATGTCGCTCACCTGAGTACCAAGCAGTAAAGGTCTAAAATAAAGAGAAATACCAAATATCAAGGTTCAAGGCCAAATGATAATGAAACAAGAGCAGCAAATTGTCGCAATTTGACTTGAGACTTCGAAGTTCCGTTCCGGACAAGCAAGAAATACTGTAAAAATGAAGATCAAAGTGGAATTACTCAAAATTCGCGCTAGGTAGAGTTATTGTTCTTGCACACTGTACTCCGTAATATTGCAACAAACATGCATACCAAGTATGAAGTCGTTCTGACTTGAGATGACAAAGTTATATTCCGGACAGGCACTGAATGCTGTAAAAATGACATTCAAAGGGAAATAACTCAAAGATAGCACAAGGTAGAGTTACAATACTTGTGCACTGCACTTCCAAATATTGCAACAAATATGCATACCAAATTTCAAGTCATTCCTACTTAGTTTTGCTCTGGACAAGCAAGAAATGCTATAAAAATATAGGTCAAAGGGGGAATAACTCAAAATTTGTGCTAGGAAGAGTTATGGTTCTTGTGCACTGCACTCCATAATTTTTCAACAATCATGCATATCAAATTTGAAGATGTTCAGGCTGTAGATGACAAAGTTATATTCCAGACGAGCAGAAAATGCTGTTAAAATGATGATCAAAGGGAAATAACTCAGACAGTACATGGTAGAGTTATGGTTCTTTCACACTGCACTCTGTATTATTGCAACAAACACAAATGCCAAGTCTCAAGTCAATCGGACTGGAGATGACAAAGTTATGCTCCAGGCTAAGAACTATTCTAAAGAACTTTCTAATTCAAGGGCAAATAACTCCAGTTGTTCTGGTCCGATTACACCCATAATCGAACTGATCCAAGATCTTACAGTCATATATATTTTGACCAAGTTTGGTACTGATTGGTTGATATTTGTAAATGCTAGAGAGTAAACAAAGTCAAATATAGCAATTTCTCTAATTCAAAGGAAAAATAACTCCAGTTGTTCTGGTCTGATAAAACCAATAATCGAACTCATCCGAGATCTTATGGTCATATATATTTTGACCAAGTTTGGTGCTGATTGGTTGATATTTGTAGATGCTAAAGTGTAAACAAAGAAATGTGAACGGACGACGGACAGACGACGGACGGACGACGGACGCTGACGGACAGTGAGTGATCACAATAGCTCACTCTGAGCACTTTGTGTTCAGGTGAGCTAATAATGGCTGCAGACTGGGAAAAGGGGGTTTGATGCATCTATGCCATGCATCATACCAAGCGAGCCATCACATAGTTATGGACCCATAAAACCCATTTTGTCCAACAACTGACTGAATCATGTCATAGAATGATCCTGGGCTCAACGCATGTCAGCTTGTGCAGGCTGGCATGGGTTGATATTTTTTGCACCTGTATTAAACCCCCTTTTCATAGAGTATGGTTCATATAAAATTTGCTATAAGCAGTACAGTTCACAAAAGTTGCAATCAATTTCTCCTTTGCCACAACATTTTCAAATATGAGTACTTTTCTATAACAGTTTACCATACAGTCCCTAGTTTTAACAACCAGGAAGAAGGAGGCTTTAAAAAATTTTGAGACAAATAGAGAAAATGCCAGTACTGCCTGCAAAACAGTCCAATGTTTTAGAGACCCTGATAAGAAGGCTACCGTAAATATTGTGAGAAAAGGTGAAAATGCTGACAGAGCTCATCAAAGAGTCCAAAGTTTTAAACAACTCAAAGGAGAAGGCTTTTGAAAACATTGTGCTGGTTACAAGCATTTTCTCCTTTTCTCACGTTGTTTTTTACCCTTTCCAAGACAAACAACACCATTTTAACTACATTCAATTTGGTGCCTGCAGATGCTCCCGATAAGGACAAAATTAATCTTTAACCCTTTACTACAAAGTCCCAAGTTTTAATGACCCTCACGAAGAAGCATTTTTGAAAACATTGCGGGAAAAGGAAAAATCGCTGGTCACCAGCATTTTCTCCTTTTCCCACAATGTTTTCTACACTATCAAAGACATAGTCCATCATTTCAGCCAAATTTGAATTGTGGACTGCAAATGCTTTCAGTTTGGACAAGGCTACATCTTTGCCATCTGGTAAAGAGTTAATATTATGGTCTGGTAAAGAGTTAACTCAAGTTGATTATAGACAATAGTTTTCAAGGATGATACTGAAGTCTTTCGCAGTAAATGTGTCCCCCCCCCCCAAAAAAAAAAAAAAAAAAAATCCTGAATCCTGAAATGACAATATTTGAACAAGAGCAGCAAACTGTCGCAAGATACGCCCGTCCCACCGCCAGTTGTCGAGGGGGGATAATAATCGTAAAGGGCAGGTAGAGGAAAAAAGTAGTGCAGCAGAAATCATGTAAGTGATTGAAATAGGCATGAAGGTGACAAATTTCTGTTAAGGACAAGCAAGAAATGCAAGAAATACTGTAAAAATGAAGATCAAAGTGGAATTACTCAAAATCTGCACTAAACAGAGTTATTGTTGTTGCGCACTGTACTCTGTAATATTGCAACAAACATGCATACCAAGTTTGAAGTTGTTCTGACTTGAGATGACAAAGTTATTTTCTGGACAAGCACTAAATGCTGTAAAAATGATGATCAAAGGGAAATAACTCAAAGACAGCACAAGGTAAAGTTACAATTCTTGCACACTACACTTCCAAATATTGCAACAAATAAGCATACCATATTTCAAGTCATTCCTACTTAAGATGACAAAGTTATGCTCCGGACAAGCATGAAATGCTATAAAAATGAAGATCAAAGAGATAACTCAAAATTTGTGCTAGGAAGAGTTATGGTTCTTGTGCACTGCACTCTGTAATTTTTCAACAATCATGCATACCAAATTTGAAGATGTTCAGACTAGAGATGACAAAGTTATATTCCGGACAAGCATAAAATGTTGTAAAAATGATCAAAGGGAATTAACTCAAAGACAGCACCAAGTAGGGTTATGGTTCTTTGGCACTGCACTCAGTATTATTGCAGCAAACACAAATGCCAAGTTTCAAGTCAATCGGACTGGAGATGACAAAGTTATGCTCCAGACAAGCATGAAATGCTATAAAAATGAATATTAAAGGGCAAATTACTCAAAATTCGTGCTAGGAAGAGTTATGGTTCTTGTGCACTGCACTCTGTAATTTTTCAATGATCATGCATATCAAATTTGAAGATGTTCAAACAAGAGATGACAAAGTTATATTCCGGACAAGCAGAAAATGCTGTAAAAATGATGATCAAAGGGAAATAACTCAAAGACAGCACCAGGTAGAGTTATGGCTCTTTTGCACTGCTCTCCATATTATTACAGCAAACACAAATGCCAAGTTTCAAGTCAATCGGACTGGAGATGACAAAGTTATGTTCCGGACAAGCATGAAATGCTATAAAAATGAAGATCAAAGGGTGAATAACTCAAAATTCGTGCTAGGAAGAGTTATGGTTCTTGTGCAGTGCACTCTGTAATTTTTCAACAACCATGCAAATCAAATTTGAAGATGTTCAGACTACAGATGACAAAGTTATGTTACGGACAAGCAAAAAATGCTGTAAAAATGATGATCAAAGGGAAATAATTCAAAGACAGCACCAGATAGAGTTATGGTTCTTTCACACTGCACTCCGTATTATTGCAACAAACACAAATGCCAAGTTTCAAGTCAATCGGACCTGAGATGACAAAGTTATGCTCCGGACAAAGAACTGGACGCCGCCGGCCTGCCTGGACGCCCGCCCGGATGCCAGTACGCCATGGGTGATCCCATAATACGACCCGTCTTCGACGGGCATATAAAAATTTGATTAATATTTCCCCTAATTTGATTAGTATTTCCTTTTAACAATCACTAAAACACAAAGAAATACAAAACTGGATAGACATTTTGCTTTGCAAATTGGGTACAAAGTATAGGCTCCCTATCTAAGTTTTGCATAGCTCCCGGGAGCTTTTATTAGGAGAAATATGGTATATATCAAAATGTTTACGTGTCTACCTATCCCTCATTCTGGCCAATGGACCTCTTTTTCCATCCAATGTGACCACATCAAATCCCAGCCTTTGTCCATCTTCTCTAATCTCCTCTGTATAGAACCCTTGACATTCAAATCCCAAGTCTTCAAGTTTCTCACATACTCTCTTTACCAGAGTAGTCTTACCAACACCTTGAATTCAAGTGATGATATAGATAAAGTGCAGTCTTATCTTGGATCTACACTGTCCCATCAAGTAATATTTTTCTCCAAAACAAACCTTTGAAATAGCAAATTTTGGGCTTTTACTATTGGCTTGAAAGTTTCATTTTACTTGTTAGCAGGATTCGGGTTGACCCTTTACCAAACAACAAAATTTACAACAGAACCAAATTGAAAGGATTTGCAGAGGACAAATAAGGTGTTGCTAAACTGATTATTTCTCTCTTTGATGGGGTAGAAAACATTGTTGGAAAAAGAGATAATGCTGTGGTTACCAGCATTTATCCTTTTCCTACAATGTTTTCAAAACCCTCTTCATCAGGTTGTTAAAACTTACGATTATGTGGTAAAGGGTTATTATACCTATTTAGCCTTTATGCCATATATCAAAATTTCTTGCAAAATACTGACAAATGAAACTACAATACTTTTCCTTGCAGTGACAAAAATGGTGCAGAGCCTCCATAGCTCAGTAGGTAGCATGCAGGACTTGAGAACAGGGGGTCGCTGGTTTGCTTCCAAGCTAGGCCAATTTCTTTTGGAGGACTGATGACAGTCATTGCAACAGGATTCATTCTTCTCCCACCGCTGATCATTGTTTCGATGATGGCTATGTGGGAAAGCAGCCAGAGGCTTGGAAAGAATATTGTGCAGAGTACTGGTAAAACAAACCCTAGGAAAGCATGGATAGGTGCACTGGCCGCCATGAAATAACTGAAATGATGTTGAAAACGGTATTGAACACCATACAATCAATGAATCAATAAAAACTGTACAGTTACATTTGATGAAAAGGAGCAATGTTTTCCATTTAAATAAAAAGATGGTCTTTTTGCAATAAGTAACTCTGTCTATTTTTATTACACAGATATGATGTCAATATACAAGTTTAAGTAATAAACACATGTTATTGATAATGTAACATTCCCACAAGTCTTTGCAAAACTCTGGTGTGATAATGGGTGCATTTTCAATGGCACTATGTTTGGCCTCTTCAGTAACTCAATTGTCTACTTTTAGATTTTACAACTGTAGAACGCTTTGTTCAGCTTTGTCATGTCATTGTTACTTTTTCACTCAATATATGTTTATGAATTTTCCAGGGCAATTAACCAGGACTTGCCTTATTTTGAAATGACAGTTGAAGTTCATTTTCCCCTGGCTATTTTGAACCCATACTTTAAACCTTGACCTGACAACAATGTTTTAGACTGGTCCAAATGAAAAAGGCATTTGCAGAGGATAAATTAAATCATGAACTTTTTTCTTTGAAAGAGTATAAGACATTTTGGGTAAAGAAGAAATGGCTGGTTACCAGCACTTTTGCTTCTTCCACAATGTTTTCAAAAGTCCTTTTTTCGGGGTTTTTAAAAGTAAGGGTTGTATAGCAAAGGGTAAACAATTTACAATTTTATATCTACCTTACACCTGTATTACATCCACCTAACCATTTATCAAACAATCTACAGTTTTAATGACCATGAGAAAAGTTTTAGAAAACATTGTGGGAAAAGGAGAAAATGCTGGCAACCAGCATTTCCTCCTTTGTCCACAATCTTTTCTTCCATTTCATAGACATATTCCATATTTTGAGCAATATTTAAATTGAAATAGATCTGCAATTACTTTCAATTTGGACCAGTCTAAAATTTTGTTGTTTATGAAGGAGTTAACTCTTCACCAAACAATAAAATTTTAGGCTGGTCTAATTCCGAAGCATTATGGAAATTATGGGAAAAGATGAAAATGCTGGTTACCAACATTTTTTGCTTTCCCTGTGGTGTTATCAAGCACCTGGTTCTTCAAGCTATTGTAAAATCATAGGATTGTCTGTCAAAGAGTTAACCCTTCACTGCACAATGCATACTTTTAAATCTTTACCAAATGACGAAATTTTAGACTTGTCGAAATTAAAAGCATTTGCAGACTACAAAATAAACTTAGTTTAAACATTTTTATTTTACACTGATTGAGAAACAAGTTCTTACATCTTATACAAATCTCTCTTGATTCTACTTCCTGGGAACTACACCAGTACTCGCACCGAACATGTGGACCAATGAAGAATCCCAAAAGAAGGCTTCTTCCTCAGGGCTGTTAAAACCAAGGATTGTTTGGTAAAGAGTTAAAGACCCTGAAAAGTATGACTTTTGAAAACAATGTGGGAAAAGGAAAAAATGCTGGTTACTAGACAAATTTTATGTAACATTAAATATGTTATCTGCAAATGCTTTCAATTTGGACAAGACTAATTTTTTTCTTCTGGTAAAGTTAATGCATACCTGGTACACCAGTCAACACTACATTTTTCCTTGGCTTGGAAAGTTGTATTGTATCAGCCATCTTAATCAGGCAGTTAGATGCTTTCATTCCATTATTATTTGAACAGCTTAAGTTGGGTACTCAGTATGTAAGATTTGGGACTTTATACTCTAAAAAAAAAGAAAGTACACGTATATATGAGAGCCACAGGTGTCATATAAAGCTTTTTTTCAGATTGCCTAGATCAAAGACAGGCAATGCAGAAAATACAGTCTGATCTGGACTCTACAGTATCTACAGCTTCACATCAAACTAAAGTATGTCAAAAGTCTCTTCATCAGCAGCTGAGTCAACCGCCACAGAGTTACAAAAAAGAAGATGCATTCCTTCAAGAGATCGGAATTAAAATCTGTTTTTTTTTTAAGAATATTGAGACAACCGTAAAACTACTAAGTATCATTTAATGTATTATTAAATTCATATTGTCTATAAAAAGCAAATTCATAGGAGAAAGTATGGTGGACCTAAATAGTTGGACAATCCCATATCCGGAATGACAGTCATTTCGACACCCGGTCATTTCGACACCCAGTCATTTCGACACTTTTTGGTCGATTCGACCCCCGGTAGAAATTTTTTTGCAAAATTTGGTCATTTTGACCCCCGATTTTTTTTCCGAGCACCTTTTTAGACTCAAGTTTCTATAAATAAATTGCTTTATTTTTTAAGATGTCATATTATCATAATTTTGTGTTGGTGTGTGATCAAAATACGTTTTTAAATAGCTTGATTTAAGGCCAGTTACTCCGAGTACGGCTATGTCCATACAATTTTCCATATCTATACTTCGCCATTTTATAGGAAATTATGCAGTATAATGTTTATCACACCTTCACCTGTCTTTAACTGTGCTTGACCCATGTTTTTCTCCACCAGAATAAGTCAGAATCAATGAAAAGCTTATGAATGTCAAAACTACCTAGAAAAAAGAAAAGTTAAAAAAGTTAAGAATCCTTGACACATTCAAGATAAAAAGGTATCTACATTCGTCTATTTTACTGAACCTGTCATTTACAGAAACCCTTTTAACCCTTTCGGCGCCAAGGGCGAAAACAACGAATTTTACGGACGGCACAGATCAAGATCAGACTGCACAGAACGTGCAGTCTGATCTTTGATCTATAGCGTCCGCTTGTGTAGTCAAGCCTATACGATCAAAATCATTGTAAATTTCAATAGATTGTATTTAGAGCCGCCGAAAGAGATCGAGTTTATTTATTTGGCGCTGAAAGAGTTAAATCCAGAACAGCCGAATTTTTCGTCGTGCAGAGGGGTAATGTTTGATAGCATTGTGGCAGTGAGAGTTTTTAATACTTGTAAGCAAACCCCGGTGTGGACTTTGTGAGCCATTTTGACCAAATGACAAAAGATAGGTTGAAGAATGTCCGATTAATGGCTAAGTTCTATTTAATTAGGATAACGACATCACTTGTATCAGTGTTCCCACTCGCGCAAATTTTTGTGTAAATCACGACATAGTATTGAAATTCACTTAACAAATTTTGGTTACACGCGAGACCTCGCGTAAGAAAATAAATGACAAAAAGGGCCATTATCAACTTATCTTGTTTAAAATGACAGGTTTTGAAGTTACTTGTTACCCTTAATGACAATTTTTTGTCAAATCATGCGGAAATACCTATCCAGAAATAAACAGACATGAAAAACTGATCGGTGCAATAAAAGCGGAAACCCATGACACAAGAAAATGTCTCTTTGACCTTGTCCGATCAGAGTCACTTCAGACCTTCTTTTCAGCTTTTTTAATGACTTTAAGCAGTAAATTTACACAAATATCTTTATATAACAGACTTTTTTGTTGCAAATCATCAATACGGATTGCTTTACCTCCATTTGGGAACCATTAATGTCATACCCTCTTACATGGAATCTTACCCCCAGATTTACAGCTTAGGAGGTAACTGTACCCTTGAAAGAAAAGCTACTGGGAACACTATGTATAGAGTAATTACGGCATTTAATGGACATATCAGATATATCATTGTCTGCAAAGAATAAGTAGTAACAAAAACTAATAGCGAGATTACACAGTTTATTAACATAAAAAGCTGCCTCGGCTGGAGAAGAAAATGAAAATTAAGCATAGGGCCTTACAGTCAAAATTTTAAGATTCCTTTTTTATCTGTATTTATCTCGATTCGAAAGGTGACTAGGCTACTATGAAAGGAAAGCGTTGTGAAATGAGGAATTCCAACCATTTCTGAGTTCTCATGGTACCGGCATGACACCGTGTTGGACTTACGGAAATCTCCTGAAGTAAATGACAGGTTCGGTAAAATGACCTATATAAACGGGCACTCTTTTTTACCGTGAATATTTCAAAGTTTTAATTTTTTATCTACTCCTTCTGCGGAGTTTGCATATCCGTAAGGCTGTCGATTCATTGTGTGTCTAATCTGAGGGGTGAAAATAGCTGTCCATCACAGTTAAACAAAAGCCAGGTTAAGGTGTGAAAAACATTCCTGCATATTCTCTTTTAATTACCATTTATAGAAACCTCAAATACCCTACAATTATGTCCTATTTGCTGAAATGAGGCATATACATACATGTATATCATTAGTTTTCCATAGATATTTATTGAGATGAAAAAACTTCCCTAAAACATTTTTTTTTTTTTTCAAAAAAGCCAATGCACGTTCATTTTGATCACACACTAAAACAAAATTATGATAATACGCGAAGTAAACGTTTGAAGTAATTTAATGTTAGGCCTACATCAATCAAATTAAGGAAGATGATTTAAACAACCAATGATCGGGTGAAAATTGTGAGAAAAAAAAAACACACACACACAATTTTTACTTTAAAATTAAATTATTACTGACAAACAAAAAAACGTGGACAGTCTCCTGCATTTACCAACCTCGGCATATAAATTTTCACCGACGTATCAATCAACATAGTTGGCCATCTGCCAAAATAACCAAAAGAAGTTAATCACAAAGATCGGCAATGGCAACTTTCGTTAAACTGCAAGAATAGGTCTTTTGTAACATACTGCAAAACATACTGCACAACAAATGCCGTTTTTTCTCCGTTATTTGGCGGGTAAAAAATCAGCAGGTGTCGAACTGACCATTTTTTGCAAAAAAAATTTTTTTGGTGTCGAAATGACCAAAAAATGTCGAAATGACCGGGTGTCGAAATGACTGGATACCCATATCCGGTAGTAAGTTATGTCCGACAAAGATATACACGTACACTCAATGAAGCATCATGATTTACCAATTACTTTAAAACGTAAAATCGCTACATCAAATCTTCAAAGCCTATTTGTTAGCCTACCAAACAACGTTTTCTGCATCAGTTTGGTTTTACCTAGGTAAAATGTTTTAACTTGAGTCAAAACAAAAGTGTCAATTTAGTGCGCTATAGTGACCTCCCCTGATAAGCCAAAAAAAATCGGGTGTGACTAAAACGCGGACGCGTTAAGCGGACAATAGAAACGAAAAAAGCGGACGATATGAAATGTAGGGGGAAAAAGCGGACAAGGTCTTATATTTAATAAGACAATTATGAAATTTAACCCTTTAGCAAGCAATCATGGGTTTTCACGATCCGGAGGTAGAGGCCTTTTGAAAACATTATGGGATAAAGAGAAAATGCTGGTAACCAGCATTTTCTCCTTTTCCCACAATGTTTTCTACCTTGTCAGAAAACTTTAGTTTATTTGTACTACTTTCAAATTTGTCGTCTGCAGATGCTTTTAATTTGGAAGGGCCTAGAATTTGTTTGGGAAAGGGTTAAACTTTGAACGCATTGTCTATCGATCAAGATTACTAAAATACGGCCTGGTAAATTTTCATAGACGAATTAAATCATGTTTTTTTCCACAATTTCTATTTTTTTCCCATCGATAAATTAAGTCACGTAATCAAAATTGATTATTTTCTTACAATTTTCTTTCAAAATACTCTTGACCCCACTCCTCTATTTCATAGGCGAAAATCTTTATATTCGAATATTTTGATAGTTTAGTATCGGCCAACACACGCCAAAGCATGAGTTTATAAAATGACGAAACAAATGAAGGGGGAAAAAAACCATCAAGTATAAATGAAATTCAAATTTTCATTTTATGATATAACAAAGATATTATTATGTGACATCTTAATATCCATGTTATATGATTTCTGATCTTACAATGACCCCGTATGCAATGACTGCAGTGTAATGTACTGCGAAAAAAGCAAGCGGACGGTGTAGATCCAAGTTCAGACTGCACGTTTCGTGCAGTCTGATCTTGATCTTTGTCACCTGCATTTTGTGGGCCTGTTTCCCCTAAAGACCGGTCCACAAAGTAAGGTTAATCTCAGTGATTTTTGAACCCGAGACAAATATTACTGTGTGTACCTCCCTAATACATGTATTATAAGATTTTCTAGAGTTTCATGAATCTGTATTAGATTTAGAGCAATGCTCTGTTTCCTAAGATTTGTATAAGAGTATTATCCAGTAACAGCTTAGCATTTCCTTGAAGGTGAGTTACCTGTAGATTTGTTGATGCTGTAAAGTGTATAGGCCTACACATTGAGTAAGCCACTTCCAGGTACACAAACATGGCAGACAATGCATTTTCCACGTACTGGGTCCGTATTCTATGGTGGCATAGGCGCCTATATCTGCCTCGATATATATTGCGATAGTTGAAAAGAACTATCGCGATAAAACAAATTTTCCTGGAAATATTATCCAGATAATAAAAAGTTTCACGATAAAATTTCGCTGTCGATAGTTCTCACTGTTATCACGATTTTTAAAAATATGCCACTATCCAGTATTCATCCACCAGTATTCATCAACCATTCTTAAGAACGTTTCTTGTGTTATTCTCCAAGATTTGCCAAGTTTCAAAGTAACACAACTTCTGACTGGCTAAACCGTTAGGTTTAGCCAATCAGAAAGAGGATTTTTTTCAAATCTGGAGAATAAGGCTGAGGAGGTTCTTAAGAATGGTTGGTTAATATGGATCCTGGTCCAACATCTTCGCACCAGGAATGGTCCGTCCAAGTTTTCAAATGCAATAGCAATAGTTATCATGCATAATGCCATGATCACTTCATCTGTCTCTGTAAGCACCATCTTGACACTAGATCTACACATCAGCATAATTCTGGCAGGGGAAACCCAACAGGTAAGAGGAGTATCATAAAATTTGTATGTTATGTTATACGTTTATTCACATACATTAAGGCCTCCACCCCATTATACAAATGTATTGCATATTACATATAAATAAACTGAGTTGCATTTCATCTATTAAATAGATATATACAGATGTATAAAATAAACAACTAGTCGAGTAGAAAAAGAAAAGATAATAATAGTGGTTATTTTCTACTTATATTGATCAAGATATAGAAATTAGCACAGGCCAAGATCAGATCGCATGTCCATGCTATTAGTGTCTGTACAGGAGTGTATTATGATACAAAAATCTCTGAGATTAATTTCATGAGACAAATCTTATTGTATTTCATGAGACAAATCTTATTGTATGTCCCGGCCTTAAAGGTGGGTATTTAGATTTTTCACATCTCACCAAATTAAAAAAATTATATATCATAGAAATTTATTTGAAAAAACAATACAAATCATCAATAATTAAGAATCATAAAATTACAAAAAAAAATTTTTTTTGATAGTGTTCCCTTAAAAGGCTACGTAGCCTCTTAAGGTATTTTTAGATTTCGCGCCAAAAATAAAAAATGCATTGTGGGAATGTCAAGTGACTGGCACGTGACTAATGACGCTTAAATTCCATAACATAACAAACATGTAATTATTTACCATAGTGTCTTCTTCGGACGCCATGTTTGAAGCTTCGTCTGTGTATTTCCGGTATGTAAATGAGCGAGTTGCTCATGTAAAAATAGACCGTGTTTCCCGTCGGTGTCGACCTGGGCCGTAGTAAATCTCTAATTTCTCTTGTTGTCGGATGGTTTTCGACTACTGGGGTTTTATGAATGAAAATTAAAAGGCTTTGGGAGTATAAGGATGACTTTTTTGTATTTTTGTAAAATTTTCGTCCCAAAATCTGAAGGGCCACCTTTAAAAGGCGGCCATGCCTGCCTGTGCTTTGAATAAAGAAGAGACTTTGGGTCATATTTGTTCTTATCTGTTTTCAGACCTGTATTTGTGATTTAATTTTTTGTTCTACCGTGACAGGAAGGATATTTTAAAAGATCATGTTTTTTAATTCATTTTTCTTTTTTGTGTCCTTACCTTCCATTCAGGTATGCTTTGCTGTGACTTTCAGGGTTCAGTAGTTAGTAGTTGCGAAAATGATGCGTATTAAAATTTCTTTGAGACGACCGTGAGACAGACAGACAAACAGACAAGAATAAGAACATAAAGAACAAGAAGAAGGTTCTATGTGTGCATTGAGTTTCTTATTCTATTTGACCATTTTCTTACTATCGTCTGTTACTGACTTTATTTGTAAAAATAAATGAATGAATATATTTCATTTAAGATGAAGAAAATCACCCATTTACTCTAAGGAGACGCGTGAACTACTTATTATTGTAAAAAAAAAATATTTTTGTGATAAAAACTCAATCAAAACATAAATCGAGACGGCGGTTTGAACCTCCTTGTTACTCTGTTGTCAGCACAGGCCTTTGTTTAAAAGAACAATACTCATTGTCTTGTCACTTTTAACTTATCTGTATATCTTTCGTCTGTTTAACTCATTACCAAACGACAAAATTTTAGACTTGTCCAAATTGAAAGCAATTGCAGACGACAGAATAAAGATTACTCAAAAATTGGAACTTGACTTATGAAAAGTTGAAAACATTGTGGGTAAAAGGAGAAAATGCTGGTTACCAAAATTTTCTGCTTTTCCCACAATGTTTTCAGAAGGCTTCCTCTTCTGGGTCGAAAAAACCAGGGGTTGTTTGGTAAAGGGTTAACATTGTCTTGTTCACACAAGAAACTTTGGCGTTTCCATAACTTTTAGAGACAATGTTGATTTTTATTTGCTGGAATATTGATTCATAGCCAGTAGATGGCTCGAAGCTCCAATTTATTTTTTATCAACGACATAATTTTAGACACACCTTATTTCAAAGCATTAATTTCGCAAACAACAATTTATGCCAATAAAGTGAATTTGCTTTTGAAACTAGAAAAAAAACATTATGGTAAAAGAAGAAAATGCTGGTTTCCAATATTTTCTCCTTTCTCACATGCAGTACTAGTATTTTCTTTGGCAGGATCGTGAAATCTCTGCATTGCGTGGTAAAGAGTTTAACCTCTATATATAGATGTCAGTCAGATTAAGATTCACACCAATAATCAAAACTCAAGTACTGCGATTTTCAAGTTGTTTTCTCGGGAAAATCAGGAAAAAAATCTAACCGTATCAGACAGAGGAGAACTAAGATCAGACTTCATGTTCTGTGTGTTTAGATCCGAGATCGGAGACTGCACGTCCTGTGTGGTGTAGAACTAAGATCAGACTGCACGTTCCGTGAGATGTAGAATAAATATCATACTGCACGTAATGTGTTTTGTAGATCCAAGATCAGACTTGATGTTCTGTAAGGTGTAGATCCAAGGACAGACTCCACGTCATTTATTGTGTAGAACTAGGATCAGACTTTACGTTCTGTGTGGTGTAGATTTAACTCTTTACCAAACGACAAAATTTTAGACTGGTCCAAATTGAAAGCAATTGCAGACGACAAAATAAACGTAACCCAAAAACTGAAATTTGTTTCCAGCAGGGTAGAAAACATTGTTTGAAAAGGAGAAAATGCTGGTAACCAGCATTTTCTCCTGTTCCCACAATGTTTTCAAAAGGCTTCTATCTCAGGGTCGTAAAAACCAGGGATTGTTTGGTAAAGAGTTAAGATAATACTCCACGTCATACATAGTGAAGATCTATTATCGGACTTCACGTTTTGTGAGGTGTAGATTCAAGATCAATTAACCTCCACGTCGTAGATGGTGTAGAACTAAGATCAGACTGCATGTTCTTTGTGGTTTAGATCCTAGATTAGACTGCAAGTTGTGTGAGGTGTAAATCCAAGATCAGACTGCAAGTTCTTTGTTGTATAGATCCAAGATCAGACTCTTCTTTCTGTGCTGTGTAGATGAAAATCAGATTGCAGGTCATTTGTTGGGTAGATCCATGATCAGACTACATGTCGTCTATGATGTAGAACTAACATCAGACTGCACGTTCTGTGTGGTGTAGATCCACGATCAGATTGCAAGTTGTGTGTGGTGTAAATCCAAGATCAGACCGCAAGTTCTTGGTTGTGTAGATCCAAGATCAGACTGCACGTTCTGTGCTGTGTAGATAAAAATCAGACTGCACGTATTGTGTTGGGTAGACTAAGATCAGACTGCAGGTTCGTGTAGTGTATATCCAAGATCAGTATGCACATTCTGTGTGTTTTAGAACAAACACCAGACTGCGCGCTCTGTGCAGTATGATCCTACTACACACTCTCTGCAAAAAGTATTAACCCTTTCCCAAACAATCCCTGGTTTTCACGACCCTGGAAAAGAAGCTTTTTGAAAACATTGTGGGAAAAGGAGAAAATGCTGGAAACCAGCATTTTCTCCATTTTCCCACAATGTTTTCTACCCTCCCAGAACAAAATTTCAATTTTTGAGTCACGTTAATTTTGTCGTCTGCAAATGCTCTCAATTTGGACCAGTCTAAAATTCTGTCGTTTGGTAAAGTATTAAGTCGAGCCTACAGTCTGAGACTTAACGTTTAGTATAAATAATGAATTCGAAATTATATTTCAGGTCACTCTTCACGCTGTTTTGAATGCAACGGTATTTCGAGTCCAGATCTATGTACCACAGTCACAACATGTAAAAGTTCTGAGGTGAACTCAATTTTATCAAGGCAACAACTCAAAATCTCCTAAAATGTTTCCTGCAAACATACTTGTGTCTAGCCTGTCAACATTTAGTCTCTTCATCTTTTTTAACTTACAATTCTTTCCTTGCCGTTTACTTCTTATGGACTAAAATATGCATTTTTTCCGCTGTATATGAGACGTGCTCTGTGAGAAGGGGGCTTGGTGCATCTTCGAAAAGTATCGACCCAGGTCAGCCTGCGCAGTCCGCGCAGGCTGACCTGGGCCGAAACCTTTCGCTATCGGTCAAATTTCTGTATGTCTAAGGACCACTAAAACTCATGATTCCATTGGTTTTTCGACAAAATGAAGCTTATTGAACCATGACTATGTGATGGCTTTCTTGTTAAAATGCATCACGGACATGCATTAAGCCCCCTTTTCACAGAGCATAGCTCATATATTTTTGTCTTCTTTAATTTCCTTTTCAAAACAATCATTTGCGTTATTCATTCAAAGTTTAGTATAGAATTTTTTTGCCTTATTTTGTAGACATGTTACATTGAACAAATTGTGACCGATCTTGGTGAAATTTTGTACAACACTGGCTGCATTAACCAATTGGTAAGCATCTTCATTCTTATAACCAAAGTACGTACGGAAATAATTTACAGCTAGATTGTTTACTTTTTTTTTTGTATGGTGTTTGACTTCGTTTTCAACATTATTTTAGTTATATCGCAGCGGCCAGTGAAACTTTGCACCAAATTTGACGTTTAAATAACGACTTGGTTGCTTTGCAATCGGTAGCTCGGTCTATTTCTATGAGATCAAATTGGATGTCATTCTGCTCATTCGAATACGAACACGAGTCCTACATAATCGATACATCCTTACAGCTAGAGAGATAAAAAAAATGTTAAAAGTTGAAAGTATCTAGAATGGTTCAGCTGTGTAAACATAGATAAATGACAAATGTGATGTACGGGATAGATAAACACATGGGAAATGTCCTCCTTTAAAATCGAAAACGAGAATAGCGATTGCTTTGAATGCCTTCAAAACATGAAATGCACTTTCTAACCGTCGTAATCTGTACAATCTTGCAGCCATCAGGGGCAACATTTGGCATGAAGATTCAAGAATGATTATAGTTATATAAAATAAGGTTGAAACTGATTAAAAACCGCCATAAAACTGCCAGAAAATGAGTGTAGATGTATCTTTACAAAAAATGCATCCATCTTGGGCAAGCGCATCATGAGTAGTCCTTGGTTGCTTGTTTTATCTTTGGACCCAACGATAAAGTTTAAGACTTGTCCAAATTGAAGGATTTGCAGATGACAATTTAAATGTTACTCAAATAATGAACCTGTCTTTAATTTGGTAGAAAACAATCTGGGACAAGGAGAAAATGCTGGTTACCAGCATTTTCTCCTTTCCCACAATGTTTTCAAACGGCATCTTCTTTAGGGCTGTTTAAACTCGGAACAGTGTAGTACAGCATCAACACAAATTTGACTGTTTTCTTATTTCTGCGTTAAAAGTCGTTTCAAATTTTGCATTGAAATATTCATGCTGATTATCCTTTGAATTATCGTGGTCATTTTGAATGTAGTTTTATATTTATTTATTTATTTATTCATCTATTTATTGATATGTTTCGGTAATGTCTTGAAATGTTCTATAACAGCAATGTCACAACAGAAAACGAGCGGTCGGGTCACCGGCAAATGGAATTATAACTTGTGGTCATTGTTGTCAGACTGATTTTTGTAACAGATATGGCTGTGGAAAGTCAGGTAGTGAAAGTATTATTACCCCCATGTCTGTCTGTCGTTCTGTCTCTCTCTCCCTTAGCCTCTCTTTAACCTAAAGTGTTACGGGAGACCACCCCTTCATGCATGGCTTCGTCCCGACTTAAATACAATACCTGACTACTGCGTTGGGGAGATACCTCTTTAGCTCAGTGGTTATGGTATTGTCTTTTAAACCTCGAAAAACGAGGATATTTGTATGGTGGCATATTTCTGCCTCGACATACGAGATAGCTATTGCGATAATTTAAGAGAATTATCGTGATAAAACAAAGTTTCCTAGATAACAAGATATCTAGATAACAAAAATTTTCAGGATAAAAATATTCGCGATAATTCTAACTGTTATCATGATTATTTTTGCTTTCGTGCCCATAACTGACATTCACGGTATCTATAATTAAATACTGTTTCGGAACATCTTCGTCTTCAATCTTATGAATTCTGCTTTTCCCTAAATGGTTTTAAAGCTGTTCGTAGGAGGCATTTCGAGTCGTACTTGTGATTTTACAGACTTCTGTTCATTTCCAGTGTTGTCAAAATTTACTAATTAAGGTACAATTGTTAATGATTCGAACTTTTACTTACTGAAATCTTGTGAAGTCAAAAACTACCGAGTTCATCCAAATGATAAAATTTGCTATTTATAGATATCGAGAAACAGATAGAACTATCACGATAATTTTATCTGGAATGTCAGCTCCGTGCACGATTGAGAAAATCTGCGATAAAATATTGAGTTTATCGTGATATTTCTTTCAGGAAACTTTCCACTGTCTTGATAAAGTTTCCAGGAAACTTTAATTTATCGCGATAGTTTTCTAAAATTATCATGATAGCTATCTCGTATCTCGTTGCAGAAATGTGCCACCATATATTTGCCCGTCAAAGGTATTCTATTTAAATCGGGACGAAGCCATACATGAAGGAGTGGTTTCCCGTAACAAAGGGATATTACAGAAGAAAACGCCAACCTTGCGATTTGCCAACGGCTTTCATTTTTGCCGGTGAATACGTAGTACTTATCATCATAATAAATATACTGCATTAATAGGTCTTGGTTGTATATTTGTTTGGATTTTGACTTTCAAAAATAGATTTTGTCAAGGTTATTTGCATTGGCATGTTATTTTTCAACAACTCATATCTAGATATATTATGCCTAGAAAGTCTATTTTTGCGTTTGAGAAAGCGAATCAGGTGAAAATTAATTTCCCTTCTAATAGTTTAAGCTCCGAAAGTTGGGGTTTATGTAGTGCACGGGTATATCGCTCATGCGCGGGTTTTTCAATTCAGAGTTGGAATCTACAGCGACGAGAAGTAGCCTAACTTTTGTTTTTTGTAGTTTATGTAGTACGCAAAATTCACAGTTTGATACCAAAGAACTGTGTTTGACATTCTGAGCGTCGTGAGATAGGCGTAGCTGCCTCAAGAATTGGTGGTGAAGTGCAGTCTCGTGATGGCGATTGCCATACATGTGTATACCAAGGTGCTGGTACTTTGTCTATATGGCGCTTAACAGAGTGTGCTTAAGAGTACCAAGGTGTCGGTACGTTGTTTAAAGTGCTGGATATCTTGTGTTTAAAAAGAAACCGTCGTGACCAGCCCGAATAGCTCAGGTGGTAGAGCGTAGTACTTGTATACATTAAGTCTTGGGTTACATCAGGGTGTGGGTTCGAGCCCCACGGCTGGCTATCTAAATACAGTCTTTCGGATGAGAAGTTAAACCGAGGTCCTGTGCGACGGTGATACACGCAAAGCACAATGGAAAACCAGGAGTAACTTAGGATGAGTTTCGTCTTGTATCTTGCACTTTCCTCCGTAACAAAACTGACAGTCTTCAGAGGGCGTCGCCCATATGGGCAACCGGTGGCAACGATAAATGCAAATTCATTCATTTAATCAGCATGTTGTATTTCGATGTTAATTCATGTACTAAGTCGGTTTATTAAAAGGTCGACTGTAGGTCAAAGGTTTCAACTATTATACCAAAACGTATGCCAGTTTTGTATATGTGCCATGCTCTGGCAAAAGGGGGCTTAATGCATCTCCTTTATACATGATACCAGCCAAAGTCGTCACATTATTATGCATCCATAAGAGCCACTTTTTTAAATAACTGACTTTATCATGAGGTAGACTGGTCCTTTCACAAACAGAAAATTGACCAATAGCGAAAAGTTTCGGCCCAAGTCAGCCTGCGCGGACTGCGCAGGCTGACCTGGGTTGATACGTTTCGCAGATGCATTAAGCCCCCTTTTCACAGAGCACGGCTCATATATTTATTTTGAGGGGGGTGTGGGTTTGCAAGGCAAGTCGGTTATTCGTGTTTTGCCAGTACAAGTGCACTTTTCGCTTTGGTTCTTCCAGTACAAATTTACCATGATTCAGATTGGTTCCTTTTTCCAAAAACTATCGCGGTTACTTAGGGCGACATGTCACAGAAGTTTGATCCCGAATTTATTTCGTTACTCCCATTGTGCTGTTTTTTTTTTTTTGTTGGTTGTTGTTGTTAACTGTTATAGACAACAGACTTCTTAAGCGATCGATATGCTAGAAACCATTTATAAAGAGATGGAGTGATTAGTCCAAAACTTAACTTCTGATTCTGGTCTTTACATTCCGCAATAACGCTTTCATTGTTGCCAAAGCCAAGGGAATAGCTTGACGAGTTTTCAAGTATTTAAAGGGTCAATGGCAGGTCAGTCGTGATCGTATTACTGTACAACAACGGAATATATTATATCAACTTTTCTTTCACTTTCTTGGTGAGGCCAGGTTGTGAATCGAACGCAGAACCTTCAAACCGCATTCAGGCGGTCGGGCGACGCTTTAAGTTGGCGGTCAAATGATAATGATCGAGTCATGTTGTGTGGATAGAGGGTTGCATAATCGGCGAAAAGGGGCATTCGGACATCTGCGTAAAGTGTCGTTCCGGATCAGGCTTTCCGTTTTTATGCAATTTTCTGTTTTTTGCAAGTCTACTGTAGCACAAAATCTAATGTAGTCGTAAAGTGTCGTCTCGGATTAGCCTGCGAGGACTGCGCAGGCTGATCGGAAACGAAACTTTACCCAAATGTCCAAATGCCCCTTTTCGCGTGTTGCAAGCCATTATGCAAAAAAAGGTCTATCAAGTCCCTCAGCCTGACCAGAGTCGAACGTTTTTGATTATGTACATGTCAAAGACATTTTACTTCATAATTCAGGCAGTTTATAGACAAAATGATTTTTTTTTGCGACGTTTCGATTGATATAATGTGTTACGAATATGCACTTTTACAAAATCCCCCTTTATCCACTCAATTACAATACTGACGAATGAGAGAATTTACAGACAATGTGTATTCAGATCAGACTGCACAAAACCTGTCATCGTATCTTGGTTTTTCAGTTTCCGATATCTTTGAGATACTCTGACTAAAATGGCTTTAAGTTGGCAAAAAGTTATAAGCCATACTCTGGCAAAAGAGGGTTTAAAGAATCTCCCTGACACATAAAGCCAAGTAAGTCATTATATGGCTTGCAACACGCCAAAAGGAGCATTCGGACATTTGCGTAAAATGTCGTGTCGGATCAGCCTGCGCAGTCCGCGCCGGCTAATCCGAAACGAAACTTTCCGTTTTTTATGTAATTTCTGTTTCGTGCAAGTCTACTGAAGAAAAAATCTAATGCAGTCGTAAAGTGCCGTCTCGGATTAGCCTGCGCGGTCTGCGCAGGCTGATCCGAGACGACACTTTACACAAAAGTCCGAATACCCCTTTTCGCGTGTTGCTAGCCATAAAATGATGGATCTATAAACTTCGTTTTGTCTCATAACCGTCTGAACCCTGAGGTAGAATGGTCCTTGACATACAGAAAATTGACCAATAACGAAAGGTTTCGTCCCAGCCTTGACCTGGGTCGATACTCTTTGCAGGTGCATTTAAAAAAAAACTCCCTTTTCACAGAACATATATGGCTCATATATACTTTGGCTAAAGAGACAATTGCTTTTGTCAAGTATCCTTTTCAAACAGTATTGAAACTATTGTGGAAGAAGAAGCCATTGCTTTGGTCAAGCATATGCTCCTTCTCCAGAATGTTTTCCAAATCCAAAACCTACGGAAGCCTAGAAGTTGCATCTGCACATAAATTGGCCAGTCGCCTGAGTATTTTACAACAATGTTTTTTAACATATCATTTCACATACGTTTATTAACCCTTTGGCTGCTAAGCGCGACTGACCTTTTGCGGGCAGTGTAGATCAAGATCAGACTGCACAGAACGTGCAGTCTGATCTTTGATCTACGCCGTCCGATGAGGACATACTTTCCCAGAACAAACTATATTTGAATAGCACATTTTCGGGTTTTTACTATCGGCTTAAAAGTTTCATTACATTTATTTAGCAGGATAAGGGTTAAATATTGTTGGGGTCTTGTGTGGCTCAGTGGTAGAGTGTAGTACTCATAACCTGGAAGCCCCCTGTGTGAGCCTCACTGGAATCACTGATCCTCTCATGAGAGTGTCCTTGGGCAAGACACTTCAGAGCCCTAGCCTAGAACTGGTGAAACCCAGGACATACATGAATACATGTATGTTACAACTGTTGATGTCGTTACAACAGGGGTGGCCGTTGTCACAAACCCCACAGCAGGTAAGAAGCATACTTAGCATTGTTCTTATTGATTTATATTGTAGTTAAATGGGTGATTATCACTTTTATCAATCGAGTTGACTAAAATTATACGACGAAAGCCGTACCGAGCGTTTTTTTTTTTATGAAACAAGTTTGATTAAAAAAAATAATAATAAGTACATAAACACGAATGTGAGACAACATTTATCGCATAAAACAAATGACGAACTAACAAGTATCCTGTATCATCAATTTTAGCCTAATACCGTTCCCAGGATCATTTCTACAGATGTTGGTTGGTTTGAGTGTGAATTTACCCAACAGGATAGCTCTGAGACATTTACATGGGAAAGTGGGATGAAAAGGTTTATAGAGAGAGTATATCGTGGAAAGGTCGAAATTCTAAAACCGCTGTTAACCTTAGGCTGCTAAGCGCTACTCAATGACCTTTTGCAGACAACGTATATCAAGATCAGACTCATCCACGGAACCCAGGTTTGAAGCATTACGTTACTTTCCAAGCATCTACCCCTGGGAAAATTGACCAGCAAATCGTTGTTTCTTATGAATATTCAAGTAGTCGGGAAGTACCCAAATAGCCAATCGAAAGATCCATAACATAATGATACTCTCTGGTAGAGAGGATAGTTTCTTTTCTTCCGTTATGAAAAGTAACCCTGGAAAAAACCCATGTTTTCAACAAAAATGGCCCGTCGGCGTGCTTGTCTCCTGTGAGATATGCCATTCTGCAATACAGGGACGACACTAACGATCTTTGTGTACCATTTTAACAGACAGTGTTTCGGTGTTACGCCCAAAATTTCTTTTAAACGCTTCTCGATTGTGGTGTTGATGGGCGACGCCAGATTTAAAGTATCGCTCTGCTTGATTTGCAACGGACGATGTGATTGGATATCGACAAGTAAAAAATAGAAATGAAGGCGTATTTGTGATAAGAATAGTTTAAATTTTCTCAAAGAAAAACTGAGATTACCAATCAAAATGCTTCATAAAGAATTTATGAAAACGAGAAAACGCCAGCGAAATAACCCAGTGTCGATTACAGAATGAATCGAAGCTGGGTCACCGAGGATGGATCAGACTGCACAGAAAAAAGTCCCCCCAAAATTTTAAAAAGCAAAAGTTGGGCTTTAATGATTGGCTTAAAAGTTTCATTTCACTTATTTTACAGGATAAGGATTCATAAATTGAACGAATCTGATTGGTCCGTGAGATTTGAAAGTGAGCTTAACGGCTCGATGCTAAAAGCTAATTTCGACCAATCAGATTCGTTGTGCATATTCACTGTAGTATTAAAATTTCCGTCTCACGATAGGCAGAGAAAAATTCGTCCATTTCCGAATTTTCGACCTTTATTGCTCCCCTACCATTAACCTGTATCCTGCTAAATAACTAAAATTGAAATTTTCAGTTCGGTAATTAAAACCCTAATACTTCTATTTCAAAAACATGTTTTGGGGAATAATATCTCCTTCTCGTACAGTGTAGATCAAGATCAGACTGCACGTTCTGTGCAGTCTGATTTTGATCTACACTGTCCGCAAAAGGTCAGTGAGTCGCCCTTAGCAGCTTAAAGGTTAATCCGTTTGTCCTGTTTTATATACCAGGTTGAAAATAAGTCATCGCAGAACTTGATAAAAATAATGACTTTTTTTCCATTTGACTTTAAAAATATGTGAAACTACTGACAATTGACTCTGGGTGTTGTTCGACTGGAAATACAGTAAGACAGCTTTTCTTATATATATTAGGTTAAAGAGGATGAAGCTTGCAAGTAAATAAGGACTCGCGTGAATTTTCGAGTTATCTCAACCCATTGCCAGACGTCAAAACTTTAGACTCGTCCAAATCGAAAGCATTTTCAGACCACAATTTAGATGCGGCTCAGATTATTAGGTAGGAAACATTTCTATACTAAATAGAAGAAAATGCTGGTGACCAGCATTTTCTCCTTTTCGCTCTATGTTTTCAAAATCCTTCATTATCAATTTTTAATTGGGGATTGTGTGGTAAAGGGTTAAACACATAAATCAGGTGTCAAATATTTTGATAATTCAGGTAATTCCAAAGCATGTGATACGTCTGACGGTTATGTTGCTGTTTCATATGATCTACAGCAGCAGATGTGCATTAAAGTCCACTACGACAATCAAGAATGGCTGCAGGCCGAGCTTAGTTGTAAGATGGAAGGTGCATCCTTGATTGTAAATCAGACGAATGCAAAAATATATGCGTTAAAGTATTTTCTCATATCACAGAATATTGGTAAGAATCTGTCATTAAAGGATAGGGCACTCTAATGGGATTCTTGTAACATCGCCTTTCATCGCCGAAAACACATGCGGATTCGGCTAAGACTCGGGTAATCCTTAATCAATCAGTCGATTCACCCTGGTTTCCGACATCTATTACGCATTACCCGAGTCTTAGCCGAATTCGTACGATATTGGCGATGAAAAGCGATGTTACACGAATCCCATTAGCGTGCCTTATCCTTAATCTTATACTCTTTCGTTTTCATGCGTAGGTAAATGTGGATCCCCTTTAATTCAACAGTTGAATTACATCTACTGATCATCTTGGTTGTAAGATCCTATTTTTTTCTTCTTTTATAGGTTTCTTCGCGGTTGTTTGTAGCCAGTGAGAACCGTTGTTTGGTAAATATAGTATGAAAATTAATTGAGATAGAAGCAATTGATGCACGAGGCCTGTAAACTACATTTTATACTGAAACTTCTGGTTTTAAAGATAAAAGGTGACGCACATCTTTCAGAATCTGGCACTGTTTCCACAGCCCCTCTTTCAGATTCCCGTCTTGACTTATGAATTTGCCGCGGTCCAGCATCCATCAGCAACTTCCTTCTCTGACAGTGGTGACAATCCCTCCACTGAGGCTGTCAAGTCCCGGAGGAAGAGAAACTCTAGACGGTGGTTGGGCTGAGGTTCACAGCAATGCTAGATTTTGTTCTGAATATTATCAGAGCACTGTTTTACATGCTAATTACGTAGAGCTCAAAAGAAAAAGTTGCAGATTTGTGATTTTTTTTGACTGCCTTTTTGCCTTTTGGTATTAATCAAGTGACGTAATATAATTCATGCTTTTCGTCAGTTTATCTGGAAATAACGCTGGATTGTACATAAGGTTTGATAATTCATGGTTACGACCAGTAAAATTTACCGTAAACTCTTCAACTGAAGGCGAAAACAATAGTTCCTGCGCACTAATTACCTAGGTAAACGTGCCGTTCATCCAGATGAAAATATGAAGTAATTTACGCGCATTTACCATATGTTTCTCGCGCTTCACGTTGCTTGACGTAATGCGTTGTTATGTGGGGGAGGTATGCCACGGGAAATTACCGAAAACAACTGTACTGGATTTTGATGAAAATCTCATTAAAACAGGTGTAAGAAGCATGAAATGAATAGAATATTTGTCTTTTTCAGTGAAAGACTGAAATTTATTTCATCTTGTAAACAGCATTGGTAATATTTTGACTCTTGGTTGCGCCACTCGTGACAACAAATAATTACCGATGATGTTCACTTGATGAAATAAATCTAGATTTTTCACCAGAAAAAAAAAAATTCTCTAGATAATCATATTTCACCGAAAAGAACAAATATCCTCTATATAAACAGTATGTTGTGATCTCATTTATAAACGGATCAACACTAACTATTCTAGACCGTATTTACCTTACATAACGTCTTATGACGTTCCAGTAACGAACTAAAGCTTCAGACATGTCGTTGATACATTATCTCCCGCCAGATGGCATTCTACAAATACACGTCTGTCTAATTTGGGCATTCTGGGTACAGAACCGGACTACTTTTCTACGCGACAACCGTTACTTGAATTTCAAACTAAAGTAAACGTTTACTCAATAAAACTCTACTTGGTGCGATTCATTTAGCTATGATCAGCTAGCATGTACCCTATGCAAAGGCCATTTTTAAAACAGCCCCTACATGTTTGGGTAATAGCTTCGGTGTATGGCCCACTTTTCCCTAGCATTTGGGATCGGTGGTGCGTCATAGCAGACAGGTCGAATCTTCGAAGAATATGACATACGCATACAACGGTCATTGATATGGTTAATATCGTATTCATTCCTTACTCTCCGACCAATCAAATTCCACAAACGTACAATGGAAATCATATTCGGGGAGTAAACCGGCCAACGTAAGATGATCTAATGTTATTTCTAGTGTGAAAATTCCCGACGACGTAATAATAAGTTGCGTCAAATCCATGCCGTCTAGAATACTTGAGTTGATCCGACGAAGAGACCACAACAGACACTTATTAAGAAATAATCTTCTTTCTATCGTGGTTTATCGTTCAATAAACCACGGTTGTGAGTTAAGAGGCACAATAAATAATCCACGACGGCGATAGCCCTAGTGGTTTATTCATTGCTCCTCACAATCCACAACGTGGTTTAATTAACGATAAACCACGATAGAATGAAGATTATTTTGATTCTAACATCATTATCTCCCGCTAAATGGCATTCTACAAATACACATCTATCTAATTTGGGCATCCTGGGTACAGAAGCGGAGTGGTTTTTCAAAACAACAACCGATACTTTGAATTTCAAATGAATTAAACGTTTACTCAATAAAACGCTACCTGGTGCCATTCATTAAGCTATGATCGGCTAGCATGTAACCTATGCACCGACCATTTATTAAAACAGCCCCTACATGCTTGGGTAAAAGGCTAATAGCTTCGATATAAGCCCTACTTTTCCCAGGTATACGGGGGATGGGTAATGCGTCATAGCAGACAGGTCGAATCTTCGAAGAATATGACATGCGCAGACAACAGTTCTAACATGCCCAACTCTTAATCAAAGGAAAACAAGTCCATACATAGCGTAAAAAACGCGGATGCTAAGATATTCCATTGAATAAACCACGGCTGGTCAACTTACTTACTAAATCATAACCCCACTGCCCAGCCAGTAAATTATATAAAAAGAATCAATATTATCAAAACTTAGGCATCAAACACAGCATAAAAAACCGCGCCTTTTTACTGTTATACTTTCCCCCTTGCAAATGACAGTAAAGAATGAATGTATTGTCAAGCGTTGGGGCCGAAGTTGCTTCGACTGCTATGAATATTGCGCCACCCGCTCCCATTCCCATTTCCAATGCAACACCGGTCATTTTTAGCTCACCTGAGCACAACGTGCTCAAGGCGAGCTTTTAGGATCACGCTGTGTCAATCGTGCGTCGTCCGTCGTTGTGCGGCGTCAACAATTCTTTAAACATCATCTCCTCCTAAACTGCTTGGCCAGGTAGAACAAACTTGGCTGGAATGTTCCTTGGGAGGTCCTCTTTAACAATTGTTCACAGAAGTTGATTCCATCAAAAACTCTGGTTGCCATGGCAAGCAAATGGAATTTTCTAAGATTTTTTTTAAAAATCTTCTCCTCTGAAACCGCTAGCCAGATTTTGAAATAATTTCACAGTCATGTTCCTTGGATGACCCTTTTCAAAAACTATTCGTGAAATTTTGATCCATTGGTCAGATTTTGAAATAATTTCACAGTAATGTTTCTTGGGTGACCCTTTTCAAAAAGTGTTCGTGAAATTTTGATCCGTCGAAAAACATGGCTGTGGTGGTGGGGAGGGGGGGCTCTTTGCATCGTGCAGTGTCAACCATTCTTTAAACATCTTCTCCTCCTAAACCGCTGGGCCAATTAGAACCAAACTTGGCTGGAATGTTCCTTGGGAGGTCCTCTTTAAAAACTGTTCACTAAGAATTTTTTTAAAAATCTTTCTCCTCTGAAACCGCTAGTCAGATTTTGAAATAATTTCACAAAAAAATTGTTCGTAAAATTTTGATCCGTCGAGAAACATGGCCGCATGGTGGGGGTGGGCTCTTCGCATTCTTTAATTATCTTCTCCTCTGAAACCGCTGGTCAGATTTTGAAATAATTTCACAGTCATGTTCCTTGGGTGACCCTTTTCAAAACTTGTTCATGAATTTTTTTCTTTTCAGCCCCACGTTTTTCACACGTTTACATTTAACAATGTTTGGATATATATATCAAATCTAAACTAAAGGTAAAGCCAATACATTTTGGCATGCTGTAATATCAAATCTGTCTATACATGTATTTGGTTTCTTTTAAAAAAAAAAAATCCTCTTTAATCAAGAATACACTTTAAAGGTGGGTATTTAGATTTTTCACATCTCACCAAATTAGAAAATATATATATCACTGAAATTTATATGAAAAAACAATACAAATCATCAATAATTAAGAATCGTAAAATTACAAAAAAAAAATTTTTTTGATGATGTTCCCTTAAAAGGCTACGTAGCCTCTTAAGGTATTTTTAGATTTCGCGCCAGAAATCAAAAAGGCATTGTGAGAATGTCAAGTGACTGGCACGTGACTAATGACGCTTAAATTCCATAGCATAACAAACATGTAATTATTTTCCACAATGTCTTCTTCGGACGCTATGTTTGAAGCTTTGTCTGTGTATTTCCGGTATGTAAATGAGCGAGTTGCTCATGTAAAAATAGAACGTGTTTTCCGTCGTTGTTGACCTGGGCCGTAGTAAATCTCTAATTTCTCTTGTTGTCGGATGGTTTTCGACTACTGGGGTTTTATGAATGAAAATTAAAAGGCTTTGGGAGTATAAGGATGATTTTTTTGTATTTTTGTAAAATTTTCGTCCCAAAATCTGAAGGGCCACCTTTAAAGTTTGTAAAAAAAAAAAAAACTGCTTGTGCCTCCAAGTGTTATTATTGATGCAACAGGAACTTGCGTGTTTTTAACATTCAAAATACATCAACCCTTCACCCTTTAAATATGGCTGACCGACGGAGTCATTATCTCCCGCTAAATGGCATTCTACAAATACACATCTATCTAATTTGGGCATTCTGGGTACAGAAGCGGAGTATTTTTTCAAAACAACAACCGATACTTTGAATTTCAAATGAAATAAACGTTTACTCAATAAAACACTACCTGGTGCCATTCATTCAGCTATGATCGGCTAGCATGTAACCTATGCACCGATCATTTATCAAAACAGCCCCAACATGCTTGGGTAATAGGCTAATAGCTTCGATGTAAGTTCTATTTTTCCCAGGTATACGGGGGATGGGTAATGCGTCATAGCAGACAGGTCGAATCTTCGAAGAATATGACATGCGCAGACAACAGTTCTAACATGCCCAACTCTTAATCAAAGGAAAACAAGTCCATACATAGCGTAAAAAACGCGGATGCTAAGATATTCCATTGAATAAACCACGGCTGGTCAACTTACTTACTAAATCATAACCCCACTGCCCAGCCAGTAAATTATATAAAAAGAATCAATATTATCAAAACTTAGGCATCAAACACAGCATAAAAAACCGCGCCTTTTTACTGTTATACTTTCCCCCTTGCAAATGACAGTAAAGAATGAATGTATTGTCAAGCGTTGGGGCCGAAGTTGCTTCGACTGCTATGAATATTGCGCCACCCGCTCCCATTCCCATTTCCAATGCAACACCGGTCATTTTTAGCTCACCTGAGCACAACGTGCTCAAGGCGAGCTTTTAGGATCACGCTGTGTCAATCGTGCGTCGTCCGTCGTTGTGCGGCGTCAACAATTCTTTAAACATCATCTCCTCCTAAACTGCTTGGCCAGGTAGAACAAACTTGGCTGGAATGTTCCTTGGGAGGTCCTCTTTAACAATTGTTCACAGAAGTTGATTCCATCAAAAACTCTGGTTGCCATGGCAAGCAAATGGAATTTTCTAAGATTTTTTTTAAAAATCTTCTCCTCTGAAACCGCTAGCCAGATTTTGAAATAATTTCACAGTCATGTTCCTTGGATGACCCTTTTCAAAAACTATTCGTGAAATTTTGATCCATTGGTCAGATTTTGAAATAATTTCACAGTAATGTTTCTTGGGTGACCCTTTTCAAAAAGTGTTCGTGAAATTTTGATCCGTCGAAAAACATGGCTGTGGTGGTGGGGAGGGGGGGCTCTTTGCATCGTGCAGTGTCAACCATTCTTTAAACATCTTCTCCTCCTAAACCGCTGGGCCAATTAGAACCAAACTTGGCTGGAATGTTCCTTGGGAGGTCCTCTTTAAAAACTGTTCACTAAGAATTTTTTTAAAAATCTTTCTCCTCTGAAACCGCTAGTCAGATTTTGAAATAATTTCACAAAAAAATTGTTCGTAAAATTTTGATCCGTCGAGAAACATGGCCGCATGGTGGGGGTGGGCTCTTCGCATTCTTTAATTATCTTCTCCTCTGAAACCGCTGGTCAGATTTTGAAATAATTTCACAGTCATGTTCCTTGGGTGACCCTTTTCAAAACTTGTTCATGAATTTTTTTCTTTTCAGCCCCACGTTTTTCACACGTTTACATTTAACAATGTTTGGATATATATATCAAATCTAAACTAAAGGTAAAGCCAATACATTTTGGCATGCTGTAATATCAAATCTGTCTATACATGTATTTGGTTTCTTTTAAAAAAAAAAAATCCTCTTTAATCAAGAATACACTTTAAAGGTGGGTATTTAGATTTTTCACATCTCACCAAATTAGAAAATATATATATCACTGAAATTTATATGAAAAAACAATACAAATCATCAATAATTAAGAATCGTAAAATTACAAAAAAAAAATTTTTTTGATGATGTTCCCTTAAAAGGCTACGTAGCCTCTTAAGGTATTTTTAGATTTCGCGCCAGAAATCAAAAAGGCATTGTGAGAATGTCAAGTGACTGGCACGTGACTAATGACGCTTAAATTCCATAGCATAACAAACATGTAATTATTTTCCACAATGTCTTCTTCGGACGCTATGTTTGAAGCTTTGTCTGTGTATTTCCGGTATGTAAATGAGCGAGTTGCTCATGTAAAAATAGAACGTGTTTTCCGTCGTTGTTGACCTGGGCCGTAGTAAATCTCTAATTTCTCTTGTTGTCGGATGGTTTTCGACTACTGGGGTTTTATGAATGAAAATTAAAAGGCTTTGGGAGTATAAGGATGATTTTTTTGTATTTTTGTAAAATTTTCGTCCCAAAATCTGAAGGGCCACCTTTAAAGTTTGTAAAAAAAAAAAAAAACTGCTTGTGCCTCCAAGTGTTATTATTGATGCAACAGGAACTTGCGTGTTTTTAACATTCAAAATACATCAACCCTTCACCCTTTAAATATGGCTGACCGACGGAGTCATTATCTCCCGCTAAATGGCATTCTACAAATACACATCTATCTAATTTGGGCATTCTGGGTACAGAAGCGGAGTATTTTTTCAAAACAACAACCGATACTTTGAATTTCAAATGAAATAAACGTTTACTCAATAAAACACTACCTGGTGCCATTCATTCAGCTATGATCGGCTAGCATGTAACCTATGCACCGATCATTTATCAAAACAGCCCCAACATGCTTGGGTAATAGGCTAATAGCTTCGATGTAAGTTCTATTTTTCCCAGGTATACGGGGGATGGGTAATGCGTCATAGCAGACAGGTCGAATCTTCGAAGAATATGACATGCGCAGACAATGCGACGGAGTTGCTTGTTTATTTGACCACTTGATCAGTACTGAAGTCAACCTAACGACTTCTGTCTGCATGCCCAAATTCTGAACTTGTTTAGATTGAATGCAAAATTTCAGTTGACAAAATAAATTTATGGTAATAATTTTTAGGATTTGACTTGGTTTAGAATCACATCCTAGGCTCCTTAAGTAGCGGCATTCTTACATTTTATATAGGGCAGTCCGAGTCAACTGAGGTACCACCCTCGCATTTCGATAAAAAAAAATCCTCCTTGCTGGTGGCTTCCTGTGTGTGAAAGAGTGAGAGATTACTCAAAAAGCGCTTGTAAAACATATCAAAGCATATTAAACCCTGTGTCTCTCAAATTTCAGATCGACGTGACTACTGGATTGGTCTATACGATAAAAATGGAAATGACGCATTTTATTGGATGACGGGAGAACCTTTAACGGACTCGGACTGGGGTTCACATCCACAGCAACCAACACTTGTTTACCAACAAAAAGACGAAGATTGCGTGGAAATGTATCACGGAGAAACGTTATTGTGGCATGATACCTGGTGCTCACATGCCCTTTCCTATATCTGTGAAAGACGATGAAATAGTTAGATGACATGTAATGGTGAATAATAAATATCTATATCAAATGTTACATTTTCATTTCAAATTATGGAATCCTTTCGGGCAAAACAAACTTATTATTGAATCAATGTTCTCTTATATGGCAATAAATGACAGACGGCTCAAGAGATATTTTGGTACATGAATATTTAAATTCGTTTGTGGTTCAGTAAAATCATGGAAAGTAACCTCGCCAGCAACTATTGCTTCTTATTCTTCATTGTTTTGCATATTGCCGAAAAGTGAATTTTCAGTTACATGTACATACATTTTTCAAGAGTAGGCCTACATGCTAATCCAAATCGTTTTTAAAACGGTGCAGTTGCTGCTAAAAATGATGTGTCTGAAAATACAAGTGTAATACGCTAAGGCTTGGCCATCCTTCTAAGCATTGAAAATTAACCATATAACGTAAGCCGCTCAACTATCATACCCATAGAGACTAGCATGGGTTCTGGACAGTCCAGTCATTTTTTCCTATAAATACGTGCGTTTCTTTGTCAAAAAATGCGTATCGATTTTAAGGAACCGAAGAACAGTTTTGTTCCATACAGACTGGGAAAGATGACAACAACAAGGTGTGATTAACCCTTTGCCGCACAATGCCGACTTTTAACGGCCCTTGGAAAGAAGTCCTTTTGAAAACATGGTGGGAAAAAGAGAAAATGCTGGTAACCAGCATTTTCTCCTTTTCCCACGATGTTTTCTACCCTTTCAAAGAACAACTGCTCCATATGAGCAACATTGACATTGTCGTCTGCAAATGCTTTCAATTTGGACAATGCTAGAATTTTGTCGGCTGGTAAAGAATTCAAAAATTAATTTACTGCCTACACCCAGACTACAATGAGACATTCTTCAAACTGTATCGCTGTCAGAGGTCGTTCAATAGCAAGCTTAATTTTGAGTGTTAAAATGTGTACATATAACAAATCTCCATGACATATGTAGACATTCATATCGAGTAATGAGTTATAGGGTACTGCTTAGAAATAGTGAAAGAAAATGATTTGCTTTTATGAATTATTATTTGTTATGGTATCAGTAAGCATCCATGGGGTATAGCACGCCATGGGGGATATTTTGGTGTTTTTAGACCGCATGACTTGGATCAGATTAAATAGATCTAGTCGAGGGGAGACAGTGTAGACGTAGAATGGTGTTTTACGCCGCTTTCAATATCACATGTATTTCAGTCACATCACGGCGACAGGTCACATATTCATATGGGTTTAACCAGTACTAGGCTAGGGCTCTGAAATGTCTTGCCAAGTGGAGCCAGTGAACCCGGAGCCTCCAGGTCACGAGCCACACAGGACCCATCTGTGGGGTAGAGCGTCGACCTGAACGTCACAGGTTACCAGGGTCAACCTTTGGAACCATCCATATTAGCAAGGTTCTGAACGAGTAGTAGTTAAGGGTTCAAGGATACAACAGTCGAGAGTGATTGGCACAAGCTGTAAAAACTTGTTTGACAATCAATTTTTAAACTTAAAATGTCTTTTTTCCGGAAATGCTGCTCATGCTTAAAAAAAAAAAAAAAAAAACGCGCAACCTACTTTTCTTTCCGCTGTCGACTAAACACCATGTATACAGAATTATGAAAAAAACGTATTTTTAAAAGAAACAAAAAAAGATCTTTGTCTCCCTTTCATTTTCACGCAGAGTTTCTCCTTTCCCCCCTCCCCACCCCCGTTTTTCGCGTGTGAGAATCCATGTTGTTCAAGATCGATTTATTTGAAATAAATAGAGAACCTAAAATCTTTGGATATTTTCACTATATCTATATAAATATCTTTTGTCACTCGATATTAGGTTTGGTGTTCACTCAGATCTATATTATTTTCAACGAAATTACGGGTACGAAGTTGTCTGGTCCGTCTGGATCCCGCTATGGTTGATGGAACTAGGGGCCGATCATACTGTATTCGTACCTAAAACATTACGCTCTCTTTGGTTCTATTGTACTCGATAAGATGAGCAGAATCTATGACAATCATCCTCTAAGGAATCTACCTGTCATAAATATTGATTTTAAAGATGCTTGGCCAGAACAGAAACTTTCCAAGTGAGTTCTTTTTTGTCTTTTGAAAATTTGAGTCTTTAGACTTTAGTCGGATTTGTCTAAATTTCCTGATCGTGGAATCAGGAAATGAAATAAACAAACAAACATTGTGTCTTGCAGTTGATGAACACACCTTCTGCATATGGGCTGTTGACATCAAAATGTTTTTTGAATGCACTAGAACGTATGACTTGCTGAGCAAAAAACGATATTTTTACACAAACATACCATTGAATAATGAGCTAACTTACTAATGGATGCGCCGGCAAATGCTGAAATATTATCTCATTACAGTGGCAGAGAATGGACTAATTCATACAGTGTAAATGCACCTTAACAAAAGCAGGATGTCAAAAAGAAGTCTTGAAGTAATAGTGAAGAAGATCAAATGTCTGATCTTGATTTCTAGACTACACAGTCCACGGAAGCAAGAAATGTATGCTAAAGCTTTCCAAGCTTTTGAAAATTTATTTCCAGTAAAAAACAAGGGCTATATTTTCACATGTTGCAAAGCCATGAGTGAAAATATTGTCTTTGCTGTTCACAAGATGAAAGAAATTTCTATCAATACTCAGAAACAAACAATTATCATAATTTTTTTATGCGTTTCACTTTAACCTTCCATTTTACGTCTAATTTTTGCTCACTGCAAAAAATAGTTGTGGTTTTTAAGTGCCTATTCAATCTAGTTAGATATGGACCAGCTGTAAAAATGATGTCATTAGTGCTGTAGACTATGTCATAAAATGTGACATCCACCTGCTGAAATTCATTCATGTTCTTTTAATATTCATGGTATATCAAAAATAAAAGTTGTAATATTCACAGGTGCATTATAACATTCACTGTTGAATTATAAGGATATATATCACTGTTCAATTTCTATAAACTACTGAAAAGCATAAAAGATTATCTTTGTCATTTACTTCAGGGGAAGTGGTTACCTCATCGAAGGAAGCGTGCAGAACAGGGCTCATTTCTGTGTTAACCTCTCAGGTGTAAAGGTAGTTAACTCTTTACCACACAATCCCGAGTTTTAACAACCCTGTGCGAAAAGGCTTTTGAAAACATTGTGGGGAAAAGGAGAAAATGCTGGTAACCAGCATTTTCTCCTTTTCCCACAATGTTTTCTACCCTATTAAAGACAGAAATCATTATTTGAGCTACATTGAATTTGTTGTCTGCAAATTCTTTCAATTTGATCCAGTCCAAAATTTTGTCGTTTGGTAGAGTGTTAACTCTATTGTATATACCAATATTTTAGACTGATTCATATTGAAAGTATTTGCAGACTTGTCGTTGAATAAGATGGAAAACCTTGTGGGAAAAGGAGAAAATGCTGGTTAACAAGCTCTCACACACGCTTGAAAGCAGGTCAAAAAGTAAGTCACTAGGCCATATCTTAGAAAATTATTGTTTGCACTCTAGAGGCCACAATATCAGTCCGATGCTCAAGAAACTTTCTCAGAATGTTTAATTTGTCTTGATGACACCTCTGACAAGTGCAAAGTTGGCTTATGTCCTGTCAAATTTGGTCACTGGGCCAAATATTAGAAAAACCCTGTTTGCACTAGTAGAGGCTACATTTTTAGTCAAACTTATGAAACTTGATCAGAATGTTAGTTCTAATGATATATCTGACAAGTTTGAGATTGGGTCATGTTAGGTCAAAAAGTAGGTCACGGGGCCAAATCTTAGTAAACCTTGTGTGCATTCTAGGGGCCATATGTTCAGCCTGATACTTATGAAACTCCCTCAGAATGTTTGTCTTGATGATATCTCTGACAAGTTTAAAAACAGACCAAGTCAGTCTTAAAGTAGGTCACAAATACTTTTGTTTTTAGCGCCACTGGCGGAAGGCCAGAGAGCTATTGTCATGGCATTGTGTCCGTCGTGCGTCCGTCCGTCCGTCTGTCCATGCGTGCGTCCGTAAACTTTTTCTTTAAAAAACTTCTCCTCAGAAACTATTGACTGGATTTTTACCAAATTTCACAGGAATGTTCCTTTGGTGGTCCTCTTTCAAATTCCTTCAAATAATTGTGTTCCATGAAGAATTCTGGTTGCCATGGCAACCAAAGTAAAAAACCTTTAAAAATCTTCTCCTCCCAAACCGCTATTTGGATAGCATTATTATTTTGCAGGAATGTTCCTTAGATACAGGTTTACAGAATTCCTTAAAAAAAAAAAAGATCTGTCAAAAAACATGGCTTTTATGGGAGACTCATTTTCCTTTTATGGTATAAAGTAAAATCTTTGAAAAATTTCTTCTCTAAAACTATTCATTGGATTTCATTGTTGTTTTGCAGGTAAGTTCCTATGGTGGTTGTCTACCAAATTGTTTCTTCAGTGAGCTAAAATGCAGGATTGAATGATAATTGTTAAAAACTTCCTTTCGCCATTATAGAAATATCAGGCCTGTGGAGCAATACAGGCGCTCAAGCGCCTCTAGTTTTACATCATTACAACCAGGATCTCTTCAATTCCTGGTGACATTACTCAGGTGAGTGCTTTGGGGCCAATGGCCCTTTTGTCAAAATTTCCAGATGGGATAGGGGACATTTCCACACACCCCACTAGAGCTAGTAAACAATTGATTTTCAATACTGAATTAAGCATACATGTATCAGTACAGAATGTGCCAGATTGCACCATGATTGTTTCAAAATTTACAAGGGAGAGGACTGCCCTCACATCTTCCTAGCACAAGCATGAACCCACATGAATAGAGGGCTAGGTATGCCCCTGCATACCCAAGGCCTTAACCACTGAACCACTGAGGGGCCTAAGCAGGAGGTAGCCAGACATTCATTGTGTGATTAGCACGAGTTTTTTTTTTTTTACAGAAACACTACTATGTGTTTTATCTGAAGATTTTACGTGCTCACCGAAGACAGTTTACGGAGAGTGGTCAAGAAATAGAACCCAATTTTAGTGAGACCAAGAAAGTTTCAACAGGCTATCTAAACTCTTCCTATAGTGAGTTGGTTTGTAAATCCCTGAAGGGGGCTACTCAGATTTTTATTATCTCACAAAACTGCAAAAATGACTCATCACTCAATTATGTAAGGCAGTAACTGGCAAACCATCAACAGAAAGAAAATTGTAAGAAAAAATATTTTTCATTGGTGTTTGATGGGCATCATAGCCTCTTAAAGATACATCTTCACTCATTTTCATCCAGTTTTTTAACCATTTTTTTTTCTTTATTTTATGATACTATAATCATTCTTGTATCTTCATGCCAAATATTGACCCTGGTGGTTGCAAGGTTGCACAGATTACAGCATATACAAATTGCATTTCATTCTATTGCAGCTAGCCATAGACATAACAACCACTGTTTCTTGTTTAAATCGAAGACAAATCTCTACAGTTTCTTTACCCCATACACCTTATATTGATTTTTGATCTACGTTTACACAGATGACTAGATTACAACACCGTCAGCATTTGTTTAGTCTCTGGCTGTGGAGATGTCTCTTTTAAGATATTTTAGATTTCACACAAGAATTTCTCAAAGGTTTGATATGTAGTCATTAAAAAAGGTTGATTGGGGAATTGTATTCAAATAGGTCAATCATGTCATATTTGGTTTCAAAAAAATAAAGTTGCCAATAGCATAGTGACAAGCCTATTATTTGAATGCTGAATGTGCACCTGTTTACTGCATGACCCATTCTGTTTCTTCATATTTGCAGAGAAAAGTATATTGTGTGCTATTTATCATTGTATACACCCAAATGTTTAATTTGTAGCAAAAAAATCTAAAATGGCCCCTATAACCCTTTACCAGACGACAAAATTTAAGCCTTGTCCAAACTGAAAGCATTTGCAGACGAAAATTTCAATGTGGCTCAAATGGTACAATTTTTTCTTTCATGGGGTAGAAAACACTGTGGGAAAAGGAGACATGATTTGAAGACTTGTCCAAGTAGAAAGCATTTACAGGCAAAAAATGATTGTGGTCCAAATAATGAAATATGCTTTTGAAGGGCTGGAAAACATTGTGTGGAAAAGGAGAAAATGTTGGTTACCAGCATTTTCTCCTTTTCATACAATGTTGACCATCTGAGGAAGAAAGCTTTGCAAAATATTGTGGGCAAAGAAGAAAATGCTGGAACAACCATTTTCTCCTTTTCCCAAAATATTTTGTATCCTTCCAAAGACAAAGATGTCATTTGAGCCACATTTAACTTGTCATCTGCAAATGTTTTGAATTTGGAAAAGTTTAGAATTGTCATTGAAATATTAATTCTAAAAAAACATGTTACAATTCTACTGTAGCTTTATCATGATTGCTCCTGTAATTTATCTTTGTTTCCACGGTATTTTCACATATACATAAGTATAAAACCTTTTTAGGTTAGTTGCCCATTTTTTTACAGGGCTGTTTTCAAAGCTGTGTACTGTAAAGTAACATATTTTTTTTTTTTTTTTTCATTTATGTCATTCTTCCTGTAGAGGTCACAGCAAAGGGCGAGTCGGACAGGTTAAAGGAAGATCAGATACGGTCACTTCTCCGAATACCAGAGCTGCATTCTTACACAGAGAAAGGTGAAGGTCACACATTGTCTGCTTTTTGGTGTCAATCAAGTCTTTTTGAGGGCTTGGAATTTGAGGTGGGAGATAATGTCCGTTTGAAAACCGCTGGTGATGGACCTTTTGTATGTAAGTAACTGAGGTGTTAGTAATTCAAACATTAACCCTTAAAGCGTCTTTCACAACTATAGTTGCTGTTATGGCCAGTGTAGATCAAGATCAGACTGCACAAAATATGCAGTCTGATCTTTGATCTACACTGTCGCTTTACTAAGACATTCTACAAGAAGTGTTCAAATATGAGTGCATCTAAGCACCTAATATTTTATTCTTCATAGGTTTCACTGAAATTTTTATTTTGTTCCTTCAAAGTATTCACCTCCAAGAGATAAACAAAGTTTCAGTCTCTGGATCCAGTCTTTGGAAGGCATTTTCATAGTGTTTTTTAGGTATAGTATGAAGACTCTGGAATACTGCAGAACCGAAGTGTTTGCACTGAATAAATTTCCGACTGAAAAGTATCTGTTTAGCTTTGGAAACAAAAAGAAGTCACAAGGGGCAAAGTCAGGTGAATATGGAGGGTGGGGGAACACAACCATTTTTTCCTGCTTCAGAAAGTCTTGCACTAAAGATGCCCTGTGCAATGAAGCGTTGTCATGCAGCATTCTGACATTGGCCAATGATTCGATTTGATCTGTACTGTCCACTTGGTTTATATATTTTAGACAAAATTAACCTTGAAATTGTAACCATTTGCGTCTTATCTCTACATTTAAAGTGTCTGTTGGGTTTATTTGGTGCTGTAGGGGTTAACTCTTGTCCAAATTAACCCTTTACCGCACAATGCGTTTCTCTAACGACTGTAGGAAAGAAGCCTTTTGAAAACATTGCGCGAATTGGAGAAATTGTTGGTAACCAGCATTTTCTCCTTTTCCTGCAATGTTTTCTACCCTATCAAAGAAAAATTGAACCATTTGAGCCACATTGAAATTGTCGTCTGCAAATGCTCTCAATTTGGAAAAGGCTAAAATTTTGTCGTCTGGTAAAGGGTTAAAGGACTGGCAGATGACATGTGAAACATTGCTCAAGTGATGGAATTTGTCTATGAAAGGACAGAAAAAATTATTAAGAATGGAGAAAATGCTGGTCAACTGCATTTTCTTCTTTTCCCACAATGTTTTTAAAAGCCTTCTTCGGCTGGGTTGTTAAAACGGGATTGTGTGATAAAGTGTTAGAGAGCTGGACAAGGCTCAAGTTGCTTTTGCAGAGTGTAGATCAAGATCATACTGCACACAGAGTGCATTCTGATCTTAGATGTACACTGTCTGCAACTTGGTTTCATATTCTGGTTAAATTAACCTTGAAATAGTAACAGCTTGGCTGTGTTTCCAAAATGAAAAGGAGATTGTGTGCTGAAAATGATATGCTTTACTGATAGGCTACATGTGTTTATATCTGATTGATTGAATAATGCCACTTTTAACATTATTTGAGTCATACTACGACAGTGGCTCACATACTCATGTATGTCGTGGGTTTCACCTGCACTAGGCTTAGGCTCTGAAGTGCCTTGCCCAAGGACAGCCCAAAATAAAGCCCAGGCTCAAACCCAGGGTCTCCAGGTTACAAGTCCTACACTTTACCTCTGACCCACATAGGACCCCTGTAGTTATCGCTGAAATTTTACTGATAGGTTATTCTTCAAGCGGGATATACTGTTGCAGTTGTTTTTTTTTTTAAGAGGGGGAGGGGGTACCAGTACATGTAGTTCGTTGTGAGTTTATATGTGTGACAAGAATCAGCCTTGAACAATTACTACCTAAATTATAGAAACTGACATTGTACAGTGAAAAGGCTTATGGTAAGTCAAGAACCTCAAGATACATAAAATAGAATATAAGCTGATGGCTGATTATTAACTGTTACAGCCACCATGAGTAAATTAGATGAAGTGTCCTCTACTGTATCAAACTATGCTGGTGGGGAAAATGTTGGGGCCACCTGGACTGATAAAATCATGGATATAAAGACTTCAACCAGTTCAGCTGTGAAAGAGAATGAAGGAGTGGATGAGGATGAATGGGTAAATCTTTGCTGTACATTATAACAATTTGCTTCCAAATCTTTTTACCTCGTATAACATGGGGCTAACTTTGAAACATTTTGTGAATGAAGGGGTAATATCTATTACGCACAAAGGGGTAATATTCAAAGGTTCAGGAAAAAAAAAATTGAGAGGGGCTCTTGAAAAATAGGGGGGGGGATTAATGCATCTTCGTGATGCATTATATCAAGCAAGTCATCTCATAGTTATTGATATATAAAATCCAATTTGTCTCACTACTGACTGAATCATGAGATAGACTGGTCTGATGATGGATAGCAAAGAGTTTTGACCCAGGTCAGCCTGCACAGACTGCTATGGCAGACCTAGGTTGATACTTTTTGCAGAAGTATTTAACCCCTTTTTTAGCTCACCTGAGCACAACGTGCTCAAGGTGAGCTATTGTGATCGCCCTCTGTCTGGCGTCCGTCAACAATTTCTTTAAACATCTTCTTCTCCTAAACCACTGGGCAAATCTTGATGAAACATGGCAGGGATGTTCCTTGGGTGAAGCTCTATCAAAGTTGTTCAAAGAATTGAATTCCACCCATAACTCTGGTTGCCATGGCAACAAAAAGGAAAAAAAAAATGCAAAATCTTTGAAAATCTTCTCCTCTGAAACTAGAAGGCGTAGAGCTTTGATGTTTGGTATGTAGCATCTCCTAGTGGACCTCTATCAAGTTTGTTCATATGATGCCCCTGGGGTCAAAACTGGCCCCGCCCCAGGGGTCACAAGTTCAAACATAGGAACAAAGAAGGAAAACTTTAAAGTCTCAGTAGCGTCCAACTGAATAAACAACCTGTTTATAAAATAAAAGTAAATTTCATTTTTACCATGTAAAAATATGGCGATTATTATGACTTTCACGATATGTAAAGGTGCAGTTCGCAAAAGTTTCAGTCAGTGGCAGAAAAAAGAATTTTGAAACTAGAACAGATCCTACCAGGCTGCATTATCTGTTTGTTTACATCGATGATTGCCGACGATAAGCCGACTTTTCGTCATAAATGTCCGCAGTGACGTGTTAGTGACGTAAACACTACGTGATCATTCAAAGCGTCGAAACAAACCCTTCATTCACTTGATTGTTTTGTCCCCATTCTAGACTTGAAAAACGTAAGTTTATCGTCATCGTAAACAGAATCAACGACACAGGCTGATTATCGCTTATTCATTTATCATCAATACAGGAAGAGTTTACTACATCTAAATAAGAAAACAGGTTCAGAATGAGCAATCTTACTCTCCGATGACATAATATTGGACCTGTAAACAATAGTCCTATCTACTACGTCATAAAACTAATGAGATGCAATGTTATCACACGACGTTCTCGAAGACCTAGTTCGAATATACACGAACGATAACAAATGTTGTCTCGATCAATGGCGTCGGTGAAATCGACGGGCTTCTCCATGCATCTTCGCTCACGTATATTATGGAACCAGTGCAGTAACTGACAAGTTCGAGTTTTTTCCGATCTTATATATGTGTGTTGTGATGGGTTATCCAATATATTTTCGAGTTATTAACGGTGAAAATTACCTAGTTTTGGCTTTACAGGGGCTTTAAAATTCTTCTTCTCTGAAAATGAAAGGCGTAGAGCTTTGGTATTTAGTATGTAGCATCTCCTAGTGGACCTCTACCATAATTTGTTCATATGATGGCCCTGGGGTCAAAACTGGCCCCGCCCTGGGGTCACAAGTTTGAACACAGGAACGAAGAAGGAAAACTTTAAAATTCTTCTTCTCTGAAACTGGAAGGTGTAGAGCTTTGATATTTGGTATGTAGCATCTCCTGGTGGACCTCTACCAAGTTTGTTCATATGATGGCCCTGGGGTCAAAATTGGCCCCACCCCGGGGGTCACAAGTTTGAACATGGGAACAAAAAAGGAAAACTTTAAAATTCTTCTTCTCTAAAACTGGGAGGCGTAGAACTTTGATATTTGTTATGTAGTAATCCTGCTCTAACTTTGTTAGCCCACCTGACCACAACATGTTCAGTGAGTTCAAAATTGGGTCACCTGGGGTCATAAACTAGGTCACAAGATCAAATTAAAGAAATACCTTGTGGGCACTCTTAGAGGCCAGATTTATAGCTCAAATGACCTGAAATTTAGTCAGAATATTCATCTTGCTAAAATATCGAATGAGTTTGAAATTGGGTCACCTGGGATCAGAAACTAGCTCACTAGGTCAAATTAAACAAATACCTTGTGGGCACTTTAGAGGCCACATTTCTTGCTCAATTGACTTGAAAATTGGTCAGAATATTTGTCTTTATAAAATCTCACATGAGTCTGAATGTGGGTCAACTGGGGTCATAAGCTACATGTAGGTCACTAGGTCAAGAAATACCTTGTGGGCACTCTAGAGGCCACATTTTTTGCTCAACTGACTTGAAAATTGGTAAGAATGTTTCTCTTGATGAAATCCAAGATGAGTTTGAATTTGGGTCAACTGGGGTCATTAAATTTTGTCAGAATATTTGTCTTGATGAAATCTCAGATGAGTTTGGATTGGGGTCACCTGGGATCATAAACTAGGTCACTAGGTCAAATTAAGAAAAACCTTGTGGGCACTCTAGAGGTCACATTTTTAGCTCAATTGACTTGAAAATTGGTCAGAATGTTTGTCTTGATAAAATGTCACATGAGTCTGAATTTGGGTCAAGTGGGGTTATAAACCAGGTCACTAGGTCAAATTAAAGAAATACCTTGTGGGCACTCTAGAGGCCACATTTATTGGTCAATTGATTTGAAAGTTGGTCACAATGTTTGTCTTGATAAAATCTAAGATGAGTTCAAAATTGGGTCACCTGGGGTCATAATCTAGGACACTAGGTCAAATTAAAGAAATACCTTGTGGACACTCTAGAGGCCACATTTCTTGCTCTATTGACTTCATAATTGGTCAGAATGTTTGTCTTGATGAAATATCGGATGAGTTTGAAATTGGGTCACCTGGGGTCATAAACAAGGTCACCAGGTCAAATTAAAGAAAAACCTTGTGGGCACTCTAGAGGCCACATTTATTGCTCAATGTACTTGAAAACTGTTCAGAATGATGGTCTTGACAAATTGTTGATGAGTTCAAAATTGGGTCACCTTTGGTGATAAAGTAGGTCTCTAGGTCAACTTAAGAAAATTCCTTGTGGACACTCTAGAGGCCACATTTTTAGTTCAATTGACTTGACAAATGGTCAGAAATTGAATTATTCACGTGGAGTGAAATTTCACCTATTGACTCAGGTGAGCGATCCAGGGCCATCATGGCCCTCTTGTTACAGAGAATGGCTTGTTCCTGTTTTGAAAGTGTTGGAAGATAAGGAAAATATTTTCATTATTCCTTTGCTCCTTTGTTTTGAAAGTTATGGAAAACATTGGTGTTATGCTTAGGATTGCCACACTTTACCAAGTATTAATGAACTTTATCTTTTATAAAAAAAAAAAACAGCCTTTTTCGTCTTCTTGAAGATATGATACATTTATTGTAGCTTTAATTTGTGTACCAAGCAAAAAAAAAATGTAGACTTGACCAAATTAAAAGTATTGGCATGTGACAATCCTGTTTAGCTTAAAGATGATTTCTGTCTTCAAAACAGTTGAAAACATTGTGGAAAAAGGAGAAAATGCCTGTTACCAGCATTTTCTCCTTTTCCCACAATGTCTTCAACAGTTTTATCTTCTGGGTTGTTAAAACATGGGATGTTTGGGTAAATGTTGACAAAATAAATTCATTTTAATTGCAGGATGATTGATGGTTGTCAACACAAAATCTATCACATATAAAGCTTCTCTTTGGAAAAGGAAGAGTGTCTGCTGATACAATTGCTATGGTGCTGTATAGCGCTTTTTAACAGTATTTCAGTTCTATCATTGTAACAGCTCTCCAATTGATGCCTTTGCTGGGTTCCATTCAGTACTAGGCTGGATATCTATAGAGCCTTGCCCAAGTGCAGTTTAATAATAAAAGCTGTCAGCAATGGTGACATGGAAGTTCTAGATTAGAATTCTTTTAACCCATGATTCTCACATTTTTATGACCTTACTCAAGGCTTTTGAAATCATTGTGGGGAAAGAAGAAAATGCAATGCTGGTAACCGGCATTTTACCTTTTCCCAAAGTATTCCATGGGGTCATTCGCATGGCATGGGATGGCAACTGGCATTTTCTTCTTTTCCCACTATTTTCTCTACCCTTTCTAACACTAATTCCATTGTTTGTGTAGAATTTAACCCTTACCATGCCAATCATGAGATAGTTACACTTTTACTTAGTCTCCCACTGAGTGCTGATAGCTTATATTTACGTTTTCAGGATTGAGTGGAAAACTAGCTTTGGTCTGAGTAAATATGCAAATGTATGAATACAAATTTACCACTCATCTATTATATCCTATCTATAAATATGACCAAGACCTCTTCAATACACAGAAATATCTTGAGATTTCCAACATCAGAACACAATTATTCGCTACGAAAACATGGCAGCAGGAGGGATGGAAGGTAAATGGGATTTTAGAATTGATTCTTGGCATTTATGATTCTCCCAGTGGGGACAAGTTGGATTTTTCTGATTCAGAGAATGATAAAGATAATTTTATTAAACAAATTGCTGTATTATGCAATCAAGATTTGCAGCAATCTTTAAATGACATGGACTATTTTCCTGACAGCAAGTGTGTGTGGGGAAAGGATGATACTGGGTCATTGAATATGCCGTCTACCACTGAACCAGGGCATTTACCTGGTGATTGACAGTCCTCAGACCATTTTTTAATTATCTACTTGACATGTTTCATCACAAACAGGCAAAATTCTTAGTGTAAATATGTATTGAAAAGTGCTATACTCTTTTGAATAATGTGTATTGTAAAATTTTGAACTCGGAGTAGTATTCAGTGAAATAATTTGCTGGAAAAAGGGCCGCATTATCTTTGTTCCACCAATGTTGTTTTACATTTATGTCGGTGCTTTTTTTTTTAACTTATGACATAATAATGGATAAAATCCTGTCTGCCACCACTTTTTTTGGTACATTAATCTGACATTAAGTTGCCAGTAATTTATCTGTAGTTGAAATAAAGAGAAGAAAATAACATGACTGTATTTCCTGCCCTTTCTATTGATATAATTAAAAACCCAATACACAACACATGTTGGATGCTATCAGCTGATTAACTGAAATAGTGTATTGGTAAAGTGGCAATTTTTAGCGTGCAGTAAATTTCCAAGCACATGGAAAACTGATAAGCCATATACAAGGGGCTTGGTAAAAGTTAATGCAAATTCTCTCAATTTGGACAAGTCCAAAATTTTCTCATCAGGTAAAGGTTATTTAAGAAATAATTTTCTTTCTGTCGTGGTTTATCATTCAATAAACCACAGTTGTGAGTTATGAGGCACAATAAATAATCCACGAGGGCGATAGCCCAAGTGGTTTATTCATTGCGCCTCATAACTCCCAACGTGGTTTATTGAACGATGAACCACGATAGAAAGAAGATTATTTCGATTCTAACATGACCAACTCTTAATTAAAGGAAAACAAGTTCATACTTAGAGTAAAAACGCGGATGCAGATTATATTCCATTGAATAACTTACTTACTTTATACCGAATGACGTCACTCTATACAGAATGACGTCGCTCTACATAGAATAACGTAGATTTTACCACGCTTTCGTTGCACTGTGTTTATAGAGCCGAATTTACGTGTCATGTTAGAATGTGCAATAAACTTCAAACAGCAACATGTTATGTGTTTATATGACAGATTTATACATATAAGTTGATCGCATGAAGGTTATTGTTGTATTTACATGGTTCAAGGTTGCAATAAATTTCTACTCTTAACTATAGTTATGTAATTAGAATGTGTTTGTTCATTTTATCTGATTTTTTTTCTATTGTGAAGTAATTCTATTTGTCTGTTTGGTAACATCCCATTACCAACATTATTTCAGCTTCTTCACAGTGGACATTGTACCTATTCATGGGTTCCTGGAAATTCTTTACCAACAATATGAACTACATGTATTTCAAAACCAATGATTGCTATCCCCCATATACAGTGTCATGATAATGCTCAGCAGTGAAAGAGTTAATCCTGTAGCAAGGACCATCATCAATCTCTGAAAGAAAAATTATGGCTGAGCAGGGTTGAGGCCCACAGCCCTCATAATACTAGCACTGCATGCATTTGTACAGCTTACAAGGTTCGGTACAAGCATTCTAAAGAAAAATCTCATTGCTTGACACTTTTTTTTTTAAAATCCTCTCTAACATATGTTTTTTCATCTTGTAAATATATGGCACAATTTTATGCATTTCCAATTTTATGCATTTCACACAACATTTTGATATTTTTCATAAATCAAATGGAGGCAACTTATGCAATTACAAGGCTGTTTTAGACCAGAAGACCCAACTAAACAAGGGATGACACAACATAGATCAGACTTCACATTCTTTTCAGTACTGCTGATCTTGACATAGACCAAAACCTAAAGCAAGTTCTGATGCAGTTGTCTCCAGAAGTGTTAACCCTTAACCCATTAGCAAATAATCCCAATAACAACCCTGCGGAAAAAGAATTTTGAAAACATTGCAGGAAACAGAGAAAATGCTGGTAACCAGCATTCTCTCCTTTTCTCACGTTTCCTACCCTTTCAAAATTAAATTACTGCATTTGAGCCACATTTAATGTGTTGCCTGCAAATGCTTGGATATTGGACAACTCTATATTTGTGTTGTTTGTTTAAGTTAGCAGCCTTTGTACTGCCATAAAAATTTATTGATATTGAATAAGTAATTCAGTAAATTCAGAAAATTATGGATTTTCTGTTTATTTCATCATATAAATCCAAAATTACAACATTTCTAGATTATATATCAAAGAAAGATCATTTAACTACAGTGTATAATATTAGTCTCCTTTTGTAAAGTAACCAAAGATAATAACACAATAAATCACTCTATGTATATCAATAACAGCATTTGAACTGATGTAATTCTCAGATGAAAAAATTATAGACTTGTCCAGTTTCAGAGTATTTGAAACCAAAAAATATAATGTGGCTCAAATGATGGGACTTGTCTTTGAGACGGAACAAGATATGGTGAGAAAAGGGAGAAAATGCTAGTTACCAGCATTTTCTCCTTTCCCTACAATGAGTTCAAAAGCCTTCTTGATGAGATAGTAGAAACTCAAGATTGTTTGGTTAAGTCTTAATCCTGAGAGTGTCAAACCAAATAGTGTTGTATTTCTGGACAGTTCGAATCAAGATCAGACTGCAGAAACCCTGCTGTCCAATCTTGGATCATTACTTTTAACTAGTTGAGTCATTCTAGATGAAAACAGCCGTGAAGTACTGTAATATCTGGGTCTGTTTCACTCTAAAACTTAACTCTTTACCACATGACCAAAATGTAGACTTCTCCAAAATGAAAGCTTTTTTGAGTCAATAATTTAAATGTGGCTCAAATAATGGATTTTATCTTTGAAAGTGTAGAAGACATAGTGGGAAAAAGAGAAAATGCTAGTTACCAACGTTTTCTGTTTTTCCAACAATGTTTTCAAAAGGTTTTATCTCTGGGATGTCAAAACTCTGGATTAAGTAGTAAGGGGGGAAATATCCTTTTTGATTTCTTTGTGATCTATGGGTCTACTCATTATCAAACATTCAGACTACTTCCAATTGAAGGTTTCAAAAGAAAAGTGGACTATGTTTTAGCTAACACATTTGTAATACCTTGATGGAAAACAAATCAAGAAGATTTGCAACCCATGATATTTAAGTTATTACACTCTCGATAGCGATAGTGGTCAAACAATTCTATGTAGCAGCCATTTTCTGTGTTGTAAGCAATCTGGTACATATTAATACATTGTATTACTTTGCTCTTTTTGTAAGATCTGGGACCAACTGTCCTTGATTTCTTTCTTAGTCGAACTCTAGAACCATACAATAATGCAACCTCTCACTGGCTTTTAACCATTTGGTTTAGCCGATCAGAAGTTGTGTTACACCAAATATAGAATATTTTTGAAAATAATGTTAAGAATTTTGTGAATACCAACACTGGGTAGTAAAAGTGATTTCAAACGACTTACATCATTCTGAATTTGACTTAACTCTTCACTACAAAATCCCGAGTTTTAGCAAACCTGCAGAACACTGCTCTTGAAAACATTGTGGGAAAAGGAGAAAATCCTGCTTACCAGCATTTTTTCCTTATCCCACAAAGTTTTCTACCCTATCAAAGACAAAAATCATCATTTGAGCTATTTTTTTTGCAGCTGCAAATGCTTTCAATTTGGTCAAGTCCAAAATTTTGTTGTTTGTGAAAGAGTTGAAATAATTACATCTTGGTTATTGATTCACTAATTTTACTACCAATTAAAAATTCTAGATGTACTAGTAGAAGCTTTTTCTGTCCTGCAGCAAACATCTTTTGAAAACATTGTAGTAAAAGGGAAAATTGTTTATGTAGGGTAATGTCTCCAATTGCCACAATAATAAGCATATTTACATGTATGTACTAAACCTTAATTCATGATGATAACTTATACTTTATATGGATAATTTCAGTCACAATTTTAACATGTATTCATGCATTCATTCTTTCCAAGGATCGTTAAAAGTTAGGAGTGTGTGGTTAAGGCTTAAAAGCTGCATACATACGGAAAAACTTTACAATTGTATGGACATTTAGCTTATGTGAGGAATTGTTTCCACTATCACAACAATTTAAAAACTTTTTACAGATGATTTCTTATAAAGGACTATATTCCTGCCTACTTTCTCTCTTATTTCTTTTGGAATGTCTCTATAATCTTAGTATTAAGCTACATCATACACACATTAAACAAATATGTAAGCTAGGCTCTGTGAAAAGGGGACTTAATGCATCTGTAAAAAGTATCGACCCAGGTCAGTCTGCACAGGTTGAACCTTTTGGCTTTTAGTAAATTTTCTGCATGTCCAAAAACATTCTGCATCACAATTAAGCCAGTTGTTAGAAAAAAATGGCTCATATTATGATAATTCTTATTATCAGTTATGCTCTGTGAAAAAGTGGTTTAATGTATCTGCAAAATGGATCCACCCATATCAGCCTGACTTGCTGACCTGGGTCAAAACTTTTATGCACTTGGTAATTCTTCTGCATGTCAAACAACCATTTAAATTACCGATTCAGCCAGACAAGATGGGTCCACATTATGCAAAGACTTGCTGGGTAAAAAAAAGAATAAGGAAGATGCATTAAAACTCCTTTTCCTACAGCAGGACTCAAGAATTACATCTTTACCAAATGTCAAAATTTTAGACATATCCATATTGAAAGCATTTACAGATGAAAAGTTTGATGTAGTGCAAATGATACGTTTTTAAGAAATAGTGCAAATAGAAAAATTGTCAGAAAAGGGGAAAATACATTTTCTCCTTTTTCCACAATTTTTTCAATAGTTTTCATCCTCAGTGTTATCAACACAAACATTTGGTAAAAGTTAACACTTCACCACACAATGCTGACTTTTAACGACCCTGGGAGAGAAGCATTTTGAAAAGTTGTGGGAAAACAAGAAAATGCTTGTAACCAGCATTTTCTTCTTTTCCCCCAATGTTTTCTACCCTATCAAAAAAAATTTGCACCATTTGAGCCAAACTGAAATTGTCGTCTGCAAATGCTTTCAATTTGGACATGGCTAAAATTTTGTCATCTGGTAGGGTTAAATGTAGACTAGTTAAACAGAAGGTCCTCATCATGGTCATCGTCTATCAAGTTGTTTGGCTCTTCCGTTAGCATACCCTGTCTTTTCAGTTCTTCCTTTACTCTTTCTTCCTCTTTTCGGATCTTCTTCTTCTTTTCTTGAATCTTTTTTAATCTATTAGTTATACAGAATATGGAATAGATAATCACTTTCAAACTTGTGTTTCCAATTATCCAATAGGAAGATGGAAATGACTCTGACAGACAGACGACTCCAAAACAAAATCCCTCTGCCTTTAGTGGAGGATAAAAAGTATTCCAGCATGACAAATTGTTTTATATACATGTACATATTAATTTTCCTGCTCAAATACATGCAATGCACATGGCTAAAAACCAACAAAAATTATGGGAAAAAAAATCTAAACTGTGTCAAATATGGTTTCATATATCGTATGATGACATGACTCTTGCACAGAATATGCTTAGACTGGTTTGGGATCTAATTGGTCAAAAAGTTACGATACAAAGTTATTACCCACTAGACCAGTATTTATCTATTTTGTTAACATTTTTGCATGAAATTGTCAATAATTGCATATTTTGTTCCTAAAATTTGTAGGTATGATTAAAGGAATATTATGCTGTACATGTATTTACTTACCTTGTGCTTGTGTTTGCTTCTCAATGCATAAATACTTTGATAACTAACTTTTCGGTCTCATGTGATATATTTTCTCACGCAGCTTAAAGGAAATACAATGTATAATGACCTGGCAGCTTACTACAAGTGATCGACACTGACTCTGTGATTAGTGAATTACACATTTTTTTCTAGCTTTGTAAATCATTATGCTAAAAGGTAATGCATATGATCATTCATTTTTTGTCCTTGTTTAATACACAATTTTGAAGGCTACTTTACTGTCCTTTCAACACTTTCCTTTTGCAAGGCTTGTACTTGAGTTTTGACAGGTGTAAAGTCTGACATTATCAGAAAAAGATTAACCTACCTAAAAAATTCTTCCCTTTCTCTCTCGTCTAGTTCAGTTGTAATATAGGATAAAGTGTTTTCTATACGTGGAATGATTACTGAAAAGTACATAATTGCAAAATTACTCCTCAATGCTTTGTCAAACTAAATGCTATGAAGCCTGTAATAAAGAAACTCTTTCTGAAGGGATATAAATATTATATACAATATTTTGTCTTTAGCCCATAACAATACACTTAACTCTTTACCAACGACAAAATCTTAGCCTTGTCCATATTGAAAGCATTTGCAGATGAGAAATGAAACCAGCATTTTCTCCTTTTCTCACAATGTTTTTAAAAGATTTTTTTTCTCCAGGTCATTTAAATTCGTGTTTGTGTGTTAAAGGCTTAAACACTCTGTACAAGCCAACATACGCACAGTGCCATTTGCATACTAACTTCTTTCATTTTGCTGCAGACTACTCTTGAAATTACATGTACGGTGTTAACTGAAGAAACTACTGATAGAAGGCACTTTCTTGTTTCCCTACAGTATTTTCATCAATATGTTCATATGTTGTCACAAGCCATTGAACCATTTCCCATACAGAGGCTCACTAACTATAAAAAGAGTGTCCTGATATTTATGATATCATTATTTATCCCTAGTTATTGCACAGGCAGAACCCCCCCCCCTCCCACCCGCTAAGACTACAGACATACATTATCTTACCATGTTCAATAGCATTAACTCTTCTGTTTGTTATTTTGATAACTTCATCCAAAGTCACAAAGGAAGTCTGCAGTGAAGCAAGCTGTACAAGCAGTTCAACAGCTTTGGCATAGTTTTTCTTCAGTCTGTCAATCTGTTGTCCTCCACGGGAAAGACCTGTCAACTCGTAACCTGAAAAAAAAATGTTAAAATGTTTTTTCACAAGTAATACACAATGACTGTCTTTCACTTTTTTTACTTGAACATCAACCATATTCTGAACTCCTCTATCAATCTGTGACATGAAAATGCACAGCATAACCCTTTACCATACAATACCAAGATTTAACTTCCCTGAAAAAAGGAAGGCTTATGGAAACATTGTGGGAAAAAAAGAAAATGCTCTTTACTAGCATTTTCTTTTTTCACATGTACATGATCTTACATTCATGAGTGTTTATGTATTATCATTTTTATCAAATGAGTTGACTAAAATTATATGGTACAAGCCTTGGCAGGCATCATGTACATTTTAGTCAACAAACTGGACAACAAGAGGGCCATGATGCCCCTGTATCGCTCCACTGGCTAATAAGTAAAAACCCTACATGCCAAACATTACAATACTTGGTCAATTAGTTTCGAACTAGAAAAACATACAAAAATTTCTCTATAAAATCCCATGAGAGAGCCATTTTTGACCACAGAGCTATAATTACTTTACTCCTGGTAGACGTCCACAAGATAAAGCCCCATACCAAATAATACAGGTCTATAATGTGTGGTTATAAACGAGAAGATTTTTAAACTTTCCTCAATAAGGCGACCTGTAAAACATGAGACCCCTTAGACGGAGCTAAATTTGGTAGCCCTAGTTTTTATGGTTAGTAACAAGAAGATTTCTAAAGTTTTCACTATATCAGCCCATCATGTAAAACTTGAGACCACTGGGGTGGGGGCAAACTTGACCCCAGGGCTATAATATGGGCTCTCTTGGTAGAGGCCAAATGGATATAGCTACATGCAAAATTTGGTAGCCCTAGGCCTTATGGCTAGAAAAGAGAAGATTTTTAAAGTTTTCCCTATATATACCCATGTAAAACTTGTGACCCTGGGGTGGGATAAAATTTGACCCTAGGGCTATAATTTGGGCAATTTTGGTAGAGGTCCACTAGGTAAAGCTACATGCAAAATTTGGTGGCCCTAGGCCTTATGGCTAAGTACAGGGAGATTTCTAAAGTTTTCTCTATATAACCCCATGTAAAACTTGTGACCACCCCTGGGCAGGGTCAAATTTGACCCCAGGGCTACAATTTGGGCACTAGATAAAGCTACATGCAAAACTTGGTAGCCCTTGGCCTTACGGCTAGGTACAGGAAGATTTTTAAAGTTTTCTCCATATAAGCCCATGTAAAACTTGTGACCCCCCCAGGGCGGGACCAATTTTGATTCCAGGGCTATAATTTGAAGGAACTTGGTAGAAGTCTACTAGATAAAGCTAAATGCCAAATTTTGTAGCCCTAGGCCTTACGGTTTCAGACATGAAGATTTTCAAAGATTTCCAATATTTTTCAGTTTTGTTGCCATGGCAACCAGAGTTTTTGAAGGAATCAAATTCTTTCAAGAAATTCTGAAGAGGACCATGGCAGGATCATTTCTGTGAAGTTTCATCAAAATTGGATGGGTAGTTTCAGAGAAGAAGATGTTTGAAATAAAAGTTAACACACGCATGGACGCACAACGGACACCGGCTCATGACATAAGCCCGCTGACCTTCGGCCAGTGGAGCTAAAAATGAAAATACATAAACACTCATGTGAGATTCTATTTATCACATAATATGAATGACAGACAAATAAGTATTCTGCATCATCACCTTCAGCCTACATACCGTTCATGGGTCCATGTTTACAAATATATTTCTGTTTGAAATGTATACATACGAGGGTTGATCAATAAATTTGTGGACATCGCCCACAACAGCTTTGTTTTGTATTTAAAAACAAAGCGAAAATTGTAGAAAATATCTCTGATCTTTTATGAGTATAGTGTATGAATTTCACATAAAAATTACAGTAACTTTACACAAAAACAAGAATTTACTACACCCATATCAATGAGATCACCGCAGATCAAGCGCAAAATAAGGTCAAAAACGATGTCAGCGTTACACAAAGTAACAACCATTAGCATCCACACAGCGTTCATGTCAATGCACCCACTGAGTTTTCATAAAACGACTTGTCGATAGATCTCAACACCGCAAGTGCCTTGCCCTGTAGGTTGTCGAAGCCTGTAAACATGTGACCCTTTAACTCGGCCTTTAACTTGGGGAACAAGGCAAAATCGTAGGGAGCAAGATCAGGTGAGTATGGTGGGTGTTCCAAGATCTCGGCCCCTAGCTGGATGGTGATGGTTGTCTGGGTTTCCAATGCTCGGTGACTCAGAGCATTGTCTTGGTGCAGAATAATGTTATCCAAGTCAGTGTAAACATCTGGCTGCTTCTGTCTTATCGCTGTAAGTAGGTTACGACGGATGACCTGAAATTGCAATGATCCGTCTTAAAACTGTAAAATTACCGTTTTACTACAACAACTGCTACTGAAAGTAGTATACTTAATGGGAGAAACAGTTATTAAAAATATTCCTACTTTCGAGTAGTACTCGGCATTCACCATCACAACACATGGCACGGCGTGGCACAGCAGTAGTCCTCGGCTGTCGAAAAAAATGATAAACATGTGTCTTCCCATCGATCTACAGGCCTGAGCTTTCTTCGGCGGCAGTGAATCAGAGTTCTTCCACTGGCTACTCTGTTGCTTCGTCTCTGGATCATAATAATAAAGCCAGGTTTCATCAGTAGTGATAATCCTGTTGAGAAATTGCTGGCCTTCCTGTTTGTATCGTCTCAGAAACCGCTGACTATGCCCCACTCTTGTTTCCATCTCCTGTTCTGACAGTATCCTAGGTACCCATCTCGCACTTAATCGTCTCAAGTCATATTCAGGTTTACAGTCAATATCTTCTGAACAGAACCATAACTCGAGCCTGTTTCTTTACATAGTTGCCTAATTGTTGTCTGCCTATCCCTGTCCATCACCTCTTTTACCAAAAGAACATTGCCGTTACTCCATTTTTCCGTTGGTCCACCGCACCTTTGATCGTCTTCAATGTCCTCTCTGCCCTCACAGAATCTCTTGTGCCACTTGTAAATCAGTGATCAACATACGTTTTCCTTTCCAGAAACCTTCTCAATATTCTGTTTAGTCTGTTGTGGCATCATTCCTAATTTCACACAAAACTTTATCACAGCTCTTTGCTCTAATGACGTCGCATGTTGCTCTGACGCACACACCCCTGTCTCAATTGACATCGTTAACAAAACAAGATAACAATTTTAAAAGCTTGTTTTTTCCGGTTCTGAAGACGTTATGCAATGATGTTGACGTCATTTCCGTTATGTGCGAATGCGCACCAAAATTAGTCGTAATTCTAATGATGTGCCATTCTCAAGAATATATAATTATGAGCTGCGGTGGTGTTACTGCACCGGGTTGCCATGGTGATTCGTAGCGTCCATATACCAAATAAAGTTCTGTTAGAATTTGCACACATGTATTGTCAATTTATGGTTCCACAAAATAGTAGAATTCAATAGCAGTGCAATTATTTGTAATGGAGATATCGACGGTGTCCACGAATTTATTGATCAACCCTGGTACACACAAAGTAGCTCTGTGACATTTACATCATGAGTAGAATGAAACAGTTTATACAGAGGGTAAATCGAAATATACCCACCATGGTTTTGTTGTCTTTGAATAACTTATGCTGCATTTCTTCTTGTTATTAAACATGAAAATCATGACAATTTCTGCATATATACGTTTTAGCAACAACGATGTCATTTTCCCGTGAAATGACAAAGTACATGTAGTACAATTTCTGACACATGCTGTGCTTGGTTTCGCCTGTTTCACATGCTCATAACTACAAAAATAACTAGAACCGCAACCTAATGAATGATAAAACACCAGACGTATCAAAAATATGTCATGGGTTTAATGTACTGCTGGAGCAGGTTTCAAGTGATAAAATGTTTTTCTACCCTATCAGAGATAGAAATCATCATTTGAGCTACACTCATACTGTTGTCTGCACATACTTTCAATTTGGTCCAGTATAAAATTCTATTTGGTCAGCACTATCATAGTACACCACGGAAGGCATTTCTCTCTTTTGACAGAAGAGAAAAGATTAAGTTCACGATGCAACTAGAGTTTCTGATAACCACTCTTTGAGGGTATGGGCAAGATGCTTCAGAGACCCAGCCTAGCTAGTACTAAGTAAACTTGGGAAAGGCTATAAACAAGTGTGCTTCTGTTGTGTAAAAAGAGTAAAACACAATTCAATCCAATTTTGTACATAAGATATTTTAACTTCCCATGTTACAATACTTACTATCCACTCCATCTACAAAATGCTCAAATACAGGCAGTAAAACACCTGAAAATAAAAAAAAAAGCATATTCATCAAAAGACAAAAATAACCATTACAAAAGGACAAAGACTACCTTGGTCCATTGATGCACAGATGTAACAAAAACTACCCCAAATCACATAATAGAAAGAATTAGAAAAGAAGGTAAATGAAACTTTCAACAGTAAGGGCAAACATTTCAGACAAGGATCAAAAGCTTGTTTCAAGTAAATACTCATTCTTCTACAATGTTTTCCAAAGCTGTAAACTATAGGGGTATAAAATGTTACAATTGTCAAATAATGGGTTAACAGCCCAGTATGTAAAGCTGCATGCCTAAAAATAAAGGAAATTCAAACCAAATTCAAATTAACTGGTGACAGTATCTTCATATTTTCAGGCAACATCTGAGTCCCGAATTCTATGCCTGCATCAGAATCTGTCTAAATTCTGTTTATCATAAACAATCTTTTTTGATCTACATTGTGAATGAATTTGGGAAAGGTTTCTATTTATTAAAAGTAAAGACGTTTAAGATAACTCAGGGTTTCTTTGTTTAAATTAACTTTAGAACAAGATTAGAGTTCACCTTCTATGCAGTTTGATCTACTGTCCCACAAAGAGGAAGATACAATGGCCTTAAGTTCAGATTAAAGAAATTGCATAGCTAGATCATTTTTACAAATAGAACCTGTCCAATACATGGATCCGTGGAAATCGATATTTGACCAATCAGGTCATCGCATTTATTTTACCCGATGTGTAGCCTTGTTGTCTGCTATTTCGGCTCCCAAATAAACGACTGTTAACGTTGGAGAGGTGCGATGGTATTTATTTATTTTGTGTTTTTAAACGCTTGAATTTAAGAAAAAGTTTAAAATATGTGATTTGCGAACGTGTACCGCTGACGTGAGATCACGCAGAGGCTGTAGACAAGTTTGCATCAGATTGCAAATAACATACAATTTAATCTTGGATTAAAACTTTCTGCTATTTACATTAAGCATACTGACGTGAATTCCTTACTATATATTCTTCACTAAAAGTAGATTCCAATTATAAAAACGTCTAACTTGAATTATGTACTGTTGGAAGTTCAGCTCAAAATGCAACTTTTATTGATTAAATAAACTTTTAACTCATTTCAAAGTGGATTAGCACATCTGTCATTTCAAAGGGTGTGTCGGTAAACTGATAACTGATAGGAAGAGTGTTTGATTGCAAACCGATCTGCCGCCCTAATCAAGTTGACAACCCGTTGTCTTCAGTATATCATAAGATAAAACAAACTACCGTGAATGATATTAACAGGTTTGTTAATTGATAGCACACTTTTAAAATCACCAGACAACCCTTTTTCCCTTAACCTGAAATTGAAATTTTTCATAAACTTACACCTCCCTGTAGAATCAGACAATCTATGAATTTTTCGAAATGCTTGTAATTCAGTGTTATTCAATTGAGTATGATGTTGAGACGACTTAACTAGCCTTACGAAAACAATGGGTATCTTTCTTTTTTTCTGTGGCAAAACGGAGGATTGTTGAGGTGTTTCATTCTTGAAGTTCAAAACTTTGCTAAAACATGTAGATCTATTACATAGTCCGTAGCCCCCGTAATTCGCACTTTAAGTACATGTCCTTGTGTAAATTAGTTAAATGATCTTTGAATTTCTTACCGAGAATTCTTCATCGGCAGAAACATGTGATAGAAATATTTTTCTGGAATTTTATTCAGAGAAACAGTCATGACAGAACAATTGAAGTAGCCTATCTGCTATACTGTATATGTATTTACTGTGGTTGTTTGGGAGTCCTTGGCAACAGTAACCAAGGAAGTCGGTTTATCTTATCACCACGGATCCATGTATTCATTCTATTTGACACTTTGTTGGTTACCCAGTACTGGGCAAAATATGGTACAATGTGCATGCCCAGTGCACCACTCTATGTGCTTATGATGTTTCCTTACCAGAGGTACAATGTACATGCAAAAAATTAATACTTTTTTAACGCAATTACTGCTGTGAACATAAACATATTCAAAATAGTACTCAGTCTTGAGTGAGGAATCAATACTGTCATAAGAAACATTATCAACCCTTAATCCCCAACTAAGATTTAAACTCTCAACATTGGATTACTGGCCCCATAGGGTACCACTTAGCTACTATAGTTTGACCTAGAAATTCATACCTGCTACATTGTCTTTCTTTGATCTTACTTTCAACTGAGCTCTGTTTACATTTTGCAGGACTACATGGTTAAAGTCACCTGTGGTGAACTTGGCCTCTGCAAGTGAGAAAACTGACTCCTTCATAACATCACCCATCTTCATCTTGGTCTGTAATTAATAGCAGACATTTTAGGTAGTTCTTTGTCACATTCAGCATGTAATTATTGAAAATAGTTGATGCTTTACCTCTATTTCTTATAATTATTTCATGATAGAAACATATATGTACACACTCAAAGTACAACTGGTAACCTGAAGTATGAATATTCATTTTTTTTCCAGGAAGGGTATCAATATTAATGCTACTATCAATGCCTGGGGGACTTTGTGTGTTATCTGACAATTTCAACAAAGCCTGTTATCAGTGTCTGATCCAGGATTTGAAAAAAGAGGGGGATTGTCCCCCATCACTCTGAAAAGCATGGGGGATTTCTAAAAAGTATGGGGGATCAAAATCAACTACAAAACGCAAGAAACAGAACTTATCTCTTTTGTATTTATAAAACACTTTTAAGTCTATTGTACTGTGCCTTAGTATTGTTCATACCTAACACAAAATCTTACTTTGAAACTCGAAAGTCATAACTGTAAACAGAAGTTAAAATGCTAGTCCCTACACTTTCATCACTTACGCTCACCTCTGCATCGCACAGGCCTTGAGATGTATGTAGAATAACAGATTTTTCCAAAACTGATTGTTCATCTTCAATGTCACCCACTCTATTTGTTTGGGTGTACATGCAAAACATTATCAACTTCCGGGAATTGGTATTAATCAATACTAATTTTGTAATATCCAAATAAAGTAATCTTGACAGCTTTGGTATGTATTTGGATGGAAAGGCAATACTTGACTAATATTTATTTTAATAAATAAGTGTTGGAGTCATGTAATCGATATATTTAAATCGAGAAGAAAAAAAAATGGCAGACATTTTTTTTTTGTACAATCAAAGTCCGTGAGGTAAGAAAGGGAAGTCACTTTTGATTCATAGGAATTAACTGATGCAGTTGTAACTGTTTTTACATCAACGTTCAAGCGTTAAGTTTTACAAGTAATCGAACACTAATTGCCTTATTTTTTGTGCGACTATCACGCACTGGTTTTGAAAATGTGCGTGAATAATTAAAAACTCGGGCGATTCTTGTAATCATGCACTCTGGATCAGACACTGCTGTTATACAACTGAAAACATGTGTATTTAAATGAAAAAGAATCTTATACCTCAATAATTTTTTTCAGAATCTGTCTGAATCGCATGGTCAAGGCATCTGATTTTTTCTTCAATAAACTGTGTCCTTTTTGAGCACCCTTCAGTCTTTGCTTCATGGTGGCCAAGGCCCTAAAATTAAATGTGCAAGGTAGTATTTTCTATCGAACAACAACATACTTGAAAATCCACTATTGGACCTCATTTACTAACCATTGTAATTACTAAATTCAAGGTCTAGCCCTCAGTCAGACTAGCTGAGATTATTTAGCGAGATACAATATCTCAGCCTATCAAATGGCTTATCTTGAAATCTAAAATAAGAACAGTATTCAGCTTTGCCATTCTCTGTCTTCATGCAAGTGACAGGTCAGGTTTGCAAGACTTTTTTTATTCCACATGTGACAGTTGTCTCGGCAACCAACAATTTCATTAATTGGCTTCTTTTATAGTAAACTAATTGGATGTTTTGGTAACAAGGTAATTGTGTAGTTGTATTGCACAATGACGATTTTCATGCCTAGTCTTACCTGGCTGCAATTTGTTTCAAAATATAATGCCATATCCTGAAAGGTTTACAAATGCTCAGAAATATTAACAATTTACCTCATGCCGACTTTTAACGCCCCTTGGTAACCAGCATTTTCCCACAATGTTTTCTACCATATCATAGAAACATTGCACCATTTGAGTCACCTTAAAATTGTCGTCTGCAAATGCTTTTGCTTTAGACATGGCTAAAACTTTGTCGTCTGGTAAAGGGTTAAAGACTTAAATGTTCAATCAATCGATGCCAGGTATTAGGGGAAAAAAACGTCACAGACTGCAAACAAAACTATAATTACCTTGTAACCGAAAGCCCCGATCATACAAATCAACTTAACGAACTTGTCTGTTACCGAAACTACCGTAAATCTAATTCTACAATCAACGATCCTTCAAAAAAAATACCAAGACAACTTTAATGAATTTTAACTTTACAATACGGTAAATTCAAACTTTATCAAACATTGAATAGTCACCTGTAAAGGTCGTGTTTCGTAAGGATAACTGGGATTTTGATATAGGTATAGGAAAAAAGCTATCACACTACTCACATTCTTGAAGGAAAAACGTTTATTCTATCCTTCCCTGACATTTTCTCGCGAATTTAGAGGAACCGGAAGTGAACTAGTCATATGAGAATCCTCCGTTGTGAAGAGCTAGAAGGCAGTGTTCAGTTTCTGCTTAACCGCTTCCTCTGAAAAGACCGAAATATTTTCTAGATTGTTTCACACCAGGGATATATATATACAAAAATAACATCACATGGGAGTATATATGAATAAGGTTTATTGCCAACCGGTTTCGCTTTGAAAGCTCATCAGGGCAACAATAAATCACGTAGCAACGTCGCGTTGCTACACACATAACGCAATAATTGATGACGTTATGGCTTAATGTTCAATTTAGGCATAAATCTATTGATGAATGATTGTTCTTTAAGTAACCTAGCTGAAACATTGTCGTTATGCATTTTAAAGAAAGGAAAGATCGAGAATTTCGGAGAGGTTTTGGAACATTTATCTAAATGCGCACTTAAAGGCATTTGTCTTGTTAATGGGTCTCTGACTTGTTGATAATGTACTGTTTTTCTGTTCCTTAAATTCTCACCGGTCTGTCCGATGTAAAATTCCCTACACCCATTACAAATTAAAACATAAATAACATTTTTAACAGTACAGTCCATATTTTCTTTTACAAAAAAAGTTTTATCATTTAATTTAATGTTGTTACCTTCAATAATGTAATCACACAGTCCACACCGTGGTTGTCCACACTTTTTTACGCAAGCGGCTGTGTCTAGACTGAACTCCGACCGCGTAATAAGGCGTTTAAGATTAGGGAGCTGTCTTTTACATTTTATGATTTTAGTGTCTGTGATTATACTATTCATTTTTTCATCCCCGCTTAGAATAGTCAAGTTAGATCTAAGTAATCCGAATAGTTCACTGTTTTTAGGATTGTGGGTGGATACGAACGGTATAATAGGTTACCAGAGTGTCTCTTTTGCCAGAACTTTTCACTACCCTTTCAAAGACACTAAATTACGCTATGAATTCCTCAGGAAATAAAAAGTCTTTCAAAGACATTTTCCATCGTTTAAGCCACAGTTAATTTGTCGTTTGCAAATAATTTGGATTTTATCATTTGGTACATCAAGCAATAAAAAAAAAAAAAACCATCGAGTCGAGATCGTGGAAAGTAATTCCTGCCCTTACACCCTCTTCTCGCATTTCATGGACGTGTTTTTCCCTACAAATGCGGTAAGCTCGCCCTTTTTTCTTAACAACACGTTTCAGAAGAAAACCGTGACTAGCTCAATATTTAAACTATAATACGACTGTGTTAAACTCTTACCTACGTCAAATATGTTTATGTATTAATAATGTTGAGTATAGAACGCGAATGCTTGCTTCTGCAAGTGATTTAAGAGTTATATCTCATTTTTTTCATTATACCTTCTAGAGAGGCATGAGTTGTTTATCATCCATTTGAAACAGCAACGATTACTTAAGTTTGTTATCTTTTGTTTTAATGTCAAAATAAGGCCAACACCAAAAAAACATTCAGACTGTTTATAGCCAAGCCTATAACTTTAAAGTGCAAGACACAAAAATATAAATGAGTAACTCTCCGTAAAAAGGGGACTTAATGCATGTGCAAAAAGTATCGACTCATGTTAGCTTGAAGCAATGTCAGTCTACGCAGGATGATAAGGGTCGAAACTTTTTTTTTTTGTAAATATTCTGCATGTCCAAGGGCCATTCTATATTATGAACCAGTTGGTTGTTAGACAAAATGGATTTTTATGGATCCATAACCATGTGATGACTTACTTGGTATAATGCATCACGGGGATTCATTTAACCCCTTTTCCCGGAGCGCCGCTCATAGACATTTTAAATACTGTACATTTTGTAGAAAGCTTATTGCTTTTTACAATAAACCATTGCTTCCTGTCCAACAATGTTTTCGAAAGCTGACTTCTATGAGATTAAAAAATATATATATTCAATTGACAGTTGATTTATGCACAGGCAGGCCCTACTCTAGGTCTACTAATATCCTTACAACACCGGCTCCTTTGTTTGGACCAGGTCTATCTTTTTCAGAACGACCGGGCTTAACAATAGAATACACGAGTGCAGGTCTATCTATTCACGTGCACAGGCTGTTCTGTAGATAGAAAACCTGCCCATGTGCGGGAAAGACCTGCTCCCGTTCTAGAAAGACCTGTCTACGTGAATTGACATACCTGGGATCGTGCAGATAGGGTCGTGAAGGACATTGGTACTCTTGCGACATTGAATATTTTTTAGGACTTTGTTAAATGATAGGAAGAATCCTGCAAACATATTTATGGAAAGACAGATTTTAACATGATTTTTATTGCTGATCAACTAAGCATTTTTTAATACTTTCTTTCACAGCGATCATTAAAAAATCTATCCTTTCCGATTTAAAACATGTGCTGTCACATGTAGGCCAACATTTCAAACATTGTCGGAAACGAGCATTTTCCTTAAGTTCTGCAGTTCCATAATTTATTCATACCTAAAACCAAATAATTTATAATATTGACCTAGTTTACATCTGTGTGAAATGGCTGGTGAGAAAAAGTTAAAGGAGCCATCATATATAGACTTCTACAGATCGGGTACCAGTGACTAGCAAACAAGTGTGTGGAGTGGGGAGCTATGTTTAAAAAAAAAAGGATGGTTTTATTCCGAATAGCTTGCTTTTTTGTATGTAAGGCTCAAAAAATTTTGGTATCCCCTTGTATCATCTGGCTTTAACTGCCTTATATCATATATAAAGAGTTGCAGCAGTCGTTATTTTTTATTTGCTATTTGCATTCTTGAATTCTTATCGTTAATAATAAGTTTCTATATATAAACATGTCCCTAAACAAAGAGGCTGTGCTAGATTTATTGTCATATGACATCATAAAATATTAGAGATTAATGGTTAACTGATTACAAACTATACTGTATATTTTCGATAGCATCGGCATTTAGATACGATGAAGGCGACCAAGAAGCAAATCTGCCTAAGATACCAGCGATGCTGATCGGCTATGATATTGCCCAACAAATACTAAGGTACAGTATTAAAAGCATAGCTGAACTCCTAATATCCACCGTTTCTTCGCCAAACGGTTCCCTTTCTCAACGTCCTCGAGAAAGGCTTTTGAAAACGTTCCGTCAGAAAGGGAAAATGCTGGTAATCATCATCTTCTCCATTTTGCTTAACCCTTAACTCTTTACCAAACAACAAAATTTTAGACTGGTCCAATTTGAAAGCATTTGCAGACGACAAATCAAATGTGAATCAAAAATTGAAATTAGTTCTGGGACGGGTAGAAAACATTATGGGAAAAGGAGAAAATGCTGGTTACCAGCATTTTCTTCTTTTCCCATAATGTTTTCAAAAGCTTTCTTTCTCAGGGTCGTTAAAAGTCGGGATTGTGTGGTAAAGGGTTAACCTGCTAAATAAGTTAAATGAAATCTTCGATCCGACAGTAGAAAACCCACATGTCGCTATTTCAAAGTTATTTTTGAGGGAAAACTGTCTCCTTATCGGGCACTGTAGATTCAAGATCAGACTGCAGGTTCTGTGCAGTCTGATCTTGTTCTACACTGTCCGCAAAAGGTCCTTGAGTCGCGCTTAGCAATCTAAGGGTTTATGATAATTTCCTGACAGTATAGGTTAAGATTAGATTGCAAAAATGTTTAAGCTTTCATCTTGGATATACACTGTTAGATATTTTGAGAGAAATTCCGATCGAAACAGCCATGGAATCGCAGTCATACCCAGTGAAAATGTAGAATTCGTTTGAGCCGTTCTCAGTGAAAAAGGAGTTGAATGCATCTGCTAAAAGTATCGACCCAAGTCAGCCTGATCAGTTTGCGCAGGCTGACATTGGTCGAAAGATTTTGATATTGGTCTATTTTTACATGTCCAAGGATCAGTCTACCTAGTGATTCAGTCGGTTTTCAGACAAAATGGATTTTATAGATCCATTGCTATGTAATGACTTAATTGGTATGATGCATCACGGAGATGCATTAAACGTGCTTTGGCCAGAGCGCCGCTCCTTTATGTTTATGTTCTAAGTTTTCATTTAGTCCGTCGAGACTTTGATCGAATGAAAAATGGTAATTATAAATAAAAACGATAAATGCAACAAGTTATGTAAAGTGTTTATGACCGTCAGTACCGGTTTATTACAATAGGCAATTGGGAGGTCCTGAATCACCCGATGGATGGAGCGGCCGACGCATGAATGGCACGACTTATAAAATAGGCGGCGTCTTCGCTGATGATTATATGTGAGTGTTGGTTGGAGACTATATTTATATCGTGTCGTGTCGAATTCTCTCTCTCTCTCTCCCTCTCTCTCTCTCTCTCTCTCTCTCTACCTCTCTCTCTCTCTACCTCTCTCTCTCTCTACCTCTCTACCTCGATCTTGTCAAAGTAAATATCAAAATCTTGGTTTTACCCAGTGAAACTTTTGTTACATACCACTAGTGGTATGAAATCTTAATATGATCATAAATATTGAAGCAATTAGTCCCAATAGACAAGTCTGTTATGGAAATGAAAACCTCTATTTTCAGCTATGAAAAAAAAATCGGCCAATGTTAGGTATTCAAAGGTGTCAACTCTTTCCCAAACGACAAAATTTTCGACTTGTCCAAATTGAAAGAAGTTGTGGACGACATTCTAAAGTTAGCTGATTCGGCGGTAATTGTCTGTGAAAGTGTAGAAAACCTTGTGGGAAAAGGAGAAAATGCTGGTTACCAGCATTTTCTGCTTTTCCTACAAAGTTTTCAAAAAGCTTTTTCCTTAAGGTCGTTAAAAATTGGGATTGTGTGGTAAATGGTCAAGAGCCTGAGGATTACCAGTCCATTTCTTAGTTCGAACACAGACAGTTGTACTTCAGGATCTTACTATTTCCTATAAAATGCCGCTTCAAAAACTTTTTCCATTTTCAATATAGAAATGGGATATATGAATGGGCATAAGCATTATTTCGGGCGAAATATGCAATTTAGTCTGATATGGTATAAATAGAGCATTTTGATAAAAGGTCATTTTGATTGTTTTTATCTTACTAGTAATTCAAAACACGATAAACACTCGACAGAGCTCGTTTTTTACTGGTTTTGGAACGAATCGTTAGATAGAAGCAACAAAAACAAGAGCACCGCATGCGGGAGCCAATGTTCGGCGGCAGTTGCTTGGTTTTTAGTGAAAATTCTAAGTTGAAAAAGGAGCAAAATTGTGTCAAGATGCTTTGTTAGTTATCTGCCCTTTTTGTATCCATGGGTTCCTCTGTTGATAGTTAACACCTTGTCCAAGTTTGAAGTAAATATCTTCCGTTATAAAAGAAATATTGTAAGATGTCAAAGTTTTTGCGCGACGACGACACAGACGACAATGATGACGCCGACGACGCCAGGCCTTCGACAATAACTCGACGCTTTCTTCGAAAGCAACCGAGCTAAAAATGATCATTCATGCAAGATCCTATATATTATCATCAAACGTAGTGGAAATATCTTTTTATTTTCATATCTAGAACAGCTGAGCTGAATGTCAACACTCGGAATAAGAGACGAGTGGCATATAATGCGTTTGGTATCATACATGGAGAATCTGAGCCAGGTATACTTTTCAAACTTGTCTTGTTTGATTGTACTAGATCTAACCCCGCTTTCAACAGTTTTTCAGTCCTATAAAAGTCTGTATCTACAAACCATTTTTGATAACATTACTAGTCTACTTCTAAAGATTTTTTTCAAGTTGAAAATAACCCAGTTTCTGATTGGCTAAACCAGTGGTTTAGCCAATCAGAAATTGCGTTACTTTCTAAATCTAGAATTAGACTAAGAATGCAATTTAGAATGATATACATGTCATTCTTGTTATTAACCAGTACTGGCCCGGGATAGTCAGTAGTTCTGCAGTGCCTTGCAAAAGAAGACTCTGTCAAGGCCAACACTGTCGGCGGGAATCTATCAAGATCTCTTCATGAAAAAAAATAATAATACTTCACCAAACATTTGGCAACTGACAACTCCCAATGCAGTGCTTAGTTTATGGTTGTAGTTTTAATAATTTAATGAGAAATGCTTTTCAACTACATGTTTAAGGTTGTCTTGCGTAATTCGATAACCCATAACAAAAAAAAATGTAGTTCTGCCTTCCTTGGGGTACTTTTCGTTTCCACTTAATCTAGATTGTACCCAATTTCTATTTTTAAGACAGGTATATTATGCTTGGCAACCATAGAGATTCCTGGATACTGGGGGCGATTGATCCGTCAAGCGGCACAGCAACTATGATGGAGTTGTCACGTGTTCTTGGACAAATCGTTAGAGAAAGTAAGAATTTTCTTTGCATACATTAGAAACTACAATTGTAACAATTTAGTCTTTTCCTAAGTAGTAGCAATGTCCAGCGATAAATGATACCGGGTAAATAAGCCTACAAATATTTTTTTTAAGGTCTACGGCCCCTAACTCTCATATTAAAAGACGGAAGCTGCCGAGATTGGCCGAATAGCCTTTACGAAAACGTCGATGTTACGCGATATTTACCGTTGTGTTAGTGTGTGTACGACCTTTAACTCTCACATTAAAAGACGGAAGCTGCCGAGATTGGCCGAATAGCCTTTACGAAAACATCGATGTTACACGATATTAACCGATGAGTTAGGGGTCGTAACCCTAAGAGAACATGGCATGTCCAGATTGATAGCATTGCAGACCACCGATATTTTATTTGGATCAAATAATGGGTTTTGTCTCTAAACAGAAAGAGCGGAGTGTGCCAAAAGGAGAAAATGCTGGTGAATAGGACTTTTTTTCTTTTGTCATAATGTATTCAAAAGACTCTTTCCTCATTATGTTTGAAACAAAGGATTGTTTATTTACCCTTTACCAAACATTCCCAAGTTTTCACGACCCTGGAAAGCAAGGCTTTCGAAAACATTGTGGGAAAAGGAGAAAATGCTGGTTACCAGCATTTTCTCCTTTTTCCACAATGTTTTCTACCCTATTATAGACAGAAATCACCATTTGAGCCACATTTAAATTGTTGACTGCAAATGTTTTCAATTTTGTCCATTGCAAAATTTAGCCGTTTGGTAAAGGGTTAAGGGGTTAATCTAAGGCTTTACCAAACAATCTCGTGTTTTCCTGACCCTGAGTAAGAAGCTTTTTGAAAACAAAGAGGGAATAGAAGAAAATGCTGGTAACCAGCATTTTCTGCTTTTCACACAATGTTTTCTATCCTCTCAAAGAAGAATTGCCTCCTATGCACCAAATTTAATTTCTCATCAGCAAATCTTTGAAATTCGACAAGTCTATTTTTCGTTTTTCTTTTGGTAACGTTAAAGAGTTAAACAACTGAAGCTTTTACTATTGTTTACAGATAGATGGAGACCCAGACGCTCCATTATATTTTGTAGTTGGGGTGCCGAAGAATTTGGTCTGATCGGGTCAGCAGAATGGATTGAGGTGATATGTTTTATAATATTTATCAGACGTGTGGGGGCTGAATTTTCTAACGGTTCTAAATACGAGGGGTGTACGAGAAGCATCCAGAAACGTTACCTTTTTTTTTTACATTATACGTATGCAAGTGTACACGTATCCATTACACGAATAAAATCATACCACTAAAGAAACTTTGATATGATTTCGATTATGGAACAACGGACAAACCTACCCTATATAATCCTGGAATCAAAGTGTCTTTGGTGGATGATAAATTGGAAAGTTTTTATAATCAAAAATGGCTGAAACTCTTCCAGAAACTTTTCTAACACCCCACCCACATACTGTCTAGGATTATTCACTTTCAGCGCCTTAGGCGAAAGCAGGGGCCATTGCAGACGGCATAGATCAAGATCAGACTGCACAGAATGTGCAATCTGATCTTGATCTAGATCATCCGCTTGTTTAGCCCAGCTCTTAAGCAAAAATGTATTTTGGGTTTAACGGCGGTATTTTATCAGCCGTATAATTGGGTAAAGTTTATAGATTTGGCTCTAAAAGTCTTTGAAAAAAAATATGTTGAATGGTGGTAAATGCGACAGTAAGAATTTTTGCTGCTAAGCGCGACTCTATGCGATCTTGCGGAACGTGTAGATTAAGACCAGACTGCACAAAATGTACAGTCTGATCTATATGGGCTTAAAATATTGGTTTGAAATTTTCTGTTAAATTCAGAAAGCAGTTTGCTTGGTTAATTGAAAGGGGGGACTGTTATTGTATAAGTGTGGTTCGTCTGGGAGTTGTTTTACTGCAAATAAGGGAAATAACTCCTTTACTATTTTTTTCTATTCATTCCCCTATACCAAGCAAGTCGCTGCATCTTCCTGTAAAAACATGTTCCATCATGCGATGAATAGTCCTTTGATGTACAAAAATTTTGCCACCTACAAAAAGTATCGATCCAGGTCAGCCTGCGCCGACTGTGCAGGTTGACATAGGTCGATACTTTTTGCAGATTCATTAAACCGCCTGTGCACAAAGCATAGCTTAAATATGATTTATGACTGAAACCAGTAACAGAGAGGCGAAGAGTTGAAGAGTATATCTTCAAATTAAGGCTTTCAGGCCACACGCATGTTCTTGGTCGAATACGACAGGACTTCTATCTTGATAATTTGAGCATTGGTTTGCTGGTTGATTGCTTTGCTTGTTTTCTTGTTTGTTTGGTTTTTAAAGCTGTTTTCAACTCTGTTCAATGTATACGTAAGCGGCTAGTGCACCGACCCTTGCTTTCCCCGAGTTTTCTTTACCAGTACTTCGTGCAACATTCTTTCCAAGGCACTGGCTGCTTACCCACATGAACATCGTTGAAATAATATTCAGGAATTGATGTATTCCTGTGGTAATGACTTTAATCAATCCTCGGAAAGAATTTAGACATGTTCTTAGGTCTAAAGAACGTCATATGCAAAAACATGAGCTTTAATTGATGGCATAGATCAAGATCAGACTGCACAGAACGTCAGGGGTATAGCTATCTCAAAATTAAGTATAAGCAAAAGTAATACCAAAGGTTATACCCGATGCACAAAGTGCAGGCGGGAGCGGGATTTCCCAGGAGGGCCCAGGGCGCCTCCCCCAGAAACTCCCCCAGAAACTCGCTTAACCTTCATTAAATAACTGAAATGATATTTTCAAGCCGACAGTATAAAACCAAGATTTTTTTCATTTCAATAGTATTTTTGGGGGAAAGACATCTCCTTACCGGACAGTGTAGACCTAAGATCAGACTGAACGTTCTGTGCAGCCTGATCTCGATCTATAATGTCCGCAAAAGGTCCTTGAGTTGTTGCTCACAGGGAACTGTAATGATAATCGATATGGAAAAAAAAGGTTAAATAAGTGAATACATGTGAAGCAAAAGGAGAAAATCATGAGGAAGTTCTCCTAGTCTGCAGGAATGATTGAGTTATGGCTGAACTTTTGGTTTGGCTAAAATAGCACTAAGAGGATAGTATAAAACAAAGATCAAGCGTATTACGTACTCTGAACTTGATCTACACTGTCTGCAGTTCTAAGCAAATGAGTTTTCCCATTGCACAGTATGGACAGTGTGGATAAAAAGATCAAACTGTAACCCTACCCATGCTTGTGGTTATATAAATATAACAAACCCTAACACGTGTTCACAAAGGGCCAAAAGAGCAAACATCTGTTTCCTATTTATTTTACAGGAAAACAGCAAAGTTCTTGACTTCCGGTCTGTTGCAGATATCAACATGGACATAGCTGTCACTGGTGAGCAGCTGTCAATCAAAACGTCCGTTTCCGGTTTGATCTCGAGGATACAAAGTGCCTGTTAATTATGTCAATTTAAAAATCCTTTGCTAGCCAATCTCCTAGTTTTACGATCCTGGGGAAGATGGATTGTTTGGAAAGCATCGTTGGGAAAGGAGAAAATGCCGGTAACAGGCATTTTCTCGCTCTCCCACAATGTATTTTACCTATTGAAATATACATTTCGTCATAAGAGGCAAATTTGAAAAAAAAAATTCATGCACCCAAAATTGATGAGTCTGTTTAAGAAAGACATCATTGGTTATAAAAAGTATTTACGAGTATTTATTTGCTTGGACATTAAGAAAACATTTAGTTGGAGCAAAAAAAAAATTGTTTAAAAGAAACAGGTGTTAGACACAAGGTAATATGACATAATGTTGAATTACCACAATAATGCACATTGAGTGTTTTTAAACTGAGAAAGGCAAATACAGTAGCACTTACAGACCCTTGCCCAACAGGTACACTGTGCTACATGTAGGGACAAAGACATGATTAATATGCTGTTAGGGGTAAACTAGCCTGGGTTACGCCGGTAAAAATATTTAAGTCATTCCTTATCTCGGTCTCTTTTCACGGTTCATACAGATTTGTGGCAATAAGCTGTAGATCGGTTCTGTCTTAATTACTCATTTTTGACAAAGTAACGTCAAAATAATCTAAAACGGGAAAAAAATCTGAAAACCAGGCTAAGGGTACATTGAACCAGCGTACGTGTCTCAATAAATAAATAACGAAAAAGCCGAAAGGGAATTCTTCTACTCAGTTTTCGAAAGATAGTAGCAATACTGAAACTAAACCATGTCAATATGGTGCGGTGTATAGCTCTCGCGATTGTTTCCAAATGTTTCCTTTCAACCCTTAGCCTGCCAAGCGAGACTCAAGGACCTTTTGCAGACAGTGTAGATCAAGATCGGACTGCACAAAACGTGCAGTCCGATCTTGGATCTACACTGTCCGATAAGGAGATATTTTCCCCTAAGAAAGTACGTTCGAAATAGTAATATTTGGATTTTTACTATCGGCTCGAAAGTTTCGTTTCAATTATTTAGCAGGTTAAGGGTTAACTCTTTCAGCGCCATTTATAAACTCGACCTCTGCCGACGGCTGAAAAATACAAACCTCTGAATTCTAGAACGAAACTTTAATCTTAAAGCCTTGACTAAGTAAGTGGACGGTATAGATCCAAGGTCAGACTGCACGTTCTGTGCAGTCTGATCTTGATCTATGCCGTCCGCAAAAAGTCCATGTTTACGTCTAAGACGCTGAAAGGATTATCATGGCGTAGGTAAAAACAACGAATACTACTTTCCTTGCCACAAAGACAATCAAAATGCCATAAAGGGAACTATTTTGTTTTGTTTGAGTCAGTTCAATGGGCTTTGATGCATGTTTAATTACAGGCAACTACTCTATCCGGGGTTTAGGGAGCCCGCCAGTCTTCAGTGCAATGTACAGAGCGGCACAAAAGGTAACAGAAACTGGGTTTAAACCCTTTACCAGAGGAAAAAAATCTTAATACTAGTTCAACACTGAAAAGCATTTGCAAATGACACAATAAATGCGTTTAGAGTGACGGTGCTTGTTATCTGAAGAAGCAGAAAATATAACATTGTGGGCAAAGGAGAAAAAACCAGTAATCATCATGAGATATTTCTTTTGAAAAAAAAAATGTCCGTTAATGTACCTGCAAAAAGTATCGACCTATGTCAGTCTGCGCTAACTGCTAAATGGATCGAAACATTTTGTTACTCGTAAATTTTCTGTATATCCAAGGACTATTCCACCTCATGATCGAATCATTTGAACCATGTTCTGGCAAAAGGGGGCTGAATGCATCTGTGATGCATGATACCAAGCCAGTCATTATATAATAATATATCCATAAAATCTATTTTGTCTAACAACCACCGGAATCGTGATGTAGACTAGTCCTTTGACATACATAAAATTGACCGATAGCAAAAAGTTTCGGCCCAGGTCAGCCTGCGCAGTCTGCGCAGGTTGACCTTGGTCGATACTTTTTCAGATGCATCAAGCCCGCTTTTCAGAGAGCATGGCTCCCTTATCTGACTAAAGGATTTTTATGGATCTCGCAAAATGTGATGACTTGCATGGTAAAATGCATGACCAAGATGCATTAAGATATCTAACCCCCTTTTTCCAGCACCGCTTAGTTATGATGATGACGAAGCATGGTTTAATACATGAATACAGATGAAAACTATAAATCAGATTGAAAAAAAAATAGTTATCTTCTCTTTTTTTCCTTCTGCTACTTTATTTTCAAAATCGGTTTGTAGGAGGACACTTAAAGTCATCTGTTTGGGGTAATATTTTGAAATCTCATTAGCGCCAAATATATGAGCCAGGTTTTGTAAAAAGGGGACTTAATGCATCTGCAAAAAGTATCGACCCAGGCTGACCTGCTCCGAAACTTTTTGCTATCAGTCAATTTTATGCATGTCAAAGGACCAGTCTACTACCTCATGATTCAAACGGTTGTTGGATAAAATACATTTTATGGATCCATGGTTATGTGATTACTTGCTTGGGCCAATCCATCATGTGCATTAAGCCCCCTTTTGCCAGAGCATGGCTCATATAAACTCGACCTTTTTGGACGGTTGAAAATACAATCATCCGAAACTCAGACAGATTTTATCTTTTAGGCTTGACTAAATTAGGGGATTGTATAAATACAGTATCAGACAGCAAGTTCTGTGCAGTTTGATCTTGATCTAGCCTCTGCGTTCGTCCTTGTCGCTGAAAAGGCTAACCCTTTACTATACGACAAAATTTTAGATTTGCAGAAGCAAAATTAAATATGGCTACGATTGTGAAAGTTGTCTTTGATAGGTGGAAAACACTGTGGGAAAGGAGAAAATGCTAGTAAGTAGCATTTTCTCCTTTTCCATCAATGTTTTCTAAAATCTTTTTTTCTCAACGTCGCTAAAAGTCGGGATTGTGTAGCAAAGGTTTAAGACAAGGGTTATCGAAATAAAAAGTGATAACTTCTTAAAGAACTAACATTTTTTTCGTCTAAAAGGTACCGGACCCATTCAGTTCTACCATTACTGTGTTTGAGTCTTGGAGAGAACGAAAACCGCTCCTGGATCCTGAGAGTGGTGGAGATCTTGACGTTCCAGTGTAAGTAATTATCATACAGATATCATGGGTTCGTATTCCCTAACCATCATTTTACATTCAAATTTGATACTTTTTGCAGATGCATTAGACCCCCTTTTCCCAGAGTATGGCTCATTTGTTAAACCTTAAAACATAGCTTTTGTCCTCTTTGTCTTGCAGAATAAGGTCCCCTGGTGGCGGAAGTGATTATGGGACTTTTCACATGAGGGCGGGAGTAACTTGCACTGACTTCCGGTATGACCAGGATTACGTGAGTGGGTTTAGCGTGATATCTTCTCTGTTTTTCTTCTTACATTTGATATTAACTCATATTATACCGAATTATCAGATGGGCATATTTTCTTGAAGACCACAGAGGTAAGGCTGTAGAGCGAAATCACAAATCTTCCAATAAAGATGTTCGCCAGTTACGCAGGCGCTGATCAGCATGGTAAGAAAAGCATTTACTGACAGTTACGCTCATTTTATTGACTCGGTCGTCTTTGTTTATTTTGTATAAACTGCGCTCTTTAAAAAAGGATTTTTATGCATCTATTCAATTTATTATACCAAGCAATTTGTCACATAAAATGGTCTGAAAACTGGCTGAACATTATGGTAGAATATTTGAAATGCAAAAAAAAAATGCCAAAAGCAGAAAGTTCCGACCCATTTCAGCTTTCACAGACTGCGCAGGCTGACACGAGTCGATACCTCTTGAAAATGCATTAAACCACCTTTTCACAGTGCATGACTCATATATAGATTTCTCTTACCAACAGGTGGGCGACAAGGTCCTTTTCTACCCCTTGTACCATACGAGTTACGAGACTTTCTATGCTGTGGATACCCTAATCGACCCTGGTTTTGTGGTAAGTCGCCTTTTAAACCCAAGGGCATTTAAAACTAACTCTCTTCACCCCTGCAGAAACCAGCGTTGTGGGATGGAAAATGAGCAATGGCTTTTAATAACAATCCTTTTTCTATGATGTTTTCCAATTCAACCAAAACTTTTGAGCCATTTTATTGTATCCTCTGGCGGTTTAATGCATTATACCAAGCAAGTCATCACATAATTATGGATCTATAATGTCCATTTTGTCTAACAACCGGATGAATTCTGAGGTCGAGTAGTCTTTGGACATGCAGAAAATTTACCAATAAAAGAAAGTCTCGATCTAGGTCAGCCTGCGCGGACTGCACAGGCTGACCTGATTCGATAGTGTTTTGCAGATGCATAAAACTCCAACTTCACAGAGAATGGCTAATTTGATTGATTCAAACAATTAATTGCAGAGCAATTATTTTAAATCCTTTGCAGCAGAAACTTTTCTCATCACGGCCTATTTTAAAAATTCAACTAGAGCAGAGGATCGTACATGTACAGATAAAATGTCAATACGAAGAAAAAAAAAATCGGAATATGATTATGTGAGTTAAGCCTCTACCACACAATCGCCGGTTTTAACGGTCTCCAAGGAAAAGGACTTTTGAAAACATTGTGGAAAAAGGAGAAAATACTGGTAACCAAATTTCATAAGTTGTGCAGCATTTAATTTTTTGTCTGAAGTACTCTGAGTTTGGACCAGTCTAAACTTGTTTGCGAACAGTAAATTTGTAATCTGCAAATGCTTTTAATTTGGACAAGTCCACACTTTTTTTTCTCCTGGTAAAGACTAAAAATGTACATGTGTATTTTTTTTTTTTGGTCTTTACCAATAAACTTTAGACTCTTTAAGAATTAAAGCGCTTCCAGACGACAAATTGAGTGTAGCTCGGATTATTCGGATTTGTCTGTGATAGGGTAGAAAACCTTGTGGGAAAAGGAGAAAATGCTGGTCTCCAGCATTTTCTCCTTTTCCCACAAGGTTTTCAGATGCCCTCTCCTCCAGGGTCGTTAAAACTCGGGATTGTGTGGTAAAGACCTACTATACTTAAAAAAAATAATGTTGTAAATTTCAGCTTCACGCAACCATAGCCAAGCTGTCAGGCGAACTTCTCCGAGATCTTGCGGACTCTAAGCTACTTCCCTTTAATATGACGGACTATACGAGATTTCTGGAACATTACTTCTATGCTCTGGTACAGAATGCAAATGAGACACTGGCTATGCGTAATATAAATACAAGTGAGTTAATATTTGAGCAATGCGCGGTGATAAAGGAGGTTTAATGCATCTGCAAAAAGTATCGATCCAGGTCAGCCTGCGCAGTCCGCGCAGGCTGACCTGGATCATAACTATTTGCTTCGGGTCAATTTTCTGCATGTCCAAGGACGAGACCTCGTCATTCAGTCGTTTATTAGACAAAATGGATTTAATGGATCCATATTTATATGATGACTTGCTTGCTATAATGCATTACTGAGATGCATTAAACCCCCTTTTGTCACTCCTCGGCTTCTGTATTTATTAGTTGATTTTTTTATCTTTAACGCCGTTTCAACAAAAAGAAATGGGTCCTGTCGGAATGACTCGTCAGTGCTCGAAACGGATTTCAGCCACGTGTCAAATTTTAACTCGCAGCCCCTGGCTGGCTAAAGCCCTGCTCGCTACCACGGTGTGACTGGGTCTTTGATATTAAAAGTATGTGACGTTACTATTGTATGAATTAGATCAAACTGCACAAAACATGCAGCCTAATCTTAGATGTAAGCAGTTCAGTGTCCTGAGCCGTGAACCAGACTGCTAACAAGCAATTTCTCCTTTTGCTTTACTTTTTTTTGTTACATTTATTCTTGTATTAAACGTTCATTAATGTTCACTAGCCGATTATTTTAACTATTTCTTTCAGAGTTTGTGACAGCAAAATCGTTTATGAAGTAAATGGTTCCAGTCTTGTGTATGAAAAACGATTCTGACCCAGACCCAAACAGTTTTGTAATACATGAGCTTTCCAAGCCCTTTCAGAACTACCGGTTTTGAATAAGAGGCTTTTGCGAACAGCATAGATCAAGATTAGACTGCACAGAACGTGCAGTCTAGTCATGAATCTAAGCGGTTCGCTTGTTAAGAGGTCAAGCCTTTAAGATATTAACCTTTATCCAGCTAAAAAAGTTAAACAAAGTTTTCAACCTGATAGTAAAAGCCCAAATAATGTTATTTAAAAATTATGTTCTGGAGAACAATACCTCCTTATCGAACAGTGTAGATCCAAGATCAGACTGCACGTTTTGTGCAGTCTGATCTTGATCTACACTGTTCGCAAAGGGTCGGTGACTCGCGCTTCGCAGTTTAAGGGCTAAAAAACACCTTTTTCTGATTGAATACTTTAGCTGTCCAAAGAGGTCGAGTTTATCTATTTGGCGCTGCCAAGAGTTCGAACTTTGCTAAATATCAGTTTTGTATGTTTACGAACGCATGCACAATGTATACAACAATTGGGCTGCGGCCCTTACCGGTGTTCTGTATCCATCTCGGGGCGTTTCAACAGAACGTTGACGGAAAGCATCTGGAGTTTGGTAAATTATCTAAGTCCCATTTGGTATGAGCTATATACAGTTGAATATACATGTACATAGTAACATAGCAAGAATGAGTTACCATTATTATTTGCCTGTTTCAGGTGCTCGGGCCAAAGTTGTAATTCTTTCAGCGCCAAATATAAGTTGCCCACTTGTGGCGGCTGAAAATACAATGTACTGAAACTCAAAAAGGTTTCACTTCTATAGGCTTGACTGGATATTCGGACGGTACAGGACCGAGAGAGAGGGAGGGAGAAGGAGAGAGGGGATAGGGAGGGGGGAAAAGAGAGGGGAAGAGAGAGAGAGTGAAAGAGAGGGAGAAAGAAAGAGAGAGACAGAGACAGAGAGACAGACAGAGAAAGAGAGAGAGACACAGAGAGAGAGACACAGAGAGAGAGAGAGAGAGAGAGAGAGAGAGAGAAGTGGGGGTAATCGTGTCCTATGTGTCCTTTCCAGAACAAGGCAAACCAATTTAACTAACAAAATAACACGATATGAGTTCATTCTGTCTTTTTATTTTTCCCACGTCTTTCCCGTTCCAATATAAAAGAACCTTCGAAATTACCCCTATATCTTGCCGTTTTTATCCAGCATCATGGCACATCAGGTTTGAAAGCCCTATATCTGTTTATATCTACATTTTATTACTGCCTTACTTATTTTCGGATTTCGCAGTGAGTGTGCGTGGCTGAGTGGTTTAAGTGTTAAACATGTAACGAGGAAGTCTTGGAGCACTTCCCATTGACAGCACTAGACACGTGCCAGTGTTCTTTGGCAAGACACTGCAGAGCCAAGCCTAACACTAGTAAAAACATGGAAAAACGTGAATAAGTCAGCTTTCGCCGTGACATAGCTACAATAGGGCAGGAGGTGGCGAAACCTCCATCCTTAGTTATAGACAACATTTGATTTTTCAGTGGAACTTGAAGAAGTTATTGCCCTTTACGGAGAGGAAGCCATTCAGTTTCACCAGATGGTCGACAAAATAGCTCTGAACAAGTATGTATATTCCATCAGAAAGGCAATTCCTTCCTTGTTTAACCCTTATCCTGCTGAATGACTTAAATGATACCCTCAAGTTGATAGTAAGTAACCCAAATGTTGCCCTATCAAAGTTATTTTTTGGGTTAGAAATATCTCCTCATCGGACCGTGTAGATCCAAGATCAGACTGCACGTTCTGTGCAGTCTGATCTTGATCTACACTGTCTGCTAAAGGTCTTTGAGTCGCGCTTAGCAGCCTAAGGGTTAAGTAAATAAATAATGGAATGAATTAACCCTTTATCACACAATCCCGTGTTTCAACGACCCTAGGGAAGAAGAATTTTGGAAACATTTTGGGGGATGAGAAAGTGCTGGTGTTTGTCAATGAATTAGGTAAGAAAAAACTTGTGGGAAATAGCGAAAATGCTGGTTATTAGCATTTTCTCCTTTTCCTACATGGTTGTCATGGTTTTTCTTCTTCGATACAACACGGTATATTTGGTAAAATTTAAATGGTTTAAAACGGTCGTTCCACAGTGTTTCAGGAAACAAGCCTTTGAAGCTCTATTGGTCTATCATGAAACACCAAAATTTTCGTTGGTCGATCATTGGCCATCGTTACTAAAAATAGCACATTTGTGCATCGCCTCGTCTCTATATCGTATTTAGTACATGTATACAATATAAAGGCGATGCGCCAGCGTGCTATTTTTAGTAACGGTGTCCCATGGTCGAGCAATGAAAATGTTGTTTTCCTTTATAAAACAGTGAAACCTCAATGGCCTATGTTCAGGCATATCACGACGGCCCCGATTACTGTGTTGTTGCTCTGTCTGCGCGTTATTTCATACCCATGATATGTGAAATATGAAGTAACTGTTGAGACTCCTCATATACTCCTTGAAACTTGAGATAAAGAACCACTTTTTGACGTATTTTGACAAAATTTCAGTCAAATCAGCGTTCACATATTATACGATCCCTGGTCGTATGGACATATTTCTATATTTCAATTTACTAGAACATATCTATCCAGACGGTCGAAATAGGTTGTTTAGTATGTTTACTATTTTTTTTTTTAATTGGATTTAGTTTTATTTCAATGCAGGTACATGTATATCTATTTGACTTGCTTTGATCCAGTTAATAGAATAAGTGCAATTATGATAATGAGTTTCAGAGTGGATTTTTGTTTAAGCGAAATACCTGCTTAAAGTGACTGTTTTCGAATTTTTCGGACAACCTTTGTATTCTTGGTATACAGATATATAGGATCTGACATGAGTTGGTTTTTGAGATAAAATTTTATTAAACGAGTCTACAAAAAATGTTATTAAGCGAGCCTTTGGCGAGCTTAGTTTCATTTTTTGTGGACGAATTTAATAAATTTTTACCTCAAAAGCCAACGAGTGTCACAGAACTGTATAACAACAATTATTGTCCATAATATGTTAAAGCAGAGGCATACATGTATAATGTGTAGTGAAATTTACATGAAGCCTATGCGCTTCTTTCACAGGTACATTACGAACGCAAAATAGTTCCGAAGAAACTTGCATATATTGACTTTGTTTTGAATCTTAAAGTGATTAAATTAACAGCTTTATCATGATTAAGAATTTTGACCTTTAATTTCCTTCAGGAACCCAGGTCAGCAATGTTTTAGAAATGAAGCGTATAATTACAGAGTGTTGACCAAATAGAGAGCACTATTTTCTTATCTCACACGTGTGTGAGACAAGAAAATTCGTAATGGCTGTATTACATTGAAAACAAGGGGAGTTATGTGATAAAAGACGATTCGTATCAGTGTGCACAACATAGATGTTCAAGAAGATGGCCATGGTTTTACTTTTAGTTCTTTCCTAACAACAATATTTCAGACCTGCCCATATTGCATGCATTTGCAGAAGACCAATTGGATTTGACAAAAAGAATGATTGCTATCTTTGAAAGGGTAGAAAACATCATGGAAAAAGGAGAAAATGCTGCTTACCACCATTTTCTCCTTTTCCCACAATGTTTTCAATACTTATTTTCCTCCTGGGTCCTTAACATTCGGGGTTGTATGGTAAAGGGTTACCCGCATGAAAGTCCAGCTATGTGTAGCCTTATAATTCGATCCTCTTCTCTGGGATGAGAACAAATTGCATGTTGCTTTGTTTCAGCCCATTTGAAATACGTCGGGTAAATGATCAGATGATGAAGATCGAACGGACATTTTTGGACCCTGCGAGTCTACCTGGACGCTCACAGATATATCGGTATCACACGGAATACGTGTGCCATGTTCGGTGAAAAGGGGTTTAATTCATCTGCAAAAAGGGCCGAAATTTTTGCTATTATTCAATTTTCTGCCTGTCAAAGCACCATTCTATTTCATGATTTATTCGGTTGTTAGACAAACTGGATTTCATGGATCCATGATACTGTGATGACTTGCCTAATATCATGCATCACAGAGATGCATTAAGCCCCCTTTTTCAAGAGCATGGCTGACATATATTGTGTTATTGCTTTCCCGTTGCTTGTACTTGTTTCAAGCTGCGTTGGAAAATTTGGTATTTTGCAATGCCGAAGATCGAGCGAGATTTCAAAATTTTCTTAAGCAGCGAGAAACATATATAAGCCTTAGAAAGTATTTACTATATATGATTCTTTTTATTGTATGCCTACATTCTTTAGCAACAGATTATTGCAATTATTCAAATTTTTTACTTTAAGATAGTGGAGCAAAAACTGATAAAGCGAGTGATAACACCTTCTTTAATGAACGGCGCATGAATATTATGTCGTGACCTTTTGACCAATCAAATCTCGGACCAGAACGAAGATAGTCCCAATATGGTTGTAAAGAAAAAACATTTTCTCAGCATGCACATACTCAACAGTTAAAACAACGCGTAGGTCATAAGTTGAATGCAGAACACTGACTGAAGCATCCGATAGTTTAAAAAAAATGCTTCAATGCCGGCTTGTCCCAGCATCCTCATACTCTACTGACTGTACTGACTGAATCATCTTCCATGGGATAAACTATAAAATTGATGATACCAATTACAGCCTTATTTGGGCTTGTGAAATAACACAGTATACGGCGAACCACATACGGCGAACTGCCTAGCTAGAATATGGACTACAGAGTGAAGCAGTCGACTTAGTAACTTTGACCTTTCCCTTTTTCCAAAGGCACTTACACTCACGTTTGCATATTTTGAGCTATGCATACAAAGGACCACATTTGATAATAAATGGGTCATGCCATAGTTTGAAATGATATAAACTTATGTGCAATTTGTCATCAGCGGTGACGTGGTGAGGTAATGTTCTCGAACTTTTTTACGAGAGCTTACATGTATCTGAATTCTTTCCCTAAAAAAGGTATGGCTCTCACGGCTTTGAATATGTCCATTGATATACTTATTCAGTGCACATTCAATGTCCCCCTTTCATTTAATTTTTTCAGACATTTGATCCATTCTACAGCAGAGTACAGTTCGTTTTCATCCCCAAGCTTCCCTGGTCTAAAAGACGCCATTTTCAAAATACAGCGGGAACCAGATAACGATAGTCACATCCGGTTATTTCGTCATCACTTTTCCGTCTTGGTATTTACTATACAGGGTGCGGCATACAGTTTAAAGCAAACCACCATGTTTTTCAGAGAAACTCTGTAGTGACTCTACATGAATAACAGTTTCCTGAAGGAAGTTAACAATTACCGCCTTGTGCGGGTTTAAACCACTTATTAGAAAATGTGACTCAACGGAGAAAAAGAAAAAAACAAGGAAAGAATTTACTTTTTTGTGTTTTTCCTCTCTACTTCTTTCCCTCAGTGAGGATGAAAACTTTTGGGAAAAGGGAAAAGAAGCGACTGCTAAAAAATATATTTTTTTTGTATTTCCAATCATTTCTTACACAGCCCACTGTTGGTTGGCAATTACTATTTAGTAATTTAACTAATTAGTATTTAACAATCTGGTGAATAACAACGAGTCTCAATGATCAATGATGAGGAAGGCTTTTGGAAATATTAAAGAGAAAGGAGCAAATGCTAGTTTCCAGCATTTTCTCCTTTTCCCACAAGTTTTTAAGACTGACAACACTCTCACCAATTGAGTCCTTATTTACTTTATTTTCTACCAGTGTTTTCAATGAGGATGAGTCGAAAAAAATTGTCGTCCGAATAAAAATTAAACACAAAATTTATTAAAGTAAAATGAAATCTCAAAATGAAAATTATAGTTTATTATGTAAACACGTCAATCTAAGTGTAATGGTTTGACACGTACTTTATTCTACCATTTCATTTGCGAAGATGGCTACAGAAAAATGCCTAAAGGGACATGCACTTATTTAAATTAAAACTTGGGGCAAAATTTCCTGTTTCTCTTTCCTGTCTGTGAATGAATTTTGGACAAACTTACGCTGTATGACTTTAGTGTATTGATTATTCTCAAACTCTTTACAAGACGACAAAATTTTTTATATGTCCAATTTGAAAGTCTTCGCAGACGACAAATTAACTGTGGCTCACATATTGCGGTTTGTTGTTGAAAGTGTAGAAAACATTATGAGAAAAAGGAAAAAATGCTGGTAACCAGCATTTTCTCCTTTTCCCACATAGTTTTCAAAAAAAAAAAATATTTTATCACTGTCATTTAACACCGGATTGTTTGAAAAAGGGTTTTAGATTGGCACAGAATGCAGTCTGATCTCGTACAATGTCAGATAAAAAGAGGCTTTTGTTTCGAAAATATTGTTAAAATAGCAATGTTCGGGTATTTACTTTCGGGATCAATTTTTTTCATTTCGCCCTTTACCAAACAATACCGACTTTATATGACCTTGGGGAAGAAGCCTTTGAAATCACTGAGACAAAAAGAGAAATGCTGATAATTAGTATTTTCTCCTTTTCGCACAATGTTTTCTATCTTTTCTAATACAAATTTCATGTTTTGTGCTACATTTAGTTTGTGGCCTGCGAATGATTTCAGTTTGGACTAGATTAAACTTTTGTTGTCAAGTAAAAAGTAAATGAGCCGTACTCTGGCAAAAGAGGGCTTAATGCATCTCCGTAATCCATCATACCAAGAAAGCCATCACATACTTATGGATCCATAATAGCCACTTCTTTTAACAACCGACTCAATCATGAGGTAGACTGATCCTTTGACATGTAGAAAATCGACCAATAGCGAAAAGTTTCGGCCCATGTCAGCCTGCGCGGACTGCGCAGGCTGACCTGGGTCGAAACTTTTCGCAGATGCATTAAGCCCCCTTTTCACAGAGCGCGGCTCAAATAGATTTAGCAGTTTATGGCACGGGTTAACGTTAGTCTTACTTCAACTCTATAGCCTGTATATTTGAGTCATACTCTGTGAAAAGGGGGTCTAATGCATCGGCAAAAACTATTGACCATTTTACCTTCAGATTCACCCGACTATTACACAAACTGGACTACTGATCCACAGTCATGTGATGACTTACTTGTTATAGTGGATTACTGAGATGCATTAAACCCCCTTTTGCCAGAACATGGCGGTTTTGTTTGTGATACAAATATGATATCTAATGTAGGTATATGTGGCATCATTTTCATGCATCATTGCATTTCGGAGATGTGCAAAATTTCATGCCTTGGTACTCGTCCAAATCCGAACCGTGCAAAGACGTCCATATTTAATGTGGGTCAAATAGTTGCGTTGCTACATATTCGAATATGTCAATACCAAAAAGTAGGTCAAAAGCCAGCGTGCGAAAACTTAGAGAGAGTATTTGATAAAAGGGGGTCCGTGTACAAGACTCTCGATCTTCTTTGGATGGATTTCTCAGCTTTTACAGGTTTCTGTATGTGTTTCTACCTTGAATGTGAACAATCTGCATGTGATACTTTTTTCCTGCTAGAGTCTTCAGTATTTGCTGGACTCCAGTTACTACTATTTTCTGTAACGTGACCTTAGTTTTGACCTTCGCCAAACTTGAAGGGATTGACAAAATCTACTGCCGGTTCTTGTCTATCATTTGAAATATGTACATGTACCATTTCAAGTCAGTAACATTTGACCTTGACATTAACCTAAAAGAGATTGAACATCCGTCATCGCCAGAAGGGTCCTGCTTGGCCCTGTGGTAAAGTATAGGAATGGTAACCTGGAGGGTCCGGGTTCGAGCCTTGCTTGACGTACTGGGTTTTTCGTGGAGGTGTTCTTGGGTAAGACACGACTTACATGCCAATGAGCGAGCTGTCCCCGTGAAAGCAACGTAATGCACCACTCAATCAATCCGTCATCGGCAGGTTCAGCAACAACTACCGAGGAGCCAAATTTGCCAACCATTCTGAAGTGCATTCTTAAGTTTACTCAAAAAGAATTTCAAAAGAACACAATTTCTAATTGGCTGAGCCAATCGGAAATTGTGTTGCTATCAAAATTTAGAATAATATCAAATATGCGATATAGAATGGTGGTTGAACACTGGCCCAGATGTGAAGATTTACATGGGAAGTTTTTTGATATAATCGCCAGATCAAGATGCTACTGGATAGCCAACATTCTAAGCGGTCGGGCGAATTCGTAGACGGATAAATGGCAAATCTGTGGTAACAACGGTAATAATGTTGGAGATCTAAAACGGGTGATATTTAAAAGGTTCTTTTAGTTGATATACATGTACCCAGGGATCGTATATCGTATATATATATATGTGTGTGTGTGTATATAAGATCCCTGATGTACCTGAAATGCCTTTACATGTAATGTTCCTTTTTACGCATTTACTCCAAAACATCTGCTTACTAAAGCAGAATTAAACTCATTTTTGCCCTTTTAATTGGGTTATGTATATATATATTTTTTTTTTTGTTTTTTCTCTTTTTTTGCCTCGTCATGAAATGTGTCAACTCTTTATAATAAATTGCATCACATACAGTGCATTTACTTTTGTCATTATAATTCCTACCCCTACATTTTACCTCTTATATTTCTCTTTCTTTTGTAAGGGCCATTACATACAAAATCCGTTTCATAAAATAAATATTCAAGTTTTAGATTGCAAGTTTCAAGTTTCAATGAAATAATTTTGTCAGCTAAATCGCATAAAAATCCAATCCATATACATACTAGACATCTTGAAGTTAAGGCTTTGTATTTACCGCCTTTCATGACTATAGTTGCTTTTGCGGCCAGTGTAGATCAAGATCAGGCTGCACAAAACGTGCAGCCTGATCTTTGATCTACACTGTCCGCTTTACTAAATCTTTATAGACAAAAGCAACGACGAAATTGCATTTTTTGATTTTTGGTCTTATTTTTCGGCTGAAATTGTCTGTTTGATTTATTCGGCAATCTAAGGGTTAAAACTCAGTTCGAATTTAGGTACTTAATCTGGCTAACTGTCTGGCTAAGTCAAACTGTCACAGCCAATCAGATTGCTAGTCTTGCACTTAACCCTTATCCTGCTAAGTAAGTCAAATGAAACTTTCAAGCCGATGGTGAAAACCAAATATTGCTAGATCAAAGTTGTTTTTATTTTTTATTATTTTTTTGGAAAATATCTCCTTATCGGACAGTGTAGATCCGAGATCAGACTGCACGTTCTGTGCAGTCTGATCTTGATCTGCACTGTCCACAAAAAGTCCTCGAGTAGCGCCTAGCAGCCTAAGGGTTAAGAACTGGAACAAGATACAGATACATGTTGTTGGTGATTAACCCTATACACTTAGAATAAACCTACATCCTACAGTGCAGAAGTAAGCCTGCTTGTTTGTGAGGTGTACATATGCGTTTTCAACATTATTTCTGTTATAAAGCGGCTACCAATGCACCCATCGATGCTTTCTTCTGATTCCTCTTACCGGTACTTTGCACAATATTTCTTCCCAAGCCACTGGCTACTTTCCTTCAAAATCATTGTCGAAACAATGATCAGCGGTGGGAGAAGAATAAATTCTGTAGCAAAGTCTATCAATAATCTTCGAAGAAAATTGCAAATCGGGTGATTTGAACCAGCGATCCCCCATGGTTTAACCCCTAACCAAACATTCACGACTTTTAACGACTCTGCGGGTGAAAGTTTTTGAAAACATTGTTGGAAAAGGAGAAAATGCTGGTTACCAGCATTTTCTCCTATTCCAACAATGTTTTCTATCCTATCAAGGACTACTTTTGTCATTTAAGCCACCTTTAAACTGTCGTCTGCAAATGCTTTGAATTTGGACATTCCAAAGTTTTGTCGTTTGGTACAAAGTAAAGCCCTGTACATTACCAACTCTGCTACCCGGGCTCTGCCTAGAAATATGACCCAAAATAATAGTAATTTCTTGATAGCCCCTATGTGTAGTGTTTCAGCACAGCTTACAGGGTAGATCAAAGATCAAGACTGCACATTCTTAAGCGTGGTTACTTTTGGTGTACCATGTACTTTGTTGCGTTGCAGCGTCCAGTCCACCTGCCCTTGTATTCCTAGAAACACGTCCATATTTAACAAAAAGAAGCTCTTTTACCTCTAGACTGGTGAATTAACCCTTTACCTGTTGTGTTTGAACGATCCTCGAAAAAAGGGATTTTGAACACATTGTCGGAAAAGGAAAAATGCTGGCATTTTTTCCTTTTCCTACAATGTTTTGTATTCTCTCCAGGACAAATTCCGCAGTTAAAGCCACATTTAATTCGTCGTCACAGACGCTCTAAATTTTGATGAGTTTTAAAATTTTGTAGTCTAGTAAATAATTACAATACCTCGCCTGATACAGATGACTTTTTTTGTGTCTTCCATAAGACTATTTTCAGAACACTGGGGCTCGGAGCGACCACATTGTGCTTTAGCCAAAATGTTGTTACATCAAGGTCCACATTCATCAACCATTGCTAAGAACTTTCTTTGTCTTATTCTCCAAGATTTTCTACATGTGAAAGTAAGACAACTTCTGATTGGCTAAACCATTTGGTTTAGCCAATCAGAAGGTGTCTTACTTTCACATCTAGAAAATTTTAGAGACTCAAGACTAAGAACGTTCTAAGAGTAGTGGGTAAATACGGACCCAATTCTATTTACCAAACGACAAGCATTTAGACTTGTCCAAACTGAAAGCACTTGCAGACGGCAGAACGTGCAGTCTGTACTTGGATCTACACTATCCGATAAGGAGATATTTTTTCCAAAAAAATAAACTTTGAATAGCATAAGCGGGTTTTTACTATCAGCTTGAAAGTTTCATTTGACTTACTGAGCAGAATAAAGGTTAAAAGTCAAGCCATAAGGATGCCAAGGAAGGAGCACAGAATGCGATACAAACAGAGAAGTGCGTGAACCCCGTAAACAGCGCAGAGTGGCATGGTGAACAACCAAATGAGATTTAACTCTATACCAGACGACAAAATTTTAGACCGGTCCAAATTGAAAGCATTAGCAGACAACAAAATTAAAGTGACAAAAAAACTGATTTTTTTTTTTGAGAAGGGTAGAAAACATTGTGGGAAAAGGAGAAAATGCTGGTAACAGTATTTTCTCCTTTTCCCACAATGTTTTCAAAAGGCTTCTTTCTCATAGGCGTGAAAACCCGGTATTGTTTGGTAAAGGGTTAAGCTGTGAAAAGGGTGCATAATTAACCCCCAGGCTGCTAAGCGCGACTCCAGGACCTTTTGCAGACGGTGTATATCAAGATCAGACTGCACAGAACGTGGTCTGAGCTAAGATCAACACTGTCCCATACGCAGATATTTTTCCCCAAAAAAATGCCTTTGAAATTAGGATTTTGAAAAGTTCCACGCAATTTCTTGAGCAGGTGAAAGGTTAAGGTACACCGTCAACTGATTGCATTGCACACATTGTAAGATCAGAAGCGATTACTCGTTGGGCTATTGCTTCTTTACCCATGGTGTTCTCGAATCTAACTTTGTAGTGTAGTTTTCTCAGTCTGTTTGTACAATATGTGGGTAAATTTCTTCTCCTTTTGTAATGAGACGAAAGGATGAAGGAAAAACATACACATTTTTTAATTTCCGGGGGCAAACGGGACAGCTTCCGCTTACAAGGTTTGCACGAGAAATGTATTACAATCGCAGCATTTTGGCCACAGGTCAGCTGTAATATACGCGTTCTCAATACAGGTAGCACGCGTCAGACTGTGTAGTGCGAAAACTTATCATAGAATCGGAGAGATTCGCACGTTTTTGAGAGACGAGGGGGATAAGATATATAGGTAACACGTCAGTTTGGGATAACACATTTGGAGAACGGATTATAGGTATCCTTCACTGTGTAAAGGGGTGCACGTATACAATAGAAGGCAAAGGATTTTCGCGGATTTTTTATGTAATAATCTATTTAGTTATAATTTTGTGTGCAGTATAAATGATAATTCCTATTTTGTGTGTGTGTCTTAAGGTGTAGATCTAGTCGAATTGTTTTCATTTGAAGGGAGAAAAAAATAAGGTTTTTATCAGTTGGTGTTTCAGCACGATGGATAACTTGAACAAAATGCGTTGTTTGACTACTTTCTTTGTTGGATTTGTTGTGTTGGGCGGCGTCAGTTCTGTGCCTTTTAGATTATTTTACCCGTTCGGAGAGAGCCACGGAGATTCGCGCCTGCGACGTAGCGATGATATAAGCTCAACAGAAATCCAGCTTCGAACGCCGATTCATTTTTATAACGGATTGTATTCTAGTGTATTTGTAAGTATATTTATGCATCAGTGATAATATTATTGCTTCTACCCAGCGATTTCTCAAATTTTAACCCACACAATACCACAAGTTAGCACACAATGCCGACGTGGTAGAAGAGGACTTTTGAAAACATTGTGGGGAAAGGAGAAAATGCTGGTTACCAGCATTTTCTCCTTTTCCAACAATGTTTTCTAACCTTTCAAAAATAAATTTCAATTTTTCAGTCACTTTTGTTTTGACTCCTGCGAAAGCTTTAAATTTGGACAAGTCTAGGATTTTGTCGTTTTGTAAAGAGTTAATGGAAGGATTTGGATCCGATCATTTTATCTTAGGTTACAACAATATTTGGGCCATGGCAAAAGGGGTTTAATCGTGCATGTACGTGATGCATTCTACCTGAATTCATCAGGTAATCATGGATCCATAAAAAACTCCATTTTTGTCGAGCAACCCACTACTTCATGAGACAGACTGGTCCTTTGGCATGCAGAAAATTGGTCAGGAGCAGAAAGTTTTGATCTAGATCAGCCTGCGCGAAATGCGAAAGGCTTACCTTGGTCTATACGCTTTTTCAGATGCATTAAACCATCTTTTCACATTTTAAATACTGACACCTTTTACACCAGTCTTAGTAAATAATTTCAATATTTCAAATTATCTTGCATTTCATTCGTGCACTTCTCTCTCTCTTTATGTACCCTGAATAACCAATTGTTATATAACATGAGCCGTTGCGTATCTGGAGCGCAGATGATGACTTTGAAAATTTATATTTTCAATACTATACGTATAAACTGTGATTGAAGTCAGACATAACCTAGGATATGAAGACAAAAAAAAAAAACGCCCATCTTCCTTCCTAGCTATTTAATTAGCTAACCCATTTTGTAGTAGATCTACGCGTCTTTTTTTCGGCGTAGCTGAATGTGCTGGCTCCTGACCTACTTTTTGGTACTGATAACAAATGAATAAAAGGAAATTTGTGATTTGTCAAAAATGGAATCGCGTTTATTCTAAGAGCCTCTGCCCGTTTGCTAGCAAATTTACACCGTAAATTTTTTTAAGATATTTCTTTTTTCCACTTGCCTTTTTCTTTGTGGATTTAACTTTTAAGTAATCATTCAAAAATCTTGTTTGGAAGTAAAATTCAAGTTCTGAGGATAGATTTTTTTTTATTTTGTCTTTCGTTGGGAACACTCTATTTCGTGAATTATTTGTAACTAAGCGATCCTTAAACTAACTTCTTCTAGTTTTTCAATGATATGTACTAGAACGTATACCTGAAAGTTCGACAGTATCAGGGCACCTTACATCAGAAGATACCTATAGACAGACTATCGACTCATAGACATGAGTCACGTGTAAACGTGTCCATTTTTTACTGCAAGAATTTTTGCTTTACGTTTACGAAAGTAAATGTGTTCACATGACACTACAAGGTCACAGTCACATATCTACTTACGTAAGTAAAGATCCTTACATATTACTAAAGTTACTGATGGGTCGTATGATTTAAGGAATAATCTTTTCTATCGTGGTTTATCGTTCAATAAACCACAGTTGTGAGTTATGAGGTACTGGCACAATAAATAATCCACGAGGGCGATAGCCCGCGATATAACTGAAATAATGTTGAAAACGGCGTTAAACACCATACAATCAATAAACCACCTTTGACTGGGCCTTTGCGGCCCCATTTATCGATTATAACTGGGGCTAGGGTAATGCTTGAACACTTTATATGGGAGTTGAAAGGTGCATTTCAAATTCACACGAGACGGACGCATAAACTGATCAAAGCCCTCACTTCGCTGAAGACATCAAGAGATCATGGTGTGTAGGGTATGGGCTGAAAGGAACATGACTTGAGTTAAAAAAGTAAACCGACTGACTGACGTATGGTGACACAAATTTCTGATAAGGCAAATAAATTGACAAACAAGAGAGATCTTTTTACGCAAACATTGATAGCCTTCTGTGACAACACCATGGTGAAAACTGAAGTAAGCTCTACGGAAACGATGGGTCTTGGGATTCTACCTCAGCTTGTTTGAAGGGACTAGTATCCTTTACAGGGGTAGGGGGGGATATTGGATAAAGGAAGTTAATTCTCGGATTAGCCTGCGCGGACTGCGCAGGCTGATCCGAGACGACACTTTACGCAGATGTCCGAATGCCCCTTTTCGCCAAATAATCTCCTGTTTGGGCAAGAATTGATAGCTCTTTGCAGACGGGTTTTGAAAACGTTGTGTATAAAGGAAAAGAATCTGGTAATAAGCATTTTTCTCCTTTACCCAAAATATTTTCTATCCTCTCCTAGACAAATCCCACTTATCAGTGGAGCCACAATTGTCGTCTTCAATTGCTTTTGCTTAGGAAAGGATTTGGAAAAATTCAAAATAATATCATCTTATGATTTACATGAACGTGACGTACATGTATTTGTTTTTGAAAAAATGATCTCATGAAAAACCTCTACCGCGAAACTCCAGTAGGCCCTCAATAGTTTTTCGACCCAAAAGAGAGAGAAAAAAAACTTTTAAAAACATCGTATGAAAAGGAGAAAGTGATGGTAACATGCATTTTCGCATCAGCCCGCAATGCTTTCTAACCTTTATAGATAATTCCTGTCGTTTAATCGTTTAATCCTTTACTACATAATCCCGAGTATTAACGACCCAACAGAAGAAGACTTTGGCTAACATTGTGGAAAAACCAGAAAATGCTAGTAACCAGCATTTTCTCCCTTTTCCACAATATCTCTGCTTTTCTGAAAACATTTAATGTTTGAGTCATTTATTTTTTGTCGTCTGCAAATGTTCTCGGTTAGGACAAGGCTTAAACTGTCGTTTGGTTTTACAGCGTTAACTCGTTTGTTGTGGTCTTGAAATGTTCTAAATAGAGCGAATCTACAATGATGTGAGCCATGCTCTGTGAAAAGGGGGCTTAATGCATCTGCGAAAAGTATCGACCCAGGTTAGCCTGCGCAGTTCGCGCAGGCTGACCTGGGCCGAAACTTTTCGCTATTGGTCAATTTTCGGTATGTCCAAGGACCAGTCTACCTCATGATTTAAGTCATTTTTTGCAAAAAGTGGACATTATGGATCCATAAGTATGTGATGACGTGCTTGGTATCATGAATCACGGAGATGCATTAAGCCCCCTTTTACCAGAGCATGGCTCATCGTTTGATATAGATTCGACCCTTTTCCGAAAAAATAAATTTTAGACTAGTCGAAAATAAAAGCTTTTGAAGACGACAGAGTAAATATGCCTCAAAAATGGTATTTGTATCTTATAGGATAGAAAACATCGTGGGGAAAGGAGGAAATGCTTTCTTTTCCCATAATGTTTTCAGAAATTCTTTACCCTAGGATCGTTAAAACTCATGCTTGTCTGGTTAAGCTTTGAAATCTGTTGTTAGATCCTAATAGCTTGAATTTTATAGACCTGTACATTGCAATAATGTTCTGTGTATTTACTAGGAAAATCAAAGCGTTGAAAACACTGATGTGGCATTTGTCAAGGAAGCCATTGTGTAAAATTAATCATTTGAAAAAAAAAAGGAAAAATATTATTCAAATATTAACTCGAAAGTCAACCTACTAAGCAAATAAATACATCTTTTTTGGTTAAAGGGAGAGTACTGGTGCCAAAGTTTGGATTGTTTGTGTATTGGTGGTCTCCCTTAGATCATTCACAGGAGTCATGAATAATGTCCCTTGACGGTAGGAAACATGATGGGTGGAGAAAGAAACCATGTATATATATCGAATAAAATTAACTTTATACCTGAAAATTATGATCTTGAGATATCTTTGGCCTTCAAGATATAATTCCCAACATTACAATCAATTATTTCGATCTGTAAATATTCATACACAATCAAATGGAGTAGCGTGCAATCATGGGACGAACAAGCCCAGGGACGAACTGGTTTTTGAACGAACAAGCCCGGAGTAGTAGCATTCGGCATACCTCGGGTGATGGGAGCCATCATATCCCTCGGCTGTATCTGGTGGATTAATATGCATCAGATCGATACATATCCGGAAATACGCCCGTTTACCGTTCTGAAAATTGTAAGGCTCCTCTTAAAAAAAGAAAACTTGAGTTTCAATTTTCTATCGAAATCTTTCTAACTATGTTTCAGTTGAGTTGGCAAACAGTTCGTACATTCATTATTTATCAATTCCGATTAACGTTTTCACTGACAGATAAACAGATGTGAATAACTTCATCGAGGTTGTTTATATCGTTGCTAAACGACTGACAGTGGCGCGCCATGTATAAGATCACGTGATTCGCAATTCAAATGGAAACGACCGTTATACGGACGAGGTTAGATGTAGGTACGGAATCGGCCGAGTTGTGACGAGTGGAGTAGTAGTAGACAAGTTTTGTGTATATCATTGCGCCAAAAGAAGGCTATGAGCGGGTGAAGCTATTTTCAATCAAAACGAAGTATTTCCACGATCGATGGCCTCACCCAGTGTATTTTAATACGCCATTTCCAATTACATATCTGAGTGCTATCGAAAAAATCATTTGTCTGAGAAAAATTTAGTTTAAGTGGGTTTATTTCCTTCGGTTTTGCACAAAATACGATACATGTCTTCAAAATTCAATATTGAACATTCAATATTGAACTCATAGTGGCATTGTCTTCGACAAATGCCACAAAAATGTAAAAGTGTTTGTATAGAAGTAAGAAGGGACGAAAAATTGCTCTCCTTCATGAAAAACGTTGCGTTTTGTGTCTACGGTAAAGGTGCAAAGGCAGGTGATAAATGCATAAAGTAAGACCAACAGGGAGTACACGTTAACCTGTGATAAACAGTGGTAAAAAGGGCTTATCAGTAGATGTCTGGGCTGCCATCTTATCATTACATAGATTACACACTTCGCTCTTTATTCTACCAGAACAATCATACCCTGGCTTGTTCAAAATTTGCCGGTCTAAGGAGACTGACAATTCTGTCTTGTGAAGAAGCAACTCACAGCACTCTATTATGAACATGATAATTATAATATCCTCGGCTCATTACCAAACGACAAATTTGTTAGATTTATTCAAATTAAGCTGAGAGACAATTTGTACTTGTGGCTAAAAAGGATAGGATTCCTTTTTGTAAATGGGGGGGGGGGGCATTACTAGGATGTTTTCCAAATTATCTGTTGCAAACTAGTTTCAAGAAGCAGTGAGTTAACTCTTTGCCAGACAGCAACGTTTAAGACTAGTCAATATTGAAAGCACTTTATATACAGAAGACAAACAAATGGTGCCTCACATGATGGGAATTGGTTCTAGACAGGCTAGAAAATAATGCGGGAAAAGGAGAAAATACTGGTTACCAAAATATTATCATTTTCCCACAACGTTTTCACAAACCTATCTCCATCACGGTTCTTAAAACTGAGGATCGTTTGGTGGATGGTTATCGCTGAATAAGCTTTTTTTATTTTCTTTCGCGATAAATTTCACCTTAACGACAACGTTATTTACGTATTCCTTGTCATGTACCCATTACCATGCAGATGGAAAAAGGGAGCAAATGCTGGATACCACTACCATCATTTTCTCCTTTTCCTCAATATTTTCAAAAGTTTTCCTTCATGAGGGTTGTTAAAACTGGGGATCGTTTGGGAAAAGGTTTACATCGCTGAACAAGCCTTTCCAGATTAACGATCATAAGAACGCTCGTCTATTGCCATCGAGATTGGCCCAGAACTTATGAATACTGCCCCACAGGAAACATTTTTTTCCTGTTAGAAATCTTGTTCCTGTTAATACTAGTAATAAGAATAAACTACAAAAATCTCTGCCACTCCAATTTGAACGATGTCTGCTTACGAAGTCATATACTAAACAAGATGTCTTCAATCAGGTACAAGATGCTTTCTTTTATATAAATTAGTTCGTGACCTATTCAAATCAGGCTCATCTTTACGTATCCCAACGCAACCTTGTTCATCCTCAGGTTTTTCGCGGGTGTAGTAGGTCTAGTCTAGCTACGAGTTAGTCCAACCGATAAGAAAGTCACACAGCATGGAAAGTTCATCGGAAAGATCGAAAGTTCATTTCTAGAAAGTATTCAAATGCCAAATCAGCAAACCGATGTTTTCTTTGTTTTTTTTTACAATCGAAGATCAAACAGATTTTTTTTGCATGGTATTTCCTTGTGATTAGTAACTCGCTATGAGCGGTGGGGGAGGACCGAACTGGATCGGACTTGATAACCGGACTTGATCAAATCAAACAACCCTGTGTTTTAAAGGCCATGAAGACCAAAGCTTTCGAAAACATTTTCTCCTGTTCCACCAATGTTTTCTATTCTATCAGATAGCTCAAATAAAACTAATTTCAAATTTATCGTCTGCAGTTGCTCTGTTTTGAAAAGTCTGAATTTTGTCGCTTTAGAACGGATTAGCCAACCTTGCGAGAGAAGGGTTAATCTACCTATTTATTATCGTTGCTTATGACTAGTCTTTGTTCCTCGGTGTTAAAAGTCCAGTTTTATCACAAAGGTGTGAGAAACACGTGTTTAGTGTATGGTCCTTCATTCTATAGCTCTAACTTAATCTGCATTCTTTTATCTACGCAGGTAACCATAAAATGTGCTTTAATTTGCAACACTTGTGTATTTATTACAAAGATAAATGTAGGCCAAATACATGGGGTTGATAAGGGTGTGAGAGAAGGAGGGAAGGATGCAAGTTAATGAGAGGGACGAAGAGAGGTGTAAATTGTGGTTCAACAGTGGTTTAATAATACAATGTCGACAGCTTACGTAAGCTACTTGTGTCTATACTGCCTTCACTAGTACTAGATTCGAGGTCTGCAGTGCCCTTCGCACAGGAGCACCCTGCTCTAACGTGACCTGTGCCTTTTTCGGGGATCGAACAGAGAGAGAGTGAGAGATTTCCCTGAATTTCATCTCTATATACAATTAGTACTGATGGATTTTGACTATTTTGACTTTGCCAAGAACGTTTGCGTTGTTGCCTTGAATACCGATGACATATCATGCAACTGAGTTGTGTGTGTTTGAATTTTACCGATTTTTCCGACAAGATTCATTCCCCTATTATTTTCAAATGAGTTTTACTTCCAGTCTGATTTAGAGACAAAGGTGGTAAAGAAGCTAGTGCATTTAAAAGAATGTTGTAAGTAGCCATGACTGGTTACAGAAACAACAGGAACTCATGAACAGAAGTACTGGCCAAAGGCGTTATTTAACCCTTTACCGTACAATCCCGTATTTTAACGACCCTGTGGAAGAATGTTTGTGAAAACATAACGAAAATGTATCTGACAATGTCTATCTAGATCACCGTACAATACAAAGAAGACGAGCGTCAGGCCAAAATTACACGTTCTACCTCGACCGCAACCCGTTTTCCGATTATGTCAGGACGGGGTAAGACGTTCTAAGACCTAGGTTGGTGTTACGGGGGCTTAAGAATAGGATTGGTGAGACGAGGGCTTCAGGCATTATTAGGCCAAAATTTCACGTTCTATCCCGACCGGAACCCGTTTTCCGATTATGTTAGGACGGGGTAAGACGTTCTAAGAACTAGTTTGGTGTGACGAGGGCTGAAGCCATGCTCTGTTAAAACAGGGTTTAATGTGTCTCCGTGATGCATGATACCAAGCAAGTCATTACATAATTATGAATCCATAAGATCCATTTTCTAGAAAAATCAACTAAATCATGAGGTACACTTATCCTTGGACATTCAGAAAATTTACCAAAAGTAAAGAGTTTCGACCGAGGTCAGCCTGCGCGTTCTGCACAGGCTGACATTGGTCAATTTTTCTATTTTTCTTTTTGGCAGATGCATTTAGCCCCCTTTTCACAGAGCATGCTTCAAGTGTTTTGATTTCGTAGAACAGGGCCTGCTCTGGCTTTTTTTTTTCTTTCGCCACTATTTTCGCCAATTTAAAAAACTTTTCGCCACTTTTTTTTATTTATGAGCCATTTTTTTCTCGCCACTTTTCCTAATTTATTACCATTTCTTTCGCCTCTTTTCTTAATTTATGAGCCATTTCTTTCTACTTTTTCGCTACTTTCCTTTTTACCACCATTTATCCCCCTTTATTCTGTTCAGGTATCAGACACAGAGAACAAGGTTTTTTTTTTCAATTTTAATTCATTTGTACAAACATGGAAACATGAATGATGAAAATTACATGATGGGGATTTAATCCTTTAGCACATGACACAATTTTAGACACATCCAAACCCAAAGCATATACAGACATCAATTTTAAATGTTGCCGAAATAGTGGAAGATTGTCTGTGATAGGATAGAAAACATTATTTGAAAAGGAGAAAATGCTGGTTACTAGCATTTTTTTCTTTTCTCACAATGTTTTCATAAGCCTCCTTTATTGAGGTTGTTAAAAAGTTGGCATTGTGTGGGTTGATAAAACAAACAAAAGAAAAAAACATGGTAAAAACGCAATGTAGTTAAATTCTGTTTGAATATAGAAGCAGACTTGTGCTGCAAGTAGACAGTATTTCTTCCATGAACTTTACAGGAGAAATTATAGTATGTGATGAAAGAATTTCTGTATGTCTGCGTTGAGTGAAAAACAGTTGAATCTTACTATCACTTTTGGATATGATTTGCTTATCAAAGAAAAAAATGAGAAGGATTTTTATCTACTTGTTGACTCAAAAGAACATTATCTGACCATTGGGTTTTGATTGCCTTGTAATTTATGACCCCATTGATGCATAGTCACACATTACTTCAAACCCTGACATTTCTCATCAGATTACAAATAATGTCCAGAGTGATGAGAAAAGAAAAAAAAAAACTTCTTCACGGCTGTAATGAGGACCAACCACAATCTTGATTCGAAAACATAACTAGGACTTGGTAAAATTTAAAAGAATTAAACTTAACAAGGTTTACAGAGATGTAATCTATATAGTCAATAAAACAGCTGATAGGAAGGAAAAGGTGTAGTGTATTCTAAAAATAGAATGCTATAAATAGAACACTGCACTGCAGATTTTGCTTGAGCTGCCGATGTGAGGAAGGCAAATGATTGTTTTCAAGATATTTTAATCCTTTGGTTTACCATCCATCATTGTAATTTATTGAAAAATATTTGTAAAGAATATCTCCAGCAGTAAGAAGAGGTAATTCTGCTTTATTTTACGACTATTCATGCATTGAGAATCAGTACTGATCGTCTGACGTCATTTAAACAAATAAGCAGACGCTTTACCTGTGGAAAAAAAAGACAGATTTTCGTGGGATAAAGGGGTGGATTTAGCGAGTTAGTAACAGATATGGATCATAACACTCTGCTGTCTTGTCTAAATTTACAAAGTTGATAAAGGATAACTGGCGTCACCCTTTGTCTTAGATAGCCAATATTTCATGAATATAGCCAGGTCGGGAATTTTGTAAGGCGAAGTTTTTTCGCCGAGCAAGGTTGACGAGGCAAAGTTGAGCCATTGAAGGTGACTTCTTCGCCCACGTCGCCCTGTACCTTATTCCCTGCTTCACCCTTTCTGCACTTGTCTCGTGAGTTGAGACAAAAACTGAAGAATTGCCTATAAAAAAAAAAACTTTCGCCACTTATTTTCGCCAGTTAAAGAAAAAATTCGCCACTTGTTCAGAATTTTCGCATTTGGCGAAAATGGCGAACGGCAGCGCGGGCCCTGGTAGAAAATCCTTTATGAAGTTGGAAATACTATTCACTGTTACATGCTGTACATCAGTCACACGCTGTTGAACTGTAACTAATACTATGTTTAGTCACAGACTTGAAATTTATGAAAAGCAATTTGTGCCCGCTCCCCAACATTTTTCTATTCTTTTTAACTGTATCAGAGCTTTGTTAAAAGATTGATACATACATGTATTAATGAGCCATGCTCTGTGAAAAGGGGGCTTAATGCAGCTGCGAAAAGTATCGACCCAGGTCAGCCTGCGCAGTCCGCGCAGGCTGACCTGGGCCGAAACTTTTCGCTCTTGGTCGATTTTCGGTATGCCCAAGGATCAGTCTATCTCAAGATTAAGTTGGTTATTAAAAAAAGTGGATATTATGGATCCATGAGTATGTGATGACGTGCTTGGTACTATGGATAACGGAGATGCATTAAGCCCCTTTTTGCCAGAGCATGGCTCATTTATATGAAAACGGATTAACTTTTTAGCATACGGAAACAAGACTTGTCCAACAAGAAAACGCTTACACACGAAAACTATGTAATGTTTTTCAAGTGATCAGATTTGTCTATACATAGGGTAGAAGACATTGTGAGAAAAAGGAGACATGCTGATTACCACCAGCAAACATAATTTCTTTTCAAAAACCTTCCTCTTCGAAGTCTTTGATACATTTTTTTTTTTAGACGTAGCTGAATACGCTAGCTTTTGGCCTACTTCTTGGTACTGATACAGAATGAATAGATGGTAATTTGTGATCGGTAAAAAATGTGCAGATGTTTATTCAGCGGGTCTCTGCTGCCATATTTGCTCTTGCATTTAGGAAACCAATATTTACAAACGTTGCTACCACTAAAATGATGCTTTTTTTTTTTTTCTTATTTGGAAATTTAATATTTTTGTTAGCGTCACCCAGTAACCAAATACTATCGGTACTGTTCAACAAACTGAAAAACTGTGTGGAAAAGCAGGCAGGTGCTCGTGAGGTTACTTTCATTATTTTACTTCATATCGAGCAAGAAGAGTTACAATATTCATGCTCAAGTATCTTTTACGCTGTCCATCTTTTTTAAAGATATTTCTTGTTTGTAAACGACTAAATAACATTACTCCAACAGATCACGGTTACTTCAATACACAAGCCAACAGCTGTTTATTTCCAGGAAATAATGTTTGTTTGAAAGACAGCATGACGTAGACAACTTATGTTTGGTATGCTGCCATTATCTCGAGATAGCATGTTGAGAGACCGCCCTAAACACGTTTCATCACTTTATCTATTTACTCTATCTGCTGCAGAAACATGGTATCTTCGACCTAATTTCTCTTACCCTTAACCCTAAGGCTGCTAAGCGCGACTCACCGACCTTTTGCGGACAGTGTAGATCAAGATCAGACTGCACAGAACGTGCAGTCTGATCTTTGATCTACACTGTCCGATAAGGAGATATTATTCCCCTAAACATAACTTTGAAATACCAGTATTTGGGTTTTTAATATCGAATTGAAAAATTTAATTTTAGTTGCTTAGTAGGATCAGGGTTAACTCATACAGGAGCACATTGGCCTGCAACACGCGAAGAGGGGCATTCGGACATTTGCGTAATGTGTCGTCTCGGATCAGCCTGCACAGTCCGCGCAGGCTAATCCGAAACGACACTTTCCGTTTTTGTGTAATTTTCTGTTTTGAGCGAGTCTACTGTAGCACAAAATCTAATGTAGTCGTAAAGTGCCGTCTCGGATTAGCCTGCGCGGACTCCGCAGTCTGATCCGAGACGACACTTTACGCAAATGTCCGAATGCCCCTTTTCGCGTGTTGCATACCATATATTATGTTAACTACACGTCTTTCAACGGCTGAAAATACTAGCCGCTGAATATCTGAAAGATTTTTATCTTACAGACTTAAATAAACAAGGGGACAGAGTTGATCAGAGATCAAACTGCACGTTCTGTGCAGTCTGATCTTGATCTATGCCGTCCTCTAAAGTCCTCTTTTCGCTTCTGGCGCTGAAATGCTTAAAGTGCCTTTCACAACTTTGTTTGCCTTTGCGGCCAGCATAGTTCTAAATCAGACGGCACATTTGTGCGGTCTGGTCTTTTATTTACCCTTTCCGCTTTGCTGAGACATTTTGGAGAAGAGAGACCTTGAAATGCAGCTTTTTGAGTTTTTTTTTTTTAAATAAAATGTCTGTTAGGTTTATTTGGCGCTATATCCGACTTTAGACTTGCGTGAGCTGGATTACAGCGATATCTGTATAGATATACATGTATCTGTATCCATCTGTTCGTGTGGGACATATACATGTATCTATATCCATCTGTTCATGTGGAACGCTGTTTCATGTATAGGTGTATGCTTGTTGTCAGCATTTTCTCTTTTTTTCCCACAATGTTTCCAAAAGCCATCTGCATCAGGGTCGTTTAAACACAGCAGTCTATCGTAAAGGGTATCATTATGCATTTAGGCTAGATCAAACATCGGTATTAGATGTACATACCGTTAATTATAGAAATGTGAGTTGAGAAACTGTAGAATTTCGCTTGTATTACATTTTTTAGAAAAATAAAAGATCCTTTGCTGAAGGTTTGGCAAAACCTTGGTGGGAGAAATGGTTCATAAGATGTATTAACCCTTAGGCTACTAAGCGCGACACACTGACCTTTAGCGGACAGTGTAGATTAAGGTCAGACTGTATAGAACTACCAGTCTGATCTGTGATCTACAATGTCCGATAAGGAGATATTTTTATCCAAAAAAATATTCGAAAACAGTGATATTCGGGTTTTTATTATCGGCTTGAAAGTTTTATTTATTTAGCAAGACAAGGTTTAATTTTGGACAGGCAGTTAAAACAGGCAGGAAGAGATTCATGTCTGAGCATTGGCATCTGGTTTTGATTGAAACTAGGTCAGAAATATTGGCAAACTGGAACTTTGCTTGACCTGTTTTGACCCACTGCAGTTTTCCTTTTGCGAATAAATTGTGGATAATTATACTGTCTAACATACTCACAGTCAACATGAATTTACCCAAACTGAACAACCCCAACTTTCGTATATCCTGGTGAACAAGGCTTTTGAAAACACGAGAAATGGAGAAAATGCTGGTAACCGGCATTTTTTCTTTTCCTACATACATTGTATTTTCAAAAGCCTTCCAAAGACAGTTTACACATGTATTTTGTCCTCTGTAATTTGCTTTCAAAATAAAAAAAAAAAAAATTATAGAATTTTGTTGCCACACAATGTTTGCTGTGCTATTGAAGACGAATTCCAGTACATTGTATTTGAGGCGGATTTAATTTATAGTCTGCGTGTGCCTTCAAATTCGACAAATCTAAATAATGATTTAGTATTTATCTTTGTCGGAAAACAGTTGATTTATTGGCGATGCTACTGAATGATTTTTTTTTTCTTCTATTTTTGCTACTTTTGCTACAGATATGTAACACAGATAGAAACATCGATAGGCCAATTGGAAAGATAGTCTATTGAGATTTTTTTTTTCCGGGCCGATTTCTTGGCAAGCAACTTTTTATGTGCTTTTTCTTCCAACATGGACATGTTTTGTAAACATAGAATTGCTGAAATGATTTGCAGAAAAATAATTACTTAATCTCGTTCCCATTTTTTTTTTTTTTCAGGTTAATTCCAATGGACATTTATCCTTTGAATCTGAGTTACCCAGTTACCAAGCAACCCTTGTCATACCGTTAGATCTAGGAATCAAACTTATTTCAGCGTTTATGTCAGATGTAGACACATACATCGCTGGCAATGTTTTTTATAGGTAAGTAGTTCAAGCCTTTCAAAATGTTAATTCTCTCTCACTATAAACGAATTTAGGCATATTTGAACTTTAAAAATCAGCTTTGCGGACTCATAAACAACTATTGCAATTTAATATATCTTTTACAAGAAAAAAAAAAAAAAAAAATCTGCATACTCTTAAAATTTTAGTGTTAATGTGTTCGACACTTTGCAAATCATTTTCTTTTTTGAAATAAAAAGCATGTACAAGAATATCAATGTTACGCAGTTACGTACTATGCTACCAACAATGGTTTCAGCCTGTTTCAGGACAAATCCCATCGTTTATATTTAATGAATATTTAATAAACTATATTTCCCATAAATTAATTTGTCGTTTGCAAACGCTTTACAATTTAGATGGGTCTAAAATTTTGTCATCTGATAAAGATTAATTAATCAACGGCATAAGATTATGCTAGTTTTAGATATTTTGTGCTTTGTAGATTATGCTAGTTTTAGATATTTTGTGCTTTGTACCTCTGAAAGTGTACACGCTGGACAAAGAAACAATTCGAGTAAAAGGAATGTTTCTTTTTTTAAAATGACTGAAACATTTGTGTGGTAATGAGGCGCAGATGTTGTACCAGGAAATTATCCCTTTTCTCGTATATTTTAAACTCGGTTTTACCCTCATGCTTTATTGTACTAGTTACGACACACACGGGCACCATAAACAAAGTAATCTAGTTTTCATGCATATCAGGACCCGTACTCTCTCTCCATTCAGAGAAGATAACAGCATGCGTAGTCTATTTCTCATGAATTTTCTAAATTTCGAATGGTTGGTGAATATACGGTCACCTGTAAGTGAATGGCTGCCTGTATATGTAGACGAGGTTTTTGATAGCTATGCATTAGTCTGACCAAAAATTGTCAAATAAAGAATTTATTCGTTGATGAATGTATTTATATACCATCAATCTTCAGTACTAAAATACAGTACAGCAGATCGTCCTCGCTGTATACACCCTTGTTTACAGTTTTTTCTAGAGGCAGGCCAGCATGAAACGAAACCCTTCCAATCAATAGTAAGAGGGCCAAAGTCTACGCCCCCTCGTATGTATTGAAACAAAGGTTACGTTTGATTTTGTGAAAAATGGTTACAGACATGTTAGAATAAGTTGGCGTAGAGTACTCTTTAAAACACTAGGGGCTATTTGTCCCAGAATGGAATGCCTCTGTACGAAATTGACCAATTGTGCATTTTCATTCAAGAAAAAGATTCAAAGTTAGGTGTTCCTTTTGACAAGATTATCTTTTATTTCATAGATCTGCTAGAAATATAAATAGTTTTACTTGTTTAACAGAGAGAGTACAGAAGAAGCATTATTAGGAACAGCTGCTTTAGACGTCCAGGAACATTTTTCAGAGTTTCCCTTATTTGAGCCCCTTAGTTTATTTATAGCAACATGGGATGGAGTAGCGGCTTTCAAAGGAAGCAGTAATGAAGTAAGTAGATCTATTATACTAGTTTCATTGTCTACCTATGAGTCTGACCAGTTACATTGGATGATATAATTTTGTCATGATTCCTTGTTGTAGCATGAAATCATTCTAACTATTCATACGGTCTAGGGATGCCAGAGTGTGAAGTCAGTTATCATTTCGAAAATGGGTGAAAAATTACAGGAAATCATGGTAGACTACAGTCTACTCAAATCTATGGAAACAATGCACTTGTAGTAAGCAAGAGCGGCAAATCATAAGAAAACTCATACCAGTAGCTCGCTAAGTCACCAAAATTTCCTCCCAGAATGTTCTGTTATCACTACCTCCTGAACCAACAGGGTTGTAACGATTATAAAAGTTACACCGGAAAGTCGATGTATTACGATAGAAAACGCGCCAATGGTTCTGCATCGATTAGGAAGTTTGAACTCACTAGATATCGCCGAAAGTCTTCGCAAATGTGGATTGTTTCGATAGGTCCATGTGAGTCTTATTTATAAACACGAACTTTTTAAGCCGGAAAAAAATTAAGATAGAAAACTACACGCAGTTTGTCCGGACGAAGTGCGAACATTTGTCCACACTTGAATGGAAACTGTCGTTTCGATGACGTAGCGTAGCGTTCGTCCCAACACAACTAACCGAACTTTTCTATTTTTTTGGGAATTTAACGTGCACGAAGATTTAGATTCGGTATTTAAATCTTAAATCTTAAAACAAATTTTTCATATTGGTTCATCTCTGGTTGACAGTTTAAATTTTGGCGGTTAAAGTCAACTGCGCTCATGTAACGAATTATCTATGGGACGAACGGCTGACTTTCCCTAGCAACGTAGGTAGAGGTGGCTTCTGCCATAGCATCTTCGCCGTCAAGGGAATAGATTATAGTCAGAAATGAATCCACACATTTATCAATATTATTTACCTTGATATAAGTTTTTAGTATGAATCTTGTATTTCATCTTAGCTTTCTTGAACTGAACAATTGCTTTCACTTTGCAGATGGACATGGGTTAATATCCGGTAAAAAGTTCATCCGTTAAAAAGAGTTCAGGGGACTATGCCTAGTACAAAACACTTAGGCCTACCCCTCACAGTGCCAAATAAACTGAAAAGACGCTTTTATTCCAGAAATATGACCTGAATGATAGCAAATTTAATGTTGCCACCGCCTAAAATGACTCATCAAACTTAGTGTTGATCACAGATCAGACAGCACGTTCTGGGCAGTCTGATCTTGATCCACACAAGTCGTGAAAGGCAAGTTAAGGGTTCATAAGTTTTCATAAAACAATTGAATGATAGAAAAAGAGTACAATAGATGCCTGTATTTCAGGAATAGATCTATGTCTTTCTATCTTAATCAGATTGTATTATAAAGGTCGAACAAACAGCCGTCTTGTAAAGGCCACACTCTTAACATTCCTAAATGTGAACCACTTACCACAGCACTAATCTACAGATCAACCCAAATTCTTCTTCACCAATTGAAAACAAACTACAAACTTTCTTATTACTGTCCACTGAAAACCATTGCGGACGACAAACAAAATGACTCAATCTGTGACATTTGTGCAGGCAAGGGTGGAAAGTAATCAACGCCAGGTTTGTCAGGTGCTATAGCAAAAACAGTCTTAAAATTTGAATGTCTAGCTCAACGTCTTTGGGATAAAATTTTAAACCAGTCCAAATTGAAAGCATTTGCAGACGAAAAAATAAAGGTTAAAGAAAAGTTGAAATTTGTGTTGGGAAGGGCAGAAAATACCAGCATTTTCTCCTTTTCCAACATTGTTTTCACAAGCTTTATTTCTCATGGTCGTTAAAAATCAGGATTGTGTGGTAAAGGGTTAAGACACAAGCATAGGAAACAGGCTTTTTAGAGCATTGTCAGAACAGGAGAAAATGGATGTAACTTGTCAAAATCACTCAATGACAGAAATCATCTTTTCAGCTGCATTTAATAGATCTATGTCTCCTGAAAATGCCCTCGATTTGAATAAGTCTCTATTTTTTTGTCTCTAGGAAAAGAGTTTCCTATTATACAATAGGAAATGATGCTAAACATATAAAAGAATGGCTCCTTTTGACCAAAATTTAATTATGAGTTTGTCAACTCTTTTCTAGATCTATATGACATATTTTAGACTCATACAATCATGTAGAAGGCATTTGCAGAAATGGTGAAATTGGCTCGGAGGAATTTTCTGTAAAAGGGTAGAAAACATTTGGTAAAGTAGAGAAAAGGGCTAACACCCAGATGCACAGAATATGATTAGAATAAACAATGAACAGTGTTCTGTTTAACTCTGTACCAGACAATCCCATATTTTTTACATCCCTGAGAAAAACAGCTTTTTTTAAAATCCAGTCGGAAAAGGAGAAAATACTGTTAACCAGCATTTTCTTCTTTTCCCTCAATGTTTTCAACCCTTTCATAGGCAAATCACATATTCATGGATTGAAAAAAAATCAATTTGTTGTCTGCAGAATGCTTTCATTTAACTCTGGATGAACTTTTTGTCATCTGGCAAAGAGTTTAAAAAAATATACATCTATACTCATATTCAGTCAATTTTCATCCTCCTGTTTTGTAACAGGTTGCACAGATTACGACGGATAAAAAATGCATTTTATGTTTTGGAGGCCTTCAAAGCAATCACTGTAGTTGTTTTCGACTTTAAGAATCAGGACAGTTCCCTTGAGTTTTTCTATCCTTTATACCATATGTATTGGTAATTTATCTATGTTTACACAGCAGAGCTATTCTACACACTTTAAGGTTTTAACAGAGTTTGTGCTCTTTAGCTGTAAGAATGTATCTTTAACCCCTTACCACACAATCCCGACTTTTAACGACCCAGAGAGAGAAGCCTTTTGAAAACATTGTGGGAAAAGGAGAAAATGCTGGTAACCAGCATTTTCTCCTTTTCCCACTATGTTTTCTACCCTTCCCAATACGAATTCCAAATTTTCAGTCACTTTTATTTTGTCGTCTGCAAGTGCTTTCAATTTGGACCAGTCTAAAATTTTGTTGTTTGGTAAAGAGTTAAACAGTGAAATAGTGTTCTGTTTCATTTGAAACCATTAAAGCAGCATATAAATGAAATGGGCATTTCAAATCCAGGAAAAAACCCCCAAAATACCCAAATTACTAGGCTTTTTTAACAAAACATGTTACATGTATTTATTAACCCTTTACCACACAATCTCAAGTTTTAAGGACCCTGAGGAAAAAGCCTTTTGGAAACAAATTATGGAAAAGGAGAAAATGCTGGTAACCAGCATTTTCGCCATTTCCCACAATATTTTCGTACCTTTCAGAGGCAAAACGCATTATTTGAGTCACATTTGTTGTCTGCAAGTGCTTTCAATTTGGACAATTTTTAAATCTTGTGGTCTGGTAAAGAATTAAAGCAAGTGAAAAATTGATGTACATGTGCTTGCTTCATTGAGGGTAGAAATATAAATAGAGAATACCTCTATAAGTTTGTCAAGGAAGTGACAGCTTACCAGTGAAATACTGTTGACAGCATTCTCCAATTTCTCAGCTATGTCTTCAGAAGCCTTCTTCTTCAGGGTCATTAAAACATGGGATTGTGTGGTATGGGGGCTACCCTATGAATGAGGTGTTTGATGGTAAATTCCTCTTTAAGTAGTTCACTTCTTTTCCAAACAACAAAGTTCTGAACATATCTCATTTGAAAGCCTTTCCAGATGACAATTTAACCCATTACTATACGACAAAATTTTAGCCTAGTCCAAATTGAAAGCATTTGCAGACGACAAAATAAATGCTACTGAAAAATTCAAACTAGTTTATGGAAGGGTAGAAAACATTGTGGGAAAAGGAGAAAATGCTGGTTACCAGCATTTTTTCTTTTTCCTACAATGTTTTCAAAAGGCTTCTTTCTCAGGGTCGTTAAAAGTCGGGATTGTGTGGTAAAGAGTTAAATGTGGTGCTAATGATGGAAAGTGGATATGGCAGGGTAGAAAACATTGTGGGAAAAGGAGAAAATGCTGGTTACCAGCATTTTCTCTGTTTCCCACAATGTTTTCAAAAGCTTCTTACCTCAGGGTCGTTAAAACATGGGATTGTGTGGTAAAGGGTTAGGGAAGTGATAGCTTATGAGTTAACTGAAAATGTTGTATACTTGTACTTATCCACTTGTAACACTTGTTAAACAGTATCTCGTACAGTGTGAAACAGTGATGGGTCATTTTAAGTCTTTACTGGATGACAAACTTTTAGACTGGTCCAAATTGAATGCATTAGCAAACGACAAAATAAATGTTACTCAAAATTTGAAATTTCTTTTTGAAGGGTAGAAAACATTGTTGGAAAAGGAGTAAATGCTGGTGACCAGCATTTTCTCCTTTTCCCAAAATGTTTTCAATGGCCTTCACCATCCTGGTTGTTAAAAGTCAGGATTATGTGGTTAAGAGTTAACTCGTTATTAAATGACAAACTTTTAGACTGGTCCAAATTGAAAGCATTAGCGGACAACAAATTAAATCTGGCTCAATTGATGGTATTTGTATTTAAAATGATAGAAAATATTGTTGGTAAAGGAAAAAAATTGTTGGTTTTCAGTATTTTTTTCCTTTTTCTACATTATTTTCAAAAACCTTCTCTCACAGGGTATTAAATACACAGATATAGGTTAACAAAAGACCGTTCATCCACGATAGCTTAGTAGGTAGTGTACAGGACTTGAGAACAGGGGATCACAAGTCATGAATCCCCAGCTCGGCCACTTTCTATCCAAGGATTGTTGATATTCATTGCAGCAGGATTCATTCCTCTCTCACTCCTGATTATTGTTTCGGCGGTGGTTATGTAGGAAAGCAGCCAATAGTTTGGGAAGAATATTGTTTGAAGGACTGGTAAAAAAAACTCCAGGAAAGCATATATAGGTGCAATGGCTGCCATGTAACTGGAAAAATGTCGAAAGTGGCATTAACCCTTTACCAAACAATCCCTGGTTTTCACGACCCTGAGGAAGAAGCCTTCTGAAAACATTGTGGGAAAAGGAGAAAATGCTGATAACCAGCATTTTCTCCTTTTCCCACAATGTTTTCTACTCTTTGAAGGTCAAGTTTCATTTTTTGAGTCATGTTTATTTTGTTGTCTGCAAATGCTTTCAATTTGGACAAGTCTAAAATTTTGTCGTTTGGTAAAGAGTTAAACACAATACAGTTGATCAATCAATCATTAGAAATTACCAAATTATTGCATTTTAAATCTGTTTTGACTAGAATATCCCACAAAATATTGACCATTAAAGATCCAAATCATAGAGTATGATTGTTCTTTGCAGTCTGATCTGATGCTACACTGTTGTTATCCTAATGCATATTTTATTGCCATTGTAATCTAAGCATTAATACTTTCGAATGTTAATCTTACTCTAAGACTGTTGTCAGTTTGTTAGCGACTTTGAAGTTAGACTGCCCTGCTTTTTGCCCCTTTTCAAACAACAAAATTTTGGACTTTCTTAATTCAAAGTATTTGCAGACAACAAGAAAAATGTGGCCCATATAGTAGAAATTGTTTTTTGACAGGGTAGAAACATATGAGAAAAGGAGAAAAGTGCTGATTACCTTCTTCTTGAGGTCTTTAACTCTTTACCACACAATCCCGACTTTTAACGACCCTGTGAAAGAAGCCTTTTGAAAACAATGTGGGAAAAGGAGAAAATGCTGGTAACCAGCCTTTTCTCCTTTTCTCACAATGTTTTCTATGCTTCCCAAAATAAATTTCAGTATTTGAGTTACATTTATTTTGTCATCTGCAAATGCTTTCAATTTGGAACAGTCCAAAATTTTCTCGTTTGGTAAAGAGTTAAAACTCCCGGTTGTCTGGTAAAGGATTAAAACAGCAAACAAATGAAGTTAGGTGTAATTTGTTGTCTGAACATGCTTTAATTTTGGATGAGTTTCAAATTTGGTCATCTGTTAACTCTTTCACTACTGAATAAATAAATTGCATTTTCTCAAAGGCGAAGATCAAGAAACATTTCGGTCATAATCTCGAATATACCAGTAGACAGTGTAAGTCAGAGATCTGACTGCACATTTTGTGCAGTCTGATCTTGATCTACACTATCCACAAAAGCTTCTGGTGTCGTCTATGGTATGGAAAGAGTTAAAGAGGTAAACAGTATTCTTAAATAGCATTCTAGTTGTGCTGCACATGTTACTAATCTTGTGCCAAGTTTGTGACTTGGAAAGTTGGCAGAGATATCAAGAAATAACATAGCAGTGTTAAGTGGGTGTTGGCTAAATAGACTAATAATATGGATGATTAATATGCCTGGGGTACCGGTACATTCTTTGCTCTGATTAGAAGACTTCCCAGACATGATTAGCCTGAACCCAAAAGTCAACCCTTTACAAGGTGACAAAACTTAGCCTTGTCCAAATTGAAAGCATTTGCAGAACAAAATTTAAATGTGGCATAAATGGTGCAACTGTTCTGTGATAGGTTAGAAAACAATGTGGGAAAAGGAGAAAATGCTGATTACTAGCATTTTCTCCTATTCCCACAATGTTTTCAAAAGGCATCTTTCCCAGGGTTGTTAAAAGTTAGCATTGTGCAGTAAAGGGATAAGAATAAGTCGTCAAACTCTAAAAGCATTATTCAGCTTGGCTTAATTCAGCTTTGTCCAATAAATGCAATAGACATCTTCAGTCAGTACTAAAGGTGTAGATAGTAGATACTGCAAATTGTAAGCTTGTTTTTGTAAGAGTATCTAGCAAAGAAGCAGTCTGATCTTAGAGCTATATATACTGCCAGCTTTGTGTAGTTTGATTGTCATTTATACTTTCCACAGTTACTAGTAATTCTGGGTTCAGCTATACAAGGGTTAAGATGTACATGTTTTTTTTTTCCCTTATAGGTCAATACATTCCAAATAGTCATTGCCTCTGATGAACTCAATTCATTTGTCATCTTTAACTACCTGGACGATGGGATACAATGGACGAAAAGTGCAGGCAAACTCAGTGGCATCCAGGCAGATCCTCCAGGGCAGGCCGGGTTTGATTCTGGCATTGGCAGACTTCACTTGAAGCTTCCGTATTCAGGTACTGACAGGATAGAGCTGTTGGCCAAGGAATCCAATGTTAATGAACCAGGGAAATGGATGTTTCACATCGGTGAAATTAAGGATGATGGGAATATTCAGCCTCCAGATGCAGAAACAGGCGATGGTATAGACAAACTTTCCTTTTTTGGAAAACTACTGTTCATAAATATTAACTTGGCATATTTGCTGTTTTGAATGGTTTTAGAAAAATACAATAGTATTTTGCATCTGCATGTTTTGATTTTTCATTTCCCTATTTCTATATCTTATACTGAGAGGATCTGAAGAAGGAGAATAAAAGATAATTTTGTTAAGTTGTCAATATATGAAATTTAATACTGCTACCATTCTTTCAAAGACAACAGAAATCATTGTCTAATCTAAACGTATGATGGTAGTAGGTAAGGGAGATAATGAACGATCTTTTCTTTTAGATTATTACCCTTTGCTGTATAATTTTTTTTTCCACTTAAGTTAACTTAATACAGTATTCAAATTAAACCTTTACCACACAATCGTGAGTTTAAACAACCCTGAAGAAGAAAGCCTTTGGAAACATTGTAGGAAAAGGAGAAGATGCTGGTAACCAGCATTTTCTCCATTTTCCACAATGTTTTCTACCCTGTCCTAGCCATTTAGCTATATTCAATCTTTCGTATGCAAATTCTTTCAATTTGGTAGAGAACAAAATTTTGTCGCTTGGTAAAGAGTTAACGTGCATGTTTTCCTTTGTACAAATTATTCATTTTTCAATATTTTGCATACACATTTAAGTCTTTTTTACAGATTTATTCATAGTACAAGTTGATTGGTAAATACTCGCACATTCAAATTAGAAAAATACAGACTGAAAGGGGTTTCAAACATGACTTGCCACAGAAATTATTCACTATATCTACAACCACCTTATTTTAAGATACGGGTTATTTTACTGAAAGTGCTTGTAGACTTTGCATTTAGGATACTTCGCATGGTGAAAGCTTGTATGAGATTTAGTGCATTTATACTCTTGATTTGAAAATAGATGCATGCCTGTACAAACCATTAATTGTTTCATACATATAATAACCTAAAATGATGGTTGCATGCACTTTTATCACTTATTGCTCAGATACTTTTAGCATGCCCTCAACCCTTTACCTAACAGTCCTGTATCTCTACAATTTTACAATTAGGCTTTTGGAAACATTGTGGGTAAAAGAGAACATGCTGTTAACTGGCCTTTTTTTTCAAATCTAACAGAAAAAAAAAGAAAAGAAAATTTCCTTTGGTTTACTATGATTTTCTCTATATTTGAGGTAACTCCCTGCCAGATGCCAAAATTTTACACTGTCCTGTCTACATTGAGAGTAGATGGGGACAACAAATAAAATTTGCTCAGTTTGTGAAATTTTCTTCTAAAACAGCAGAAAGCATTGTAGGAAAATGAAAATATTGCTGTTTACCAGCAATGTCTCCTTTTCCCGTAATATTTTCAAAAGCCTTTTTCTTAAAGGATTGTTTGGTAAGGAGATGCTAGTAAATGACTAGTATGTCATAATGGATAAACAAAAGGAAAAACTGCTTGAAATGGAACATTTTCTTGATTTTTTTTTAAATAATGGATGCCTCATTATTCTATTTCCCAGCATGTGCTTTTCATCAGTACAGGTAACCAAACTTTTGATGATAAAATTTCAGAACTGTCTACACTGGAAGCATACAAAGATCACAAATAACAATGTGTAGCTAAAATGATGATTTCTGTCTTTGAAAAGGTAGAAAGCATGGTTGGAAAAAGAGAAAATACTTGTTACCAGCATTTTTCTCCTTTTCCAAGAATCCCTTGAAACACATTCTTTCCCCAGGTCATAAAAAAAGTTGGGTTGTTTTGTAAAGGGCTAACTATGCTACACAACAAAATTTTATAGACTTAACAATATCAATAGCATTTGCAGACAAAAAGTAAAAAGTAGCTCGAATGATTTGATTCATACTAGTTCAGAAAACATGATGAGAAAGAGGAGAAGTAGTTGTATGACTTCTTTCACAGAATTCTGTGCTTTGACCACCCTAAAAAAGCAGACTTCAGCCTTCTGAAAATATTGTGGGAAAAGGGGAAAATTCTGGTAGGCAGCATTTTCTCTTTTTTATACGCCCATCAAAGACTGGACGTATTATGAGATCACCCATGGCGTATGGGCGGGCTGTGTCCAGTTCTTTGTCCAGAGCATAACTTTGTCATCTCCAGTCCAATTGACTTGAAACTTGGCATTTGTGTTTGTTGCAATAATACGGAGTGCAGTGAAAAAAAACCTTAACTCTACCTTGTGCTGTCTTTGAGTTATTTCCCTTTGATCGTCATTTTTACAGCATTTTCTGCTTGTCTGGAATATAACTTTGTCATCTCTAGTCTGAACATCTTCAAATTTGGTATGTATGATTGTTGAAAAATTACGGAGTGCAGTGCACAAGAACCATAACTCTTCCTAGTCCGAGTTTTGAGTTATTCCCCCTTTGATCTTCATTTTTATAGCATTTCTTGCTTGTCCGGAGCATAACTTTGTCATCTTAAGTAGGAATGACTTGAAATATGGTATGCTTATTTGTTGCAATATTTGGAAGTGCAGTGCTCAAGAATTGTAACTCTACCTCATGCTGTCTTTGAGTTATTTCCCTTTGATCATCATTTTACAGCATTTAGTGCTTGTTGGGAATATAACTTTGTCATCTCAAGCCAGAACGACTTCAAACTTGGTATGCATGTTTGTTGCAATATTACGGAGTACAGTGCATAAGAACTATAACTCTACCTAGCGCGGATTTTGAGTAATTCCACTTTGATCTTCATTTTTACAGTATTTTTTGCTTGTCCAGGACGGAACTTTGTCACCTCAAGTCTAAATGACTTGAGACTGGGTAAACATGTTTGTTGCAGTTACGAAAAGTGCAATGCACTGGAGCTGTAACCTTACCTAATGCCCTTTTGGAATTATTCCCTATTCATTATTCTTTTTTTACTGCTTTTCATGCTTCTCTACAATATAACTTTGTCTTTTCATGTTGGAATGACCTGAAACTTTATATGCATGTTTCCTTAACATATTACAGGAGACATTCATGCCTATTTCAATCACTTACATGATTTCTGCTGCACTACTATTTTCCTCTACTTGCCCTTTATGATTATTATCCCCCCTCGACAACTGGCGGTGGGACGGGCGTATCTTGCGACAATTTGCCGCTTTTGTTCCACAATATTTTCAACTCTTTCAAAGACAAACTCTAACAATTTAGTCACATTGAATTTGTTGTCTGCAAATGGTTTCAAATTAGAACAAGTTTGAAATCTTCTTGTCGAGTAAAGAGTGAAAGGTATTTTGTCCTTTTTCTACGATGATTTCAAAGGCCTACTTTATATTTAAAACAGTTAACCCTTTACCAAACAATCCCGAGTCTTAACAATTCTGAAGAAGAAGGCTTTTGAAAACATAGTGGAAAAAGGAGAAAATGCTGGTAACCAGCATTTTCTCCGTTTCCCACAATGTTTTCTACCCTATCAGAGACAAAATACATCACCTGAGCTACATTTGATTTGTTGTCTGCAAATGCTTTCTATTTGGTTGAGTCCAAAATTTTTAGTGTGGTAAAGGGCCAAGTATTAATCTTGGATGATTCTGAAATGTGCATGTGAAGCAATGGTGCTATTTGTATATTGTTTCTCTTCTATCTTTTTTAACTAGTTTGTTGCCCTTTTCAGGCTACAGATATGACTATGTGTGTAAGCGCCCTTACCTTAAACCCGTAAAGTGCTGAAATAATGAATTGGACCATGTCAATTAGAAAACAGCTCAAATTTTGCTATTTCAAGGTTGTTTCTTCATGAATATGTAAAAAAGATGGTGGATGGCTTAGACCTTAGATCATACTACATGCTCTCTGCAGTCTGATCTAGATCTACCTTGTCAGCAAAAAGCAACTTAAGTCGGTTCCGGGGTTGGTTTAAGGGTTTATTTATTTATGCATGTATAGCAATGCTTTTGTATCAAAGAGAGAGCAAAGATATTATTTTTCCTTACATGTCCATATACCTCCTTTGACTTCAAATACATACCTTGCTTTGCTTGCTTAGAATTCACTCAATTTACTCTTTTTGTTACAATCCTGAGTTTTAATGACCCTAGGGAAGAAACGAAAATTTCTTTTGAAAATATTGCACGAAAAGGAGAAAATGCTGGCAACCAGCATTTTCTCCTTTTCCCACAATGCTTTCAAAAGCTTTTCCATTTCAGAGTCATTAAAGGTTGAGATTGTTTATAAAGCGTTGAAACTTAGGATAGTTAATTTTTTAAAGGTTTACAGAACAAAGATTTTTAGCTTGGCTGTTTTTGAAGAAAATGTTAAGGTAAAGTCAAGCCCCATCTTCTGCATTTTGCATTATTGTCCTGCAACATCTTCAATATTTTCTCATATCTTTCTTAGTACGGAAGATATCTACTTTAAACTTGGCTAGTTTTTGATTATCAAAAGAAGAAACCTTTACTAGAATGGCAGGTAACCCATAATCCCCTTGTTTGACTTAATTTCTTTTTCTAACAAAAAGACAACTGTAGCCTAGCATTTGCACCTGCACACATACTCTATTCTTTTCTTTCCTTTTCAGGACTTTCTAGATCCTTAACTCTTTACCAAACGTCAAAATTTTAGACTGGTCCAAATTGAAAGCATTTGCAGACGACAAAATTAATATGACTCAAAAATTGAAATTTGTTCTGGGAGGGTATAAAACATTGTGGGAAAAGGAGAAAATGCTGGTTACCAGCATTTTCACCTTTTCCCACGATGTTTTCAAAAGGTTTCTTTTTCAGGGTCGTGAAAACCAGGGATTGTTTGGGAAAGGGTTAAGCTTGAGAGATGGCTTTCTTTGCTTTCCTTGCATTTATTCCTGTAACTTTTTACCAAACACCAAATGTAAGACTTGTCTATGTTGAAAGTATTCGCAGATAAAAAAAAGAGTGACTCAAAATTTGAAATTTGTTTTTTGAAGGGTAGAAAGCATTGTGGGAAAAGGAGAAAATGCTGGTTACCAGCATTTTCTCTTTTTTCCACAATACTTTTCAAAGTCTTCTGATTTAGTGACATTAAAACTTTTGACTGTTTGGTGAAGGGTTAACCAGTTACCAGACATTCACGAGTTTTAACAACCCTGAAGAAAAAGCCTTTTGAAAAAAATTGTGTGAATAGGAGAAAATGCTGGTAACCAGCATTTTCTCCTTTTCCCACAATGTTTTCTTTCCTTCCTGTATCAAATGTCAATTTTTGAGTCATGTTTATTTTATCGTCATCAAATGCTTTGAATTTTGACTAGTCTAAAATTCTGTTGTTTGGTAAATTGTTAAACAAAATATATGCTGCAATTTTTTTCCTTAAGGGCTTAATGATGTAGCAGCTTCTTGACCATGTTGTATTGCCTACTTCATTTAACCTGATCCTGACCTTTATGCTGAATATATAAGTAGGCATATAAATATAACCCCGACTATTATTCGGAAAGTTATATATACAAGGGAAGTAACATATAACTATACAGAGGTAAGCAATTTAATTTGCACATACCATACGAAATATTTCCGTGGCTGTTCGATACATATCCTGTGCGATGCCGAGGATAAAAACAGAATTTTAATGTATATAAATGATGTTGACTTGGGTCAGGTTATATGAGGTAGGCAATAATACGAGGAGTACGCCATATAATTGTGGTATATACATGTTTACCAATGCTGGCTTATTCTATGTTATTGAAAACATAAATATTGCACACCGGTTATAAGTTGCGAATATACATGTAGTTGTCATTAACATCACTACCAGTGCATCCACCATATGTATAGGATAGGCAACAAGAAGGGGTTGTTTGTATCACATAGACAATCCCACTCTATCTTGACTTAACCACACGGATTGATAAAGTATTGTATATGGGATATGTACAGATCAAATACTGAGTGCTGATTGGCTGATTTATTGGAACCATGGTCCTATACTGTTAATCTAATTAATACTTCACCACCCCACTTTAAATATGAGCCGCGCTCTGTGAAAAGGGGGCTTAATGCATCTGCGAAAAGTTTCGACCCAGGTCAGCCTGCGCAGTCCGCGCAGGCTGACCTGGGCCGAAACTTTTCGCTATTGGTCGATTTTCTGCATGTCAAAGGATCAGTCTACCTCATGATTGAGTCGGTTGTTAAAAAAAGTGGCTATTATGGATCCATAAGCATGTGATGGCTTTCTTGGTATGATGGATTACGGAGATGCATTAAGCCCCCTTTTGCCAGAGCACGGCTCATATATATAGATTGATTCAGGTGAATTTGAGATTTATCTTCTTCAGTTTATAGACATGTACTAGTATATTGTTCCTAAATAGTTGTGTGGTCTCCATGGTTGAGAGGTAGAGTGTTGGCCTTGTAACCAGAAGGTCCAAGTTTGATACCTGGGAGCGGGTGTTGATTTTCGAACTGTTCATTGGTCCACACATTCGGCGGGACTACTGGTGTAGTTTCCAGGAAGCAGAATCGAGAGAGATAACTATAAGTTGCAAGAACTTGTTTCTCAATCCATGTAAAATAGATATCTTTAAACTTAATAGTTGCAATAAATGTATTTGCAACATTGCTTCATGTTTATAAACTATAATGATTTTTATGGTCACTTTTTGAGAATACCGGTAGTAACTATACATTTTATACGATGTTTTCTTAAAGTAGCTTTTGGTAGGGACAGAAAAGTTGTATTTGCAAAGAAATAGAGATTTCTTTTTAGAACATAACTTCCCTTGCACACAATAACACATTATTTCCTCCCACATCTTTGCCAAACAATAATTTTGTTGACATTTCGGAATTCAAAGAATTTGTAGGCTGCAAATCAAATGTTAAAAATTCAAGAAATGTATTTCTTTTTCAAGAAAAGATTGTGGGAAAATGAGAAAATGCTCGTTACCAGCCTTTTTTTTTCTTTTCCCACAATTTTTTTCAAAAGCTGTCTTCTGTTGAGTTATTGAAGCATGGGATAATTGCTTGGTAAAGGATTAATATATATTTGACCTTGATATTTTCATGACCTTGCTTTTGTATTTTCTAGTGGAAATTTTTATCCCAGAGGTAGAAAATCCAACATGTTTGGAAGGAAGCAGAACTTGCCATTCAAGTGCCAGATGTGTGGACTTTGAAGAAGGTTTCTGCTGTGAGTGTATCCCACCCAGCTTTGGAAATGGCATACAGTGTATTTCTCCAGGTAATGTATAAACATGTAATTATCAACAAATGTTGAGAGGCTGTTGTATAAGTCTAACTCGATAAATGTTTCATTAAGACTTTATATTATTGCTTGTTTTTGGGAATACAGGTTTAAAGCTTAGAACCGCAATGAGATAATATAAACATTATTGTGTTAGATTTTTAAATTATCTCATCACGGTACATGATTTTAAACTTGTTATCCCAAACACAAACAGTAATATATATTGATAATAAAACATTTATCGGGTGAGAGTAATATGCAACTTCATAGCCCACTCCAGTGCTGTATGGTTTAGTGATGAGCATGTAGGACTCTATACATGGAAAACACAGGTGGGATCATCTCTTGAAGTGCCGGGTTTTTGTTGGAGTGTCCTTTGACAAGACAGTTTAGAGCTCAAGCTAGGTACTAGTGAAAGCCAAGACATACTTAAATAAGTGAGCTGTTGCAGTGATGAGACTGCAATAATGTTGAAAGAGGCAAAAAAAAAATCAGGTCAATGAAAAATTACCCTGTTGCACAGATGGTAAAGTACATAGAGGATATTTGTTTTTCATGGTGATAGATGGAAATTTATTTCATCGAGTGAACATCATCGGTAATATTTTCACGAGTGGTGCAGCCACGAGTGAAAGTATTACCAATGATGTTCAAGAGATGAAATAAATTTCGATCTTTCAACATAAAAAAACAAATGTTCTATTTATTTCATGCTTTTAACCCTTTCTGAGGGGGAACTTAATCAAAATCCATTACAATTCTTTTCGGTTATTCCCCGTGGCATACCCCTCTGCATAGCAACGCATTACAATATTAAGCGCGAGAAATGTAAGTTAAATTACATCATATTTCCATCTGGTTGTGAGGCACGCGCATTTTACCTAGGTAACTAGTGCGTGGGAACAACTGTTTCCGCCTTCAATTGAAGAGTTAGAATATAAAAATCGGTATTTTCACTGGTCGTAACCGTGAAATATCTAAAAATATTTTACCGATATTTCTCGATAACCTTCTGGAAAGCATGAAATAAAGGGCTATAATCGATCCATGGTCCAGGGGTTCTTTGTTTAAATCCCAGCTCAGTCAGCCTCTTTTCAAGGACTGTTGATTATTCTTGCAACATGATTCATTTATCTTTTACTGCTGAATCTTTCCTACAATATTGATGTTGAAGAGCAGCTAGTTCAATGAAACAACAGTTCTGTAAAGTAGTTTTTTTAAGTTTTTACCAAGTTTTAAAACAACCCTGACAAAGAAAGTGTTTGAAAATTGTTACAAAATGTTTGCGACTGATCTAGTACTTTAGACGTTTTGTTTACAAACAAGATGTACAAACAATTGTACGAAAAGAAGAAAATGCTGGTAACCGGCATTTTCTTCTTTTTTCTGCAATGTTTTGTACTTTTTCACAAACAAATGTCTTCTTTAATTATGTTCAACGGTAACTCTGTCTGCAGATAACATATTCAAAGTTGGTACAAGTGAGATTAAGCCCTCTGAAAGGGTAGAAAACATTGCCGGAAAAGGAGAAAATGCTGGTTACCAGCCATTTCTCCTTTTGCCACAGTAATGTTCAAAAGCCTTCTTTCAAGCTTTTTTCTTGTTTGATAAAGGCTTAATTTCTTTGTATTTCTTCCGTTGGGTCTTCAGAACATGCAATTGTTCCATAAAGGATGAAGAATTTTATTTCAGATCTTATTCTTTGTGATAAATCTTTTTCTGTCCTTTATATAGGCCAGCCTCAACGACTTAATGGTAAGGTCAGTGGATCTATTAACAATATCACTTTCCAAGATCTTGACATGCATGCCTTTGTGGTTACAAAAGACGGGAGAGCCTATGTTGTCATCAGCAGGGTACCAGATGAAATTGGGTCCTATATTTTGACCTTGAACACAATTGGTGGAGTGGTAGGATGGATGTTTGCGATTCAAGAAGATGAGTCGGCCATAAATGGATATACATATACAGGTGGGTGGCATTGCTTGCTGAATGATTTTATTGTGGATAGGGCATGGAAACCATGATGATGATTATGATGATTAGTGGAAGGTTCTTCCCACCTAGTAGTCCTTTGATTCCTAAGTAACAGACTTAAAGCCTGACTAGAGGCTAAAAGTAAACAATTCTGGAGTCAAAATGCAGGCCAGTTTAATTCATATCATTTAAAAGTATGAAAATTAGTATGTGTCTGACAACGTATGATCTGGCAGCCTGTCAAAGTTCCAGTCACTTGTAGAACAATGAATAGTAAAACTAGAACTAAATAATAATGCCAACTGTAATTTTATTGTTAAGATTTTTCAGCCCTTGACTGGAACTTTGACAGACTTTACTGAATCATTCTTTCAGATGAATTGATTTGTCGGAAATTTGATTCCCGACTTGCAACTGAGCGTTGGCACCCACATGCGCACTTCAAAAAGAAAGGAAAAAGAGAAATTGCTTGTGTTGATCAATTTCTAATTTGGCCACAATATTTCGCTATGGAATCATGTATACTATATAATCTTAGCCTTTAGCTTTTGACCAAATGAAAAAAAAGATGCGTTTTTCCAAATCCAAAGCATTTGCAGGCCACAAAATATATGAAGCTCAGAAAGTGGTAATTGTCTTTGGAAAGATAGAAAATATTTTAGAAAAAATCAGAAAATGATGGTAATCAGCATTTTCTCCTTTTCCAACAAAGTTTTCTATGGCCTTCTTCCTCAAGGCCATTAAAACTTGAGAATGTCTGGTGAATGGTTAAAGCAACATAATTATAAGCCTTTAACCCTTTACCACACCATCCAGAGTTTTAACGACCCTGGGAAAGAAAGATTTTGAAAGCATTGTGGGAAAAGGTAACCAGCATTTTCTCCTTTTCCCACATTGTTTTCTACTCTTTCACAGTCAAATCTTATAATTCCCGCCACATTTGAATTGTCATCTGCAAATCCTTCCAGTGTAGATCCTTGCAAAATTTTGTCGTTTGTTAAAGGATTAAATATTTCTTGACATGCATTTTCTCCTTTTCTCACAATGTTTTCTACTCTTTCACAGTCAAATGTCGTAATTCTAGCCACATTTGATATTATCATCTGCAAATTCTTTCACTCTAGATCCTTGCAATTTTTTGTCATTTGTTAAAGGATTAAATATGCGTATTTCTTAACATGCATTTTCTCCTTTTCCCACAATGTTTTCTACTCTTTCACTGTCAAATTGCATAATTCCAGCCACATTTGATATTGTCATCTGTAAATCCTTTCAAACTAGATCCTTGCAATTTTTTGTCGTTTGTTAAAGGGTTAAATATTTCTTGACATGCATTTTCTCCTTTTCCCACAATGTTTTCTTCTCTTTCACAGTCAGGTTTCATAATTCCAGCCACATTTGATATTATCATCTGCAAAAACTTACAGTCTAGATCCTCGCAATTTTTTTTTGTTTGTTAAAGGATTAAATATTTCTTGACAGGTGGAAAATTCACACGAGAAGCTGTCATCTCATACAGAACTGGTGGGACTGTGATTATACGTCAGACCTTTTACGGGTATGACGCTTTGAATAACATCAGAATGGAGACTCATATCAATGGCTCGGTTCCAGGTTTTACTGGTTCATTGGCCTCAATCACCGTCGATGACTACCAGGAGGAGTACAGGAGAGTTGGTCCTGGTATGTAACTGTTAACCCTTAACCCTTTACCACACAATCCGGAGTTTAAATGACTCTGAGCAAGAAGTTTTTCTAAAACATTGAGGAAAAAGGAGAAAATGCTGGTGACCAGCATTTTCTCCTTTTTCCACAATGTTTTCTAGCCCTCCCGAGAAACTTTCATCATATGAACCACAATTAATTTGTCGTCTGCAAATTCTTTCAATTTGGACAAGTCTAAATTTCTGTTGTTTGGTAAAGAGTTAAAACATCTTTCTTAACTATAATTCCCTTTGCGGTTAGTGTAGACCAAGATCAGAGTGAACAAATCATTCAGTCTGATCTCTAATCAGCTCTGTCCACTTTGTTGAGAAATTGCCCGAGTCCTGGAAGCTCAGTCAGTAGCAAGACTAGAAAACAGGGTTGCTGATTCGAAATCCCTAGCTTGGCAAATTCCTTTCTGAGGATTAATGATAGTCAGTGTAATAGGATTAATTCCACTCACACTGCTAATCATAGTTTGGACAATGGTTATATGAGAAAGCAGCCAATGGGCTGGAAAGAATTTTGTGTAAAGTACTGGCTACAGGCTGCTGCAATATGAATAAATGACCCTGGTGAAGAATGATTTTGAAAACATTGTGGGAAAAGGAGAAAATTCTGGTAACCAGCTTTTTCTCATTTCCCCTCTCTGTTTTCATACCTTTCAAAAACAAAATAATCTTATCATTTTAGCCACATTTCATTTGTTGTCTGCAAATGCTTTCAGTTTGGTCAAGTCTACAATTTTGTTGTCTGGTAAAGAGTGAAAAAGGTAGGAAATACAATGTATTGTGATGAATAAGAAGATACTGATTTAGTGACGTTATGTCGTCTTCCACAGGGCCATGGAAATAGAATTGGCTAATGGTTAATATCTTAATTACAGGTATGGTAAAATCTTTCTCGGAAAGAACATATCGTGTTAACCAAACAGCCTATGTATACACTTGGGATCAGACTATTTCCTTTGATGAGTGCGCAGCAGATCCCAGCTTGAATCGAGAAAATGCTATGAGACTTAGTGTGTCAAAGAATTTCCTCAGCTATGAGAATAACGTCGTTCGATTTGCCATGACAAACAAGATAGCCATCCACTCTGGTAAGTTTACTTTTGATCACTAAATAAGTGAAACAGAATGTTCATTTTTTTAGAAGACCAAGCAAGTCAGATGTCAGATGCTTTTAGGTTCAGGATACCTCAGCTGAAGTTGAACTTTCTAAGATCAGTTGCAATAGTTTTTCTCCACAGTTTGATCATGATCTACACTGTCAGTGGGAGTAGCTTTGATTGCAAGAAGTGCCCTAAAGATTACATTTCTATTAATATAATTCAAACAAATGCATAAAGCTGTTCCATCATCAGTTTTGTCTGTTTTTACGAGTTATTTCCTTGGTTACAGTGAACACTAACTCATTATGATACATAAATAAGTGGCACTCTGGAAAAGGGGGTTTAACCCTTTGCCACACATTCCCGACTTTTAACGACCCTGAGGAAAAGAAGCTTTTGAAAACATCATGGGAAAAGGAGAAAATACTTGTAACCAGCGTTTTCTCCTTTTCCCACTATGTTTTGTACCTTTTCAAGAACAAATCTGGTAATCTGGGCCACCTTTAATTTGTTGTCTGAATAGGTTTTCAATTTGGATTAGCCTAAAATTTTGTCATTTGGTAAGGAGTTAATGCACCTTAGTGATGCATTATGACAGAAAAGAACACCAGACAATCATAGATCTATAAAATCCATTTTACCAAACAACCATCTGAATTATGAAGTAAAATGAGCCTTGGACACACAGAAAATTTATGAACAGCAAAACTTTTCAATCCATGTCACCCGTTGTGGTTTGGGCAGGCTGACATGGGTCGATACATTTTGCAGGTGCATGACTCATGTAGAATATTTTCTGGTGCTTGTATTTGCTCCAAGCTATCCTTACACAGCAAGAAGCAAGTACAAAAAGAAGCACCATGTCAGTAAAACTGCAACAAAATACTTCTTTTGTTAAATACTTAAAAACTTTAACAATAAAATATTGCAATTATAGACAATGTTATTGAAAAACAGTAAAGAATTATACATTAACTCTTTGCCAAATGACAAAATTTTAGACTTGTCCATTATGAAAGCATTTGCAGACGACAAAATAAACGTTACTCAAAAATTGAAACTTGACTTTAGAAGAGTAGAAAACACTGTGGGAAAAGGAGAAAATGCTGGTTACCAGCATTTTCTCCTTTTCTCACAATTTTTTCAGAAGGCTTCTTCTTCTGGATCGTAAAAACCAGGGATTGTTTGGTAACGGGTTTACCATTTTCCACACATTCCCAAGTTTGAATGAGTAAAGGAAGGGGGCTTTTGAAAACATTTTAGGAAAAGGAAAAAATGCTGGTATCCAGTACTTCCTCCTTATCCCCAAAATATATGTTTTTGACCCTTTCAAAGACAAATTTCACCATTTGCACCACACTTGAATTGTCATCTGCAAACGCTTTCAATTTGGAAAAGTCTAAAATTTTGATATTTAGTAAGGAGTTAAATATCGGTTTAATGACTAATCACGTTTTTTATGAATGGCAAATGAATCATATTATAATGTAACATTTGGACCAATCAAATCATAAACCAAATTAAAAGCAGTCCACACATGGATTACGTTGTCACACCGTATTCTGAAGTGTATTTAACTCCTAAAAGATCCAGAATTTTTTTTCTGTCATGCCTGATTTTATCAGGCTGCATTGCATTTATGGGTATTTCACAAAATTTTTAATGTCCCTGCGGTCAACATCATTTGAAAACACTGTGACAAAAAAGCTGTCACTTGCTATGTGAACTTGCTCCTTTTTCCATTGTGGCTAAGAGTAATCACTTGTTTTGTTTCAAGACATAGCTCCTTTTCCCATATTTTTTTTCCATGCCACTTAACCCTTTACCACACAATCTTGAGTTTTAACAACCCTTAAAAAAAAGTCGGAAATTTTGTCATTTGGTAAAGAGTTAACATTATACTTTCTTAACCCTTTACCACACCGTACTGACTTTTAATGACCCTGAGGATAAACTTTTTGAAAACATTGTTGGAAAAGGAGAAAATGCTGGTAACCAGCATTTTCTCCTTTCCCCACAATGTTTTCAACCCTATCAAAGACAAATTTCCTCCTTTGAGTCACTTTTAAATTGTTCTCTGCAAATGTTTTCAACTTGGACAAGTGTACATTATCTCGTGTGGTAAAGTGTTTGTTCTATTTGTCATTCATACTTCTTAGTGATATGTCTGACAATAGCATATACAGTCAATAGCTGAATTGTTAAATGAAAACTGGATTGTATTATTACATTCTTATCCTCTGTAAGGGCTGTAAAGTTAGAATATTTTCTGCAAGAGCAGGAGCACTTCATCATTTACAAGCAATCAGTACATGTATTTGTAATTGTTAGCCTATAGGCTGTTAAAAGCGACTCACTGACGCTTTGTAGACAACATAGATCAAGACCAGACTGCACAGAACATGCAGTTTGATCTTGGTTCTACACAGTCTGATGAGGAGACATCTTTCCTTATCAAAATACTTTTGAAATAGCAAAATTTGTTTTTCATTGCCAGCTTGAAAGTTTCATTTCACTTATTTAGCAGGATAAGTATTAAGGCCTTCATACAAAATGTAAATGAATGACTAGTAGATTGCTAAAACCTTTGGCGGTGTTTCTTTATCAACAGATGATCTATGTGGCAGGTAATAATCTCTTAAAAGTTGAGCATACAATGGAACAAGTCCTTTCACAGTTTTGTTGAACTCATAGTGTTCTAGAGATCCAACTTCCTTTGTGAAGTGATCTATGATATCTTCCAAGCATTCCTTGTTTAAATCTAGAGACCCTTTGGCAGGTTTTGCTGAAGTATCACTCAGGGTGTTAACATTTTTGTCATAGATACTAGGGATAAACAATAGAGGATTGGTTCCTTGTTTCTTCAGTAAACTAAGCATGTCACTCAATACTGCCATGATACAGTCAGCAACCTGATCACAATTCCTACAATGAACATCATGATGGATGACTAAAGTCTTTATAGATTTATTTCTGAATATTTGAAGTTCCTCTGGAATGCTTTCATTATAGCCTTTGATGATGAATTTCAGTATTTTATAGACACGGCGATGTGAATATGTAATAACATGTTTCATTATGTCTGCTTCCGCTGGAGCAAATGACAGACTGAACGAGTCCTCAGTTCTTGCTGCAGGTACAAGTAACACAGATCCTTTGCTTGTCACAGCATTGAAAATTCTTTTACTGGCTACTTTTTCCATTGTTACATAAGACTGTAAATCATACATCTCAATGACAGGAACCAGAGAAAGTCGTATTTCTAATTTTGAATCCCATGTACATTTCAGTTTCACAGCTGCATCATCAATTAGAGGTGCATAGCCTTCCGTTAGTTTCAGCTTGCCCCATTTGTCACGAACTTGTTCACGAAGTTTTGTGACAGCTTGTACCACAAGATCATTGTACTTTACTAGAAGACCACTAACACTCCTTAGCCGCAGATGTGCTGAGCTTTCCATTGTAGATATTTTAACCCATGTTTGATCAAGTTTATCGCCTTTGAAATATACATTGTGGAGTTCATTAGTTTTGTCTTCACTTACATTGTAAGCAACCACAACATCTGGCCTAGAGAGGGCTCTCATAACTACATAAAATGTAATTTTGTCTAGATTTATAACATCAGTCTTTTCAAAAAAGCTTCCAACCTTTTTAATGCCATTATCCTTAGCTGTGAATTTCTTATTGATGAATTCCACTTCACGCACAATCATTGAAATGCAGTCTTCAACTGCCTCCTCAATCTTGCTGACCTCTTTTTCAGGAATTTTGTAATCACAAATGTACCTTTCTATATCACCAAAATAAACCGTCAAACGTTCATACAGCCATGTATTGAAATCAGCTCCAAATTTATCTCTCTTTTTACTTGCTCCTGAACCCATTTTACTGTCTGATATTCATCAAAAATTTTATGATGCCAGAAGTCAATCCTGCCCTTTTCTATGTACATGTTATCATATGTAAAAAAGGTTTAAAACAGTTATTACAAAAGTACATTATCTGGTCTGTATATTTAGACACAATTTTGTTTGGTAGGTTGATTCATTGTTTCAACTTTTCCAATCTACAGGGTGTTTCATAATATGTGATACACTTTCAAACCTTTGTCACTGTTTCATTTGGGTAGCTGTTACAAATAGCAAGGTATCATATTAAAGGGGAATTATTAATGTTTTCAGTATGCAAAAGTTGGCTAGCTATCATGTAATAGAACCAAAGTAATCTCCTTTTGATAATAGCATCTATTTACAGCATATACTGGAAGTGACATCCATTTTGACATAGTAGCAGGACTTGCTTCACAAAGTTTGTAGTTGCAGACTTGCACATTTTGTATGTAATCTTTCTCATTCCTTGTGAAATTGATGGTTTGAGTTCTTCCATTGACATTGCCTACACTTTTTCCTAGATCAACACTTAAAACTAACAGAACCACCATTACTGGTTAGTACAGATAACTGCCCCCAAAGGTAATGTTACTTCTGTCGCCTATGGGTACAGAGACAACCAATAAAAAAACATTTAAATCTCCTCACAGTTTTTGTGCACATGTTAAACTCTCATACTTTCACAAATAGACAGTAAATGTAGAATTCGAAAATACCTGCTGCTCTCATATTCAATAATCCTTTCTTTTCAAATACATGTACAATTACATGTATTTTCAATTTATGTTGCCTAACGTAAGAAAAAAACAGTTTAGTTTATCTGTCACTCAACATGTTTACTCTCCCCAAAGTAGACACAAAATGGCTGCCAAAGACGATAAATTTCGTAAGTTTTTTTCAAGATTTACATATTGTTAATGACTTCTACAAGCTCTTAAGGTAATGAAACGTTTAACGATTTGTCCTTGTTCGAATGTGTCACTAAAACTTATTTGCATTTAGCTGCAATACAGATTGAATCGACAAAACAGAATGCCAGTACAGCACTGTAGCTTTGATACTGCAAAATTCACAATGGACTTGTGACGGTGCGGTGCCCAGTAAATGTCCAAATATGAAAAGGGGCACCGTAGCCAGCTCATTATTGAGACTACATTACTGGTTGGATGCCAAGCCTGACACTTTTATTGAAAAAAATCATGCCGTACTGAGACGTAACTATGTGGGCTGCACTCAGCATTGAATGGTTAATGGCTGCACCCCACACTGCACAGAGTATTCTGCAATGGTGGGGAAAGACCGTTGATGTTTTGTTGATGTCCTTCGGGTCGTCCTTGGCCACACCATTCCCCAGATCTCAGTCCTATGTAGGTCATCTCAAAGAGAGGTTTACACAGTGTAATTACAAACTTTGTAAAAAGAGTGCAGCTACAGAGATGCCAAAATGGATGTCATTTTGAGTATATGCTGTAAACAGATGCTATTTTCTGAGGTTGATTACTTAGGTTTTATTATATTTAGTTAGTTAAGTTTTCTATACTTAAAACTTTAAACATTTACCTATGATATGATACCTTACTATTTGTAATAGCTATCCAAGTGAAAAAATGACAAAGATTTGACAGTGTATCACATAGTATGAAACACCCTGTACAAACCATGAGGGATATGCTGAGAGAAGTTGTGTGCAAACGTTTACTCCTTTACCACACAGTGCCGAGTTTTAACCTTGAGAAAAAGCCTTTTGAAGGCATTGTGAGAAAAAAAAAACTACTAGTAAACAGCATTTTCTTCCCTTCAAAAGAAAGAGTTCTGTTTTTGATTTAAGTTTTTTTTGTTGTTGCAAAAATTAGTGATTTCTGTTTGGACAAATCCAAAATATTTTGTCTTGTAATGAGTTAAAAAACTATATGAATGATAGACTTTATCCCATGAGTAGGAATATGTGAATTATGTTAAACTCAAGGCTGGTTTGGCCAGTTCATGTATATCTCACAAATACTAGGTATAAATAGATCGAAGATCAGACTACAGAATCTTTGCAGTCTGATCTAAATCCACATTGTGTGTTTATGCTTAAGCTTCCTCACAGAAGAGTATTCGGAGGAAGGGCTTCATGGAAAGCTTTTTGTTGTCAAAAACAAAAAAAATCAGTGTTATTACCCTTTATATACATGCTCTTTTTTCAAGCCAAATACCACCATTCCTTTCAAAAACAGTCATGTATTTTTATGACCCTGTTTTTGGAAACATAGATTTTTTTTCTATCCCTTCAAAGGTAAACACCCTAAATAGAGTCATATTCAATTTGTGGTCTGCTTAAACTTTCAAGTTGGACAAGTGTAAAATGTTTTCATCTGGTGAAGAGTTACACCTTTTTACAAAACGACAAAATTTGAGACTGGTCCTAATGGAAAGCATTTGCAAACGACAGTTTAGTGGTGGCTCAAAGGACAAAACATTTCCTTGATATGGTAGAAAACATTGTGGGAAAAGGAGAAAATGCTGGTTACCAGCATTTTTCTTATTTCTATAATGTTTCTTATTTCTGTAATGTTTTCAAAAGGCTCCTTATCTCAGGGTCATTTAAACCAGGATTGTATAGTTAAGGGTGAAGAGTTTTTTGTATTTGTTCAATGAGTTTTAGACAATAAGCAGTGTTACACATGACGTACCGCTTTCAACCCATTCAACTTGCTTAACATTGTGCAAAGGACCTTCAGTTTGTGAGAGAGAAAAAAAGTAATTTTCAACTGTATTGAAATATAATTTGAAAATATTTGCAGACGACAATATGTAGATCTAGGTGGCTACACTTATGGCATTTGCCTTTGATAATTTAAAAAACGTTGTAGGCATAGTAGAAAATGCTTGTAACTAGCATCTTCTTCTTTGCTAACAGTGCTTTCAAAGGCCTTCTCCCACATGGTTGTCAACACTTGGGATTATTTAGTAAAGAGTTACGAGGAAGATTTTCAGTACTATTGATGTCTGGTTCTTTTCACAGGTTTAGATCCATGTCGAGAAGAAGCCAATACATGCCATGAGAATGCAGACTGTACACCTGCTGGTGATTCCTTCGTATGTAGCTGCAGAACAGGCTTTGTGGGCGATGGTTATACTTGTGATGGTAAGGTTATATACAGATTAATACTTAATGCACGTAACATTTGTTTTTAGCTCACCTGAGCACAAACTGCTCAAGGTGAGCTTTTGTGAGCATACTGTGTCGGCGTCCGTCGTGTGTCGTCAACTTTTACCTTGTGTACACTCTAGAGGCCACATTTTCAATCCAATACTCATGAAACTTGGTCAGAATATTTGTCTTGATGATATCTCAGACAAGTTCTAAAATAGGTCATGTTGGGTCAAAAACTAGGTCACTAGGTTAAATCTTAGAAAAACCTTTTGTATGCTCTAGAGGCCACATTTTCAGTCCAAAAATGTTGAAAGTTGATCAGAATATTTGTTTTGATGATATCTCAAACAAGTTTGAAAATGGGTTATGTCGGGTCAAAAACTATGTCACTAGGTCAAATCTTAGACAAACCTTGTGTACGCCCTGGAAGCCACATTTTCAGTCCAAATCTCTTGAAAGTTGGTCAGAATATTTGTTTTGATGATATATCGGACAAGTTTGAAAATGGGTCATGTCGGGTCAAAAACTAGGTCACTGGGTCAAATCTTACAAAAACCTTCTGTACCCTCTAGAGGCCACATTTTCAGTCAAATACTCATGAAAGTTGGTCAGATTCTATGTCATTATGATATCTTGAATGAGTTTGAAAATGGGTTATGTCATGTCAAAATTAGGTCACCAGGGCAAATCTTTAAAATAGCCTATGCAGCTCTAGCGTCATCATTTTCTGTCCAATACTTATGAAAATTAGTCAGAATATTTGTCTTGATGATCAATATGATGAAATTGAAAATGGGTTACATTGGCTAAAAAACTAGGTCGCCATGTCAAATCTTGGAAAAACCTTTTCAGTCCAAAGCTTGGTAGAATGTTTGTCATAATATCTCGAAAGAGATTGAAAATGGGTCATGTTTGGTCAAAAGATTCAGGTGAGCGATTTCAGGGCCACCATGGCCCTCTTGTTAGGCCATTAGAAGCATGTATTATCAGGTAAAAACAGGTGTTAATGGGAGAAAAAAGGTGTATTAATCAGTAAATTCATGTGAGGTCAAAGCTCAGTTTTGGACTTTCAATATCTTTGATCCAGGCCTACCTTATAAACAATGTATGCTGAACCTTTGTTCTTGTTATACCTTCCCCAGACTCTGACCAACAAAGCTGTAGGAACTTGTACCATATAAGATTCTTTTTATGGCTTGTTTTTCATGTTTTTAGTACACCACAATAGAAATTTTGCGTATAATTTCACTCTAATTGAGATCTGAACAAGAAATCACTTCTGGCATGTACTCTACACCAGCTACATCTGCCCACTTTTTTTGACATGGTTGGCAATTCCTTCGCTTGATAAATCCCTATGACATCTTTCAGTTACAGAAATTCATATCTGCTCATTTATCCTAGTTGTAATCGATCCAAAACTATGCAAGCTAAACCCACAAAAGTCCACTTTGTATTAAATATCATTATAAGTAAATTTACGCCAAGAAATTAAAACAGTGGCATAGGACTAATGGCCCTTCACTGCTGGTTACAAAAACTTCTTCACTGAATGACAGGTAAAGATCCAGCACATTTTAAGTTCGCTTATTTGCATTTCTGTGAAAATATTTTTTGCTTTTGTTGCAAATTATTGCTAAAAAACATTTACCTCATGCAATAATAGCTTCACACTTGGGTGTTAAACCATTTTTCAGGCCTTTGGGAATGTTAACAACCTAAAAAATGTGTATCAACCCTGTATTATCACCAGTCTGATGGATTAATGAACAAGTCTCGTGAGACAGTGCAATATTACCAGACATACACAATGTCGATAACTAAGCCTATTCATTAATAAACCAGTAACAGGAAAAGAAAACGAGAACTGAAGCCTAAATGTACTTATTAGACATAGCATCACAATGAAATGTACCTCAACTCCATTAGTACAGATGATTGTGTTTTATTATACTTCATATGTGATGCCGTTGATTTTTGTTTACGCATGGTCCAGGAAATACATCTTAAGGCACCTTTAACTGGAAGAGTTTCACTAGTGTAAATGAGAAGTATTCTGTGAAAGCAGCTCTGTATGGGTCTTATTTATTTGAACTAAGGCTTTAGCTCTGATTATGTACAAACAACACAATGTAACTTACATACATGAATACCGTATTTCTGCTAATAAAAGCGCCCTCCCTAATAGAAGCTTCTCCCCTCCCCCCGAAAAACCCTTAACTCTTTACCAAACGACAAAATTTTAGACTAGTCAAAATTGAAAGCATTGGCAGACGACAAAATAAAAGTGACTGAAAAATTGAGAGTTGTTTTGGGAAGGGTAGAAAACATTGTGGGAAAAGGAGAAAATGCTGGTTACCAGCATTTTCTCCTTTTTCCCCACAATATTTTCAAATGGCTTCTTTCTCAGGGTCTTTAAAAGTCAGGATTGTGTGGTAAAGAGTTAAATCATGATAACTTATTGTACATTAGTTGATTAAAATGACAATATTTGAAGAATTTGATGAATATTTCCTCTAATTTGATTAATATTTCCTCGTTAACAATCACTAAAACACAAAGAAACACAAAATTGGACAGACTTATTGCTTTGCTAATTGGTTACAAAATAAAGGCTCCCTATTTACGAGGTTGTTCGATATGTAATGTGTATTGTACGATATCTCAAAAGCATTCGACTCAAATAGTGAAATGAACATTACATCCCTTCAAAGTATTCTCCGCGGTTTGAAATACATAATTTCAATCTCTGAATCCATTTCTGAAATGCGTCACGGTATGCTGAGTTAGGTATACCTCTGAGGCACTGACTGATGGCTGAGACAAGGGCTTGTCGGGACTTGTAACGACGACCAGGTAAGAACTTTTTAAGTTTTGGAAAAAGGAAAAAGTCGCATGGGGCTAGATCTGGAGAGTATGGTGGGTGTGGCAAGACGGTAACCTTCTCCGACTTCAAAAATTGCTTCACAAGCTCAGATGTATGTGATGGAGCATTATCATGAAGTAGACGAACATGCCTAAATCCTGACACAGGGCAACTACAGGCCTTCTACTGTGTTTAGTTAGCCATATTCTGTTTCCAATTTTTCTTACTGGTTCGAAATAGTGAACCCATGTTTCGTCACCAGTAACAATGTTTGCAAATTGTCTTTGATTGAATTTGGGAAACATTCTGAGCAATTGCTTAGCGTACCCATTTTTGGTCATCTGTTAATATATGCGGTATCCATCTGGCAGAAATCTTTCGTACTTTCAAAATACGCTTCAAAATGAAATGCACCCGCGATAGCGATATGCCAACAGTGTTGGCAATATCACGAATTGTGTATCTGCCATCACTTTCAATTATTTCTCTGACTTTTGAGACATTTGCCTTGCCTGTTAAAGTCACAGGTCGGCCAGATTTTGCTGCATCTTTGATGGACTCTGTGCCAGTCAGAAATTTCTTTCTCCAACTACGAACTGTCTCATAAGATACCTTGTCAGAGCCATAAACTTCCCCCAATTCAGTAAAAATCTGCATTGCCGAATGACTGAGTTTTGTGCGAACTTTTGTATAAGCTCTAATTTCTTCAATATTCTTAATCCGTTTCCCAACCATTTTTACAACAGTGGTCAACGACTAGCTCTATTGAAATGACTATAAGTTTAAAACTATGTGGAGCTGAAGGCTCGTGTTTATACTGTTGGAAAGGTATTGAATAGAGCTATTCAAGCGTATCATCATCCAGGAAATTGTGCAAAGCGTTATAGCGTTGTGGTACAATACACATTACATATCGAACAGCCCTCGTATGTTTTGCATGGCTCCTGGGAGCTTTTATTAGGAGAAATACGGTATATGCATTTGTATACTTAACATTAACCTATAATTTTAAAGTAGAGTTACAAGTATTGAAAAGGTCTAAATATCTGTAATTCTAAAAATTATGTATGTTTTTTGTATTTACTTTAGATTTAAATGAATGTGAGATTGGACTGAACACCTGTAGTGAAAATGCCCGCTGTTTTAATGTGCCTGGATCTTTCCAGTGTCAGTGTAACCCTGGTTTCCGTGGAGACGGACGTACATGCACAGGTGAGTTTCATTAGATTTGACATTATTTGCTCATGTATGAATCAAAAGATGAAAATATGAGTGTGCATTGACTGCATGATGAAGTGAATTGACCTACTAAATGCTTTACTAAATTCATTAAATCCCAAGTTTTAACGACTGTGAGACTTGAGGCTTATGAAAATCTGATTGGAAATGAGAAAATAACCTTCAAAAGTCGGTTCCTATCATTTGAGCCATCTATAATTTTCCATCTGTGACTAGTGAATAGTGACTAGAAATGTTGACGTCTAGTAAAGAACTAACAAATTAAGACTTGCTAATGCTGAAAGCATGTGCAGATTACAAAGTAAATGTGATGAAAACATGTTATTGTCTTTGAAAGAGAACAAAATATTACGGAAAAAGGAGAAAAAGCTGGTTACCAGCATTTCTCCTTTTCCAACTATGTTTTCAAAAGCCGATTTTTCTCAGGATTGCTACGCAAAAAGTTAAGTAATTCCCTGATCCTGAAGTTTGCTGTGGTTGATAATCTTTTGAAGTACTTGAATGGATGGTCAACTTGAGGCAAAGTTTAAATACACCAATGCATTTTTTAATCATTGGAGTAAAAGTAGAAATTATTGCTATGAGCAGTTTCTCCCTTTGAGACAATGGTTTTCCATAGTTATTTGCTGCATGACAAAAAAAAAGTTGCCTGCTGAAGGTGAAGAGTGAAATAGACTTTAATGAATTTGAAATAAAAAAAACATACATGATAAAAATTGCATGTTAACTGTTTACGACTTTTATCGACCTTGGGAAAGGAGTCTTTTGAAAGCATTGTGGGAAAAGGAGAAAATGCTGGTAACCAGCATTTTTTCCTTTTCCCACAATGTTTTCTACCCTATCAAAGAAAAATGCACCATTTGAGCCACACTGAAATTGTCATCTGCAAATGCTTTCAATTTGGACAAGGGTAAAATTTTGTTGTCTGGTAAAGGGTTAAAACATAGGAAAGATAGTTCAGCGGAAGTGACTTTTGAAAGATTTGTTTTAACTGTACTATGGGCAGCAGGGTTCTGTTTTAGTTACAATTTGTAAGTTATTATCTGGGTAAACAGAACATGCCATTCAGAAAGAAATATTAAGTAATTTATGCGATATTTTTTTTTGCACTTTGCATCATCTCATATTTCAGCCACTATTGACAAATTTGGATAGAGTATGTGTGATGAAAAAGTATTTTTGGCAAAAAATAAATGAAATTAATGATTACTGATTACTGCTGCAAGGATAATTCTGATGTTTTTTTTTTCTGGAATTTCTTTCACTTTGACGACACAGTACAAAAATGCCCCCATCTTTTGGCCTATGTTTTTCACTTAACCCTTTACCACACAATCCCTACTTTTAACGACCCTGAGAAAGAAGGCTTTAGAAAACATTGTGGGAAAAGGAGAAAATGCTTGTAACCAGCATTTTCTCCTTTTCCCACAATGTTTTCTACCTATTCAAGAACAGGTGTAATCATTTAAAAAACATGTAAATTGTCTTCTGCGAATTCCCTCAATGTAGATTAGTGTGAAGTTTTGCTGTGTGGTAAAGGGTTAAGAACAGCATTTTTGTATGTAGATTTAAATAAAAACTTATATTTGAACTTAAGTACACAAATAATAGTAAAACACAAATCTTTGACATCTGCAAAAACTTATGAAATTTAGGTTTGTGTTCCCTAGTAGTTTTCAAAAACTTAGGAAATTTAGGTTTGTGTTCCCTAGTAGTTTTCAAAAACTTAGGAAATTTAGGTTTGTGTTCCCCAGTAGTTTGCAAAAACTTATGAAATTTAGGTTTGTGTTCCCTAGTAGTTTGCAAAAACTTATGAAATTTAGGTTTGTGTTCCCTAGTAGTTTTCAAAAACTTAGGAAATTTAGGTTTGTGTTCCCTAGTAGTTTGCAAAAACTTAGGAAATTTAGGTTTGTGTTCCCCAGTAGTTTTCAAAAACTTAGGAAATTTAGGTTTGTGTTCCCCAGTAGTTTGCAAAAACTTATGAAATTTAGGTTTGTGTTCCCCAGTAGTTTGCAAAAACTTATGAAATTTAGGTTTGTGTTCCCCAGTAGTTTGCAAAAACTTAGGAAATTTAGGTTTGTGTTCCCTAGTAGTTTGCAAAAACTTATGAAATTTAGGTTTGTGTTCCCCAGTAGTTTGCAAAAACTTATGAAATTTAGGTTTGTGTTCCCCAGTAGTTTTCAAAAACTTATGAAATTTAGGTTTGTGTTCCCTAGTAGTTTGCAAAAACTTAGGAAATTTAGGTTTGTGTTCCCTAGTAGTTTTCAAAAACTTATGAAATTTTGGTTTGTGTTCCCTAGTAGTTTGCAAAAACTTATGAAATTTAGGTTTGTGTTCCCTAGTAGTTTGCAAAAACTTAGGAAATTTAGGTTTGTATTCCCCAGTAGTTTTCAAAAACTTATGAAATTTAGGTTTGTGTTCCCCAGTAGTTTGCAAAAACTTATGAAATTTAGGTTTGTGTTCCCCAGTAGTTTTCAAAAACTTATGAAATTTAGGTTTGTGTTCCCCAGTAGTTTGCAAAAACTTATGAAATTTAGGTTTGTGTTCCCCAGTAGTTTGCAAAAACTTATGAAATTTAGGTTTGTGTTCCCCAGTAGTTTGCAAAAACTTAGGAAATTTAGGTTTGTGTTCCCCAGTAGTTTGCAAAAACTTAGGAAATTTAGGTTTGTGTTCCCCAGTAGTTTGCAAAAACTTAGGAAATTTAGGTTTGTCTTCCCCAGTAGTTTGCAAAAACTTAGGAAATTTAGGTTTGTGTTCCCCAGTAGTTTGCAAAAACTTATGAAATTTAGGTTTGTGTTCCCCAGTAGTTTTCAAAAACTTATGAAATTTAGGTTTGTGTTCCCCAGTAGTTTGCAAAAACTTATGAAATTTAGGTTTGTGTTCCCCAGTAGTTTTCAAAAACTTATGAAATTTAGGTTTGTGTTCCCCAGTAGTTTTCAAAAACTTATGAAATTTAGGTTTGTGTTCCCCAGTAGTTTGCAAAAACTTATGAAATTTAGGTTTGTGTTCCCCAGTAGTTTGCAAAAACTTATGAAATTTAGGTTAGTGTTCCCCAGTAGTTTGCAAAAACTTAGGAAATTTAGGTTTGTGTTCCCCAGTAGTTTTCAAAAACTTATGAAATTTAGGTTTGTGTTCCCCAGTAGTTTTCAAAAACTTATGAAATTTAGGTTTGTGTTCCCCAGTAGTTTGCAAAAACTTATGAAATTTAGGTTTGTGTTCCCTAGTAGTTTGCAAAAACTTATGAAATTTAGGTTTGTGTTCCCCAGTAGTTTGCAAAAACTTAGGAAATTTAGGTTAGTGTTCCCCAGTAGTTTGCAAAAACTTATGAAATTTAGGTTTGTGTTCCCTAGTAGTTTTCAAAAACTTAGGAAATTTAGGTTTGTGTTCCCTAGTAGTTTTCAAAAACTTATGAAATTTAGGTTTGTATTCCCCAGTAGTTTGCAAAAACTTATGAAATTTAGGTTTGTATTCCCCAGTAGTTTTCAAAAACTTATGAAATTTAGGTTTGTATTCCCCAGTAGTTTAGAGATAGAGCATGAGCCCAATATTCACATCCAAGGTTCAGGATTTTATTCCTTTGATGAGTGGGGCTCAACTTTTGGAGCTGCCCACATCATGACACAAGTACCAGTTTAAGTTTTCAGTAAGCAACCATAAAGAGTGTGCAATGTAAGCTGTGAGAATTATTTCACTATCAATTTCAATTATTGAGGTTAAGTTTAACTCTTTATCTAACAACAAATTTGTTCACTTGTTAAAACTGAAAGTATTTGCAGCTAGTAAATTTAATGTGCCTCAAATAATAGACTTTGTCTTTGAAGGGATGGAATACACTGGGGGAAAATGAGATAATGCTGGTTACCAGCATTTTATCCTTTTCTCACAATGTTTTATAAAGTTTACTGTCTCAGGATCATTAAAACTGAAGGTAAATGATTAACTGGAACTCTATTGACATAAAAAGAAAGGGCGTAATATGATGAATGTATATTAAGATTGTAATGTATCCAAATGTATCGCATGCTCTTTTGTTGACTTCCACTGAATTTATGTTTATCAACTTCCTTTGAATTCTTGAGTATTGTTATCATGATTTATTTTTGTTTCTTTTCATATTTGTTTGCTTTATTTTAAGCTGTTAGTTTTGACACAAATGATGATGACCTCGAAGGCTCAGGTTTGCTCAAGTTCTATAACTATCTATCTTTCTGGGTGATGGAATCACAGCTCAAGTTCAAACACTTCCTAACTTAACTTTTTTAAATGTTTCCTCAGTATAATGACTTTGGGTTTCTGCAGTACTGGCTGTTAAAAACAATTAGGAAAATGGAGCAATAATAATTGATGGTAATCAGAGTAATTATTGCTTTTTAAAGGATTCTCAGAAGACAAATTAAATGTGGTTCTTTTGGTAGAATTTATCTTTGAAAGAAAACATAGTGGTATGAGGGAAAGACTTGGCTTTCGCCCTAGTTACCCTTGGACAGCCAAGTAAACAAAATTTGAAGTTTTAGCCAAGAAAAAAACACATATATACATGTAACTGCTGTTTCAAGGTCACTTTTGTACAAACTGTCTGATGAAGTTGTACACTGTGGATCAAATTTCATGTTTTATGTAGGCTGATCTTCATCTAAACAGACCACAATTGCAACTTAAAGATTAAAGCTGGAGAATCTTTGGTAAAGGGCTAAAGGAAAATATTTTGTTAGACAAAAGACCAAAATATTGCAGTGATAAGGCTCCTTTTCAGAATATCTTGGAAAGTATCCTACAACTAAGAAAGGAGGCCATGTTTTGCCATCTGATATTAGCCTATAATTTTCATAAAAGCAACTGAAACTGTGATTGCAACCATAATTGCTGAGCCGGATAATGCAGTAACATACAGAGTTTGAAACCCTGGTGTCACTGGCTTGGCCTTTTTCTTTGCCACAGGATTCTTTCCTACCTTTCCGATGAATATTGTGACAACAATGTGACAGTAGCTTGGAAATACATTATCGGTTAAGAAACTGTTGGAAAGCATGGATAGATGTGCTGGCTGCCATATTATAACTGAAGTACAATCATGTAGTTTAGAAAATGGTGTTTAACACCAACAAACAAACAAAGCACCTTAAGGCTTAGCCAATTAGAAGTTGTGTTACATGTATTGTCTAAATCCAGAATTAGACTAAGAATGCAATTAAGAATGATTGGTGAATACAGACCCGGGTCAGTGGTGACTTTTATACCTTGAACCTTTTAGAATATATCATGTTATTTGCAATGATCTATCACAGATATTCTAACAAGTCTTTCAAGTTCACTAACTATTGCACAGCTTTTTTAATACTTTACCAAATAATCAATGATCTTTTGAAAAGGCTTTTGAAAACATTGTGTTAAAAAAAAGAAAAACACTGGTAACTATCATTTTCTCATTTTTCCACAATGTTTTCTATAAATTGTCATCATATTAGCCAAATAACTTTGTCACAATTTCATGCTTTCAGTTTGGACAAGTCTAAAATTTTGATGTCTGGTAAAGCTTTCACCTTCAGTTTCCTTTCCATACACTTCCAGCTACAGATGACTCTGTTCTTATGGATTATCTCTTTACCACACAAACAAAATTTTAGACTGGTCCAAATTAAATACATCAAAATAAATGCGACTCGTAGGATGGAACATCTCTTTGATAGGGTAGAAAACATTGTGGGAAAAGGAGAAAATGCTGGTTACCAGCATTTCCTCCTTTTCCCTCAATGCTTTCAGAAGGCTTCTTCCTCAGGGTTGTTAAAAGTCGGGATTGTGTGGTAAAGGGTTAATACCCTTTTTGAACTCATTAACAAACCACAAAAAAATGTACCCGACCAAATGGAAAGCGTTTGCAGGTGACAACTTGAATGTAGCTCAAATCATGATTTCTGTCTTTGATATGATAGATAAATATATGGAAAAGGAGAAAATGCTGGTAACCAGCATTTTCCCTTTTTCCCACAATGTTTTCAAAAGCCTTCTCCTTCAGGTTCAGTAAAACTCTGGATTTTGTGGTAAAGAGTTAAAGATTGTCTAATAAGAAGGAATGATTTGCAACATACAATGCTTCCTTGTCCAACACTGTTTTGAGTACCATCTTAGAAAAATGCTTTTGTCTTTTTCCGATAATGTTTACTACTCTTCCAAAATTGAATTTTGATTTTTGAGTTACATTTATTTTGTAAATGCTTTCAATTTGGACATGACAGTCTAAAATTTGGTCATTTAGTTAAGGATTCAAACCAGTGATTGCTTGGTAAACGTTAACCCTTTACCACACAATCATGAGTTTTACCATTCCTGAAAAAAATAAAGACTTTTGAAAACATTGTGGAGAAAAGGAGAAAACACCGGTAACCAGCATTTTCTCCTTTTCTCCATAATGTTTTCTACCCTATCAAAGACAGAAATCATCATTTTGAGCTACATTTATTGTGTTGTTTGTAATCAGCTGTCAATTTGGTCCAGGCCAAAATTTTGTTGTTTGGTAAAGCGTTGAACTAATTCCTGTAGATATCTGGAGTGAAGTTGGCATTGAGATTCATTAATCCGAACGAATTAACTTACTATCTTTTGCAGATAAAATTTTTCATCTGTTGGCTGACTACTTTCAAAGACATCATTTTCAACCGTTTGCTACACAATCAGGAGTCTTAATGACCCTGAGGAAGAAGGCTTTTAAAAACATCATGGGAAAAGGAGAAAATGCTGGTAACCAGCATTTTCTCCTTTTCCCACAATGTTTTCTACCCTTTCTTAGACAACTGTTCCCTTTTGAGTTACAGATGCTTTCAATTTGAACAAGACTAAAATTTTGTTGTTTGTTAAAGGGTTAATGGAGAAATTGCTCAAAATGAGGAAATTCCTCCTTTTACAACAATATTAGTATAATGTATTGAAGTATTAATCCATTACCACACAATCCTGAGTTCCAACGATCATGAAGAAGAAGGCTTTTGAAAACATTGTAGGAAAAAGGAGAAAATGCTAATAACCAGCATTTTCTCCTTTTTTCCACAATGTTTTCTGTCCTTTCAAAGACAATTTCAACCACTGGAGCCACATTGATAAAAATGATTTATGATTAAAATACTTGGTAAAGGGTCATGTGAGATCATTATTACTTGTTTGAAAGATCAGGAACCATGTTCACAAACGATTCTCAAAAATATTCTTAGCCTTTTTCTCAATAATTTTCTGAATTTGAAAGTAAGATGACTTCCGATTGGCTGAACCAACTTGTTTAGCCAGCAAGAAGTGTTTAAACTTTCAAAATCTAGAATTGGATTAAGAACGAAAGATTAAGAATGTTTGGTGAATATGGACCGAGGACTTCAGTGTAGTTTTATGTGTTCATGCAAAATGGTTTCATTTCAGCTGATGTGGAACTGTGCGGAAGTGCTATTTGTTCTGAGTATGCCCGATGTGTTTATGATGATGTACAACAACAACCTATCTGTGAATGTAGGTCAGGCTTTATGGGAAATGGTATTGATTGCTCTCCAATTGGTGAGTTGGCATTTCTTTAATGATTTCCTAATGTTATTAGCCTTTAAACTGTGCTCAAAAATTTTTGGAGCTCTTGAAACACAAGGGGACAAGGCCTTTTGAAAATATTGTGGGAAAAGGAGAAAATGGTGGTAACCAGCATTTTCTCCTTTTCCCACAATGTTTTCAAGCCTTCTAAAAACAAATTCAGTTTTTGGGTAAGAATTATATTGTCGTCTGTAAATGCTTTCAATTAAGATCAGTCTAAAATTTTGTCATCTGGTAAAGAGTTAAACATGTATTGATGCATTAATCCTTACACTCTAGAAAACAATTCATGTTTTCATGACCCAATGAAAATTGGGTTTTGAAAATACTTTGGGTAAATGACAGAATGGTTGTACCCAGCATTTTCTCCATTCACCACATCCGTTTCTAACCTGTCAGTGCCAGCATTTTCTCCATTTACCACATCAGTTTCTATACTGTCAGAAGACTGCAGCTCATTTGTATCAATATTTAGGGTGTCATCTGCAGATGCCTTCAATTTCAAAGGGTCTAAAATTTGTTCATCCCAATTTGTTTAATAGCAATTTACAAATGAACAATTGAAATATACACACAGAATTATTTAGTACTTTTGTTCATGAACAAGATAAAAAATGTAATTTCAATCAGAAGGAAAAATAACTACCTAAGTCCCAAAGATGGCACAGAACAGACAGTTCGGGTATTTTTTCAACACTTTTTTCCGGTTCATTAGGTTTTTTTTTGTTGTTGTTGTTTATATGATGTGATATTAAATGATTGTTTTTTCATATCAGTGTTTGACTGTAATGAAGCAGATATTTGTGATGACAATGCCGAGTGTATCTACAGTCAAGAAGAACAAAGATATGTGTGCGAATGTGTCGAGGGATTCAGTGGAGATGGACAGTACTGTGAAAGATACAAGAGACGTAAGAAATACAACTTGTCATAATTTAAGTTATAATTTTGTGGCAAAATATTGATATTTCCCTGTAGAAAAATACTTTGTGATAGACTAACTATGAACTCTTCTCCAGTTGTTTGCAATCAAAGATGTGCTTTGTGAAGATTTTAAAGCAAGATGTAGGCTGATCTTGCTGCAGATCTACTCACACTGCTGCTCTATCAGTGGTGTCAATCAGATAAAATCCTCTCAATGTCAATCTGTTTCACAAAATTTAGTTTTGTTATTGCCACAATTTAAATTCAGTAGGATGAGGGTTTACCCTTTACCACACGGCAAAATTTAAGACCTATCCAAATTGAAAGCATTTGCAGACGACAATTTCATAGTGGCTCAAATGACGCAACTTTCCTTTGATAGGGTAGAAAACTTTGTGGGAAAAGGAGAAAATGCTGGTTACCAGCATTTTCTCCTTTTCCCACAATGTTTTCAAAAGGCCTCTTCTTCAGGGGCGTCAAAAGGCGTCATTGTGTGGTAAAGGGTTAAATGAGATCTATATTGCTAGCATATTCCTTTGTGCTGCAATATAACTGAAATGGTTTTTTTCTATCTGCAGGAAAGATATTTATACATATACATGTATTTTTACCCACAATCCTGACCTTTGAGGATCTTGAAAGAGAAGGCTTTTTAAAACATTGTAGGAAAAGGAAAAAATGCTGGTATCTCTTTTTTTGACAATGTTTTCTATCCTATCAAAGATAGAAATGATCATTTAAACAACATTTAAACAACATTTTACTTGTTGTCTGCAAATGCTTTCAGTTAAGTCCACTCATCGTTTTGTCCTTTGTGAAACAGTTAAAAGTTTGGTACAGTGTTAAAAGCTGCAATGTAAGGAAATTTTTCCGCATTATAAGTGTTACAGTTTTTTGAGAACAGAACGGAACACATCTTTTATTTGCTCCCAAGTATTTACAAAATACAATTAGGGCATTACACAAAATAATTAAAAAAAAAATGTAGAAATACAATATATGATTTCCGATAAAGTAAATTATAAGATAAGAAAGGGAAAACAGGGATTACAGTTTTTTTCAGAAAAGTGAATACTAGACCTGCAAATTTTGAAGTTGTGTAAAAGGTTTGAAACAGTGTACAGCATCAAGCAAAAGAATTTTGCATTTACCTGTATTATATTACTTATTGTAACCTTTTAGAAAACTATCCCATGTTGTAACAACCCTTAGGAAAAACACTTTTGAATACAGTATGAGAAAAGGAAAAATGCTGGTAACCAGCATTTTCTCCTTTTCCCACAAAGTCTTCTACCCTATCAAAGACAAAACCCTTGATTTGAAACAAATTTGATTTTTCACCTGCATGTGCTTTCAATTTGAAAAAGTCTAAAACTTTGTTGTCTGGTACAGGGATGAATTGTTCCTTTTTCCTGTTTTTGCATGGACTGGTTTACAGAACCTGGATGTAACTGTGCACCCAACTCTGACTGTATATTACAAGATGAGCTTTACTACAGATGTGTCTGTAAGGAAGGGTATACTGGGGATGGTGTAAACTACTGTACAGAAATAAGTAAGTTATATAATTTTTGTCAGGTTTACTCTTGTCCAAACTGTCCCATTTTTAACAACTTAAAGCTCAAGGGAAAGGGATTCTGAAGCTTATTGACAAAAAAAAATAAGAGAAAATGCTTGTAACACTCTGAAAGAGTAAAAAGAGCACATATTCATTTTCACAAAAGGCTTTTAAAAAGTTTTTCTAAGACTGGTAAAAATACAATAACTATCTACTACAGATTACTTGTCTGACAAAAAAGCACAAGTGTTGTAATCTTAAGAAAAATTGAAAGGTATTGAAAACAGAGTGGAAAAAGAAGCATTAGCTTGTAACTAACAACCAGAAAAAGTGCTGGTTACTAGCATTTCTCATTATACCCCCGCAAAACGAATGTTTTCGGGGGGTATACTGGAATCAGCCTGTCTGTCCGTGTGTTCTTCCGTGTGTCCGTCCGTCTGTGTACAAATAATTGCCTGTTTCTGTCAAAGCGCTGGCGGGGGTATTAAGTCACATTCAGTGACAGCTCTAGTTTTTTTATCCAAGTTTTTTTCAAAACCTCATTCCTTAAAGTTGTTTGAGCAATTGGGAATATTTGGTAAAGAGTTAACTCTTTACCACATGAGAAAAATTTAGACTTGTCCAAATTGAAAGCATCTGCAGAAGACAATTTAAATGTGACTCAAATGAGAAAAACATGTCTTTGATTGGGCAGAAAGCATTGTGGGGAAAAGGAGAAAATGCTGGTCACCAGCATTTTCTCCTTTTTCCCACAATGTTTTCAAAAGGCTTCTTCCTCAGGGTTGGTAAAAGTCAGCATTGTATGGTAAAGGGTTAGATTAACTTTTGTTGTACCATTATTTGTAGGGGACTATGGACTTATCGACTGTGACAGATGTCACCCTGATGCAACCTGTCGTGAAGGTTATGTGGAGAGTCAGCTCCGCAGAGAGTGTCAGTGTAATCCCGGATTTGTTGGAGATGGGATAAATTGTGAACCAGCTAACTGTCGAGAAGTGGACATCTGTGATGTCAATGCCAGATGTGTCGAGACAGCAGACCGTCAGTACTACTGTCAATGTAACCCTGGTTATAGAGGTATGACATATTTTAATACATTACTTTAACATCTTGCTACTTGCAGCTGACATCATCAGACTTTGGAAAATTTTTTACAAGAAAAGAAATTGCTTATTATTGCAAATTTCTCCTTTTGCCACAATATTTCATATACATTTTTGCATTAAATCTGAATGCATGTTGATTGTCTGTTTTTTTTTTCAATCAGGAGCTTGAATCCTGTTGAAAGAGGAAACAATTTTAAAAGTGATTAGGGAAATGTAGCTGGTTTAAGATCAAACTTTACAGTTCTTGTCTGCATTTTTTATTTTTTTTTTAACTTGGATTGATCAGATGTACTATAAAGGGTTTGAAACTGTTAAAAAGTTTAAAAAAATCATCAATTAGTCGAAGTAGTATAGCCAATGAATGATTTATTCATATTTTTTTTTTACAATAATGCTCTCAAGCTAAAGAACTCTATTAAATATAATGTGGGAAAAGACAGAAAATCCTGAAGTTGTCATTTTCTATTCAAAAAACTGTTTTCAACCATTTTAAAGACGAATCAAATAAAACAGGCCTAACTAGTTTTAACCCATTAGCACACAATCCCTACTTTTAACAACCCTGAGAAAGAAACCTTTTGAAAACATTGTGGGAAAAGGAGAAAATGCTGGTAACCAGCATTTTCTCCTTTTCCCACAATGTTTACTACCCTTCCCTATATGAATTTCAACTTTTAAGTCACATTTATTTTGTTGTCTGCAAACACTTTGAATTCGAACTCATCCAAAATTTTGTTGTTTGGTAAAGAGTTAACTGGTTTTCCACAAATGCTTTTGATATGGACAAGTCAAGAATTTTGTCATCTGGCATAAAATACAGTTAACATTTTATCTTGACCTTATTTCTTCCTCAGGTGATGGTTACAGATGTATTGAAGAGGGGTGTAATATCCTCAATAACTGTGCCAGTGAGGCAGAATGTGTGGCTGACCCCAGGGACACCAGTAGATATCTTTGTCGTTGTAAACCTGGTTACTCTGGAGATGGATATGTGTGCATTCGCAGAGGTACTTATACACCTTCACTGCAGACTATGCTCAACCTTTTCTCATATCCTTTACTTGTTGCGCTGAGGTATCATGTATTTACCCTCCTTTAATGCAGACCTTGATGAACACTGTTTTTTTAACATTTTCTAGTTACTTTTAGTTCTGATCAGGTTTTTTTGTTGTAAACATGTGTAGATAATACATGTTAGGTGGACAGAAATATTTTAAATAACTTATAAAAAGTTAACTAACCAATGTTTATTGGTATGTGTCTTTAAACATTAACTTTTCTAATCTTTTGTTTAAATTGCTAAACTTGAATATAGGTATAAATCATACAATTAATCATCCTTTTTTTTGCATTTCACAATGCTCAACTTCATAAATGATCACTACATCTGGATATTTGTTGTAGTTATTCCTTGTAATGAGGTCAACAACTGCGGCAACAACGCTGAGTGCGTGTACGACCCTGAACCCCTGAGCTATAGATGCCGCTGTGAACGAGGTTATGAAGGAGATGGGTTTACTTGTACTGCCCGAGGTAAGAACTTTTCGTTTCCTTTATAAATGAGCCATGCTCTGTGAAAAGAGGGCTTACTGCATCTGCCAAAAGTATCGACCCAGGTTAGACTGCGCAGTCCGCGCAGGCTGACCTGGGCCGAAACTTTCCGCTATTGGTCAGTTTTCTGTATAAACATGGACCAGTCAACCTCATTATTAAGTCAGTTGTTAAAAAAAAGTGGATATCATGGATTCATAATTATGTGATGTCTTTCTTGGTGCCATAGATCACAGAGATGCATTAAGCCCTCTTTTGCTCATATATATTTGCTCCAAAGGTTTACCCCCGTACAGCAAAATATTGGGTTTTAATGACCCTGCAGAGAAGTATTTTGCTAACATTGAATTTTAAAGACCCAAGGGGAGAAGGCTTTTAAAAACACTGATGGGCTAACCAATATTTTCTCCTTTTCCAAAAACGTTTTCTACACTCTTAAAGACAAATCTCATCATGTTAGTCATATTTTAATGTGTTGTCTGCATATGCTGCCAATTTAGAAGGGGGAATAGTTTGTCGACTGACAAATATTTAACACTTTAACAGAAGAAAAACTGCTGGGCTTGTTCATATTTGAAACATTTGAAGGCAACAAATTAATGTTGCTCTAATGATCATTGATGGAATGTGTCCCTGAAATTGTAAAATGTTCCAAAATCCCATGTTTAGGAAGAGGGCTTTTGAAACATTGTGGGAAAAGGGAGAAAATGCTGGTAACTGTTTTAGAGTCAGGTTTCCTCTGTTGAACCACTTCTATTTTGTCATATGCAAAACCTTTGAATCTGGAAGAATGTAAAATTTTATTGTTTGTTTAAAAGATAACTCTTGACTACATGACAATTGAGAGCATCTGCCGACAAAGTCAGTGTGGCTTTTGAAATTTGTCTTTTACAGGGTAGAAAACATTGTGGGACAAAGAGAAAATGCTGGTTACCAGCATTTTCTCCTTGTCCCACATTGTTTTCAAAGGCCTTCTTTCCTAAGGTTATTAAAAAATCAGGATTGTGTGGTAAAGGGTTAAAGAGTTAATTTATTGTCTACAAATTTAGGCTTTCATCATGGATAAGTAAAGACTCTGAAGATATATCTTTACTTGTTTTCATCCAGATTTTTAACAATTTTCATCTTTATTTCATGAAACTAAAATCATTCTTGTACCTTTATGCCAAATGTTGCCCCTGATGGTTGCAATGTTGCACAGATTAAGACAGATAGAAAATGAATTTCATTCTATGAAAGCTCTCTGAGACGTCATAGTAGTTATTTCTGGACAACAAATGGGATTAATGGCTCAATGGCCAATCCCGGACGAGTCTCCATCTTAAGAACAAAGTCCATAACAAAGAAACAAATGAACAAATGCATGGCAGAAATACAGGGACCGGGCAGGATTTGAACCTAGAAAATCCGGACGAAAGGCCAATACCATAACCACTGAGCAAAAGAGAATTCTCTCTGATGCAGCTGTCAGGTATTGATTTTATACGGGAAAGCTATGCAGTAAGGAAGGAGTGATCTCCCGTAACATGAAAGGCCAGTACCATAACGCTCAGTGGTTATGGTACTGGGCTTTCGTCCACGCGTTCTAGGTTCGAATCCTGCTCCGTCCCTGTATTTCTGCCATGCGTTTGTTCGTTTGTTTCTTTGTTACGGACCTTGTTCGTAAGATGGAGACTCGTCCGGGATTGACCATTGAGCCATTAATCCCATTTGTTGTCCAAAAACGGACTTTCTGCCTAATAAGGCTTTGAGTCATCAATAAATGATGACTAAGAGAGGGTGTGTTATGGGAGACCACTCCTTCATGCATGGCTTTATCCCGATTTAAATACAATACCTAACAACTGCGTTAGGGAGAATTCTCTTTAGCTCAGTGGTTATGGTATTGGCCTTTTGTCCGGGCATTCTAGGTTCAAATTCTGCCCGGTCCCTATATTTCTGCTATGCATTTGTTCATTTGTTTCTTTGTTGCAGACTTTGTTCGTAAGACTGGTCTTAAATCAAAGACCAATCCCTTGAGTTTCCTTTTTTCAATGTTTACACAGCTGAATAGATTTAGCTAACTGTCAAGTTTTAACAGCGTTTGTTTACTCTCAGGCTGTAAAGATGTAACTTAAAAAGATTTTCTCTACCTGATAGAATAAGATATAATAAGAGAAAGATATGTAACAACCATTTGCAGAACTATGTAAAATGATAGTCTACTTTTTGTAGTTCCTTGTTTTGTGAGCCATTTACAAAATGTATTTACAGGAAGTGACTGCAGAAGGGATCCATCCCTCTGTGATCCAAATGCATCATGCATTCTCAACATAGACAGATTTGAATGTGTCTGCAATTCAAACTATAGAGGGGATGGAACTGTTTGTGTTGGTAAGCAGGGTTATTCATATTTATCTTTGAAGTGCCTTTCACTAAAATAGTTGTCTTTGCAGCAAGTGTAGATCAAGATCAGACTTCACAAAACCTATAGCCTGATCTTTGATCTACCTTGTCCGCTTTGCTTAAACACTATAGACAAAAGAAAGCCATGAATTTGCAATCATCTTGGTCTTATTCTAAAATGAAAATGTCTATTTGGTTTATTCTGCGCTAGAAGGGTTAAATAAATGTTTCTTGTACAACAGATAATATATTGAGAGTTTGCTTAACCAGGCAGTCCCGAGTTTCAACCTCCCTAAGGATTGGGTGGCTTTTGAAAAGGTTGAGGGAACTAAGGAGAGAATGCTGGCACCTAGTATTTTCCCTTTTTGCCAATTTTTTTTTTCTGTTCTATCAAAGACAAGATTTGAATAGTTAAGCCAGCCTTAATTTTTAAATGCTTTTGACAAGTCTAAAAGAGCAAGTCTGATGAAGGATTAAGACCAAGAAATACATTAAAAATTAATTTTTTTTATTTATATATTATCAAAAAAACCAGGAGAAAGTAAAATGGTGTTAACCCTTAAAGCACCGAATAAAACCAACAGAAATGACCATCCTAGAAATATGATCTGAATAATTGCAATTTCATAGTTAGTTTTGTCTACAGTGTTTCAGCAAAGCAGACAGTGTAGATCACAGCTCAGGCTGCGTGTTTTGTGCAGCCTGATCTTGATCTACACAAGCTGCAAAGGCAACTTTAGTTTATGAAAGGCACTGTAAGGGTTAAAATGAAATGCTCCAAGGGTCAGCAAAATTAATGCCAGGCAATTCCCAAAAGTTTTCATTCAAATGGAATGTTTAATTCTAGCCTTTCATGCAAAAGGAGTTGAGACATTCTATGTGAAAGGAGGTTTAATGCGTCTCCCTGTTGCATTATGCCAAGCAAGTCATCACATTTGTATGCATCCATAAAATTCATTTTGTCTGACAGCCGACTGCATCATGAGGTAGATTGAACCTTTTACATTCAGAAAAATGACCAATAGCAAAAACCTTCCACCCAGGTCAGCCTTCCAACTGTGCATGCTGACCTAGGTTCAAATCCTGTTACCCTTGTAGTTCACACTTTCAATATTTCCACTGATGCTACATACTTATTTACAAATGTAATGGACATTTTCCCTCAAAAATCAAATAATGCAGTGAAATAGCTATTTATGAAATTGTCTAAGCTTGAATTTCATTGGCTACAATAGCTCACACACATATTAAAGTTAACCCTAACCTCATAATCTTAAGTTTAAATGACCTTGGGGAAAAAGGCTTTTGAAAAACATGGTGGGATAAGGAGAAAATGCTTGTAAACAGCATTTTCTCCTTTTCCCAAAGTGTTTTCTACTCGATCATGGACAAATTTCCTCATTTGAATCATATTTAATTTATCAACTGCTTTGAACTTGAATGAGTCTAAACTTTTGCTGTTTGATAAAGACTTAAATTGTCGTTGAATGCTGTTGTAGCAATGGTGGTTGGGGATAACTACCTGCTGTTCTCCAGAGGGTATTCTCTTCACAAAGTGCCTTATAATCTCAATGGAGAGGACAAAGATGGGTCCAGAGTGCTTTATGTTCCTGGTAAGTCAAGTTTCAGCTTAACCCTTTACCAAATAGTCCAATTTTTTAATGATCCTGGGCCAAGCCCCGGTAGCTCAGTCGATAGTGTGCAGCTTGAGAACGGGGGGTAGCTGATTCGATCCCTGGCTTGGCCACTTTCTTTCTGAGGATTAATGATGGTCATTGTTACAGGATTTATATCTCTCTCACTGTTGACCTTTGTTTCAATAATGGTTGCGTGGGAGAGCAGCCAGTGGCTTGAAAAGAATATTGTGCGAAGTACTGGTAAAACAAACTCCAGGAAAGCATGGATAGGTGCACTGACCACCACAATATAACTGAAATAATATTGAAAACGATGCTAAACACCATACAAACAATCAGTCATCAATGATCGTGGGGAAGATGCTTTTGAAAACATTGTCTGAAAAGAAAAAAATGCTGGTAACCAGCATTTTCTTCTTTTCCACAATATTTTCTAACCTATTAAAGACAGATGTCTAAACTTGAGCCACACCAAATTTGTCATCTGCAAATGCTTTCAATTTAGTTGAGTCAGAATTTTTGTTGTCTGATAAAGAGAACATTTATCCCCACTTTTAAAAGCTTTGGACTCATTCCAGCTTTTCTATGCTGTTTTCTAGATGTTCTGAGAAGTATTTTAAGGATAGTAGGATAGTATCGGGTCAACAGTTAACTGGGTTGGAATGCCAACTTCCTTTGTGCAACTTTCTAAATGACAGTGACCAACTTTGGACCTTTCATTTGCTTCCCGTTAGGTCTTGCAAAGATTTCCAGGAAGCTTTCTTCAAGAAAAGTATTCGTCATTATGAGCAGTAGGATATATTTTAAACTATAAATAATATCTAGTTGATGAATGATAACTATTTGTTGCCAATAACTGAAAAAGTAAAATTTCACAAATCTTTTAAACATTAACATTAAATTTCCTTCATCTTCCGTGTATGATTTAGTAGATTTTCTACAAATAGGCTTTATGGCGATGGGTAAATAGAATTTGATAAAACACTAGATTACAGAACAATTTTTTTGTTTTGTTTAACAGATGAGCTTGCTATTGGGGTTGCCAGCGACTGCGCTGAACAACATTTTTACTGGACTGATGTTGCCAATGGACGTGTTTCTCGTGCAGGAATTGATGGTCTCGATCAAGAAGTGGTAGCTCAAGGTGGGGATTACATTTCTGTCAAAAATTTGTTGGAATTTTAAAACACAATAATTTGCCTGCTTGCATCTGATTGTTATTAATAGCCATTTTCTGTTCGAAAATTCATGTAAGCAGGTGTTATATATTTTTCTTTATTATATCATCATTTCTTCTCACTCAGGAAATTTTATCTACTCTTTTCAAAAGTTTAGACATGTTCAAATTCAAAGCATTTCCAGATGACAGCATATATGGCCTGCAACACGCTAAAAGGGGCATTAGGACATTTGGGTAAAGTGTCGTCTCGGATCAGCCTGCGCAGCCCGCGCAGGCCAATCCAAAACGACACTTTCCTTTTTTATGTAATTTTCTGTTTTGTACAAGTCTACTGTAGCACAAAATCTAATGTAGTCGTAAAGTGCCATCTCGGATTAGCCTGCGCAGACTGCGCAAGCTGATCCGAGACGACACTATACGCAAATGTCCGAATGCCCCTTTTCACGTGTTGCAAGCCATATATGGCTCAAAAATTGAAAATTGTTTTTGGAACAACAGAAAACATTGTGAGAAAAGGAGATAATGCTGCCATCTTTCTCAAGGTTGTTATAAGTCGATAGTGTGTGGTAAAGGGTTAAGCGAATTCAGATCAGGAACAATGTTTTTAAGAATCTTACATACATTCAAAGTTAACTCTTTACCAAATGACAATACTTGCCAAGAATGAAAGCATTTGCAAGCTACAAATGAAATTTGACTTAAAAATTAGAATTTATTTTTTAAATGGTAGGAAACACCAAGGGAAAAGGAGAAAATAATGGTTACTAGCATTTTTTCCTTTTTAGCTCATCTGAGCAAAGGTGAGCTTTTGTGATCGTGCTGTGTCTGGTCGTCCATTATCCGTCGTGTGTCGTCAGTCATGCGTCGTCCGTCATTCGTTGTCAACTTTTACCTTGTGTACGCTCTAGAGGCCACATTTTCAGGCCGATACTCATCAAACTTTGTCAGAATATTTGTCTATATGATATCTCGGAGGATTCTGAAAATGGGTTATATCAGGTCAAAAACTAGGTCAGATCATAAAAAACCTTGTGTACACTCTAGAGGCCACATTTTCAGTCCAAAACTCTTGAAAGTTGGTCAGAATGTTTGTCTTGATGATATCTCAGACGAGTTTGAAAATGGGTCATGTCAGGTCAAAAACTAGGTCACTATGTCAGATCCTGGAAAAACCTTGTGTACACTCTAGAGGCCACATTTTCAGTCCAAAGCTCTTGAAAGTTGGTGAATGTTTGTCTTGATGTTATCTCGGACAAGTTTGAAAATCGGTCATGTTAGATCAAAAACTACATGTAGGTCACTGGGTAAAACTTAAAAAAAACCTTGTGTACACTCTAGAGGCCACATTTTCAGTCCAAAACTCTTGAAAGTTGGTCAGAATGTTTGTCTTGATAGTATCTCAGACTAGTTTGAAAATGGGTCATGTCAGATCAAAACCTAGGTCACTATGTCAAATCTTAGAAAAACCTTGTGTATGCTCTAGAGGCCACATTTTCAGTCCAAAAGTCTTGAAAGTTGGTCAGAATGTTTGTCATAATGATATCTTAGATGTGTGTGAAAATGGGTCATGTCAGGTCAAAAACTAGGTAACTGGGTCAAATCTCAGAAAAACCTTGTGTACTTTCTAGAGGCTACACTTTTTAGGCAATACACATGAAACTTGGTCAGAATGTTTGTCTTGATGATTTCTTGGACTAGTTTGAAAATGGGTTATGTCAGGTCATAAACTAGATCACTGGGTCATATTTTACAAAAACCTTGTGTACCCTCTATAGGCCATATTTATGATCAGATACTCATGAAAGTGTGTCAGAATGTCATAAAAATATCCTGAATGAGTTTGGAAATGGGTCACATCGGGTCAAAAACTAGGTCACCAGGTCAAATCTAAAACAGCATTCGTAGATCTAGAGTCATCATTTTCTGTCCAGTACTTATGAAAATTATAATGTTTTTCTTGATGATCAATATGATGAAATTGAAAATTTAGTAAAAAAAACTAGGTCACCATATCAAATCTTGGAAAAACCTTGTGTACATCTAGAGGCCACATTTTCTATCCAATACTTAATGAAAGGTGGTCAGAATCTTTGTTTTGATAATATCTACAATGGGTATGTTTGGCTAAAAAGTAGGTCACTGAGAGAAATTCTAGAAAAAAGCTTGTGTACAAGCTATAGGCCAAATTTTCAGTCCAATAATTATGAAAGCTTGGTAGAATGTTTGTCATAATATCTTAAAAGAGATTGAAAATGGGTCATGTTTGGTCTAAAGACTCCGGTGAGCAACTTCAGGGCCATCATGGCCCTCTTGTTACACAATGTTTTCAATAATCCTGTTCCAGAAAGTAGATGATATTAAAGATTGTTTGGTAAAGAGATAATTGCTTTATCTATATTCTTTGTTTTTTTTGTACATTTTTGTCATTTACATGCCTTTTGAATCAGTTAAATTGAAACAGCTTTGCTTCTACGAGTGACTTTGAAACCAAGATAATCCACATTAATCAATGTTTAAGATTTTACCGAGTAAAAGTATAGACCTGTTCTATCTGAAAGCATATGCAAAAAAGACAGATTGAGTTGGTCCTAAATGATGAATTTTGTCTATGAAAGGGTAAAAAATAATGTGGAAAAAGTGCTGGTTACCAGCAGTTCTCATTTTCCCACACTGTTTGGTAAAGGGTCAATACATGAATGCTATATCCTATAATAAGGTTGACGAGTAAAGAAATGGAAACTTCTTGCCAATTTTACAGGTTTTCAGTCACCAGAGGGCATTGCCATTGACTTCTTGTCTAGAAATATGTATGTGACTGACTCTGGATTAGACGTCATTGCTGTTGCCAATCTGAACGGAACTTACAAGAAAACCCTGATCTCAGAGAACTTGGACGACCCCAGGGCTATTGTGTTGGATCCACAGAGAGGGTTGGTAGCTTTAAACTCTCGGCAAAATTTAAAATTCATCGAATTTGAAAACAGTTTGTCGACAACAAAGCAAATGTGCTGCACTGCTTGGATTTGCTTCTGAAACAATAGAAAATATAAAGGGAAAAAGGGAAAATACTGGTTTGATAATACCATTTTATCTGTTTCCTAAAATGTTTCCAATAGCTGTCTTCTTTAGTGTCATGAAAGCTTGATTAAATTTAAAATTTGTCTGTGTTGCCTTTGCAAGAGACAAATGTGACGCAAATGGTGGGATCAATCTTTGGAAGGGTAGAAAGCATTGTTAGAAAAGGTGCAAATGCTTCTGACCAGTACTCATCCTTACCAGCAATGTTCTCAAATGCTGTCTTCTATAATATGTTCATTACAAATTGGACTGAATTGGTAGAACAGAAAGCAAAGTTTACTTTACATTTTTAGAGTCATGTATTGGACAGACTGGTACAGAAGCAACCCGACCATAGAGAAGGCCAACATGGATGGAAGTGACCGGCAAGTGTTTGTAGACACAGACTTAGGGCTGCCAAATGGCTTGACCATGGATCCCTATACCCAGCAGATTTGCTGGGGAGATGCTGGTAATGCAACTTTTTAGCTCTACTGGCCAAAGGCAAGCAGGCTAATGTCATGGCCTGGTGTCCATCCGTCAGTGCATTAACTTTTATTTCAAAACATCTTCTCTGAAACTACCCATCCAAATTGGATGAAACTTCACAGAAATGATCCTGGCATGGTCCTCTTCAGAATTTCGTGAAAGAATTTGATTCCTTGAAAAACTCTGGTTCCCATGGCAACAAAACCGAAAACTATTGAAAATCTTTGAAAATCATCTGTCTGAAACCACAAGGCCCAGGGCTACCAAATTTGACTTGTAGCTTTATTTAATGGACCTCTAACAAGTTTCTTCATATTATAGCCCTGGGGTCAAAATTTATCCCATCCAGGGGATGACAAGTTTAATATGGGCTTATACAAGAAATTCAATTTTAAATAGTAATCAAGGGAAATAACTCCTGTTATAAGAGATAAAGTTTGTTACTATTTGCCTCCCTTTGAATATCAAACTGCAGCAATGATTGGTTTTAGGTATTCAAGTTTTTTGGATAGAAAATGTTCTTTTTCAGGGAGAATGATTTATTTTGATGGTAATAGTTATGTTCACATGAGTGGAGTATTGAATTTAAAGTAAGAGTTATATCAATTAGGTTTTTATTTTTTCAGAATTTTACCTTTCAAGGCAATGAATAAAACTGCTTGTACTCACTGACATTATCTTTGCACTTAAAAAAAAAATGACTTTTTTTTTGTGGGGGGCAGTGGGAAGCGTACATTTTCCGAGTAAGTTTATTACCATGCAGACTTTTTATCCTCTTTGTCTCTGTCAGTGCCAGTTAAGTGCATATGTTAATTTTACTCTTTAAGGAACTACAAAATTTTTAATGGGCCAAGTTAAAAACTATCGCAAAAGACGAATGTATCTTAAATGATTATTTCTGTCTTTGATAGGGTAGGAAACATGGTGGAAAAAGGAGAAAATACTGGCTGACAACATGATGTCCCTTTTCCGAAATGTTTTCGAAAGCCTTCTCTTTCAGGGTCATTAACACTTTGTGTAGTAAAGGGTTAAAAAGCCAGTGGCCACCATGGCCCTCTTGATTTTGTTTATCAAGGAGTGAACTCATTCCTACACACACACACAATTTTTAAAGACCCTGACAGAAAAGACCTTTGAAAATATAATGGGAAAAGGAGAAATTGCTGGTAACCAGAATTAAATTTACTCATTTTCCCACATTTTCTACCTTTTGAAAGACAAACCCAATCAATTGATTCACATCTGATTTGTTGTCTGAAAATGCTGTCAGTTTGGACATGTGCAAAATTTTGCTGTGTAGTAAAGAGTGAAACAAACTAGTTTAAAACATGTCATACTTTTGGTGTATTTTCATTGGGAGACTGTACTTTCCTGGTAGAGTGTTAATCTTTAACATTAAACATTCTTGGTTTGAATCTTGTGATTGAGGAAGGAGGCCAGGTCATCCTTTGGAATAATGCACATGTTGGCAGGATACAGTTAAGGGCCCATGTGCAGTCTAAGATATACTCTGTCTTATTCTAGATCGATAAAGTAACATAACTTCTAACTGACTAAACCATTTGGTTTAGCCATCAATTTGGGTTAGCCAATCAAAATTTGCATCACTTTTCAATTTAGAAAGTTTGTTAGACATAGGCTAAGAATAGTCTTAAGAAAGGTGGGTAAATACAGACCCATGATGCAATTGTCACGAGTGATGGGTATGTATGAGTTGAAGATGTTTTTAAGTTAGTAGGTTTGCCATTAACCCTTAACCACACAATCCTGACCCTCAGGAAGAGGCCTTTTGAAAACATTGTAGGAAAAGGAGAAAATGCTGGTAACCAGCATTTTCTGCTTTTCCCACAATGTTTTCTACCCTATCAAAAGACAGAAATCATCACTTACGCTACAGTTATTTTGTTGTCTGCAAAATTTTTTCAATTTGGACCAGTCCAAAAGTTTGTCGTTTGGTGAAGAGCTAAGTGTACTGGATAGAGTTATTGAAATAATCCAGACATGGCATAAAATGTTAAACCATTTCCAAAAGAATAGACCCATGTTGTAACAATCCTGAGGAAGAGGCCTTTTGCAAACATGATGGGGACACTGGGGTAAAGAGAGAAAATACTGGTAACCAGTATTATCTCATTTTCCCACAATATTTTCTTCAGTTACAAGATCAAATCTCATTATCAGAAGGAGGTACATTTATGTTTTGTCCTCAGCAAATATTTGAAACTTTTGTACAAGTCTGAAATCTTATTGTCTGTTAACTCTTAAAAGAAAGTTACCAAATGACAAAATTTTAGACTTGTCAAAATTGAAAGCATTTGCAGACATCATATTAGTGGTTGATAAAATGACTAGCATTGTTTTTTGATAGGGTAGAAAACATTGCGGGAAAAGGAGAAAATGCTGGTTACCAGCATTTTCTCCTTTTCCCACAATTTTTTCAAAGCTTGCCCTGTCGGGGTGATTAAAAGTTGGGATTGTAAGGTAAAGGGTTAAAAAGTTACCGGTAATATGTAAAACAGTATCTTTAATATTTACTTATTTACTTTAATATTTTCTTTGTCCTACAGGTGTGAATCACATAGAATGTATTAGATCGGATGGTGTTGGTCGCCGTGTTATCACAGAGGAAGCGCCCTATCCATTTGATGTCACCATGTATGGAAGTGCCATCTATTGGTCTGATTGGACAATGTAAGTATTTACCAATAAGTTTGGAAGACCACCTCAATGGACTTGCGTATGTGCACAGTGTAGATTATGCTATCATAAATCGAAACCATTTAACCGATTACCAAATAATACCAAGTTTTAATGACCCTGATGAAGATGGTTTTTGAAAACATTGTAGGAAAAGGAAAAATGCTCTTAAGCAGCATTTTCTTCTCTTCGCACAGAATTTTCTAACCTAGCAAAGCCATCTAAACTACATTTTTTTGTCGTCTGCAAATGTATTCAATTCGATTGTGTCCAACATTTTTTCATTTGAACCAACAGCCCCAAATTTTAATAACCCTGATGAAGTATGCTCTTGATAACATTATGGAAAAAGAAGAAAATGTGGGTAACCAGTTTTTTCTTGTTTTCCCACCATGTTTCTCGCTGTTTAAAGACCAATCTCATTTTGAGTTTGTCATTTGGACATTTCCAGCTGGTTCTCAATGCTGTAGAAAAGAAACAGATTTATCTATATATATGAGTCAAAAGAGAGGAGTTTAATTAATCACATCCAGTTTTGGGCTTTTGAGCTCACCTGAGCACAAAGTGCTCAAGGTGAGCTTTTATGATTATGCTGTGTCCGTTGTGCATTGTCAACTTTTAGCTCTTGTACACTATAGAGGCCACAATCTCAGTCCGATACTTATGAAACTTGGTCAGAATGTTTGTCTTAATGATATCTCAGACGAGTTTGAAAGTGGGTCATGTCAGGTCAAAAACTAGGTCACTAGGTCCAATCCTTGAAAAACCTTGTGTACACTCTAGAGGCCACATTTTGATTCCCATGCTCTTGAAAGTTAGTCAATATGTTTGTCCTGATGATATCTCGGAGGAGTTTGAAAATAGGTCATGTCAGATCAAAAACTAGGTTACAAGGTCAAAGCTTAGAAAAAACTTGTGTAAGTTCTAGAGGCCACATTTCTGTCCAATGCTCGAGAAAGTTGGTCAGAATATTTGTCTTGATGATATCTCAGTGGAGTTTGAAAATGGGTCATGTCAGGTCAAAAACAAGGTCACTAGATCAAATCTAAAAAAAAACTTGTGTACGCTCTAGAAGCCAAATTTTCAGTAAAGTACTAATGAAAACTCATTAGAATTTTTGTCATGATTTCTCGGAAGAGACTGGAAATTGGTCATGTATGGTCAAGAGGCTAAGGTGAGCGACTTCAGGGCCATCAAGGCCCTTTTGTTTGTTGTTCATATAGCAGAGGCCACTTTTGAAATTACTGTGGGAAAGTTATTCATGCAGTCGACCTGAATTGTTATTCACTGTAAATGATTTACAAGGATATTTTCTAAGTTGATACATAGTGAAAATAATTTACATGGAGATTTCCTGAGTTGGGTAATGTGAAAAAGTTCAGGAAGTTTAGAGTAGAATGCCAGCAAAGTTCCATTTTGTGGGTGTGGTTTGGTGATCGGGCATTTCAAATTTCATATTTCAGCCAAGGAGTGCCAAGTATTGATTTTAATGGAGGTGAGGTCAAGGATGCATTGCCACTTCCTGTAGGTGGAAACGGTCGTTTATATGGCATTACATCTGTCGGAGAGTTCTGTCCAAGAGGTATGTGATTCTGTAACATCCTAATTATATTTTTGCACTGACTTTTCACTTATTGGGATTCATTATTTCAAGCATGGTCTAGCAAAAGGGGTTTAATGTATGCATTGTACCAAGCAAGCCATCATATAATTGTAGATTTATAGAATCAACTTTGTCTAACAGCCAACATAAGAATGAGGTAGGTTGGTGCTTGGACATACAGATGATTTACCAACAGCAAAAAGGTTTGTCACAGGTCAGCCTGTCCGGACTTCACAGGCTGACATGAGTCAAAACTGAAACATTGTTTTGATGATGGTTATATTGGAAAGCAACCAGTGGCTTGGAAACCCGAGAAACTCGTGAAAGGAGCTCTTACCACCATAAAATAATAACATTTAAAATGGCATTAAACACAAAACAAGTAGACTGAATGCAGTGAATGAGAGTTCAGTCATTCAGTGCTATAGGCAAAAACAGGGGCTTTTCTGGATGGGGGAGATCAAGACCAGACTGCACAGAACATACAGTCTGATTGTACAGAACATGCAGTCTGATCTTAGATCTATACCATCTGATTGTCTAGTCAAGCCTATAGGATAAGAATCTTTTTAGTGGATTGTATTTTCAGCTGAGGAAAGGGGTTTAGTACATCTGTTTGGTACTGAAAGAGTACAGTAAAGCAGTTACAACACTTTTGGGATGTATAATGTTACACGTAGGAATTTTACAAGCACAGAAATTGTGAAAGTATGAACACCAGAGATAATTTTATGAACACTAGATATAATTGTAAGAACACCAGAGAGAATTGTATGGACACAAGAGATAATAATTATTGTACCAATTATAGAGATATAATTTTACTGGCAACAATAGAGATATAATTGTATGAACACCATAGAAAATTGTATGAACACTAAAGATAAGAGTATGGACACAAGATATACAATCTTATTAAACTTTCAGTGTGACATTGGAAATACCACAGTAACTGTAACCCATATTCTGCCAATTTTCTACCATTTATACATTCGTGAAAGTATATGTCATTTAGAGTATTGACATTTCTTTTGGATTATTTAACTGAAGCAGCAAATGAGGAAGCAGATATTTTAGACTGATATTGAAGCTCAAGACATATTGTATGTCCAGGGTGAACATTGTCTACTCTTTTTGCAAAATACCAGACATGGGGTAACATAATCAGTAATTTAATCGATTATTAATCGATTAACAATTCCCAATAATCATGAATTAATCGATTAAGTAGCTTTTTTGTGATTAATGATTAATAATTTAATCAATTATTGGTGAAAAAATGGCAGTAATCATGATTATTTTATGATTACTTTATGATTAATTTGGTTCTATGGGTCTGAAACTTGGTCTTTAAAGTAAGGTGGACATGCAGATAAATCATACCTATTGCCTATTCACACCTAATCATGGCAGTAAATAGCCAAAGGGCATGTTGTGTTATGATTGCACCAATCATGGAAATTTAACACATATTTGGGTTTTATTGCAGGGGATTAAGAGATAATTGCCTTTAAACCCTGAGAGCCCTGTTTAACAATTGGAAAATGTTTTAAAGTACAACAGTGAGATTGCTCACTCATTATTTTCTCACAATCAATTCATGTGAAATCTAGTACAACTAACACACAGCAGTTTGTTTAGTTGTTCATAAAGGACTTAAATGAACATGTCTAAAGTTAATATCAAGGAATATTTTAAATTTCCGGATGATGCCCCAGAGTCTGGGACAGTAAAAGCACAATGTTTGCTTTGCAATTTTACAATATCCATTTTCCATTCCCTCTACCTCAGCCCCAGTTGAAAGGATATTTAGTATTGCTGGAAAGACATTCAGACCAGATAGATGTCGTCCTGGAGACACTGTTTTTGAACATTTAATGAATATCAAATGAAACAAATGAGCGTTCTGAGACATTGAACATGTGATAAGTAAATTTCATTTTTGATAGCACATTTGATATTTGACTCTTTGTGTTAGTAAAGCTTTTGTAATTACATGGATATAATGTATGATAAGACAATAAAATACTGTTTTCACTTTATCACTATTTTTGTTTCAACAAAACCCTTTATCTATGATTAATTGATTAATAATCGATTACTCACTCAAAATTAACGATTACTAATCGATTAATGAGTTTTTTTTTTCCTAAAAATAATTTAATCAATTAATAATCGTTGGTGCAATAATCATTAATTTAATCGATTGCTTTTTCAAATAATCAACCCCATGTCTGCAAAATACGCCCATAATTATTCTCATGAATATAGTAGGATAGAATTTGAAAGTTACATACTTATTATTCTCTTTTCAGTAACCAATGCATGTTACCGCAGTAATGGCAAATGTAGATACCTCTGTTTGCCCACACCAAATGGTGGAAGGACATGCGCATGTCCAGATGACATTGATGATGTCACCTGCTCCGAAATTGGCACTTTGAACAGGAAGTAGATCTGCTGATAGAGAATTTCAAAGAAACTTTTTCTTGTGTAAATGTACTTTTTTCATTTGTTTTTTTTTTTTGTAATTCTGAAATACTCAACTGTGTACATATATTTCACTCTTTACCACACAGGCAAAATACAGACTTTTTTACATGAATATTCCAAAGTGTAAGCATTGGTAGATGACAATATTAATGTGACTCAAATGTTAGAATTTGTCTGTGATACGGTAGAAACATTGTTGGAAAAGGAGAAAATGCAACAATATTTTCTGTCCGAACAACACAACTCCTTTCATTTGAAGCACATCTTATTTGTCATCTTTAAATGCTTCTGATTTAGACTAGTCTGATTTTATATTGTTCATTGCAGAGTTAAAGCAGTTTCAGATTTTATCATGATATGTTTTAAAATCCTTCTAGTGTTGAGGCATCTATAGATGTTTGTGTGAGGAAAAAGTTTTACCCTTTATTACACAATTCCGAGTTTTAATGACCCTGTCAAAGAATTCTGTTGAAACCATTGTGGGAAAAGGAGAAAATGCTGGTAAACAGCATTTTCTCTTTTTCCAATAATGTTTCCTACTCTTTCACAGCCAAATCCCATAATTCCATCCTCATTGAAATTGTCATCTGTGAATGCTTTTGATTTGGTCAACTCCAAATTTTTGTGGCTTGGCAAAAAGCTAAAGTATAATGTATTAAAGCATGTCATCAGGCAAAATGAAAGCCTTTGCTATTGCAGTGTTTTGAAAATTTTAACTCCTTCTCTGCCATAGATGAAACCAGGGACGTTTTTGGACACAGGGTATAGATCAAGATCAGACTGCACAGTACCTGCAATCTTATACTGGATCGACTGGGTCTGCTTGTATAGTCAAGCCAATAAGACAATGTTCTGTCTGAGTCTGGGTTGTACTTTATTCATCGAACAAGCTCCAGTTTATCTCTTTCACTACTGAATAAATGACTGCATTTTCACAAAGGCTAAAAATACATTTTCCTCTGCAAGATCAAGAGAAAGTTCGGTCATAATCTTGTGGACAGTGTAGATCAGACTGCACATTCTGTGCAGTCTGATCTTGATCTACATTGTCCACAAAGGCTTCTGGTGTTATCTATGGTACGGAAAGAGATATACATTTTGTGCTGATATAGTTACATGATGGGATATGTCTTATACACAGCAAATCCACTGTTTCATGATGTCATCATTTGGAGGGTATTGACTCTTTACCAGACAGGCAAATTTTGGATTCTTCAAAAATGTAACCATTTACAGATGACAACGTAAATATAGCTTTAATGAAAATGATACGATTTTTTATGACAGGGTTAAAAACTTAGTGGAAAATGGAGAAAATACTGATTACCAGCATTTTGTTCTTTTTCTACCATGATTTCAAATATCTCTGATCTCAGGAGCTGTTAAAACAAGGGTTTGTTTGGTACAGGGATAAACCTTTTTTGTGACAGTTCTAGTAATATGAGAAGAAATCCAGAACTTTTGATAGAGTATAAGTTATAGTTTGTCATGCTGTACATTTTTGCCCTGTTTTTAACATGTTCAAATTTGCTTTTATGTTCTCTTAATCCTTAGGTCGCTATGCGCGACTCACTTACCTTTTGCGGACAGTGTAGATCAAGATTAGACTGCACAGAACATGCAGTCTGATCTTGGATCTACACTGTCTGATAAGGATATATTATTCCCCAAAACATAACTTTGAAATAGCAATATTTTGGTTTTTACTATCGTATCGAAAATTTCATTTTAGTTATTTAGCAGGATAAGGGTTAATGTCTGTTTCTTTACACTGCCTTGTAGATTACGTATTATTATCCCCCGCCGAAGGCGGAGGGATATAGTTTTAGCGTTGTCCATCCATCCGTCCGTCTGTCCGTTCGTCCATGTGTCTGTCCGGGAGAATATCTCCAATACCATTTGACGGAATTTCGTGAAACTTGATACATGTGTACAATAACCCATTCCACCGATACACTCTTTGTTATTTTTTGATTCGATGAAAAATGGCCGACTGGGAGTGATTTTAACTTACACAGTCAAGTAAATTTTTCAGCGGGGGATATCATTTCAATGAAATTGCTTGTTTTTAATTGTATCATTTGCATATTTTAGACTTTGTATACATGTTACTGTGTTATAATATTGCTTTATATCTTGCCTGTAGAACATAACCTCCTGAGCTCTTTACCAAGCAAAAAAATTTTAGACTTGGTCCAAATTGAAAGCATTGGCTGATAACAAAATAATTGTGTCTTAGAAGATTGAAATTTGTTTTGGAAGGGTAGAAAACATTGTGGGGAAAAGGAGAAAATGCTGGTTACCAGCATTTTCTCCTTTTCCTACAATGTTTTAAAAAGCCTTCTCTGTCAGATTCGTTAAAACTCAGGATGGTGTGGTGAAGGTTTCGAGAAATTTGCAGCTGGTGACTTTGAAAAAAAAATTATCCAAAAGACGAATAATCAATGGGACTGAACCTTTTAGTTAGGAATCAAAGGCTCTCATGACCCTAAAAGAAGACTTCTGGAAACATTAATAGAAAACACAAAGATGCTTTTTAGCTCACCTGCGCACGAAGTGCTCATAGTGAGCTTTTGTGATCGTGCTGTGTCCGGCGTCCATCGTGCATTGTGCGTCGTGCGTCGTCAACTTTTACCTTGTGTACGCTCTAGAGGCTACATTTTCAGTCCTATACTCATGAAACTTGGTCAGAATGTTTGTCTCAATAAAATCTCGGACGAGTCCGAAAATGGGTCATGTCAGGTCAAAAACTAGGTCACTAGGTCAATCTTAGAAAAATCTTGTGTACGCTCTAGAGGCCACATTTTCTGTCCAATACTCCTGAAAGTTGGTCAGAATGTTTGTCTTGATGATATCTCGGACGAGTTCGAAAATGGGTCATGTCGGGTCAAAAACTAGGTCACTAGGTCAAATCTAAGAAAAACCTTGTGTACGCTCTAGAGGTCACATTTTCAGTGTGATACCCATGAAACTTGGTCAGAATGTTTGCCTCGATGATATCTCGGACTAGTTTGAAAATAGGTCATGTTGGGTTAAAAACTAGGTCACTAGGTCAAATCTTAGAAAAACCTTGTGTACGCTCTAGAGGCCACATTTTCTGTCCAATACTCCTGAAAGTTGGTCAGAATGTTTGTCTTGATGATATCTCGGACGAGTTCGAAAATGGGCCATGTTGGGTCAAAAACTAGGTCACCAGGTCAAATCTTAGAAAAACCTTGTGTACGCTCTAGAGGCAATATTTTGAGTCCAATACTCCTGAAAGTTGGTCAGAATGTTTGTCTTAATGATATCTCAGACGAGTTGGAAAATGGGCCATGTTGGGTCAAAAACTAGGTCACCAGGTCAAATCTTAGAAAAGCCTTGTGTACGCTGTAGAGGCCACATTTTCTGTCCAATACTCTTGAAAGTTGGTCAGAATGTTTGTCTTGATGATATCTCTCACAAATTTGAAAACGGCCCATGTTGGATAAAAAAATAGGTCACTAGGTCAAATCTTAGAAAAGCCTTGTGTACGCTGTAGAGGCCACATTTTCAGTCCAAAACTCTTGAAAGTTGTTCAGAATGTTTGTCTTGATGATATCTCTCACAGATTTGAAAACGGGCCATGTTGGGTCAAAAACTAGGTCACTAGGTCAAATCTTTGAAAAACCTTGTGTATGCTCAAGAAGCCACATTTTCAGTCCAATGCTCTTTAAAGTTGGTCAGAATGTTTGTCATGATGATAGCTTGGATGAGTTTGAAGATGGGTCATGTCAGGTCAAAAACTAGGTCACCAGGTAAAATCTTAGAAAAACCTTATGTAAGCTCTAGAGGCCACATTTTCGGTCCAATAATCTTGAAAGTTGGTCAGAATGTTTGTCTTGATGATATCTCTTATAAAATTGAAAACGGGCCATGTTGGGTCAAAAACTAGGTCACTAGGTCAAATCTTAAAAAAAGCTTGTGTATGCTCCAGAAGCCACATTTTCAGTCCAATACTCTTGAAATTTGGTCAGAATAGTTGTCTTGATAATATCGCAGACGAGTTCGAAAGTGGGCCATGTGGGGTTAAAAACTAGGTCACTAGGTCAAATCTTTGAAAAACCTTGTGTACGCTCCAGAAGCCACATTTTCAGTCCAGTGCTCTTTAAAGTTGGTTAGACTGTCATGATGATAGCTTGGATGAGTTTGAAGATGGGTCATGTCAGGTCAAAAACTAGGTCACCAGGTCAAATCTCAGAAAAACCTTATGTAAGCTCTAGAGGCCACATTTTCAGTCCAATAATCTTGAAATTTGGTCAGAATATTTATCTTGATAATTTCTTAGACTAGTATGAAAATGGGTCATGTTTGTTAAAAAACTAGGTCACAAGGTCAAATATCGGAAAAACCTTTTGTACTATAATTACAGTCCAATATTCTTTGAACTTTTGTTAGAATGTTTGTCTTGATGATATCTTGCATGAGTTTGAAAATGGGTCACGTGGAATAAAAACTAGGTCACCAAGTTTCATCCTTGAAAAACCATGTGTACGCTCTAGAGACCACATTTTCAGTCCAATAATCTTGAAATTTGCTTTGAATGTTTGTCTTGATAATATCTTAGACTAGTATGAATATGGGTCATGTTGGATAAAAAACCAGGTCACTAGGTCAAATCTCGGAAAAACCTTTTATACACCCTACAGGCCACATTTTCTCTCAAATACTCACGAAAGGTTGTTGGAATATATGTCTGGATAATTTCTTAATGTTAAGTAGGCCGCTGAGACAAATTCTAGAAAAAGCTTGTGTGCACTCTAGAGGCCATATTTTAAGCCCAATACTAATGAGTGTTTGTCAGAGTGTTTGTCTTAATATCTCTGAAGAGATTGGAAATGGGTCATGTTTGATCAAAAGGCTCAGGTGAGCGACTTCAGGGCCATCATGGCCCTCTTGTTTACTTTCCCCACAATCCAACAAAGTTTACTACTCGAAGAAAATGCCTTGATTTGACACACATGATTTGTAGCTAGCAAAATGCTGTCATCTAACTCTTTACCACACAATCCCGCATTTAAATGCCCTTGAGGAAGAAGACTTTTGAAAAGATTGTGGGAAGAGGAGAAAATGCTTGAAACCAGCATTTTCTCCTTTTCCCATATTTTTTTCTAACCTTTCTAAGACAAATTCTGTCTCTTGAGCAGCATTTAATTTGTAGTCCAACTGACGGCCAGAAGGTGACAATGTGGGGGTGAAAATGCAAGCAAATTAAATTCATGTCATTTAAAAGTATGGTTATTATCATAGATCTGACAGAGTATTACAGTACTGTTTGTCAGTTCTAGCTGCGAGCAGAAAAATTAATTACAAAGCTAGAATTAAAGTTCTACTGCAATGTCTTTAAAAGTGTTCAGCTGCAATCCCTTTGCAAATACAGAAAGTTTCAGATTAAAGTTATAATTGTAGTGATGAAGGATCCAAGATCATAGACTTTTTGTTTTGAGCAGTCCAATCTTGATCAATGCTATTTCAATAATCAAGGGAAATAACTCCTCTTTCCTTGTAATGATCAGGGAAAATAAATTCTCCTTTCTATGACAATTCTGTTATTATTTGTCTCCCTTGATTTTCATATTACACTATATGGTATTGTCATTTAACACTTTTATAAACAATCCTGCGCTTAAATGAACCTGAGGAAAACTGCTTTTGAATTCATTGTGGGTAGAGGAGAAAATATTGGTTACCAGCATTTTTTCCTTTTCCCAGGATGTTTGCAAAAGTTTCTTATTTCTTCACACTGCTTTTTACCTGTTGAATTCTATCACTTGAGCCACATTGAATTTGTCCATTGCTTTCAATATAGACAGATCTATTATATTCTCAGCTGTAAAAGTGTTGAGACCACAATGTCATATCAGTTTAGAGACCATCTTACTATACGGAGAGAATTAAAAAACTCAGCACTGTATCAAATGAGCAGAGGTGAAGTAAAGGAAGTGATGAATATGGTGGCATATTTCTGCCACGAGATACGAGATAGCTATCATGATAATTTTACAAAATTATCGCAATAAATTAAAGTTTCCTGGAAATTTTATCGAGATAGTGAAAAGTTTCCTGAAAAAAATATCACGATAAACTTAATATTTTAACGCAAAATTTCTCAATCGTGCACGAAGCTGACATGCAAGATAAAATTATCGTGATAGTTCTACCTGTTTCTCGATATCTATAAATAGAAAATTTATCATTTGGATGAACTCGGTAGTTTTTGACTTCACAAGATTGCAGTAAGTAAAAGTTCGAATAATTAATAATTGTAGCTTAATTGGTAAATTATGACAAGACTCGAAATGAACAGAAGTCTGTAAAATCACAAAGACGACTCGAAATGCCTCCTACGAACACTTTAGAACTATTCAGGGAAAAGAAGAATTCATAAGGTTGTAGACGAAGATGTTCCGGAACCGTATCTAATTATAGATACCGTGAATGTCAGTTATGGGCACGAAAGCAAACAAAATCATGATAACAGGTAGAATTATCGCGATATTTTTACCGTGAAAAGTTTTACTATCTAGATAATTTTTCCAGGAAACTTTGTTTTATCACGATAGTTTTCTAAAATTATCATGATAGCTATCTCGTATCTCGCGGCAGAAATATGCCACCATAGATGAAGGATCCATGATCATAGACTTTGTTTTGAGCCGTCCAATCTTGATCAATGTCATCCAATAATCAAGGGAAATAACTCCTTCTTTACTTGTAATCATCAGGGAAAATAACTTGTCCTTTCTATGACAATTCTGTTATTATTTGTCTCCCTTGATTTTCATATTGCACTATATAACGTAGTTGGTACTTTCAGTTCCTGTTTTACTGAACCCAGGGAAAACTGCTTTTAAATACATTGTGGGTAAAGGAGAAAATGCTGGTAACCAGCATTTTCTCCTATTACCACAAGGTTTTTTACTATTTCACAGACAAATCCCATAATATGAGCCAAATTTCATTTGTCGTCTGCAAATGCTTTTAGTTGGGATGAGTCTGAAATTTGGTTGTTAGTCTTCCCGAGACACTGAAACCTTCCAATTAATTTATCTAGCTCTCTGGAGCTTATAAAGAAAAAAGTAAATTAGTTCATAAAGAAAAAATGGCCCTGTGTTCATAGCTGTGTTATAGAATAAGTTATAGTATTTACATTTGTAGACTAGCTTTGTGTTCGTGTACAATGTGAAAAATAAAATTACTGTAATGAACTACCATTAGTGGTTTTGTCCTGCGTTTTTTTTTTTTTTTTCCAGAGCACTGAAAATACATGTACAAGTGCACCATGTCACCTTTTTGCCCATTTCCTGTGATTTTCAAAGGCAATTGAGTAGGCTTTTGACATCTTAGTGAAAGGAGAAATTGCTGGCTACCGGCATTTTCTCCTTTTCCCACGATGTTTTCAAAAGCCTCTTTTTTTTCTCATTGCTTTTTACATTTTAAATTTTATCACTTGACCCACACTGAATTTGTCCATTGCTTTCAGTACGAACAGTTCTAGATCTATTGTATTGTCATCTGTAAAAGTATTCAGACCACAATGTCATATCAGTTTAAAGATCATCTTCCTATACCGAGCGATTTTAAAAAGGCAACACTAACTCAAATTAGCAGAGGGAGAATATGTATATATCGCTTCAGAATAAAAGATTATATTCTGAAATGTAAACAGTTAAGCTTTTTATAGGCAACCATTTCATTTGAATACAATTCCGTTTTTTGGGAGTAATTCAACTGATCAAAAAAGAACATTTTAATATCCTTCAACAGGTAACAATAAAAGTTTCTTTAAATCAAACTTGAGTCCATAGAGAAGTCAAAAGTAAGTACAATTAATCAAAAAGCTTAATAGAACCTAGGTACAGAGTATGACCATATCTTGCTCTAATAAGTGCGTCACAATATCTTCTCATTGCAGCCCATTCTTGCTGGAGAGCGACCTAAGTTGATAGAGTGTATGTTGTTCTATGTTTCTTCTTTCCTGACTCATCTCAGACATGCTCAATAGGGCTGAAGTCCGGGCTGGCCACGGCAGGACATTCAAGGCATTTTGACGCAGGAAGTCGACAGTACTTGACTTGTGCTGTGTGGGGTCTTGCATTGTCGTATTGAAAAACATTGTGGGCATTGTTGCGCATAAAAGGGATAATTACTCCCCCGGGTATGTCTTCTCTGTACCCCACAGCATTTACTCGGCCCCAGAATAGGTGCAAATGCATGTTATAGTTGGCACTTATGTCTGCCCATACCATCACTCCATGACCACCCCATCTGCCAGCTTCCTGAACGCAAAGCGTTCACCTCTACCCCACCATACTCAACGTCTACCACCTGAAAAGTTCAGATTGAATTTACTCTTGTCACTGAACAGTACATTTGGTCATTGTGGTAAGATCCATTGTCAGTGCATAGATCTGGTTCAGTTAGATGCCCACCAAAGTTGTGCATGCCTACGCCTTAGACGTAAAATTAGAACCAATGTCGGGTTGTTGCAGTTAGTCGTCTCCTGATGGTATGTACATTAAAGAGTTTGTTGTGAGAGCCTCTGCTTTCTGCAGCTGTAGAACTGGCTGGTCGAAACCTGTCACCAAGATGTCCTGGTTTGGTGTTGTTATTCTTGGCAAATGGTGAGCGCGTCCAGTTTGACGGTAAGGCTGTTGCAGTCTCAATATTGGTGAGTGGTGAATTTTAAACATATAGGAAACTGCCACAAATGACATTCTGGCTTTTAGCAGTCCTAATGCCTTGTTACGTTGTTCAATCAAGAGCCTTGGCATTTCAAAACGGGTAAGATGATTTCTAAACCTCCTGATGAGTTAATATATAATTTATGTATACTATATGGTAATCTTAGTTATGTTTTTACCGGCAGCCCTGTACCATGCAATCCCGAGTTTTAACGACCATGTAAAGGTTTTTAACAATTTTGTTGGAAAAAGAGAAAATGTAACAAGTAATTCTCCCCTTTTCATACAGTGTTTTCTACCCTTTGAAATCGAAAGTTAGTTTTTTAAATAATAGTTAATTTGATGTCTGCTAATGCTCTCAATTTGGTCAGTGCTAAAATTTTTCGTTTGATAATGGGTTACTAAACAAAAACGTTTATTAAAATATTCGCAATGTCAAATGTTTATAATAAAATCATGATAATATAGAATAAAGTAATAACGAAATATATTTTCGGCACAGAATTAAAAAAAGATAATTAAAAAGCCAAATGCAAAATATGTCAAATACAAGTCACTTATATTTTTAGCCAATGCAAAATCGTCAAATACAAGTCACTTAATTTTTTTAGTTCCTCCAACATACTTGCTTCTCTCTCTCTCCCTCTCTCTCTCTCTCTCTCTCTCATACACACGCACGCATGCACACACTGACTCTCACATGCACACATTTGTTACGCCTATTTTAGGCGTACTTTAATGTTGGACTTAGAAATTTCCGTGCCAGGAAACAGATGGTACAAAGTCGCAGAAAGCGCACAAAACCTAGCCATTGGAAGAAACCTAACATTAATTTATTTTTATAAAATTCATATCATCAAAAAGTATGGGATACTGGCTGCTAGAATGTATCAGAGAAAATTTTCAAACTTGTCATAAAAAGTATGTAATTAAGAGTCAAAGTCGAGGAGTAAGCGTTTTCTTTGCATTTTCAAACCCGATTATAAGGACCATATAAGAAACAATGGCAAGATATATATATCGCGATTTGGAAGAAAGAAGGGATTTATTTATTTGGATGAAATTTATACCACTTCAAAGAGCACAAAATGGGGAGTGCAAATATATGAGAGAAAATTTTGACACTTAATTTTAAAATAAGAATTTTGGGGGTTAAATATAAAGTTCATGACAATTTCTATACAAATTGAGCAATACATTTCAACAGGTAAGGTATCGTCCGATAAATCGATACGGGTGCCCGATTGCCAATAATCGATAGGAGAAATGGCGACCATAGTTCAGCATGGTAATCCTATAATGTTTCATAATGAGAATGCAATTCAATACCGTTTTAACACAAAGAAAAACCTGATCTCGAAAGTAATAATAGATATAATTATTTAAACTGCGAAAGATATGACTTTGGCCAAAACATGAAAACCAGTGACTTTTTTTTTTTTTCTTTTTCTTCTTCTTCTTTTGGTTATATATGTATGTTAAAGGGGATTTGAATAAAGGTACCCGGTACTTCTCGCAAGTGTAGAAAATCTTAAAAAGACTGCTTATTTTCATTGTTGTTCAAAAATGGCTTTTAAATAAAACATATGTAGACATACGTATGTTTAGAAAACAATTAAGGAATTAGCGAGCTTTTTTTTTTGTTAAAATTCCTTTTCTTTTACGGTTAGTAACGGTATAGCTGATATTGGATTATAAGAGACAAATACCGTTCCTTAACACAATTACATGATGCCTGTCTCCATAGCTTCTTTATGCAGATTGCCAGAGTTGCCAACTTGGCTTTTTGTAGCAATTAGGTTCCAGTCCCACCAGAGGCAATTATTTCCATGCTTATCTCTTTCTCCCTTAATTAAGGGTAAACATATAAACTTCTCGGCTTTTTATCCCCAGCCGAAGGCGGAGGGATATAGTTTTAGCGTTGTCCGTCCGTCCGTCCTTCCGTCCGTCCCTCCGTCCGTCTGTCCGTCCGTCTGTGTGTCCATCCGGGAGAATATCTCCAATATCATTGGACAGAATTTCGTGAAACTTTATATGTGTGTACAATAACCCATTCCGCCAAGACACTTTTTTTGTTTTTTTGATTCGATGCCTAATGGCCGACTGGGAGCGATTTTAAGTTTCGCGGTTGAGTGAATTTTTGTTGTTTTCAGTCTTATCTTGTAACTATACAGAGTTTTTACATCGAACTTGTCACATTTATCAACCACCATTTTCAAATACAGGACAAAAACTTTCACCCAGACTGACCGTGCAACACCAAAGTTATATACGCTTTTTTGATGCCGTGTCATGGAAAAAGGGGGCTTGATGTATATTTTCATTATGGACCAGGATCTCTTTAACTGCAGGATAAAATGTTACGAAACCTCACTTTTATATTGTTTATTACAAGCCACAGACAAAAGATATTTGTTTCTATTTCATGAAATGCTACGTCATGAAAAAAGGGGGCTAAATGTATAATTGCATCATGGACCAATGGCCATCTCTTTGTCCGTTTTTCTGGACAGATATCTTATAAATCCTAGACAAAAAGTAATAGAAATTCATGCAGGTGTTCCTTATGATCTCCTCCGATATTGTTTTTTTTTTGCTTTTTTTATATTCAATATGGTGTCACAGAAAAAGGGGGCTTCATGTAGATTTCCATTATGGATCAATATCTCTTTAACTCAAAATCCTTGACGAAAATCTATGAAACTTCATACGTGTGTTCCTTATGTTAGTCTGCCAATATCATTATTTTACCTTCTTTCATTAAATGTCATGTCATGTAAAAAGGGGGCTTGACAAATATTTTCATTATGGACCAATATCTCTTTCACTACAGGACAAAATGTAATTAAACTTCATCTTTATTAAGCCACAGACAATAGTTATTTGATTTTATTTCATGAAATGCCATGTCATGAAAAAAGGAGGCTAAATGTATAATTTCATTATGGACCAATAACAGTTAGTTCGCCCATTCGTCCGCCTGGACAGATATCTTCTAAAGTCCTTGATGAACATTTATGAAACTTCATGCATGTCTTCCTTAGGATAGTCCGTTGATACAATTTTCTTTTACATATATATAATGACGTGTCATGGAAAAAGCGGGCTTGATGTATATTTTCATCATTTGTTTTCATTTAATGAAATGCCATGTTATGGTAAAAGTGGACTTAATGTATAATCTCATTATGGACCGCTTATATATTTTTCATTTAATGAAATGCCATGGAAAAAGGGGGCTTAATGTGTAATTTTATCATGGACCATTAACAAAAAGGCCACATGTTCATGCAACACACAATACCTCTAATATGTTTGTATCAAAAAAGGTCTTTTTCGGCAGGGGATATCATTTCAACGAAATTGCTTGTTCACCTAGATCTGGTTGGTTACGAAGAAAAATCAAAATCAAAGTTTACTAACATATGTACATAGCATGAGATCTGTCAGTATGTTTGCAACTTGATATACCAATATCACTTGTCTGCCAGGACCAATGCATGTCTAAATCTTATTTTAAGCACATAATGTACATAGGATGAGATCTGTCGACATATTCGCAACTTGGCACCAGCCGCCAGTAACCTTACTGAGTTTTGACAACCTCTCCTAAAAGAATGGGTTAGATTTCAACAGCGAAAAGCCATGTTGTATGTGTCTTCTATGATGGATCAGTGGAGTGTTCATTTGGTGTAGGAGAAGTGTAATACTGAATATGAACTGGACGGTAAGCAAGTTAGATCTATTTGCAAGTCACATGACTGTAACTGTACTTTGTGCTCCAATTAGTGTCTCTAAACAATACCATTGTTTTCAGAAACAAAGATTGCAAATTTTATTTTTGCCTTATTTCAGATGCAAGAAAGTTATTATGTGAAACTTGTAAAATGTAATTGGATGTATAGATTTGAGCTTGATGGTTATGGTAACCTAAATTACTTTCAGTAAACTGCTAATGTTTATGTTTCATACCCTCATCCTATTTTTGTACCGTATTTTACCTTCTGGCTGCTTTTCTTCCATTTTAGTTCGAAATACTGCATTCTACACTAAACATGGCTAAAAAACACATGAGCAATCTGGTTTGCAAAATGGGAGCTTATGTATTGTACAGGACTGTGGTAGGAATTATATAGAGTTTATTTCATCAGCTTGTGGTTAATATGGGGAAATATTTGCCGAAAAAGGGAAAGGTATGCGAAAATAACGAGTGCCGTAAGGCACGAGTTATTTTCGCGGACCTTTCCCTTTTGAGGTAAATATTTCCCCATATTAACCACAAGCTGATGAAATAAATTATATATTATATTTCATCTGATTATTTTGTCAACGAATGCCACTTTTAAAACTTAAAGCCTTGGTCATACTGAGCTAACGGACGAGTAACGGATAAAAAATCATTTATCCGTTCGTGTCCGTTCGTATCCGTTTTATGTCCGTTTCTTATCCGGTGAATCCGCCACTTGTCAGGCGATGTCCGGCGATGTCCGTTCCGTCCGATGGGAAGTTTTGAGCATGTTCAAAAATTTCCACCGGACAAAACGGACAGAGACATGCAAATGATAGACTTTGGATGCATCTGACAATTTGTGCCCTCGGCATGTCACGTGACCGGTACGTTCCTCGTACGTTGGTGTTCGGTACATTTCCGTTCATCGTACGTTGGAAGAACGTTTTGTCCAGTTCTCATGCGTTGTACTTCCGTTTTATCCGGTACAAGTCCCTTACTCGTACGGTGATATCCATTAATAGACCGTTTATTATCTGGTACATATCCGGTAAACGTACGTTTTTTTCCGTTACATGTGCGGTACTCGTGCGGTCATTGTGTGGCTTCTTCACTCCACACATCGATCGAGTGAGCCTCGAGCGGCAGAGGAGATGAATTTTGTCACCGGATAACCAAATTCTGCATGTTTTTGTCCGTTTTACCCCCGTTAAATATACGTTAGCCGGTCTGACCAAGCCTTAAAAACTTAAAAAACTTAAAAAAGTAGTTCCAGATTTTCGGCAGGAGGAAAATATTCACTGTGACGGGGAAATAATTCCCCCCAGCTTAAATTACGACATTTCTTTACCCATAACATTTCTAAAAATAGACACATGAAATATAATATAAAACGTTCATACCTATTGTCGTACAGAATGGTATAAACCTCCAGCACAGTACTCCTGCTTTACTCACATGATCAAACCAGGCTCAAATGACGAGATCTATATGTCTTAAAAAGTGCAGAAAGCTTCTTGACAGAATTGTGGGAAAAGAAGAAAATGCTTGTTACCAGCATATTCTTTTCCCACAATATTTTCACTTTTTCCTCAGCATTGTTAAAATATGGTCCCTCTGTTCGGTAAAGGATTAAAATGCCTACATATGAATAGCAGGAAAATATTTTTTACATTATTTCACATGTATACAAGTTTAAGGCTGAACTTTACACTATGTAATTATAATAGTATGATTGAGTCATGCTCTGTGAAAAGAGGGTTTAATGCCTCTGCAAATAGTGTTGACTCGTGTCAGGCTATGCAGTCTGCTCAGGCTGACCTGTGTTGAGGCTATTTGCTATTGGTCAACTATCTGCATGTTCAAGGAACAGTCTACCTCATAATTAATTTGGTGGTTGGACAAAATAGATTTTACGGATCCATAAATTTTTACAATTTTATGTGATGACTTGCTTGGTTTAACCCTTTACCAAACAATCCTGGGTTTTCACGCTTCTGAGAAAGAAGCCTTTTGAAAACATTGCGAGAAAAGGAGAAAATGCCGGTAACCAGCATTTTCTCCTTTTCCCACAATGTTTTCTGCCCTTCTCAAAACAAATTTTAGTTTTTAAGTCACTTTAATTTTGTTGTCTGCTAATGCTTTCAATTTGGACCAGTCTAAAATTTTGTCTGGTAAAGAGTTAAAGCATAATGGAGATGCATGAAACTTTTGTTCGCCAGAGTGTAAATCATGTGTCTTGTGCTAGTAAATCATTTTCAACTAAAAAATCATGTTTTGCAATCTGATTTTTTTTTGTGTGTGTGGTGATAGATAAGAGCGCATAGAATAGGAAATGATTTAATGTAAAGTTAAGGCTGATAGTTTTATTAAAATCATTAATAAATATAAATGAGCCTTGCTCTGTGAAAAGTGGGTTTAATGCATCTGCAAAAAGTATCAACCCAGGCAAGCCTGCGCAGTCCCCGCAGGCTGACCTGTGTGGAAATCTTTTGCGCTTTGTAAATTGTCTGAAAGTCCAAGGATCATTTTACCTCACAATTCAGTTGGTTGTTAGACAAAATGGATTTTATGAAACCATAATTATGTAATGTCTTGCTTGGTAAAATGCATCAGAGATGCATTAACTATATATCATGACCCTTGGAAGGAATGCCTATGAAAGCATTGTGGGAAAAGAAAAGAAAGCTAGTTACCATCATTTTCTCCTTTTCCCACAATATTTTCTACCGAATGAAAAAGCTTTAAGCTCATTTGTACCAATTTTTAATTTGTTTTCTGCAGATGTTTTGAACTTAAGTCTAAACCTTGCTTTGGAAAGGGTTAAACCCCTTTTTACCAGAGCATGGCTCAAATTTACCAGTACATGCCAAAAATATATACATAGGGTCTTCAAGGTTCTACAGTTAATTTAGATAGACAGTCTTTGAATATGTAAGGTAGATATTAGTTGTTTGTATTCTTTCATTCATTTTGTAATGTGATACATGAATATCTACTAAAACCTTTACTTCCTGAAACAAACTTGCAAAAGACAACTATGAATAATCAAATGAAAGTACTATTAGAAGGTGACGCTAGAAATATGCTAGCAAATAGGTTTAAAGAGTGGATCACTTCATTAAAAATTTCATTCATCTGATGGTTGATAACATCTTTTTCTCAGATTTGTGTAATTTTTTTAGAGTCCGCTCAACAGCAATAACCAGTATAAATGTTGATTTTTAACTTTATTGATTACAGGTCTACATATGGGCTTGAGGACTTTATAAAAGGCAGGCAATATAGAACAAAGAGTTAATCAGACAAAGATTACAACCCTTTTTTGTTTTAGGTCCAGGAACTTGCATTATGGCTTCCATATTCCTTTTGGAAGGCTAAATGCTATCCTTATTTACCCTAAAAACAAAATATTCAACTTCATCTTGAAGTAAAAAACACTTTTCTTTCCTAACTCAACTTAATATTTATTTGGGCCTGTCTATTCAACACTGACTCATCATCATCATTTTGACTTGTAATAATGATATCATCTAATATGCAACACACAGAATCCAATATTTTCAGCACCATGACCATAGTTTGTTGGAATATTGCGGGTGGACTTTAAAGTCTATACGGAAGCTCAAGATACGGTGCACATGGATACATGTATGTATGTAAAGATTGTTGGAAGTATGCCAATTGAAATAAAAAAAAAAGAATCCTTCTTAACAATATGAAATATTTACAAGAAACTCACGGAGAGAGCATTTTGATCACCAGCAGTGAGTCAAACTGTGTTTTTACATGTGCTAGATTTGCAAAATGAGCTTATGATGAATGTTTGTTTAAAATTTTCATAAAGATGGAAGAGAAAATCAACCTGGATATTTAAATTATTTCAGTAGGGGAGACCGGGGCTTGTACGGCCCCATTTTAGAAAACGTTCAATTTTGGAATGACTATTACAGCTAGGTCTCCGAAAGCTATATAGGCAAGTAAGGCACAATGGAGCCGTACTAGCCCCGGTATACGCCTTCTTTTGTCTCTTTACGATTAAGAGTATTTTTTAGTCAAAGAGATCGGGTCATGATGGCCGATCTTGCCCCGCAAAGGGGCAAGTTTGGCCATCCCACGGGGTAAGTTCGGCTCACGGAAACTGTCCTGAACTATTAATATATTTCACAGAACTAACATGTAGGGAGGAAAAGTCATGTAAATATATAACCCAGCCATCATGTAGTTTTAATTCTGTAACTAAAACTAAACTTTTCTAAAAGTCTAAATACCTGAACGTGGGAAAACAAAACCCTTTAACACAATCTCAAAATACCCGACAAACATGTTATATCGGTCCGATATCGGGCCTATGTCTGGTATGTCGGGTCGACGTATCAGGTATTGGACAGATCAAACATGTTTGCTGGGTACCATCTTCATTTTTCTCTTATCTGTGTCGGAATTGCAGTTATCGCACTTGTAAAACAACATTCCTTTTGTGTCTGCACACTCGTCATGTGCCCACATTTTACAAACAGTGCACTGAATCCACTTCTCGTTGGGTTTACTGTTGGCCTAGTTATCAAGGCATACTAAACAGAAATATTCGACTTCACTGTCTGAGTTTTCGTCTTGTTTTGGGGTCGATTTACTCTTGAAAATACTTTTGGGTTTGCTTAACTCTTGTTTTGTTCTTTTAGATTTAGATTTCACTCTTGTTTTCCTTATTGTGTGCTGTGTCGTGCTTTGTGTACTTTTACACTTCGATTTACGTTTCTCTTGCTTCTGTCTTAGGGCTTCTTTTTCCGGGGTATCGGTAAGGATACAGGTCTTCTTACAATCCATCAGAAGTATTGTTGTAGTGGTCGAGCGCTTTTTGCAAGACATCTGTTGGCGTTGTATTGGGCCTTTCCCTCTTAAATAGGTACGGACCATTATGTTAATTCTGAAATAAATAGAAAATAAAGTTAAATGACTGCGTCGAGGATAAAGTTTAATCGGATCTTTGAAAATAGTAGACAAACAATTTTCAAATGAAAGAATTATCCAAGCGTGGCAATAGATCTATTCGAAATTTTTTGTTCAGTGCTTCACATCATACAGATATATAAGATGTTTTACTTGTCGGAACATTCAGTGCTAGACATACATTTGAACAGATGCTTTAACGTAATTAAGATGAGAAATAAAATAATACCTAGTGAAAAAATACACTGGCCAATATTTAGTGTAAGTGCGGGGCAAGTTCGGCTATGGGCCGAACCAGCCCCGACTTAAAAGGCCGAACTAGCCCCTGACAGACTTTGCAGAAACATCACGTGACACCTCCTTGTAGGGTGCACGGAAAGAAATTAACAATGTATTAGTTTGAAGCATATTATCCTACCGTAATAAACGTATAGAAATTAAATGGGAACCATAACACATCTTAGAAAAAATAAAAACTGAAATAACTATGGAAAATTTACTCACCATGCAAGAAAACGAGATCTCGGTTCCAAAATCTATGCAATATTCTTCAAGGCGGCCATTGTGTACTGACGTAGATAGAATCGTTATAAGTGACGTCACTATATAGTTCCCAGCTCTTTATGCTGGTCGACATGCTAAATATAACCATACGCCGAACATGCCCCGAGGCCGGACTAGCCCCGGTCTCCCCTACTATCTTTTCCGCTCATAATGTTTTTGGTAGAACGTTTTACTGACTTCTTTTAGGTATTTTTTTTTTTTTTCAAATCGAAATTGAAGAAAAAGGAGAACGGAAAGTCTTTGACAGATGACAACTAATGGCTTGTGTATTCTGGATTTACAGTGGACACACATGTATGTGCTTCAAATGAAAATATTGTATACATTGTTGAAAATGCAGGAAGTTCTGATTATAAACCTGTTTTGGTTCATACAAAAAAAAAAGCCAATGGACTAGGTCAACCCTTGTAGCGCTGAATAAATTAAATGGACTTTGTCAGTAAGTGCTGAACATGCAGGTATTGCAAATTTAAAGCTGTTTTTGTGCATTCATTGCAAATGATGTAGACAAGAGAAGAAAGTTAACCTAATTTTAAATACTTGCGGGAAGTACGATGATTATTATCTTTCTTGAATACTCCTGATTTCCATTAGTAGAACACTTTGTGTTAAAGGCGCGTTTAGATCTGTTACCGGGACCATGCGTTGATTTGTTTGTTTGTATTAGAGTTTAACGTCGTTTAAACAGGTTAAGTCATATCACGGCGGCCAGTGCAGCTACGCACGTGTTTTCCTGGCTTTCTCACACAAGTACTGACACAACTTTCTAAACTTCTCACTTCTTTTCTCCATACATTACAGGTGAGAGGCGAAAAATCACCAAAAAGAAAGTTTGCCGCAATCGGGTATCGAACTGGCAACCACTCTGTCACTATTCAGATACGCTAACTGCTGAGCTACCCGGCCGGGCTACCACATGTTGACAAAAATCAATGGCAACTTATACGATATACCATTTAATGTAAATTACTTTACTAACCGAGGTACATTTCATTGCGATGCAGTGTAATAAGTATCTTCAGGCTTTTATCTCTCATTTTTTATTCTCGTGATGGCTACGTTGTTTTGTTTACGTCACGGGCACCTTTCTCCAAGGGAGATTACTCTCGGTATCAAAGATGGCGTCACTCTTGGTTTTTACATTGGTGTTATCATCTTTATTTTATGTAGTTAACCATACCAATGAGACCAAGATAAATGGCCCCGGTAAGCTTTTGATTTCGTTTTTAAAGTTACCAATTCATTTTCAGGCAATTATAAACCAAAATGGACAGTGGGGAAATTAAAGATTCGCAGTTTAACCTTTATTGCATCTTCTTTGTTCTCGGTACCACCCTGTCAATAAAGAAGCTCGAGCATTTCTGTCCCTTCACCCCGGTTGTGAACTAGGACATGTTTTTTTTTTCCCCCTTTCGGAAGCTGCAGGCTGCTCATCCCAAGGGGCTGGATCCGACCTCCCCGCCAAGGACAGAATCACCTTCCATGGCAAGGCATCTCTCAAACTCGTGCCCCTCCTTCTCTGAACATCTTGCTGCTAGTTTCGGGTGGATCACAGTTGTACAAATCCTTGAGAAGCAAGCTGTCTTACTTCGTTTTCACTTGGGTATGTTGGAGGATCACCCATATTGCATCGCCAGCTTCCGCGTCCACCAACCTGAACAACTCCTTGTATGTAACAGGATTATTCAACTTGCCTCACACCCTGTCCGAATAGAAGTGGCTGTATACCGCAACGGGCCTTCGTCAAAGTGGGACAGAGAAAGTGGAAAATGTTCCCTTAACTGTTTCCCTTCCTTCCCTGCACATACATCCAAAAACAATCAGGAACACACACCAGTGTATAAGTAGGGCTGGGGAGACTAATTGGTCAACTGTAAATTCTATGGGTGCTGCATGATCCAGTTACTCAGCCAGAACATTTAGCACTGGAACCATCACTCTTGGACTATTTAAACACACCCTGTTTAACATGTGCAATCAGTGGATGTATTCCATCAGGATGTTGACATCTAGGGACACTACAATCTGGGTACTGTAACTGATCAATAAGTTGCATCTGTTGCGAGTTACCGCTTTGCAACATCGTCTTCTTTCATCCAAGATTCCAGGAGGATGGAAATGGATTCTCAAGAGCCTGGAATAGGACAGACTGATGTGTCAATCCTAACCTTATGTTGGCGCTCGGATTCTAATCTTTGTTTCTTTTGAGAAGGCTCTACTGTTAAGGAGTTGTCTTTCTTCCTGCTGCGGTGTGAAAACTCAGGACTGATGTATCGACATTGGGCTTCCACAAGTCCTTGGTGCGGCGATCTAGATGGACCCTAACTTTTGTGAGTGGTACAATCCCGTCTACATCTCTTCCTCCCACAGTGAATCTTTTGGCTGGATGCTGTCGTTGACTCATTACGTGAATCAGGATGAGGCATTTTTTATCGATCTTCAGAAGTGATTGTCGGTGGGAGCCTGTGTCACGCTCTTTTCCTGCACCTTTTCGTCAATCAGTGTAGCAAAACACAGCTATTCCTGTGTTTTTCTTTTCGGATGGCTTTGCTGCAGAGTCAGACACTATGCTGGTCCCAGCAACCTCTGCACATTTACTGTTGTTCCATTCCAGTCTGAGCTCCTACTTTAGGGTTGTAGAAGTATAAAAGTAAACACATTTGTTCCCTTTATCTTTCTATCAGGAGACTTTGCCCGTTAGCCAGACGACTTCCAGCTGCTGGTCTGGGTCGTGAGAGTTTCCTTGGAGAGCGTCAAACCTCAGGCTCATGCGGAGGCTCCAGTTGTGATTCTACCTATATGATCTTTGTCTTGAACAGATCCAAACATCGAGTCAATCTGTTTAATGATATCATCGATGTTCCAATGGTGGTGGCGTTTGTAGGTCTTCTTCCCGTCATCTGCGACAAGGCTGGGTATGTTCGGGTTGTCTAACAGACGGACATCTTTAGATTGACCTTTCACGAATTTTGCTCTCACTCCTTGTAGCCCGAGACATTGGTCTGATTTTGTGGTTACCCACTGGTCATAATGGGATTGCATGTCTTTGCCATCCCTGAGGACTGACTGGCCGGGTTTTTTTTGTTTTTTTTTTCCGCCTGCAGAAGTTCATCATAAGGCTTAGTGCTGCTCTGCACAGCACTGGCCTGCATCACTGGTTCATCGTTATCAACAAGTGTTGCTTATTTCGAAGGTCTTTAAACCTTAGACATGGATTCCCGTCAGAACTTAAATAACCTAACTTCATTCATGGTTTCCTCTTTAGTCAAGAAAGACCGCATGAACGCACTATGTCCAGCTTCTGCATCCAAGAGACCTTGACCTCTTCCAGTGACCCATCCTACTTCTGACAGGCTTGCTGAAATGTTGATTTTGCAGCTACCACCAACTCCTCAGCACCAAACTTTCTTCCCAATCGACACAACATTTGCATGTAATGCATATCTGGATCTCTTCTTAGCAGCATTGTTCCATACGACAATGCCTGGTCTCTCCCACAATACAATAGACATTCCCTGCACTCGGAATATGTCCATTCGCTCGCTTCAGCAAACGTGTGAATTTTAGCTCAAACGCTTGCCATTTAGTCTATCAGTAGAAGATCAGGGTCCTACACGCTAGTCAATACAGTCATTTATGTACGGAACGGTGTAGAATGCCCGCCTTTGACTGGTTTGGTCTCCTCCCTATTTTCATCATCACTGGACCTGTTTATCAATGTTTGACCTCTGTGTTTTCCAGCTCCTTCTCTGTCTCGTAATGCTTTCCATACCGCAGCTCCCATGTCAGATAAAGACACCATAATGTTAGTATCCGAAGTGACTACTATCATAACTGCATCTCGATCGCTGGCTCACCTGAGCCACTTGACCGTGCTTTATGAACAACTTTAACATCTGCTTCATGACGGTACTCACCATAGTATGGTACCTATCTGAAGAAACGCCTTCTCAACGGCCGGGTGGCACATTTGGCAGATTAGAAATAGAAATTGTATCTATTTAGTGCTCCTGCTCGAAAAAACTACTTCTCTGAAGAGGAAACGAATCAGGTCTGGTTTGGTGGTCTGAAACCTCCGTCTTGTATCTCAGCAGACTTTAACCAGCACAAAATGTGCTCCCGCGTGAATAAATATGTTCTTTAAAGTAGCAACGGATCAGTCCTGAATTGTTGATCTGAAATGTCTGCATGTATCTCAGCAGACTTGAGCCAGCACAAGATGTGTCCCGTATTGTTGAAGACAGACCTATAGGAGCAAAGTCCAGCAAAGAAAAAACTTCCCTAGTCAGAGAAAGTCTTGTCACAGCTTCCAGAATGACCAGCTTAATTGCACCCTGTCATCACGGATATTGATAGGTGTTTACCTAATTTAGGACAAACGCCAAGGATCTGCTGTATGCCACTGCTTGAACATGAAGTGATCACGACTTTCCCGGGCTGTGCTCCTGCAATCCTATTTACTCAGAACTTTTTTCTTTTAGATATGTGCCTAAAGGCAAGTTTAATCAATCATACATCAATCATTTTTCTTAAGACATTTCAAGATTGATCGATTGTATGGTGTTAAACATCATTTTCAACATTATTTCAGTTATATCGCGGCGGCCAGTGCACCTGTCCATGCTTTCCTGGAGTCTCTTTTACCAGTACTCCGCACAATTTTCTTTCCAAGCCACTGGCTGGTTTCCCACATAACCATCATCCAAAAAATGGTCAGCGGTGGGAGAAGAATGAATCCTGTCGCAATGACTATCATCAATCTGAGCTACCGGGGCTCGGCAAGACATTTTAAGGCACAAAAACCAGGTACTCCACCATAGCACTGGTAAAACATGGGTAGTCTGCTTCAACGACTTGCATGCTTTCCATTAGCCTGGATCCAAGCGGTAAAAATCTTTTATTCAATCCATATCGCGGTCTCCTTTGACTGTCTATACAGATGTGTGGCAAAACGATTTATCGCCTTCGTAATTATTGATACATTTTTGATAAAGTAACGTCTAAATGATAGGAAAGAAAAAAATGGACTGACTGGAACCCAGACAAGCTTTCTATGAGAACAGGTAAACACATGTTGATGTACCTGTATACCCTGAATGTAACGTTGTTTGATATAAACTTGAAACTGTAAAAAAGTCGAATAAAACACCACAATTTAAATGGGAAAAAAAAAACTGTTCCTTTAACTCTTTTGAGCAGTGTATATAGCTGTTGGTTTGTCATTTTTAAACTTTGTATATGAATGTTAATGACTGTAAACATATGTTGTAGGTTTACTGCACATCGCTGAACAGGTGAATATATGCTGCGCCCAGGCAGCATGCATCTACGATCCGAAGACTGACAGTTTTCGATGTCAGTGCTACCACCCGTGCTGCCGTTGGAAGGAGAACGTTCGCAGTTATCGCTACTGCATATTACTGGTAGCTAAGACAAAGGTTTGTAAAATTTTGTTGGAGCAAAATAAGCAAATTTTTAGAGGCAAGGTTAGGATTTCAGAAATCGCTAACTTTTGGCTCAGTGCAAACTACTTACATAGAGTTAGTAACTGCATATTGTAACAGCCTTCAAGTATATGGTTGTGAAAGGGTTTGAAAAAGCTGAAATTAATTCAAACAAATGAAATGCAAGATTTTTTATTGCTTTTTCAGTTAAGCTGGTTATGAACAGCGCAGATATCAGAAAATGGTTAGAAGAATACCAGTAAGAAATTTATTTTTCAGCAAAAAAATAATCTTCAAAAGGTATCACAGTGGCTCAGAATATCAGCAGAAATACTGAGGAAGGGGGGAGGTATTATTTTTTTTTTAATTTAAGATTTTTATTAAGCTAGACAAGTATAGTACATTTTTAATGTGTTACAGACACAAAAGTACAAAAAAAATGTATTTAACCTCTTACTGGGGGAGGTATTATTTGTTTAGTTTAAGCTGAGGCAACATTACACTGAAACCCTGACCACCCATACTTAGGCAGATCGTAAGACATATGATACTTTTAATGGGTATGAATGAGTGTTACGGAATGGTTTATATATGGCTGCTATTGGCCTTTTAGACTTTGGAAAAGTATGATTCCCTGAACTTTTTGCCAGATGACTGATTTGAGACTTTTTCTGCAGACAGCAAACAAAATGTGGCGAAAATGAGGACATTTATTTAGAGAGGGTTGAAAAGATCATGGATAAAGGATCAACTGATGGCTTCCTGCTTTTTATCTTCTTCCATGCTTATTTCTAAAAGCATTATTTTTCTAGCTTAACTTTGGATCTCCTGGTAAAGTGTTAAAGCACTATGCTATGCTATATTAACTCTTAGAGGCAGTGTAGACGAAGATTAGAATGTACCAAACAAGCTACCGAATCTTTGATCCCACTGCAACTCTGGAGATGCCAAGGCAACTTTAACCCTTCACCAAACATTCCAGAATTTAAAAGACCCAAAGGAAAATGCCTTTTGTAAACATTGTTTGGAAAGGAGAAGATGCTGGTTACCAGCGTTTTCTTCTCCTACCTAATTTTTACTACCCTGTCAATGAACTTTTTTTTTTTTTATCACTTTCGAATTTGTTGTCTGCAGATGACTTGAATATGGAAGAGTCTACAATAGATCTTCTTGGGAAAGGTTAAAATTGCAAGATTTATGTCTATATCCCAATTGAAAAATGTCTATCTCGCTTTTCTTTTTCAGAACTAAAGCCTTGAAAATTCAAAGGCAAAAGAGGGGTGTTTGTGGATTTGATGGATCAAAATTAAACAGTACAGAATGTCAAATACATTTTTTTTTTACCTTTTTTTTAACTTAGTTTTTGCAAGTTAATGAGTTAAATACAAATAGGAGCGCATGAAAAGAAATTAATTTCAGATGGCTAGTAAAACTTGAGACGTTATAAAAACTAGGTAGATCAAGATCAGACTGTTCATCCTGTGTTTTGAGATCTAGTCTAGTTAACCCTTCACCAAACAGTCCCATGTTTTAGCAATCCTACATAAGAAAGCTTATGAAAACGTTGTTGGAAGAGGAGAAAATGCTTAAAGCCAGCATTTTCTGTTTTTCCCGTGATGTTTTCAAAAATCTGTGCCTCTGGGTCGTTAGAAAACAATTTTTTGGTGAACGGTTAAGTCCTTCTTTTTTACAAATGCTTTACAACCCCATTTGGTAACAAATATAGGCATTACCCTTAAATTGTTGGGCATAACTTGAGATATTTTACCAACCAGGTCGATCAAGAACAGACTGCTCAGTGTGTGTAATCTAATCTTGGATGTACACTTTCACTTACCTGTATTTTGAGATCTAGTCTTGGTTAACCCCTAACCAAACAGTCTCGTGTTTTAGAGAACCTTCAGATGAAGGTTTTTGAAAACATTCTGGGAAGAGGAGAAAATGTTGGTAGCCAGCATTTTATCCTCTCCGTCAATATTTTCTACCTTTTTAAGTACAAATCGCGCTTTGATAGCAATATCTAATATGTCATCTGCAATTAATTTGATCTTGGGAAAGTCGAACATTTTTTGAAGGGGTTTAACAATTTCACAAGTGTCCATTTCATTGTATACTTAAGGCGTTCAGGGGTAAAACAAAAGATGTGTTCGTTATATATATATATATATATATTTTTTTTTTTATGAAAAACAGCAAAATCTGCAATATTGTAGTCTGTGTTCTCTTTCATTGTAGATACTGAAAAAAATTTTTTTAAAGTAGAATTTTTGTCAGGCCCTAGAACGATAATCTTTACAATGAGTTTGAAAATCGGTCATGTTAGGTAAAAAAGTAGGTCACTGAGACAAATCCTGGAAAAAGCTTGTGTACACCCTGGAGGCCACAATTCAGTACAAAACTTAGGAAATTTTGTTGGAATGTGGAAAGAGGAGAAATTACTTAAAGCCAGCATTTTCTCCTTTTCCCGCAATGCTTTCTACCTTCTCATACACCAATTACTACATTTAACAACATTTTATTCGTCGTATGCTAATGCTTTTAAAATCGACGAGCCTAAAATTTTGTTTTCTTTGAAGGAAATAAACAATCTCACAATGCTTGCCTTAAACCCTCACTGTCCATTTTATTCATCATTCTCTTTAAGAGTAAAACGGAAGAATGTTTTCCTTTAAAAATGTTCACTTTAGATCGAAAATTGCCCTAGTAAAGTGTTCCTAGTTTAGGTACAATTGTAATTTGTAGTTAGGGAGAAAAAGAAATTAAACAGTTATGTAAACAAGCATTTTTTGTCATTATATTTTTCTAGTATCCTTAAAGATATTGTCGGGACCATATTTATGGATTCCGAGGAAGGAGGCATTTGACAACACCTTGGAGATAAGAGAAAATGCTGATAAAATGCTTATAATCATCCTGATTATATCCTCATTATTATAATCATTCTGATGTCCTATTTCACAATGTTTTCGACCATTTTGTAGACATATTCCGTCATCAGAGCCACATTAAATTTGTTGTCTGCAAAATTAATGCTGTCAATGTGGAAAGCATTTCCGGACGAAAAATCGAAATACTAATGTGATTCGAATGTTGAGGCTAATCTTGCAAAGGATAGAAATCATTATGGAAAAAGAAGAAAAATGCTAGTAACCAACATTTTTTCCCCTTTTTCCACAATTCTTTTAAAGGCCATCTTCCCAAGGGTCGATGAAATACGGGGTGTTGTGGTATAGGGTTAGCCCTTTACCACACAATCCCGAGTTTTAACAACTCTGAAAAAAAAAGGCTTTTGAAATCAGTGTAGGAAAAGGTGAATGGACTTTGTATAAAAATCGTTTTTGTCCAGTAACTCATAGCTTTGCAACATAATACAATGAAATTTACACAAATATCGCTTATGCCCAACGGAAGAACCGTTGGGCATAATTATAAGAAACCAAATGAAAGAAATTGAGAGGAGAAAACCCTTTTCGGGTAATCGCGAAAGATTGACATTGCGTAGGCGCTAGTTATACGTAATGATTTTTTTTGCATGGAGTACGTACATGATAAATTGACTGATGAAAGGATCCAGAAGTAAGCCTGCTGGCTTTACAATGACCAAGTTCGAAAGAGACAGGAAGTGGATAATTAAGAAATTGTCAATGACATATGGTAACCTTGTCATAAGATTCAAGGACATTACGTGTCCACGGGACTATCTTCTCGATACGGTACGTTTGTCCACAGCAACGGCTCTGTCGCAAAATTGCGAACTGCAGAAATATTTTTTCCGAATCCGACTAGTTCTCATGAGCACCAGATAGAGGTCATTCTAAACAATCGGTCCTTTTCAGGGCCAAACAAATAAACATGAAAGTCGATTTTCTCAGTTGTCATACAACCTTAACAGAATTTTCTTGAAGTTCACAATATGATTTCCCCCACTAATCACATTTTTCCTTATTTACATACATAAAACATTACTTCAAAGACTCTTGTCTTAGAAACTTGAATATTTGTCTATCAAAATATGTTATAGCAATTTCGACTGTTGTATTGTATTGGAGTTTAACTCCATTTTTAACAGTCCAGATCATCATGGCGGTCAGTGCACCTAGGCATGTGTTTCCTGGTTTTCTCACATTACTCTTGACACATTTTTCTTTCCAAGCTATTGACTGCTTTTCCCACACGCAACAGAGGTAAGAGGCGAAAAAAGCCCGGAAAGAAAGTTCGCCTTAAACGTTTATAGAAATTGCAATCACCAGGTCACGAGTCAGATGCGCTAGCCATTGAGCTATCCGGCCGGGCATCAAAATATAATGGCTCCTATTCGTCGGGTTAGAAAAGGTGATTTAAGCTCTCAATATTGTAATTGCTGCTCAAGCTACATGTAATTCGTGTTGTTCATTAAAAGAAGAAAGACATTTAAAAATGTTTTTATTAACTCTTGCACGAGACAATTTCAGACTTGACCAAGTTGAAAGCATTTGCAGATGTACAGATTAAATGTAGTTCAAATGATATGATTTGTCTCTTTATGAGTAGAAAACACTGTGGGAAATAAAGAAAATGCTGTTAACTCGATATTTTCCTCCTGAACGTTTAAACTCGAAATCGTGTGGTAAAGTGTTAAGTTCTTTGGAAAAAAATTGAAACAAAACGCAGCAGACAGACAGACCGACAGACACACAGACAGACAGCCGGACGAACGGTCTGTATGACTTATGTATGGACGAACGAAGGGTTAGAAATCATGTCATGACAAAATAACTATCACCCGTCGGTTAGCAGACGCTAAAATGTCATCTCTGATAAGCGTAACACTATAGGTAGGCATCGCCCCGTTATGGGGGCATCGCCTACCTGAATGAGGTAGGCATCGCCTACTTATGGGGGCATCGCCTACCTCCCCGAAGCCTGTCTGTCTGTCTGTCTGTCTTTCTGTCTGTCTGTCTGTCTCTCTCTCTCTCTCTCTCTCTCTCTCTCGCTCTTTCTCTGTCTGTTTGTCTGTCTGTCTCTCTCTGTCTCTCTCTCGCTCTTTCTCTATCTGTCTGTCTCTCTCTCACTCTTTCAATGTTTGGCTGTCTGTCTGTCTTAAGACGAGTGCGAGAAAAGCCAGGAAACACATACGTAGGTGCACTGCCCGCTGTAATATGACCTAATCTGTAAAATCGGCGTTAAACTCCAATACAAACAAAGTTTACATTTTTTGTATCAGCTCTCGATCTTTCACGTCCGACTTCTTTTTTTTTTCATAAATGTATGATTATCTCGAGACAATGCTTTCACTTGTTCACTCGTTTGTAGACTTGTAAGAACTGAGTGAGAATAATGAACGTCAGGCGTAAAGGTAAGTGAAATAGGTGTTTTTCAGTTCAGGAAGATAACATAATTATGGCAATTCCATAACTATTCTAATCGGATTGTTATAAGGTAGCAGACATTTCAGATATAAGTTCAGACTGCATATTCTAAACATTCTCATCTTAGTCTTCACAGTCTGCAAAAGCGACAGGAGTTCTACGTAGCGATCTAATGGTTCACTGACATTCACACTTGTGTTTCATTAATCCCGCATAGCCGGAATTCATGTAGATCTAGCACGTGTCAGCATACAAGGTCATTATATTTATTGTTTGGAAAGGAGAAAATGTTGGTTATCAGCGTTTTCTTCTCCTACCTAATTTTTACTACCCTGTCAATGAACTTTTTTTTTTTATCACTTTCGAATTTGTTGTCTGCAGATGACTTGAATATGGAAGAGTCTACAATCGATCTTCTTGGGAAAGGTTAAAATTGCAAGATTTATGTCTATATCCCAATTGAAAAATGTCTATTTCGCTTTTCTTTTTCAGAACTAAAGCCTTGAAAATTCAAAGGCAAAGGAGGGGTGTTTGTGGATATGATGGATCAGAATTAAACAGCACAGAATGTTAAATACATCTTTTTTTACCTTTTTTTTTAACTTAGTTTTTGCAAGTTAATGAGTTAAATACAAATAGGAGCGCATGAAAAGAAATTAACTTCAGATGGCTAGCAAAACTTGAGACGTTTTAAAAACTAGGTAGATCAAGATCAGACTGTTCATCCTGTGTTTTGAGATCTAGTCTAGTTAACCCTTCACTAAACAGTCCCATGTTTTAGCAATCCTACATAAGAAAGCTTATGAAAACTTTGTTGAAAGATGAGAAAAAGCTTAAAGCCAGCATTTTCTGTTTTTCCCGTGATGTTTTCAAAAATCTGTGCCTCTGGGTCGTTAGAAAACAATTTTTTGGTGAACGGTTAAGTCCTTCTTTTTTACAAATGCTTTACACCCCCATTTGGTAACAAATATAGGCATTACCCTTAAATTGTTGGGCATAACTTGAGATATTTTACCAACCAGGTCGATCAAGAACAGACTACTCAGTGTGTGTAATCTAATCTTGGATGTACACTTTCACTTACCTGTATTTTGAGATCTAGTCTTGGTTAACCCCTAACCAAACAGTCTCGTGTTTTAGAGAACCTTCAGATGAAGGTTTTTGAAAACATTCTGGGAAGAGGAGAAAATGTTGGTAGCCAGCATTTTATCCTCTCTGTCAATATTTTCTACCTTTTTAAGTACAAATCGCGCTTTGATAGCAATATCTAATATGTCATCTGCAATTAATTTGATTTTGGAAAAGTCGAACATTTTTTGAAGCGGTTTAACAATTTCACAATGTGTCCATTTCATTGTATACTTAAGGCGTTTATGGGTAAAACAAAAGATGTGTTCGTTATATTTTTTTTGTATGAAAAACAGCAAAATCTACAATATTGTAGTCTGTGTTCTCTTTCATTGTAGATACTGAAAAAAAATTTTTTTTAAAGTAGAATTTTTGTCAGGCCCTAGAACGATAATCTTTTAAAATGAGTTTGAAAATCGGTCATGCTAGGTAAAAAAGTAGGTCACTGAGACAAATCCTGGAAAAAGCTTGTGTACACTCTGGAGGCCACAATTCAGTACAAAACTTAGGAAATTTTGTTGGAATGTGGATAGAGGAGAAATTACTTAAAGCCAGCATTTTCTCCTTTTCCCGCAATGCTTTCTACCTTCTCATACACCAATCACTACATTTAACAACATTTTATTCGTCGTATGCTAATGCTTTTAAAATCGACGAGCCTAAAATTTTGTTTTCTTTGAAGGAAATAAACAATCTCACGATATACGATACATGTCTTAAACCCTCACTGTCCATTTTATTCATCAATCTCTTCAAGAGTAAAACGGAAGAATGTTTTCCTTTAAAAATGTTCCTTTTAGATTGAAAATTGCCGTAGTAAAGTGTTCCTAGTTTACGTACAATTGTAATTTGTAGTTAGGGAGAAAAAGAAATTAAACAGTTATGTAAACAAGCATTTTTTGTCATTACATTTTTCTAGTATCCTTAAAGATATTGTCGGGACCATATTTATGGATTCCGAGGAAGGAGGCATTTGACAACACCTTGGAGATAAGAGAAAATGCTGATAAAATGCTTATAATCATCCTGATTATATCCTCATTATTATAATCATTCTGATGTTCCTATTTCACAATGTTTTCGACCATTTTGTAGACAGATTCAAAGATCCAAATGCATGTTCTGTGCAGTCTGATCATGATCTAAAGTGTCCGCAGAGGAAACAAAAGTTGTTCTTGACACTCCAAGGAAAATACCTTTAAAAATATCATGCTCCAAAATGTTTCCATGGCGACATTAGACGATGCTGTTACATTTTGTTGCTTTTTTTGCCTTTTCAGACAGTTTTTTTAGATATTTGACAACAGAATTTCTGTGTGGCGTGTTGTTGACCTAGAGCACGTGTCAGCATACAAGAAAAGAATAAAAGTACTGAAAGTCTAGTTTTAGTTTAGTAGAAACATATTTATTTTCCATCGATTGAGAAACAAGTTCTTACAACTAATACTAATCTTGCTCGAGTCTGCTTCCTGGGAACTACACCAATACTCGCGCTGAATGTGTGGGCTAATGAAAGATCCCTAAGTTGACACCCGCTCCGGGGTATCGAACTCGGAACCTCATGGATTACGAGACCGACTCTCTACCCCACAACCACGGACACCAAGGATAGTCTGATCTTTCTGATCTCAATCGTATTAATTCTAATAAGCAAGGTGCATAAATGTAACGACCTTGTTATGTACTCTTTTAACTGAAATACGTGGTCTTGTAGAAAGGATGAGAATCAATCAACATCAAGAGGTTGATGAGACATAAACTACTTGCCAATATTCAAACATGTTGCTGAGAGTTTTGCCCCGATAGTGCTGAATTAATGGAAGGCACATGTAAAGTTTGGAAAAAGCAACCTAAATATTGCAGGATCAATGCTGTCTTTGTTGGAATATCTCATAGAAAAGCTGGCATGACTAATTCAAAGATCCAAATGCATGTTCTGTGCAGTCTGATCATGATCTAAAGTGTCCGCAGAGGAAACAAAAGTTGTTCTTGACACTCCAAGGAAAATACCTTTAAAAATTTCATGCTCCAAAATGTTTCCATGGCGACATTAGACGATGCTGTTACATTTTGTTGCTTTCTTTGTCATTTCAGATAGTTTTTTTTAGACATTTGACAACAGAATTTCTGTGTGGCGTGTTGTTGACCTAGAGCAACGCAGTGGAAGACTGTGCTACGCTACTAGAACAAAGCTATTTGAACTTTGGTATCTATTTTAGTCATGAAGTGTTACCTGGAGTTGATGTTCCCGAATTTACCCCATTGTGATAATGGAGTAAAGTAGCTGTAGTCGGTTTTCCATTGCCTTCAGGCCGTCATTTTTTATTTTAAAAAAGAAAGCCCAATTATAAATATCAGAAAAAAAAAAAAGATCGGAGTTGAACCCAGGCCAGCGCGGACTGTGCAGGCTGATATACGAGTCGATAAGTAAGTCGTAAGTCGATACATTTTTCGCAGATCTGCATTAAACCCCCTTTTCACAGAGCAAGTATTTCTTTTTGTGTAAAATTGGCATGGTATGAAAGATTATAATACATTTTTTTTTTTCATTATCCAACTAAGTTACGTTTGTAATAATGTTGGAAGTATGCCAATTGAAATAATAAAAAATACGAGGGCTGTTCGATATGTAATGTGTATTGTACCACAGCGCGATAACGCTTTCAACGATTTCGTGGATGATGATACACCTGAATAGCTCTATTCAATACCTTTCCAACGGTATAAACACGAGCCTTTAGCTCCACATAGTTTTAAACTTATAGTCATTTCATTAGAGCTAGTCGTTGACCACTGTTGTAAAAATGGTTGGGAAACGGATTAAGAATATTGAAGAAATTAGAGCTTATATAAAAGTTCGCACAAAACTCGGTCATTCGGTAATGCAGATTTTTACTGAATTGGGGGAAGTTTATGGGTCTGATAAGGTATCTAATGAGACAGTTCGTAGGTGGAGAAAGAAATTTCTGACTGGCACAGAGTCCGTCAAAGATGCAGCAAAATCTGGCCGACCTGTGACTGTAACAGGCAAGGCAAATGTCTCAAAAGTCAGGGAAATAATTGAAAGTGATGGCAGATACACGATTCGTGATACTGCCAACGCTGTTGGTATATCGCTATCGCGGGTGCATTTCATTTTGAAGCGTATTTTGAAAATACGTTACAAGATGTCTGCCAGATGGATACCGCATATATTGACAGATGACCAAAACCGTGTACGAGTACAAACCGCTAAGCAATTGCTCAAAATGTTTCCCAAATTCAATCAAAGACAATTTGCAAACATTGTTACTGGTGACGAAACATGGGTTCACTATTTCGAATCAGTAAGAAAAATTGGAAACAAAATATGGCTAACTAAACACGGTAGAAGGCCTGTATTTGCCAAAAGAAGCATAAGCACAAAGAAGGTCCTGTATTGCATATTCTTCTCATGTAATGGTATAGCCGTACAAATTCCGGTGCCGAAGGGCAAAATTGTTACAGGTCGGTATGACCGAGATGTTATACTAAAAAAGCTCAAGAAATATTATCTTAAAGGACGCCCTGTGTCAGGATTTAGGCATGTTCGTCTACTTCATGATAATGCTCCATCACATACATCTGAGTTTGTGAAGCAATTTTTGAAGTCGGAGAAGGTTACTGTCTTGCCACACCCACCATACTCTCCAGATCTAGCCCCATGCGACTTTTTCCTTTTTCCAAAACTTAAAAAGTTCTTATCTGGTTGTCGTTAGAAGTCCCGACAAGCCCTTGGCTCAGCCATCAGTCAGTGCCTCAGAGGTCTACCTAAATCAGCGTACCGTGACGCATTTCAGAAATGGATTCAGAGATTGAAATTATGTATTTCAAACTGCGGAGAATATTTTGAGGGGATGTAATGCTTTTGAGATATCGTACAATACACATTACATATCGAACAACCCTCGTACTTCATAACAGTACAGAATTTAAAATATTTGAAAGAAACTCACAAAGAAAGCATTTTGATTACCAGCGGTGCGTCAGATTGTGTTTTTACATGTGCTAGATTTGTAAAATGAGCATATGATGAATGTGTGTTTGAAATTTTCAAAAAAAATGGAAGAAAAAAATCAACCGGAATATTAAACTGTTTCAATATTGTCTTTTCCGCTCACAAATTTTTGGTATGACCTTTTCTAAGACTGACTTCTTTAAGATTATTTGGTTTTTGCCAGGTTTTTTTTTTTCCAAAGCGAAATTGTACCACTCATTTACCACCTCATCTTTAATAAATATTGGATAGAAGAATGATAGATCTACAGATGATTTTTTTTTTTTTTTAGGCATAAAAGAAAAAGGAAAATGGAAAGTCTTTAAAAGATGACAACCAATGACTTGTCTATTCTGAAAGGATTTATAGTGGACATACATTTATGTAGCTGAAATGAAAATATTGAATATATTGTTGAAAATGAAAGAAATTCAATGGCAATATATACGAAATACTATCAAATGCAAATAACTTTACTAACCGAGGTACATTTCATTGCGATTCAGTGTCTAGTAAGAACAGAATAGAACACACATTTTAATGACGAATACTAGTTGTACATAGTCATTTTTAACATAAAGTGAAAAAATCATATATCACGTGATATTTCAATAGATATACAGATAAACAATAAGTAAGAAGTTATATGGAGAATGGGCTCACATGGGATATATTTAGAGAAAAAAGTAGCTTGTATCATCCAGTTAAGTATAATTTAATTAAGTTGAAGAACTCTGAAAGTTGTTTTCTTTGTAACGTTGCATGGAAAATACTTTTGCCTAAATTAATAAAGACTGATTTATTCCTTGTATCTAAAAGATAGACGAATTTTAACATACTAGGCCTTGTACGATAAAAAAATTTTGATGAACTTAACCCTTGAGTCTTGAAAACTTTTCTAGTTCATTACAAAATTGACAGGGGAAGTCTATTTGGTCCTTAACTGCTGGATTCGATTCGAAGTTTATGTGGCGATACTCTGATTTTTCATAGAGAGGTTCTAAATGTTCTGTTATACAGCAAATCAAGATAAGGGGCCAGTTCAAAAGAACTGACTAAATGTAAAAAAGAGATGACATAACAAAGTACTATTTTCAAGATCTGATCGTAGCTTTTGAAGAAAACGAGATATCTTCAGGCTTTTATCTCTCATTTTTAATCGGTCGGCGATTAAAGGTTGATACGGATTTGTATTTTCTTAGGTCAAGGTCACTTTTGTCGAACAAAACAGATAATACGAGATGAGATCCAAGATGGCGATATCGCTAGCCGGTATTGTAATTTTTGTTTTGGTGGTAGTATCTTTGTTTCTGCCTGTCAATCACAACGATGAAACCAGGATTGATGGCCCAGGTTAGCTTTTAATTCCGCCTTTAAAGTTACCAATTCATTTCCAGGCAATTATAATCCAAAATGGACAGCAGTTCTGTCCCTTCAACCCAGTAGGGAACTAGGACATGCACCTTCTTCCGGGTTCTTTTCCATTTCTGTCTGGACTCCTGCTTTAGGGTTGTAGAAGTAGACAAAGTTATCTCCTTTATATTTATATCAGGATACTTTGCCCGTTAGACGACTTGCAGGTCCCAGCAGCTGGTCTGGGTCGTGAGAGTTTCCTTGGAGAGCGTCGAACCTCAGGCTCATTCGGAGGTTCCAGTTTTGATTTTACCAACATGGTGTTCTTCTCCTGATCTTTGTCTTGAACAGATCCAAACAGCGAGTCAGTCTGTGTAGTGATATCATCGATGTTTCAGTAGTGATGGCGTTTGTAGGTCTTCTTCCCGTCATCTGCACCAAGTCTGGGTATGTTGGGGTTGTCTAACAGACGGACCTCTGTAGATGGGCTTTTCAGGATTTTTGCTCTCAGCCCTTTTAGCCCGTGGCATTGCTCCAATTTTGTCGGTTATCCACCGGTCATAATGGAATTGCATATCTTTGGCATCCTTGGTGACTGACTGGTCAGTTTTGCTCGACTGCAGAAGTTCATCATAAAGCTTAATGCTGCTCTGCACAGCATTGACCTACACCTCTTGTTCATCGTAATCAAAAAGTGCTGCTGATTTCGAAGGTTTAGAACCGTAATAACCTAACTTCATTCGTGGTTTCCTTATTAGTCAAGAAAGACGCAAGCTTCCGCATCCAAGAGACCCTCACGAAATCGTGTAACAGTTTGCTGTTTAGAAAATTTCGCAGCTAAATTCCGAAAAGCTTCCATGGCACTGGTTTGTTCTCTGTCATCTAATTCTTCCAATAACTCATCCTACTTCTAACATGCTTGCTGAAATATTCATATCCCAGTGCCTCTTACGTCGTCTGTCTTTTTTAAAAGATATTTCTTGTTTCTTTTAGATATGTGCCTAAAGGCAAGTTTAGGAATTGTAACTTCGAATTATTTCAAGTATACAATAAAAGTACAATACAAAAATCATTGGTTTTTGAAAAAAATAGAAAACATTGTAGGAAAAGGAGAAAATGGTGATTTACAGCATTTTCTCCTTTTCCAACAATGTTTTCAATACATCTAGCCTTTTTCCTCACGGCTATTGATACTCAAAATAGCCATGTGCAGCACCAAATTAGTTGCATGAGCACAACTCAACAGGTCGATTGTACACTGCTCTAAATAATTAAAGGCCGAGCCCCGGTAGCTCAGTCGGTAGCGTGCAGGACTTGAAAACAGGGGGTCGTGGGTTCGATCCCCGGCTCTGCCAATTTCTTTCCGAGGATTGATGATAGTCATCGCGACAGGATTCATTCCTCTCCCACCGCTGACCACTGTTTCGACGATGGTTATGTGGGAAAGCAGCCAGTGGCTTGGAAAGAAAATTGTGCGGAGTACTGGTAAAGAGACTCCAGGAAAGCATGGATAGGTGCACTGGCCGCCGCGATATAACCGAAAAAATGTTGAAAACGGCGTGAAACACTTGCTTTTTTCTAAAGAAATTAATACAGAGGTTTGACAGGCGAACTTTAAAAACCGCATGAAACAGCATACTATAAATCATACAATCAATCATTTTTCTTGAGACATTTTAAGATTGATTGATTGTATGGTGTTTAACGCCGTTTTCAACATTATTTCAGTTATGTCACAGCGGCCAGTGCACTTATTCATGCTTTCCTTGAGTCTCTTTTACCAGTACTCCGCACAATTTTCTTTCCAAGCCACTGGTTGGTTTCCCACATAACCATCATCGAAACAATGGTCAGCGGTGGAAGAAGAATGAATCCTGTCGCAATGACTATCATCAATCTTCGGAAAGAAATTAACTGAGCCGGGGATCGAAACCATGACCCCCTGTTCTCAAGTCTTGAACGCTACCGACTGAGCTACCGGGGCTCGGCAAGACATTTTAAGGCACAAAAACCAGGTACTCCACAATAGCACTAGTAAAACATGGGTAGTCTGCTTCAACGACTTGCATGCTTTCCATTAGCCTGGATCCAAGCGGTAAAAATCTTTTATTCAATCGATATCGCGGTCTCCTTTGACTGTCTATACAGATGCGTGGCAAAACGATTTATCGGTTCGTAATTATTGACACATTTTTGATAATGTAACGTCTAAATGATAGAAAAGAAAAAAAATGGACTGACTGGAACTCAGACAAGCTTTCCATGAGAACAGGTAAACACATGTTGATGTACCTGTATACCCTGAATGTAACGTTGTTTGATATAAACTTGAAACTGTAAAAAAGTCGAATAAAACACCACAATTTAAATGGAAAAAAAAACTGTTCCGTTAACTCTTTTGAGCAGTGTATATAGCTGTTGGTTTGTCATTTTTAAACTTTGTATATGAATGTTAATTACTTTTAAACATATGTTGTAGGTTTACTACACATTATGGAACAAGTCGATATATGCTGCTCCCAGGCAGCATGTATCTACGATCCAAAGACTGACAGTTTTCGATGTCAGTGCTACCACCCGTGCTGCCGTTATAAAGGGAACGTTCGCAGTTATCGCTACTGCATATTACTGGTAGCTAAGACAAAGGTTTGTAAAATTTTGTTGGAGCAAAATAAGCAAATTTTTAGAGGCCAGGTTAGGATTTCAGAAATCGCTAACTTTTGGCTCAGTGCAAACTACTTACATAGAGTTAGTAACTGCATATTGTAACAGCCTTCAAGTATATGGTTGTGAAAGGGTTTGAAAAAGCTGAAATTAATTCAAACAAATGAAATGCAAGATTTTTTATTGCTTTTTCAGTTAAGCTGGTTATGAACAGCTCAGATATCAGAAAATGGTTAGAAGAATACCTGTAAGAAATTTATTTTTCAGCAAATAAATAATCTTCAAAATGTATCACAGTGGCTCAGAATATCAGCAGAAATACTGAGGAAGGGGGGAGGTATTATTTTTTTTTTTAATTTAAGATTTTTATTAAGCTAGACAAGTATAGTACATTTTTAACGTGTTACAGACACAAAAGTACAAAAAAAATGTATTTAACCTCTTACTGGGGGAGGTATTATTTGTTTAGTTTAAGCTGAGGCAACATTACACTGAAACCCTGACCACCCATACTTAGGCAGATCGTAAGACATGTGATACTTTTAATGGGTATGAATGAGTGTTACGGAACGGTTTGTATTTGGCTGCTATTGGCCTTTTAGACTTTGGAAAAGTATGAAGCCCTGAACTTTTTGCCAGATGACGGATTTGAGACTTTTTCTGCAGACAGCAAACAAAATGTGGCGAAAATGAGGACATTTATTTAGAGAGGGTTGAAAAGATCATGGATAAAGGATCAACTGATGGCTTCCTGCTTTTTATCTTCTTCCATGCTTATTTCTAAAAGCATTATTTTTCTAGCTTAACTTTGGATCTCCTGGTAAAGTGTTAAAGCACTATGCTATGCTATATTAACTCTTAGAGGCAGTGTAGACGAAGATTAGAATGTACCAAACAAGCTACCGAATCTTTGATCCCACTGCAACTCTGGAGATGCCAAGGCAACTTTAACCCTTCACCAAACATTCCAGAATTTAAAAGACCCAAAGGAAAATGCCTTTTGTAAACATTGTTTGGAAAGGAGAAAATGTTGGTTACCAGCGTTTTCTTCTCCTACCTAATTTTTACTACCCTGTCAATGAACTTTTTTTTTTTATCACTTTCGAATTTGTTGTCTGCAGATGACTTGAATATGGAAGAGTCTACAATCGATCTTCTTGGGAAAGGTTAAAATTGCAAGATTTATGTCTTTATCCCAATTGAAAAATGTCTATCTCGCTTTTCTTTTTCAGAACTAAAGCCTTGAAAATTCAAAGGCAAAGGAGGGGTGTTTGTGGATATGATGGATCAGAATTAAACAGCACAGAATGTTAAATACATCTTTTTTTACCTTTTTTTTTAACTTAGTTTTTGCAAGTTAATGAGTTAAATACAAATAGAAGCGCATGAAAAGAAATTAACTTCAGATGGCTAGCAAAACTTGAGACGTTTTAAAAACTAGGTAGATCAAGATCAGACTGTTCATCCTGTGTTTTGAGATCTAGTCTAGTTAACCCTTCACCAAACAGTCCCATGTTTTAGCAATCCTACATAAGAGAGCTTATGAAAACTTTGTTGGAAGAGGAAAAAATGCTTAAAGCCAGCATTTTCTCTTTTTCCCGTGATGTTTTCAAAAATCTGTGCCTCTGGGTCGTTAGAAAACAATTTTTTGGTGAACGGTTAAGTCCTTCTTTTTTACAAATGCTTTACACCCCCATTTGGTAACAAATATGGGCATTGCCCTTAAATTGTTGGGCATAACTTGAGATATTTTACCAACCAGGTCGATCAAGAACAGACTGCTCAGTGTGTGTAATCTAATCTTGGATGTACACTTTCACTTACCTGTATTTTTAGATCTAGTCTTGGTTAACCCCTAACCAAACAGTCTCGTGTTTTAGAGAACCTTCAGATGAAGGTTTTTGAAAACATTCTGGGAAGAGGAGAAAATGTTGGTAGCCAGCATTTTATCCTCTCTGTCAATATTTTCTACCTTTTTAAGTACAAATCGCGCTTTGATAGCAATATCTAATATGTCATCTGCAATTAATTTGATCTTGGAAAAGTCGAACATTTTTTGAAGCGGTTTAACAATTTCACAATGTGTCCATTTCATTGTATACTTAAGGCGTTTAGGGGTAAAACAAAAGATGTGTTCGTTATATTTTTTTTTTTTATGAAAAACAGCAAAATCTGCAATATTGTAGTCTGTGTTCTCTTTCATTGTAGATACTAAAAAAAAATTTTTTTTAAAGTAGAATTTTTGTCAGGCCCTAGAACGATAATCTTTTACAATGAGTTTGAAAATCGGTCATGTTAGGTAAAAAAGTAGGTCACTGAGACAAATCCTGGAAAAAGCTTGTGTACACTCTGGAGGCCACAATTCAGTACAAAACTTAGGAAATTTTGTTGGAATGTGGAAAGAGGAGAAATTACTTAAAGCCAGCATTTTCTCCTTTTCCCGCAATGCTTTCTACCTTCTCATACACCAATCACTACATTTAACAACATTTTATTCGTCGTATGCTAATGCTTTTAAAATCGACGAGCCTAAAATTTTGTTTTCTTTGAAGGAAATAAACAATCTCACAATGCTTGACTTAAACCCTCACTGTCCATTTCATTCATCAGTCTCTTTAAGAGTAAAACGGAAGAATGTTTTCCTTTAAAAATGTTCACTTTAGATCGAAAATTGCCCTAGTAAAGTGTTCCTAGTTTAGGTACAATTGTAATTTGTAATTAGGGAGAAAAAGAAATTAAACAGTTATGTAAACAAGCATTTTTTGTCATTATATTTTTCTAGTGCCCTTAAAGATATTGTCGGGACCATATTTATGGATTCCGAGGAAGAAGGCATTTGACAACACCTTGGAGATAAGAGAAAATGCTGATAAAATGCTTATAATCATCCTGATTATATCCTCATTATTGTAATCATTCTGATGTCCTATTTCACAATGTTTTCGACCATTTTGTAGACAGATTCCGTCACCAGAGCCATATTAAATTTGTTGTCTGCAAAATTAATGCTTTCAATGTGGAAAGCATTTCCAGACAAAAAATCGAAATACTAATGTGATTCGAATGTTGAGGCTAATCTTGCAAAGGATAGAAATCATTACGGAAAAAGAAGAAAAATGCTGGTAACCAACATTTTTTTTCCTTTTTCCACAATTCTTTTAAAGGCCATCTTCCCAAGGGTCGATGAAATACGGGGTGGTGTGGTATAGGGTTAGCCCTTTACCACACAATCCCGAGTTTTAACAACTCTGAAAAAAAAAGGCTTTTGAAATCAGTGTAGGAAAAGGTGAATGGACTTTGTATAAAAATCGTTTTTGTCCAGTAACTCATAGCTTTGCAACATAATACAATGAAATTTACACAAGTATCGCTTATGCCCAACGGAAGAACCGTATGTTTTGGGGTCATAAAGGTAAAAGTCACTGATTTACTTCACTGGACCCAGCGACAAGACACCATACGGCGATATTGTGTTCCCTGCGAAAGTTTTAGACTTATCATTTTCCTTTAATCAATTTTTATCTGTACCTGATCATGTGCGCACTGTGTAGTGTTTGCTCATTAACTAAAACTGAACATTTGGATGCACATGTGTGAAAGGTTGCAGACCAGAAACCAGATTATATCTAGGAATACAGCTCGGCATCAGAGATCTTGCTTTAAAAGTTAAGGGATAAATCTATGAGAAATTATGAAAAAAAAGAAACCTTGGAAAGAAAATATTGTTAGAAGCCCAACTCAAAATATCAGGTTGTTCAACTGAGACCTCAGAGATACCCGTGTATTCAATCCCAGCCCCTTTCTCACGTGGTTCCTGGGTCCGTGTTCACCAACCATTCTTACTTTCCAATGTTTTCCCAAATTTGACAGAAACACAAATTCTGATTGGCTAAACCAAATGGTTTAGCCAATCAGAAGTTGAGTTGCTTTCAAATTTGGAAAATTCTGGAGAATAAGACTAAGAATGTTCTTAAGAATGGTTGGTGGATACAGACTCTTCCTGGTCCACTGACCCTGCACATACACGATCCTTGACTTGGCTTGAACGCGTGTTGCCTTGCTTTGATACATAGAGAATAGATGGTTGGTGTCTTGGATGGGTTAAGTTTATCGGGCAAGGCGGAGGAATTTATCTGGTGAGCCAAAGGCGAACCGGATAAATTTCGGAGCCGAGCCCGATAAACTTAACCCATCCAAGACACCAGCCATTTATTCTATTTATCCTGTCACTCACTGTAACGGAACAAAACAAGCAAACGGATTAAAAAAAACACATTGATTAAGACCGTACCTTTAAAAAATTTCCGGAGCCGAACTTGATCGACTTTCCCAATCCAAGACACCAACCGTCTATTTTATTTATCCCTTTTCTCAATTATAATCCAAAATCCGACTGAATTGAACATTTCGCTCGAAATAAGGCACATATTGACATCTGTTTCACTAGATCTATGAGAAACTTTAAAAAAGGAAGAACCGTGTTTACAACACCCTCTGGATATGCAGCTGCAATAATGACGTCATGAATGATATTGTCTACGTCATAATTATTAAACGCGAGGTATATCCGCAGAAAAATAATGTGGCGAAGAAGACAATGTGTTTTAACATAACAGACTATTAATGAAACGAGCAAAAGTATTCGCTAGCGATTGATTTATTCATTACGGCAGGAAGACGCTTGGTTGAAAATAGTCCCAGTTAGCAGGTGCGCACATAGCGGTCACGTGACCAACTGACGGATATCAAAAAAAATATACGGCACCCTGTTATCGGGTCGAAATTGTAGAAGGTGACCGGATAAAAGATGATTTTGGTGACATACATTTAGCGAAAGTCGACGTCACATTTAAAACTGGATTATTGGGTAATTTAGTAGACACTTCAACGATGATATGCATTGTCGGAAAGCGTATGTCAACCAAAACCTATCACTAAGATCCCTGACATTGATTGACATAAAAATGATAAAACATAACCACAAAATTTCCAGCAAATAGTCCCCAGAAAACTAGCTTTGTGTCATTGGTATTCAAACTGCCAAGATTTGCAGTACCAAATCTGCATTTTGCCAATCCCCCATTACATGTAGGTAACTTCGTCCCGTAACCTGCCTGTTTTAAAACTATGTGGCAAAAAGAAATCTGTTTCTAATGCACAATTTCTTGTAAATTACAAGAATAATATTTTTCAATTACTGTGTACAGTCTGATTATTTGTTTCGTTTTAGGCATTCTGACCTTACTTTGTTGCTAATTATGGACAAGATTTACAGACTTCTGCCACAGACCTGCATAGACCGTCATGTTTAGCTGTTAAGAAATTATTGGCGCCTAGATCCAGGCTAACTAAATCAGACCGTCTAGATGTATACGAGGGCCTTTTTGGAAGTTCTGATAATAGGGGTATAAATCTACATATACTTAATCAATTTTTATTAAATATGCATGTAAAGAATGCTTCAGGGGTAGTGCATACTACAGTGACCATTTTTCTCGTGCTAAGAGCGCATCATTTCTTTATGCTCATGGCGTGGTGCTCCAGTATCCAGTCCCAGAACACATCACTGTTACCGGAAATGTTTACGCTGAAAGAATCATACCTGCTGTTATTAACCATTACACAGAGGCCCGCCGGAACCGGAATGCGAGGATTTAAGTCTTCTCCTTGATAACGCCCCTGCTCACTAGTCAGCCCTCGTACAGACGATTTGAAAGCCAACGGACTTAGTACTTTGCTACACCCACAACGCAGTCCAGATATGGCACCTTGTGATTTCTGGCTGAATCCATACATTAAACAGTGTGTAAAACGACGAAAGATCGAGACCCGCATCGATGTTGGACGCGTGATATATCAATTCACTAGTGCTGTACGCAAATCGGACTATAAAAAGGCATTTTCGGATTGGATCAAACGTTTAACAGGTCAAGGGAGAGAACTTCGAAGGACTGGAATGGGCAATTTTGAGTAGGTAAAAGCAGTTTTACTGACCTGCGCCCATTATCAGAAGTTTCAAAATGGCCCTCGTATTTGTGTACAAGCTACATAAGGGCGGAAAGGCATCAGGATCAACTATTCTTAATAACGATTTAACACTATACCAAATGAGAATATTTTAGAGCTAGCTAAATTGATAGCATTTGCAGACGTCAAAACAAATGTGAATCAAAAATTAAATTTGTCATTGAAAGGGTAGAAAGCATTTTGGAAAAAGGAGAAAATGCTGGGTACTAGCATTTTCTCCTTTAGCCAGAATGTTTTTAAAAGCCCTTTTCCATAGGGTAATTTAAATTCTGGATTGTGTGGTAAAAAGGTTAAACCAGTTTTTAAGAACTTTCTGACTTTCAAAGCCACACAATCACTAATTGGCTGAACCATATGCAATTTCTGATAGGCTAGTTCACTCAGTCAGAAATTTCGTAACTTTCTTGAATCTAGAAAAAGACTATGAATGCTAGTAACGCAGTTTCTGATAGGCTAAACCGAATGTTTTACGCTTTGACGAACTTTATAGTCTCAGAGCATCCCTTGTATAGTCGTTTGCGAATATCCACACTGTGCATGAACCTATTCTTTTTTAAGATTTCCATTTATGAAATCAACACACCTTTTTCACGTCCGAAACTACCTCCAAACCTGTAGGTCTCGACCACATAATTAAACCTACCACGGGCTCGGCCGAGCTCCAGTAGCACAGTCGGTAGCGTACAGGACTCAAAAACAGGTGATTATTGTTTCGACGATGGTTATGTGGGAAAGCAGCCAGTGGCTTGGAAGGAATAGTGTGCGGAGTACTGGTGAAAGAAACTCCAGGAAAGCATGGATAGGTGCACTGGCCGCCGCGATATAACTGAAATAATGTTGAAAACGGCGTTAAACACCATACAATCAAACAATCAATCAATCTCTGGCTCGGGGATTGGTCAGGTATGGGATAAGATAACGAGATGCTTTTAACAAACCTAAAATGAAATGGAATATAAGTTTAAGCCTTTCAGCCATAGGCTAAAGTAGGGTACTTTGCGGACGGCATTGATCAAGATCAGACTGCACAGAACGTGCAGTCTGATCTTGATCTATGTCGTCCGCTAGCTTGGTCAGGTCAGAGGATAAAAATCTTTCTAGGTTTCAGTAAATTGTATTTCCAACTTTCCAAAGCGGCCGGCTTTATAGAGCCATGCTTTGTGGAAAATGGGGCTTAATCATGCATCTGCAAAAGGCAACGACTCAGGTCAGCCTCTGCGGACTGCGCAGGCTGACTTTTGCCGAAACTTTAAATGATATTGCTTAATTTTCTGTATATCACAGGACCAGCGTACCTCGCGATTGAGTCGATTGTTAGACAAAATGGATTTGGTGGATCCATGATTAAGTTATGACTTGCTTTCTGCAATACATCACGGAGATATAGATCTATTCAGCGCCCTTTTGCCAGGGCATTGCAAGAGTTAAAGCCCAACTCAAACTGGGGACATTATTATTTTATTGTTTATCCGCCAAATTGGCGAGCATTGTAACAGCAATAATAAAATAAACGGAATACAAAAGAATGGAAAAAATGAGAAAAAGAATAAGAATCACAGAACCAAAATGGTTAGAAAAAGAGGCAATGTACAACCAAAATTTTGCAATTGAAAGACGAAAATGCAAAAGCCCCTTCCTCGGCCAAACCGCGGGAGCACATTGTACAACCCAAAAAATAACAATGAGCAAATATATACAACCTAGAAAAGGAAAAAATACATGTATAAGGGAATGTGATAAATGAAAGATGAAAGACTAAACAGGCAGTTCAACCGAGATCTCGAAGCTATCCGCGTAATCAATTCCAGGTCCTTCCTCTAATTTTGTTGCCGATCCTGTGGCGCTGTAGATTATTCTTGTCCCGGCTTCACTGCGTGTTGTCTTACATGGATACAGTGGACTTTTTGTGACATACATCCAGCCAAAGTCGACGTCACAGTTGACTGAGTTGTCGGATAACTCTGTAGCCACTAAAAATCGATGGTACTTGCCGTCAGCAAGGTCTTGTCCACTGTAACTTATCCGCAAAGGCACGGCGTTTGTATTCTTGACCGACATAAGATCTGACCATGAGCTCTCTAATAGATTATCCACAGAAAACCAGCTTCTGTCATTGGTTTCCAAACCACTGAAGATTAGATAAGCAGCGACAGACTCGTCTTTGATCAGTTCTACCTTTATTCTCTGAATTGTGAGCGAAGACCAAGCACTTATAATCTCGTCATTACGATACTGACAATGTTCATAATAAGTTCTGTTTATCCCACCAACTCCAAATCTAAAACCTCCACTAATAGAATTTGGAAATCCCGAGTTCATACGAAAAATCAATTTCCAAGGTTCCAAGTTTTCTCTGTCACAACAAACCCAATTCATTGTGTCACTCCAGTTTCCGGTTACAGTATAACAGGTAGGAACGAAAGCCTGTTTAAGCACATAATTGTCATCGCACAAAACATGTGCTCGAAATGTGTCCTCGTCTAACCTTGACATTGTGACCGTCCCGTGCTGCACTTCCGGTAGCTCGCAGTTCGTGCAGGAAATGTTAGTATCTGTCCACATGCCATCTCTTCCACAAACTGTAGTGTCCATTACGTCTCCAAACGGTGCTTCACAAGCATAGAGTCGCTTCGAACCTATTTTTCTTGAATTTCCGAACAGGCGTGATCCCAAAAGATTCCTTGGTGCCTGGCACATATTTATTTCACACGTCCTGTCAATTGCATCTCGTCTTACGTCACAGTCATACATATCTGGACAACCATCACATCTATTACGTATATGTAACACGGTTTCATCGCTCTTCCATACGTCCATATTTATCATTCCAAGCTTAGGTAACTGGCTCCATACACCTCGATCTACAACATCCGCCGAATGCAGCTCACAAATTGAAAACCTCCGCAGGAAAGATATAGAGCTGCAAAATCTTCGAAACGCGCATTCCTCCCGGCATGTTTTAAAGTCTGTCCCGTAAATTCTATGTGTAATCCTGTCTGAATCGTAAACACTTCTGGATACAACAGGTGTAGCCATATAAAACACTATCATAAGAACCGAGGCTGGAATTCGTGACTCGACAGCTGAACTTTTCATTGCCATCATGGGTAAATTCAAGATACACTGATAATGTCGAACTAACAGCAAACCGTGTTTGACAAGCAATGCTGTGACCCTGAACTCGCCGAGAATTGCCTTCTTTTACCTTTTACCAGACGCCAACACCTCAGATTTGTTCAAATTGAAAGCATCTGCAGGAGACAAATCAGATATAGCTCATCCTAATGTAAGTTAATCGTGAAAAGATAGAAAACGTTGTGGGAAAAGAAGAAAATGCTGGTTACCAGCATTTTCTCCTTTTCCCACAACGTTTTCAAAAGCTTTCTTTCCCAGGGGCCGTTAAACTCGGGATTGAATGGTAAAGGGTTTATCCATCGATTCCTGCTGACGAACTTTCATCTTGCAGTCCTGAGAGTGATTTTTCTAAAACACCATGCTAGAATGAGAAATTGCTTAGTGACGAAAAAAAATTTCCTTCTGCCAGAATGTTTTAACTGGAATTAATTTATCAGACCTTAATCTTTGGAGAAAATATGTAATTTTCAAGGACATTACCAAATTCGTTTGTTCGCAATTTTCGTTTAAGCGGGAATGAGTTAACTCTTTGCAAAACGACAAATATTTGAACTTGTCCAATTAAGAAAGCATATGCAGACGAAATATCGCATATGGCTGAAATAGTCGAAATTGTATTTGAAAGGTAAGAAAACAGTGTGGGAAAAGGAGAAAATGGTGATTACCATCATTTTCTCTTTTACCACAATGTTTTTATGTCTTCTCTCTCAAGGTCGTTGGAACTCGGCCGTTGAAACACGGTGTTGTGTGGCAAAGAGTCAACTCGCTCGGCGCTAGATATATCCTCGACCTAGTTGGATGACTATAAAATTCTACCCCGTGTAACTCGGAAATATCTTTACCCTATAAACTTGACCTAACAGGGGGACGCCATAGATCCAAGATTAGACAGCACGTTCTTTGCAGTCTGATCTTCATCCATGCCGTCCGCAAAACCCCCTGTTTTCGCGTAGGGGGAACAAAGAGTTAATAAATGATAAAATCTCTATTTGAAATCTTTCTCCCTCCAGGGACAGTGATTTTCACCCTTTACTAAACAAACTTTTGACTTGTCCATTTTACAAGCATTTGCGGACGAGAAACTAACCATGACTCAAATACTGGTAATTTTTATTGAATGGATAGAAAACATTGTAGGAAAAGGAGAAAATGCTGGTAACCAGCATTTTCTCCTTTTCCCACAATGTTTTTGAAAGGCTTCTAGCTCAGGGTTGTTAAAGGACGGATTTGTTTGGTAAAGGGTTAACCCTTGAAACGACCTTGAAAACAAAAAGACATTTCAAAGAAAGAAATAAAGGACAAACAGCACTTGTAAATATGACTGTTCTTTTAGTTATAGATTATCTTAACAAAGCGGAGAGATTAGATCAAGGTTTAGACCACACATTTTGTGCAGTCTGATCTTGATCTTCACAGTCCGCAAAAGCAGCTAGAACGGTGCTGCAAGGACTTAATCGTCAATTAGATTCTCATTAGACCGGAAAATTCATGAATTAATTATATATTGGATGGATGACTATTTTAAAGTTGCAAATTCTCATGAATCTAAATTCTATGAATCCATCCTCATCCCATGTTTTGTGCTTAAGCAAGACACTTCAAAGCCCCGGGATGAACGCAGGAAACACGTGAACAAGTAAGCTGTCGCCGGTATATGCTAGAAAAAAATCTGGAAGTGGAGAGAACACCAATTAACCCTTTACCACGCAATCTTTAGTTTTAATGGTCCTGAGAAAGAAGCCTTTTGAAAAAATTGTGGAAAAAGGAGAAAATGCTGGTAACCAGCATTTTCTTCTTTTCCCACAATATTTTCTACTCTATCACAGAACTTAAATGCTCAATTTTACAAGTTCTGAATTTGTTGACTGTTTCAAATTCGGAAAGGTCTTAAATTTGTCGTTTTGGAAAAGATTAAACAGGCGGTCGGTCGATCAAGGTGGGTCCGGATCGGTCACTTAGTCGATCATAAATGAGTATGCATACATGTGAAGTCATTTTGTCTGAAAGAAATACGCTGCATGGTTGAATGAATGGCTTCATGACAATCTTTACTGCCTTTTAGAGAAATAGGTTTGTTAAGTTTTTACGCCGCTTTCCACAGTTCTACATATATATCACAGCGAAAGCTCACCCCTTCGTGTTCTCCGTCCTGGATGCCACTAGTGCTAGGTCTTGGCTCTGTAGTGCCTTGTCCGAGAACACTCCCGAGAGATCAGCGCCACCAGCGGGGATTGAACAAAGATCTCGCAATAACAAACTCTAAGCCTAAGACACTTGCCCTAGGAGAGCCAAGACTGCGGGTTGGGCAAAATCGGCACAGGTAAAGTAAAGGCATGCCTTTCAAATATTTAATAATGAACTTCTGGTATCGACCTTTGACCGCCGCTTGTGTGGTCCCAGGGGCCACTGATGCTTTTGATGTAAAGTAAATCAACAATAAGTATACCCTTATCAAATTTACAATCAGATATGCATTGGAATTTTCGATAGGGCGACAAACCCGCATCCTTTACTTTCAAAACAGTCAATTCGTACATACGGATATATTGTAAATGACAGCCAGCTCATGACTTCACCCTTTATCAACACATCCCGAGTTTTCACGGCTTTGTATCAGAAGGCTATTGAAAACATTGTGGAAAAAGGAGAAAATGCTGGTAACCAGCATTTTCTCCTTTACCCACAATATTTTCTACCCTATCAAAGACAGGAATTTAATTTTTGGTCTGCAAATGCTTTCAGTTTGGTCCAATCCAAAATTTTGTGGTTTGGTAAAGGATAGATCGACAGTCATTAAACAATTACCATTCAGTCTTTCGTTTTAACGACCCTGAGAAAGTGGGCTTCTATCTGAACACATTGTGGGAAAAGAAGAAAAAACTGGTAATCAGTAATTTCTTCTTTTCCCAAAATATATTCTACTCTATAAATGAGAATGTGCTATGATTTAAGCCAAATTTACGCTGTCGTCTTAAATGCGAGTGGTCAAAATTTTCTCTGTTTCCTACCATGTTTTCTGCCCCATCATAGACGTGTCCTGCGATTTGAGCTACATTTAATCTGTCGTCTTAAACTGGTCTCAATATGGACCAGTCTAAAACTTTGTCGTTTGGTACAGGGTTAAGATATAAGATCGAATGAATTCATTTTTTTAAGGATCAGTATACTGTGATAATAGAAAAATTCATGAATTCCGCCCCCTCTCGCCCTTTCCCCCCCCCCCCCACCCCCCCCCCCCCCACACACACACACATAAGGCAAAAACGATACAGTACACACATACACTGACGTTCTCTGTAATATCTTTTATTAATTTGTGACAGTAGAGTTACACCTTTTTCGTTAGAAAATATTCCAGAACCTTTTGTGCAGGCTCGCAGAAGCACTCAAAAGGGATGCTATACAATTTTCAACAGCATGCCTTACGCGTATGCTTGAATCATTCGGCAGATCTCGAGAAGTCCGTCGACCAAGTTAAATGCAGTTACGGAATTGACCGAGTTGTTACGAATGATGATAATATGTGTCATGAGGCATACGTCATCATCTCTGCGCATGTCAACGTCGTTACTGTGAGAGACAACGTTTTAATCTGTGACGTAAAGTTAAGCAGAAATTTATGTAAAGATATAAAAAGGCGTTGAACTGCAACATGGAAGAGATTAAAGTTTGTTAAATGGATCGAGTATACAAAATACGTCGCGCCTCCAGAGAAATGGCATCGACCTATATCCCGGGAGACTGCCATATTTGTCAACAGTCCAACGTAAAAGTACGGCGACTGAAGTGTGGCATGCACAATTTCTGCAGAATGTGTTATGAATTTGAACCCAGACTTGCCAGAGGAGATTTTTCGTGCACGGTTAGTTGACTGAATGTCTATTATGTCTAATTCATATGGATGTAGGAAATTTCATTCTAATTGCTGCATCTGCAACAATTCTATCTGATTCTCGTCTGTTCGTCTGTCCTGAGATTGTCTGAAAATTCCTCTTGAAATAATTCATGGAAAAAGGATTCATGACACATTTTTCCTTGCAGCTTTCTTCAGTGTAATGCTATACTCAAATAGTCGTTTACCTTCTTTTTTTCGCCGCCCCCCCCCCCTTTTTTTTATCTTTTCTGTTAGCCCTGTTACAGAGCGCATGCAGTTTACTTTGAATTCTATTTATTTTGAATGGATTGTGAAACAAATTCTTACAAGTTATATCAATCACTCTCGAAAATGCTGGTCACTTTTTCTTCTATTTTTTCAAGTCTTTTGTCATTGGATCCTTAAAAGTTGGGATTATTTTATTAAAAACCTAATGTTCCAGTAAAGTTTAATGTACTGTATTCCAAAACAGGTTTGCAGCGATAAAGTGAAGACGCGTATCAATGGCAGCAGGTACAATGTCGACTCGTTTTTCTCACGCTACGCCGGTATCAAAGAGAAACCTACAGAAACTACAGTCAGTACGAATGGAAACAAAATTATTGAATTTGGAGACACAGGTAACTCTTGTGTATTTAGCTCAGGCCAAAACTTAAGCCTGCTAGAGTAAGGATACTAGACCGGAAGTACCGTCAGTGGAATGTCTTGTCGCGATGAAAAATAGCACCATATACATGTATAGACAATACTAGCAACTGACAATTTAAGGTTGTACCGAGAACGAAATTAACAGTTATTTTAGTAAAATTCAGTCACTTCTTTCATTATGAAAACAGCAGAGCCACATTTTTTTTTTCAAAGAATACCGCGTTTCATGCTTTATTAACATACTAGTAAAAAAAAAGTCAAGTTATTAGACCTTTCATGTAAATATCCCTAAATTGATTTACATGTATTTAAATTCAGATGTATCAATTAGAGATCGTATTGAATAAACGTCCCTCGGAAGGGTCCGATAAAATGTATGTTTGTTAACACAAGTTTAGGCTGCCAAGCGCGGCTTTGTGGGCTTTAGTGGACAGTGTAGATCAAGATCTGTCTGATCTTGTATCTACATTGTCCAATACGGTGAGATTTCTCCTGCGATCAAAACGTTTGATTCGTTAACTAGGGGTGTTCACAATTGGCTGAAAGTCTAAGTTATTTAGCAACTTAAGAGCTAATGCATAGTGTTGTCTCACGCAGATCTTCAAGATTATCTGTATAGATTGATAAATTTAAAAAGCTTCATTGGAACTCATTCCCAAACCATTCTAAATTCAAGGATAATTGAAAACTCAAGACTAGTCATCTGATTGGCTGAGCTGTTCTGTTTCAGGATGGTTATCTTTGAATCAAGAATCATTGACGAATGCTAAACACTAGGTTCTTCTCGTTTTTTTTTTCCAGTGGCAGAGGAGGAGAATGACCTGGAAGGCTACAATACTGAATGGGACCATCTTCTTCGATCTACACACGTCTCACCCATTGCCTCAACAAAATATAAGCAGTCTGAAGGTCGTGAAAATATTAAAACACAACCAGCTTTAGAATATGTCCCCAAACTGCAAAAGATCCCAAAGAAATCCTCGTATATCCGTCTTGTTATGCCAACCATGAATACCGATTACAATCGCTTCGAAAACGAGGCTGCACCTCAACCAATTGCAAACACGGTTACCGAGCTTTTGGACTCGGAAATTCCCACACCTTCCAAGTCCAAATCGTCTTCTGGTTCTTCAATTAATTGTGCCAGTTTGAGGTCAAAGTTCGGGAGTGGGATCATCACAAAACCAAGAAAATCTCTCGCTACATTCCAGACAGATCCAACTGAGCTAGAACGTGGAACCTCGCCTTGCAAAGGTACTTTTTTTTTTCTTTTGCACAAAACAGCTTTCTGTTTCAGCTTTCTTTTAATTCCCACCTCCTTTCATCCTCGGAGGAGCCGGAGGAACATTACTGTACGCTAAACCGTAAGCCTCTAAGGTTAGATCTAAAACTCTTAGGTTCGAATGCAATCGGGTGAGCGGAAGTAAAATCAGAATTCACCTGCATCTTCGCGCGGGCACTGTATTACTGAACCTCGCTTTACACCTACGATCGTTTAGTTCATAGCAATTCAAAATTATGGATAGAGTTGTGACGCTGACAATGTGTTACAATACAGTCTGTCAAAATTTCTGTCGCTGACAAAAATTACTTGTAAAACTAGAACTGAAGTTGGCAATTTTTACAAAATTATATTAAAACTCATATCCATGTTTTTTCATGGCAGAAAAAAAAAGAATTGTAAAACCAGGCTTAAAATTGGCAACTTTGACAGACTGTACTGTAACACACCTTTATACTGTTACATGCAATTTATTATGTTTGCATGCAATGTGACCCTGAGATTGTTTTCTTTTGGCCGCCGGTGAGCCTTTCATTTTTCAAGTTAGATTTTCAGATTGTGATATCTAGAGTAGGGAGATGTCTTTTAATCTATAAATGTAGTTTTCTCCCTTTTCAATTTTCAATTAACTTTCAACTTTTTAGTAATTTATATGTAAAGCTATGACTTGATTTCTCGGCCTTCAAATGCAAACAAAAGTTTTCACTGCCAAGGCACTTTTCACGCGCTACATATTGTATGATGACGATGATGATAATGATGATGAAAGTTACACTAAGTTATCTGTGCAATAATAAAGTAATATTTATGAGTCACGCACTGGCAAAAGGGGGTTTAATACACCCCCGTAATGCGTGACACCAAGTAAGTCATCACATAATTATGAATCCATAAAATCCGATTTTGTGTAAACTGAACTAACTGAATCATGAGGTCAGCTGGTCATTTGACAAGCAGAAATTGACCAATAGCAAAAAGTTTCGACACGGGTTAGCCTGCGCGGACTGCGCAGGCTGACCTGGGTCGACACTTTTTGCAGATGCATCAAACCCCCTTTCACAGGGCATGACTAATTTATAGGTATACGACCACAGAAGTCCTATGTCTGGAGCGATGACACATTTTCTATCGACCCGTCATACTCTGAGACTGAGCAGATGATGGAACAAATTGGTACCATAGAGGGACCAGCATTTACCAGCAGCAGCTGTAGTAGTTCCGCCTCCGGGTCGGACGGTATTGGGTCCGAGTCTTCTGCCATCAATTTAGCTGACGAGGGATTTTGGGATTGAAGAATGGACTAGTCATGATTGAATTGAAATTCGTAGATTTTCCTGAAATAAAGATTTCTTTCTTTCTTTCTTTCTTTCTTTCTTTCTTTCTTTTCTCTCTCTCTCTCTCTCTCTCTCTCTCTCTCTCTCTCTCTCTCCCTTTCTCTCTCTCTCTCTCTCAACATTTCTATCTTTCCTTTTTTCTTTCTTTCTTTCTTTCTTTCTTTCTTCGTACAGATTCAAAATAATTTTTTCCTTTTCTGTCATAAATTTTTCAGTCCATAAATTTAATCACTTAATGATTGCAAACACGGAAGTAAATTCTACTTTTCACAAGTCCATGATTAGATCGAAACTCAAACAATTGGTAGCAGTTTGGAAATCAATTCTAATTCAAAATTCCGAAACCAGTAATCTAATTGGATTTAAAGTCCGTAAACAGAAAAGAAAATGAATGAATGAATGAATGGACGGACGGACGGACGGTCGGAGTCACGCACGCACGCACGCACGCACGCACGAACGAACGCGTTTTACGGAGTATTCATCATTCACTATATGATTGTTTTTATAAACTTCAAACCGTTTATCTTGATCTTAAAAGAAAAGCATCATTAGTGCTTTTACTGGAGTCTTTCTGTTATCTCCTTACCAACTGACAAAATTTTGGTCTGCCAAAATTCTAAGCATTGGCAGGTGGCAAAATATACGTGGTATATAAGTGTAAAAAATATTTTGGAAATAATAGAAAATGCTACTTACCACCAATTTTTCCGTCCCCATAGTTTGTTTCAAAACCTATCTTCTTCAGGGTCGTCAAAACACGAGATATTTGATAATGGGTCAAACCAGTGACTGTTTATTGTTTACCACACGTTCTGCGCAGTCTGATCATGATCTATTTAGTCTAAAAAAAAAAAAGAGCGGTAAGCCGCTCTAAGAAAATTTGGGGTTCGGATTTTGGTTGTTTTTTTTTACAGATACGGAACAACACTTATTTTTGTTATAATACAGAACACAATTTGGTAAAAGGAACAGGAGTTGTTCGGGAAAGGGTTTCAATTGCAACTTTCCACGTCCTTGAAGTTGAAAGCTTCAGAAAACATTGTCGAAAGCGAAGCTATTGCTGCTTGAACCAAAACCTTTTTCCAATAGAAAAGAAATCCTTTTTTTTCTAAATTTCCTATTAAAAGCTTTATTTAAACTGTAATAACATGGTCGGCATAAAAACAGCCTTACAGTAATGGTTTTGACGAACAATCCCGACCGTGAGAAATACAGCTTTTGAACATGTTCTCGGAAAAGGAGAAAAACCTGGTTACCAGAATTTTCTTCTTTTTCCACAGTTTTCTACTTTTTTCAGAGACAAAAGATCATCACCTGAGTCCAATATGATTTGTTGTCTGCAATTAGATCTACTTTGAATATGGACGAGTCCAAAATCTTATTGTATTGTAAAAAGTTAAATAAGATCGATTTAACATTGGACAAGGCTATTGCATGTCCGACAGTGACCTCCAGTAATTTGACACAAGGGCTATTTTTTCATAACTTCTTACCAAACAATTCTGAATAACCAGCATTTACTCAATTTCCCAAAATGTTTTTTACCCTTTCAGAGACATTAGCCTGTCATCCTTTCAGCCTCATTTGATTTTTCATCTACAAGTGCTTTACAATTGGACGATCCTAAAATTCTGCTGTTTTGTAACGAGTTGAGCTAAGTTTTCATACATACACATAATTTTGAAATCAATTTGACAAGTACTCGTGCGATGTCACTTTGATTACTAATTTAGCCGTAACGAAAGGACTTCAGACGATCCTGTTATATTTTTGACCACGATTTCCGGGTATTCGCGAGCCGATTATATCATGGCGTCGCTTCAGGTACATTCGCCAACTATAAAAGTCGTACTATGCTTTGACTTTTCGTCAGTGTTCACTTCGGAACGTAAGGGTAAGTTTAGTTTCTCAATCAATAAGAAGTGAATTTTGGTCACAAAATAAAACATAGTATATTTGCAGTTTAACATTCACTTCGATCATTATTTTGAAATCTAGCTTGAGAAGTCTCGGCGTCAAAATAGGTGCCCGAAATATAAACTTTCAGTAATTCAATGACAAATGTAAGTAACCGATCTATAAGAGTATATATGGTTTTTTTTTTTAATTTCTAGTGTGAAGATGTTTCTTTGAACATTTTTTAAATCGGTTCTGTCAAGTCTGATCTTAGATCCACACCTTTCACAACGTAATCAAGCCACCCTGCGACCATGTAACACATTGTGACAACCTTTTTATTTCATGTTTATTTATAGATGATGAAACTCGCTACTGTCGCACTGGTGCTTTGCATTGCTGCCTTGGCCCAGGCCAACGGCTACGGTTATAATGACTACGGATCATACGGAAAGAAAACAGGTTAGTTAGTTGTATTTTTTCGTTTATGTCTGTTTGATTGGGAGGGTTTTTCTTTCTTCCCTCCTTTCCTTCCTTCCTTCCTTCCTTCCTTCGCTCGTGCTTCTCTCTTTCTCTTGTATTTTCTTTTCTTTCTGTTTTTCTTTTCTTTTTCCCTTTCTTCATTCCTTCCCGCCTTGCTTATGTCCTTCCTTTCAATCTTCCTTGTATGATCTAAAACTTTAAAACTTTTGTTTTAAATATAAATGAATCTATATTAAACGACCACTTTCTTATGAGATTAGTTTTATTAAATTAATTTATTATTTTGTTTGTGGCTGCTTTGCTCGTCCATTATGATAAAATTTCAGATACGTTCACATTTAAAGCATTTGTTTACAACGAATCCAATGTGGCTTACATGGTGTGATTTATCTTTTTAACCTTTTATCACACATTTCCGACTTTTAACGCCTTAGACAGAAGCCCTCTGAAAACATTGTGGGAAAAGGTGAAAATGCTGGTAATCAGCATTTTCTCCTTTTTCCACAGTATTTTCTACCTTTTTTAAGTCAGGGTTCGTCGATTTAGCAACGTTGAATTGTTGTCTGCAGTAGCTTTGAATTTGGACAAGTCTAAAATTTTATCGTGGTAAAGAGTTAAGGAACATTTTATTACAACACAAACACAAGTAATAACTGTTATGGCCCTGCGGTTGATAACTTTTAGAAAACCTGTAGGAAAAAGGAGCAGTTGTTTGTAACAGGAAATAGTTGCCAGTCTGTCTATGCTTCTTCACAGTCGAATAGTGATTTTTTCTTGTTCTGTTTATACTTCACCGTTTATTCCTTAGTTTTAGCATCAAAGACATAAAAGCTTTGGAAACTTCATCCCAAAGGAATGAAAGCTTTGGAAAACACTTGGGGGGGGGGGGTAAAAAAAATTCTGGTCACCAGCATTTTCTTCTTTCACGACAATGTTTTCTACACTTTCAGGGACAAATTCTATCTTTTTAGCCACATTCAGTTTGTCTTCCGCTTATTCTTTTGAATTTGGCAAGTCTAAAATTTTGTCGTCTGGTAAAGGGTTAAATGTTTGCCCTTTGTATTAATTTAAGAGTTGTTTTGGCGAGCACGTAAATTACGTGGACAATAAGATAGAAATAATTTCGACACCTTTGAATAATGGATGACTGTATCATTTTCTGTGCTCTTTGTTTTCAGTTAAAGTGCCATACCCAGTACCAGTCAAACAGCCCTTCCCCGTGTTCGTCTCAAAACCACACCCCGTGCCAGTAGCGATACCAGTGCCCGCCCCACAGCCCGTCGCAGTTCCAGTCGTTGTTCAGAAACCCCACCCAGTTCCAGTCGGCGTACCAATTGGTGTCCCACTTCCAAAGCCCGTCGCTGTTCCCGTCGGTATACCACAGCCAAAACCTGTTGGCATCCCCATCGCTGTTCCCGCTCCACACCCAGTCCCAGTGCCAGTTCCAGTCCTCCCAGCACCTAAACCAATCATCAAACTGCCAGTTTTCCCCATCAAGAAAAGTTTCTACCCTAAAAAATACGGAGGAAAATACGGTATGTTCACCATTTAACCTGATAGGTATCACTGAATCAGCAAAAATCCGCAAACTTGGTCAAGTGTTTTCGGCATTTTCCATTGATTACTGTATTGACCGAATTGTCGGGGCGAATTCCATACATAATCTCCGGTACTAAGAAGGGTATACAGGATAGCACAAATAGAAGATAAAACTGCATTTGTGTGTACAATGATCTTGATATAAATAGCACCCTTCGTGTGTACCCCATACAGCTTAATGTTAAGTATATATATACCCCCGTTTCCTCGGTTTGTTTCAATATCTGAACGAAGCTTGTTGTCAGAGACTTAAATACAAACTTTTAAAAAATCAAATATAAACTGTCCAATAGTTGAGATGATCTGCTTAAAATTAGGTTTTTAACCGCAGTATTGGAACTTTTTATTTGCGTTGATCGACTGAATTCCTTGAGCTTCAGGGTTTGACCTTGATAATTTTGCAGGGTTAGGCGGCTACCAGACCTATGGTGGAATCGGTGGTATCAGCGGAGGATACGGTCATGACGACAAGCGTTACGACAGCTTCTCCACTTCACGAACCTCCATTTCCGGTTTTGGTTCTTCTGGTATCTCCACTTCCGGTTTCGGTTACCCAACAGGTGGTTTCCGTAGGTTCAACGACGACTTCAACAACTTCAATGACTTCAACGATTTCAACGACTTCAACGATTTCAACGATTTCAATGATTTCAACGATTTCAACAATATTAACAACAACATCTTCTAAACAGAACGAATAAAACAGGCACGTATAGTATTTGTCATCGTTAGGTGTTCGTCGGATCATTTTGCCAGTCCATGAATTTATTAAATGTCTTCGTTTATATTAACATTTAAATTTTTGTCATGGGTGTACAAAAAAAAAGTAGCTTTGATAACAGTGATCTAGATCAGACTCCAGAAATGCTGGTCTTTTATCTTTAGTCTGATCTATTTCTAAAAGAGAACAGACATTTTCCTTTTGCTGAAACACTGTAGAATGTGAACTTGCCATTATCGTACAAATGTACATATAAGTCTTTTTGATTTATTGTATACCAGGAACTAGTTCAAGTGAAACAAAGAAGAAATGTTTAGCTCTTTACAAGACGAAGATATTTTAGATCGGTCAAAGTTAAAAGTATTATTTGCAGACGTCAAATGTAATGTTCATCAAATGAATGTGTTTATCGTTGAGTGAATACAAAAAACATTGAGGGAGAAGGAGAAAATGCTGGTAACTAGCATTTTCTCCTTTTTCCACAAGGTTTTTAAAAGACTTTCAACCTCATGGTCTTTAAACCATAGGGTTATTTGGCAAAGGCTTGAATGATATGTTTGAATGAAATAGGAAACATAGTTCTAAGCGAGCAATTGCTTATAATTTATAAGCAATTGCTTGTTTTCCAACAGTTTTTCCATAACTTGCCCTCTGTAGGGCGTAAAAATATATGAGGGGCAAAAAATGATCAAAGAGGAAAAGGGCATAGGTTAAATTAGGTTTGTTTGTGGGGTTAAGTCCCCCAAGCCGATATTTCAGTCTTCTAATGGTAAACACATGTAATTTGAAATGAGTCTCCGGGCAGATATATGAGGGTTGGTTGGTCTTTGAGTTGTAATGAAATGACGCATGTCCAATTACATCAGTTGCTGAGAAAATGAGGCGTTTGCTTTTTGTTATATATTTAGGGGTTGCAACCGTCACCCATTCTAAATTTGCCATTCAAATTCTAAATTACAGGTTCTAATTAAATTACTGGTTAGTAGGGTCGTTGTCTTTGCCAACAGAATGCTAGTCTGAAAATTCAAATTTGGAACAGTGTTCATGTTAATGCATATGGATTATGCATAGTGTAAGATTAAAAACAGACATTATTCTATCGAACTTTGAAATTAATTCGCGAGTCCTTGCTTGCCTTTTTTCCCTTAATCAAAGCTAGTGGATGTTTTACTTTGTTAGTGTTGAGTTTATTGCAACATTTGATCTATGAATTATCACAACATTTGAGATTTTGGTTACCAATAATTTGTATATCGGTAGGTTTACGTCAATATAAAAGCGCCTCTTTGGCCCTTTCACCGTCACAGGCCAAAACAGGGACTTTTGCAGACGGCATAGATCAAGATCAGACTGCACAGAACGTGCAGTCTGATCTTGGATCTATACCACCCGCTTGTTTGTCAAGCCTTTCATATAAGTAAATCCGTTTACGTATCTGCGGACTGCATTTTGAACCAGAAGCGGTCAGGTTTTTATATTTGGCGCTGAAACAGTTAAAAATGTCGACATGAAAAATTGGAGATAGGCATTTTTGTTAATTATATTATAACGTCCGATAATTATTATAGACAAGATTTGGACAATCTGAAACAGTGAATTTTTTATCTAAATTTTATATCTCAAATAACCGTGATCAGTTATAGCAAGTTCTCAAAAAGTTTTATTTTTGTCTTACATATTTTTATAGTGAAGTTCGATTTTTCTAACTGATGGGCCACAACGAACAAATTTTTAGCTATAAACCGAATATCAATAATGTTACAGGCCAGGGCTTTAGTTGTGAAAATAGGAAATGAGCTAGGAATAGTCTTTGGACAAACTAGCTTTGCTAAATTTTAAAAGAAAAATCTTATCCAAAAATGTCCAATAAACCGTTTAACCCTTTACCACGAATCCAGAGTTTTAACGACCCTGATAAAGAAGGCTTTTAAAAGCATTATGGGAAAAGGAGAAAATGCTGGTCACCAGCATTTTCTCCTTTTTACACAATGTTTTCTACAATTTCACAGTCAAAAATCATCTTTTGAACGATATTGTATCTGTCGTTTGTAAGTTAAAACAATTTGGATTTGTCTAAAATTTTGTTGTTTAGCAAAGAGTTAACTTGTTTACTTGTTTCTTAAACGGGCGTGAAAGTCAGGACTTTCTCGATGAAAAAATGTCGAATTCCTAAGATAACTAGCTACGAGTAATGACCACTTTTCATTTTTCACTGAATTCTAGACAAAATATTTTTAATGAAAAATAAAACGGTTTATCAATACAAGGTATGCATTGCCTAGATTATTTTTTAAGAATTTTTATTCTGTTTGCGTCGTTCATTCACTTTGATTTTAATTTGATCTACAAGCGTATTAGGTAATGAGAATAGTTGATACAGCGAAACGTCCACCATTTACAATGTGTATGTAAACGAAATTGGTTTGAATAACTTGCACAGGGTGTCGAATATTCGAAAAATAACACAAAAGATCGAATGTATTTCTTTTATTCAATATATTTCTGTGTAAAACAGTGCAAAAGCGGTTCCATTTGCTAGGACGAAAAAAGAAAATTAACTCTTATCCTGCTAAATAACTAAAATGAAATTTTCAGTTCCATAATAAAAATCCAAATATAGCAGTTTCAAAGTTATGTTTTGGGGAATAATATCTCCTTCTCGGACAGTGTAGATCCAAGATCAGACTGCACGTTCTGTGCAGTCTGATCTTGATCTATACTGTCCGCAAAAGGTCACTGAGTCGCGATTAGCAGCCTAAGGGTTAAAAAAGGCCAATTCACTTCTTAAACCACATGTCTGTTCCAGCGAAATCTTCGAATTAACCGATATGCTCGACCTATCGAGGTATAATCACGCTTTTCCAAATAATCTCGAATTTTACCGACCTCAAGGAAGATTGCTTGTGGTAAAAGGAAAAAATACTGGCCATAAGCATTTCCTCCTTTTCCCGCAATGTTTTCTATCCTTTTTCAATGATAAAGCGTTTCTTTTTTATCATATTATACAGATATGTCGTCTGCAAATCCTTCCAATTAAAAAAAAAAACCTATTCTGGACTTGCCGAAATAGAAAGCATTTGCAGAAAACAAATCCGATGTGGTTCTAATGACCAGTTTTGTAATTGAAATGGTAGAAAAAAATTGTTGAGCGAAAATGAAAAATGCTAGTTTCCAGCATTTTCTCTTTTTCAAACAATGTTTTCGGTAGGCTTATCTTCCATAGGATCGTTTTGTAAAGGCAAGTTAAACGATAGGATTTTAGCCATTCTCCGGCAAAAGGGGCTTAATGCATCTCAGAAGGCCATGGTACCAAGCAAGCCATCACATACTTATGAATCCATAATATCCGCTTTTTTGACCACCGACTCAATCATGCGGTAGACGGGTCCTTGGGCATACAGAAAATTGACCAATAGCGAAAAGTTTCGACCCAGGTCAGCCTGCGCGGACTGCGCAGGCTGACCTGGTCGATACTTTTCGCAGATGCTTTAAGCCTCCTTTTAACATATCACGGCTCATTTATATATGAGGTTATATTTTGTGTAGCAAATGTAGTTGGCAAATGGCTTCTCTGATTAGCTCTTAGACCTGTAAATAACCTAAATGAATAATTTCAGCAGTTAAAGAAGCATTGCCGGGCCATTTCGAATGCAATTCCTCATTTAGTCAGTTTGGATTTAAGATCAGACTACATGTTTCATGGTGTCTGGTCCTAATCTACTCTAGGGGCACTAGATCCGTCACCTTATCTGTGATCTCTTAATCTCTCTCTCTCTCTCTGATCGATGTTACCTAAGAAATAGTTCTTCTCTCTCTCTCTCTCTCTCTCTCTCTCTCTCTCTCTCTCTGACCAATGTTACGGGTCTAAGAAATAGTTCTGTTAGCAGTATTCTCATAATATCTATTGAAGTCAGCGATCCAACCTTTTTTTTTTTGCAACAGACCACTTTTGATGAAAACACTTGCAGTTTTAATTCAGATTGCAATTCATTTTACACATCTATTCATCCTATCCGAACTGATTTTTGATTATCCATTTTTTATTATTTTGAAAGAATGCTAGAAATTTGTAAATCTTTTTCAAGAGATAACGATTTCAAGTAAAAATGATTTGAAGTAAAATTAATCATTTCTGTTTTTGACTGGCATCAGATGGTCACAGGAAAACTGCCCCCCTGGAAAACTGCCCCCCCCCCCGAAAACTGCATCAGCTAACATGCCTTTGCTTCATTCCCGCAAAAATTCTTGCAAAATACCTTAGATATGGTGATGTATTTTAAAAAAACTTTTAATTTTCGTATTCTTATCATTTCTTTAACCCTTATCTTCCTACATAAGTGAATTAAACTCCCAAACCGATAGTAAAATACCGAAAAGTGCTTTTTCAAACGATTTTTTCCCGACAAAAATATCTCTTTATCGGAAAGTGTAGATCAAGAACAGACTGCACGTTCTGTGCTGTCTGATCTTGATCTACGCTGTCCGCAAAATGTCAGTGAGTCGCGCTTAGCAGCCTATGGGTTAAGAATATGAGATAACTGTTTACCTTGGTGATATACCTTTTAGTAGAAAATCTAACTTATTTTGCCTTTCTTGGTACACGTATTTCTATTGGAGTCCGTTCTCACCAACAGTTCCTCATAGCAACCCTAGTCTAATTCTTAGGAATTCTAAAAAATTCAAAGTAACACAATTTCTAATTTGCTTAACCATTTGGTTTGGCCAATCAAATATTGAGTTACTTTCTACATTATAGAACAATACTAAGAATGCAATTTAGAATGGTTGATGAATACGGACCCTGCTTGAATACTAGTATTCTATCATATTCTTATACGTACATGTAATTTCTATTCGAAAAACTGAGTTAGATTTTAACTTTTTCATCTTCTTGATATTTCAACATGATCACCTAATATTACTTTTTTTTTTCATATTCTTCCTTTTTCTTGCTCTTATTTCTTTAACAAGAAGTCAATTGTTTATTCTGAAAACGAAATCAAGTAAAAACTGTACTAACACAAGTTAAAACGTTTCTTTGTCGAACAAATTTTTCCGTTTCCTTTCTTTAATGTATAGGTGCCCAATTTGTCTGTGATCCTTAATTTTAGTTAGATGTAGTTGTGATATACTTGTTGTAAATGACCGTGATGGGCTAGGGAGTATTTTAAGTCGTATCCATAATTTATATAGAATGGTATTAGCAAATAATTATGTTTCTCGTACGAATATAATGCATCAAAGCTATGTTAATGTTTAAAAGTAGAGTTAGTTATTGTACGATAATGAGTAAAAGCTTCGGTTGAAGAAATGGTCAATTTTTTTAATCTTTTTATTTGCTATGACAACTCAGTTATTCGATCAAACGATTATATGATATTGTCAGTTATTATTTGTATTGGCCGGAGCGTCTAACCTGTGGAAAACTTTGTAGCAGAATTCCCAGTCCATCACAGATCGCCACTCTTGTCAATATTGTATTCTGAACTTTTAAAACGCTTCATAAATTCAGGCCCTGTAGACCTTTTAAGTAGACATGAAAGTCTCTATATTGAGATTTATAAAAACCAATACATTTTTACGACTGAACACTATATACGCTATATATAGCCCCCTTTTAACAGAGCTTGGCACAATTATCAAAGAAGCTGTGAGTCTTTATATTTTGATGATTTGAATTCCGTTTCTCCGGAAGCAGCACCACAGCTTCCAATACGCTGTTTGGGAAAAAGGCATGTCTACTTCAGCTAGATTTCACTTATCTACTGAAACGTTCATGGTGAATACGGTCCCCTGTTCTTGAATCTACAGTATCTGTAACAATATCTGTAGTCAGTCATGACATTTTCAGCCTTAGATTTGACATTTGTTTACGCACATATATGTACAGTAGAATCGACAATCAGACAGAAACAGTCCCATTTTTTTCAAAGTGAAGTTTTTCTTTTTTATCAACTATGTTTGCCTACGCCTATAACATTACGCCATTAAACTGGCTTGTAATAGACACCTTACAAAACAACCGGATGAAGTACATACGATCTCCACAAAATAGGGTCTAATGCATGAATACAAGCGAAAAGGTTGTCGCTCAATACGAACTGCCCTTACTCATTTAGCCATATTTTCCAGAAATATTTTCAACACGCAAATATCGTCTGCTAGAGAAAAAGAATTATTTTTTGTAAAGTTTGTTTAATAGAAGAGTAGCACACTTAACGGAAATCACAAATATAAGTGTCATTATTTCGCGTAAGCGAAGTAAATTCATCTACTTAAAGGATAAAATGCAAAAGGAAGGGTAAATCATTTCATGATTTTTTTTACAAAAATTATCTGATAAATACGAGATGAAAAAAAAAAGTATAAAAGGACGAAAAGAAAGGAAAGAACTGACCAGCTTTCTGATTGTCTGGGACTTGTACTTATAACTCATGTTTCTAATGTGAAGTTTCAAATCAGGATTTTTGCCTTCTGCGAATCGTTGAATAAGAATTATTTGTGTGTTATGTATGTATATGTAACAATAAACTTGAACATTGCAAAATTTCTTGTTGTGCTTGTATTTTTGTTCATGAAAGTGTATGAATGGCTCTGTTGGTAGCGCTGAAGTCCCGAGTTTTGAACATATTGTTTAGCTTTGAGCATACATAACTTGGGGATGAAAAACTGAAGAGTGGTTGAATGCTCGTTTTAGTAATCTTAAATGTTCAGAGCTGGTGGTGAAAGAACTTGTAAAAAAAATATTTTCTTAAATACTTCTTTAATTTTGTGAACGAGTATAAGACACTTTCATCTGGGCTTGTACCATCACAGGTGCAGAGCGCATTTCCTTCAACAAATAACATCTATCCTGGAATCTCTAGTTTGTGGCCAGAGAGACGGGTTACCTAAAGTCAAGTAACTCTCTTCATATTGCCGTAAAAGTCCTATTTATCGGTGCAGGGCACTAAATGACCCATGCTCTGTGAAAAGGGGCCCCAATGCATTTACAAAAGGTATCGCCGCAAGTCAGCCTGCGCAGCCCATGCAGGCTGACCAGGGTCGAAACCTTTTGCTTTTGGTAATTTTTTCTACATGTCCAAGAACCAGTCTACCGCATGATTCAGTCGGTTATTATACAAAATGCATTTTATGGATCCATAATTATGTGACGACTTGCTTGGTACCATGCATCACCCAGATGCATTACACCTCTTTTTGCCAGAGAGCGGCTCCCATAAAAGGTTAAAAATTTCAGTGATTTCAGCTCTTTGATTTTTGCACACGAAATCAAAGCACTGAAATTACTGAAATGCATATTAACACTGTATAGCCAGTCCTTAGTATTTGTTATATGAAGAACAATTAGAGCGCTTACTGAATGAGATAAATATATTCAGTCTTTGAACAGCATTTTCTCCTTTTCTTAATGTTTTAAAGACCTTTTTACTTCAGGATCGTCAAAACTCGTGATTGTGTGGTAAAGGGTTAACCAAAGCCCAAGAAATGCGATTGTCAGACATCTCACAAAATAGTGGACAATCTAGCGCGATTTGTGAAGTCCAATGTAGATCTGCCATATAAGCTTTCGATATATGTATGCTGTGGTAGATCTACTAGTTTTAAAAAGTTGTTGGCCTGAATCTTATTTCCACGGCCCCTAACTCATCGGTAAATATCGTGTAACATCAATTTTTTCGTAAAGGCTATTCGGCCAATCTTGCCAGCTTCCGTCTTTTGATATGAGAATTAGGGGCGGTAAACTCACCAACTCATCGGTAAATATCGTGTAACATTCACGTTTTCGTTAAGGCTATTCGGCCAATCTCGGCAGCTTCTGTCTTTCAATATGAGAGTTAGGGGCCGTAGACCTTAATTACAATTAATTTCCCCAACCACACTTTCAAACAAACAAATTCCCATTTTCATAAAAAAAAAAAAAAAAGCCATGGTCTGTGAAAGGGGTAAATGCATCTGCAAAAATTATCGACCTAGGCCAGCCTGCGCAGTCTGCAGTTTGACCTGAGTCGAAACTTTTTGCTTTTGGTGAATTTTCTGCATGTCAAAAGACCATTCTACCTCACCATTCAATCGATTGGTAGACAAAATGGGTTTTTATGGATCCATAATTGTGATGACTAGCTTGGTATAATGCATCCCGGAGATGCATTGCATCCTCTTTTGCCAGAGCGCACCTCATTTTTCTTCTATTTTTTTTCCTACATCGAGTTCCTAACACCAAAGCCTCCGGCAAATGCATTGCTCAAGAGACCAGGATCCGCATTCACCAACCATTCTTAAGAACATTTTTGGTCCTATTCTCTATGATTTTTCAAATTTGAAAGTAACACGACTTTTGATTGGCTGAACCGAATGGTTCAGCCAATCAGAAGTTGTGTTACTTTCAAACATAGAAAATTCTGGAGAATAAGTTCTTGGATAACGTACTTAAAATGGTTGGTGAATACGGAGCCAGGGTCCTTATTCACCTACCATTCTACGTCTTATCTTCAAGAACTTTCTAAATTTGAAAGTAACACAATTTCTGATTGGCTTAACCAAATGGTTTAGCCGATAAGACTTTTATTTCTACCTAACGACAGAATTTTAGACTCCTCGAAACTCAAAACTTTGGCAGACGACAAAATATTTGTATCTCAAATGATTGGATTTTTCCTTGAAATTATAAAAAAAATATTGTGGAAAAATGAGAAAATAATGATATGCAGTATTTTCTCTTTTTCAACAAGTGTTCTCAGTAGTCTTTTAACGCAATTGCGTGGAAACAACAGTAATGAATTCAGAAAAACAAAACCACTGACAAATTAACATGCAGACTGCTGTACTCTCCTTTGGAAATTAATGAGCCGCACTCTGGCAAAAGGGGGTTAAAGGCATAACCTAGATAAATTATTCCAAGCAAATCATCACATAATTATGGAAGAATCCATTTTGTCTAACAACCGACTGAATCTAAAGGTAAAATGGTCCTTTGGAATGCAGAAAATTTAACAATAGCAAAAAGTATCGATCCAGATCAGCCTGAACGAACTGCACAGGCTGACCTCGGTAGATACTTTTTGCGGATACATTATATCCCCTTGTCACAGAGCATGGCTCATATATTTTGTCTTTCTAAAAAAGGGGACGACTAAATCACTTTAATTAACAAAACCAAAACATCATATGTACAAAAGATTTGAGCCATGCTCTGGCAAAAGGGGGCTTAATGCATCACCGTGAATTATGATACCGGCCCAAGTCATCACATAATTATGGATTCCTAAGAGCCACTTTTTTAAATAACCGACTTAATCATGAGGTAGACTGGTCCTTTGACAAACAGAAAATTGACCGATAGCGAAAGGTTTCGGCCCAGGTCGGACTGCGCAGGCTGACCTCGGTCGATATATTTCGCAGATGTATTAAGCCCCCTTTTCACAGAGCATGGCTCGTTTCCTTTCAACCAAATGCCTTTTCTCAATAAAATACAGTAAAACAATCGTCTAGGATCAATTTATTAATTTTGGATACTGAGTAAAGATTAAGCAACAAATAAAGCTTAAGTAATTATGATTATCGAAGAGTATATACTACGATCAGATTGTAAAGATGGGGACCGATTTTTTCTGTCTGCACTCTTCAAAAGGATAGAAGGGGCCGTTTTCACCAACATTTGATCTAATGACCTTAATTAATCTAAATTCAAATATTAGTCATCTCATTGGCTGAGTCAGAACGTCTCTGCCAATGAAACTACTGGGATATTGAAGTATGCATTTAATTTAAAATGTTTCGAAAACACGCCACTCAATGTCGTGCCACACAGCAACTGGATTAAAATACAAGTTATTCCGTATGTGAATAATGAATAATCTAACACACAAAACTATCCAGACCCAAAGTAGAAAAGTAGCGCTCTCTCTCTCTCTCTCTCTCTCTCTCTAAACACCTGTTTGTTACAAAATGTTCAGTGAAAAAACAAAGTTCATTATATGATAATTTTAAACAACATTTTACTGAAATCACTGATAAATAGGTGAAATCAAACATAGCTGCGTAGGCAGGATAAAGATCAAGAGGGCAAACAATTCATAACTCCGATCATTGTGAAAGGTTGCTACTTAAGTCGCTTTCACGCTTTGTAAAATGTACATCCGAAATACTCGTACTACACATTTATAATCATTATAAATAATGTTTACTTTACAGTTGGTGCAAAAATATTCTAAATTAGGGACGGTATTTATCAAAACAGATCTCAAAACCAAAACCTAGAATTCTGATTGGCTGAGCGTCTCAACCAACCAGATGGCCTATCTTCAGATTTTGAATTTTCATTGAATTTAGAATGGCTTGCGAATATCGACCCGAAACTACTGCTGCTCATTTTCACTCGGAAAAAAATTTCATTCATATATGTATATTTGCGTGACAAACACCGACCTAATAAATAATTGCATTTAATCCATTTTCACAAATTCTGAAATTTCGAGTAAAACACGGATAATCCGAACGCATTTTAAAGGGTAACTCCAGACCATAGCTACTTTTGGATATATGATTCCTTAAATGAAAACAACCTTAAAATTGAAAACCATATTTCAATGTCTTTCGTAAAAAGAGAGTTATAAGCGAAAATGTGGTTTGCACACCTGTGCGAGTTTGTGAAATCTTCGATAAACCGGATGTGACGTAGGAAGTGTGACCCACACATTTATTTCGGCTTCTGTGTACTGTTAATTTGCTCTGATACCGACTTTTTTTCTCACAGCCTTATCCTCCCTCATGTCGGGAGACGATTTTTTTTTTCGTCACAAAAATCCCTATCGTATGCCGGGTGCCGAGTTTAAGCACTATTTCGAGCCAGGAGATGACTATTTATTCGTCAGTCTGCTGTCTGTCTGTCTGAACCGAATGACGTGGCTTAATATCAGATTCACCATTAATCCTTAACAGGCTAAATAAACCTTCATGCCCATTGCAAAATTTCGAATATTGCTAGTTTTTGGAGATACAAAAATAAATATCTCCGTATCGGACACTGTACATAAAATCAGATTGCACGTTTTGTTGAGTCTGATCTCAATATACACTGTTCACAAAAGGTCATTGAGTCGCGCTCAGCAGCCTTGAGGCCACACAGAAATTTAAATGAGGCAAGAAATCAATGGTAAATTCACTGTTGATTATCCATCTCTTTCATATTACTGAGAGAGTGAGAGAGAGTTGGAGGGTAGTTAGAATAGAAATTCGACAAGCAGATTATGGGATTTTTTTTTTTAATTTAAGATCGTACGAATGAGGAAAATACAAAAGTCATGACGTTCGACTTACCCATTTAACCTGTGTAAAATTCTAAATTCCATTTACATTTTATAAGAAAAAGGGTTCAATGTGGTCGTGAAAACAAAAGAGTAACTTTGTACATGACATGTTTATGACACGTGCTTGTTAACCTCCAGCTGCAAGCCGGGTAAAAAAAAAATGTGAGACCACGACGGTGCGATACCAACATCAAAGAGGCGCCGAATTAACCCTTTGCCCCTTTACATTGATGGAACACACAATTCTTTTCTCAAAATAAAAGGTTGGCGCACTAAACTTTTGTGTAAAGTTTGTACGCAGTTGTAAATTTTTAATTTACGCTGCATTTTTATGGTCAGCATCTGTTATCTCGTACATAATTACAGCGAGAAATACGGAAGAAGAAAGTTAAATAATTTTTGTCCACGTTGGTATTTCCATTTAAATTTTACGCCTAACATGTCTCGGTATTTAGGAAATGGGCTGACCCTGTATTTTGCAGACGATCAAAAACGTTTACTGCATGATATGGAGGGCAGGAAGGCAGGAGGCAAATCAGACAATCTTTTAACGTTGTTGTTGATGAAAGAAACAAATTTGAAATTGTGAAAATAACACGTAGGAAAATAAATGAAGATCAAGTGAGAAAAAAATGGATTTAACTTTAACGGCAAATTTAGGATGTGTGCTGGATTTAATGTTGTTTGTGAATGTTAAAGAGAGGATACGATTTCTAAGGTAGATCAAGGCTTTTAATTCTTCCCAAGCTGAAGGAGACATGTAAAATGCTGACATTGATGGTATAGATCAAGATCAGACTGCGCAGGATTTGTAGACCGTTCCATGATCGACGGTGTCCTATATTTGGTAGAAACAGCCTTAGAACTGTACTCGAATGATTTCCTTTACACATTGCAACGTTCCTTCTTCCTTCTAACACTTAGTATAAGAGACTTTTGGCTTGTTTCAACTATCTTGAGTTATATATATATATATATATATATATATATATATATATATATATATATATATATGTGTGTGTGTGTGTGTGTGTGTGTGTGTGTGTGTGTGTGTGTGTGTGTGTGTGTGTGTGTGTGTGTGTGTGTGTGTGTGTGTGTGTGTGTGTGTGTGTGTGTGTGTGTGCGTGCGTGCGTTGATTAGGCAGTGGTATAATTGAAATAACTTCGAGAAATAAATTTCAAAATAGTTTTGTTCCCCACTAGAAGAATAACTCTTCCTTTTCGTAAGTACTATCTCCACTAGGCTAATTCATTCAAAATTTCTTTACTATGATTGTAGTAAGATGTAAGAGCGATAGAGATTGAAATTCTGCAGTACACAAGTGATTGAAACGTGATAAATGGATTTATATCTTTACAAATATCATGCAGTTTTCTCAGTTTTCTGCGTTAGTTCATATATAGCGACCATATCTTCTCACACTTGTGACGTCAAGGCAAACTACCGGAAGGCACGATTTTTTCAATTAGCGACTTTCAGACAAGTGAAAATCCGAAGTTTAAACCTCTATCTCTCGTGAAGTAAGCATCGCAGAACGCTAAATTTTTTTTGTTAACATACTCTAGTATAGTTTTATCCGATTTTGAAATAAAAATTTTGGTCTGGAGTTACCCTTTACGTTTATATCATGTTCGGTTTATCGAGTTTTTTAAGCTTTCAGCCCCAAATACATGAACTCGGCCTCTTTTGTCAGCTGAAGATACAATCAACTGAAATTCAGAATGATTTTTATCTTTAAGGCTTGACTAGAAACGCGGACGGTACAGATTCAAGATCAGACTGTACGTTCTGTGCAGAAGCCTGATCTTGATCTAGATCTACAATGTTCGCAAATACACCTTAAGTCGCCTTTGGCATCAATACGATAATTTCAAAAATAAACAATGACCTAAGCTCAAAATGAATCGAAGGATCTAAGTTCTAACACATTCTGAGCCATGTATACGTTAAATTTATCATATCATGATTTAGACAAAGAGTGGTATTTGTTCATGAATGGATTCAACGGGATTACTTCTGGTTAAACACTAGTTTTAACAATAATTAATAAAATAAATAGAAACATGACAATTTTTCCTGGTTTACACATTTGTTTTAACCCTTAAGCTGCTAAGCGTGACTAAAGGAACATTTGCGGACAGAGTAAATCAAGATCAGACTGCACAGATCGTGCAGTCTGATCTTGGATCTACATTGTCCGATAAGGAGACTTTTTACCCAAAAGATAATTTTGAAATAGCAAAATTTGGCTTTTTACTATCGGCTTGAATGGTTCATTTCACTAGTTTAGTGAAATTAAAGGTACAAATAATTACTGAAATACAAGATTCACTTTTTGTCGCGCACAACACTTTTATAACAGTAATGCGGCTTTCACTTTCGGATGAATAAAGTAAATCTAGCAGGTTGAAGCATGACTGCTAAATGCGACACATTGAAACTCTGTATCAAACAGTAAAATTCTGAACTCGTTCAAACGAAAAGCCTTTACAGAGGACAAATTTATTCAGGCTCATATAATGCTTTTTACATTTGATAGGATAAAAAACATCGTGGGAAAGGGAGAAAATGCTGGTCAACAGCATCTTCTCCTTTTCCCACTATGTTTTAAAAACCTTCTTCCTGAAGATCATACAAACACTTGATCGTTTACTAAGGTGATAAATGCGTCATGCAAACGATTTCTCGGTATAAGATTAAGTAGTGTAAGAAAAGAAACTTTGAATAAATAAATTTGTTAAAGTGTCAAACTATCTCTTTTGAACATTAACTTGTTGTTGTTGTTGTTGCTGATTCTGTTGTTGAAACTGTAGATCATCTTGTGGAGGAGGGGGTGGTGGGATCGTTGGTCTAAACTGACCTTGACCCTGGTTTTGACCTTGACCTTGATTCATCTGCATGTGTTGTACTTGTTGCTGAGCCTGCAAAAAAAAAACAAAGAAAATAAGTAAGAGTATTGTTTATGTGAAAATCTATGGTATAGTAAACAAAAGTTGCTAATAACAAGTGAAAGATTCAGGAATAAAAGCAACGAGTGCTAAAGAGATCATATGTATTATAAAACCATAAAGAAATTAACTCAATATACCATGGATTTGTTTGTTTGTTTGTTTGTTTGTTTGTTTGTTTGTTTGTTTGATTGATTGATTGATATTAAACACCGTTCTCAACAAAATGTGTAGTACGTTGATTCATTACCTCCTCAAACAAATTCACCATTAAACGATTCCGAGGACATTAAGGTGACAAAAAAGAAAAAGGCTGGCAGAATTAAACCGCGAATCGAAGGATTAATAACTAACCTGCATGGCTTGGAATTGTTGAAACTGTTGAAACTGGTCCCACTGGGCATTCTGTTGCATTTTCATGTTTTCCTCATACAAGCGCCTGTGGTGGAACTCCTCTCGCCGTCTGGCCCGGACATATTCCGTGTAGGATAAATACCCGTTCTTGTCCACGTCATCGTCCATTAACACACGGTCTATCAGATCTGAGGAGCAGATGGAAAAGAGACATGATTAATCTGGGGTGCGATTAAGGGGAGTCAAGGGGAGGGAAGTAAACGAAAACGTAATCATTGTTCTGCAGTAAAACTTATGTGTTATCACATTGGTGCATATAACTTTGCAGTAAAAGATTTTCGATTAACACAGAATGGATTTTCAAATATTGGGATTTGACAGTTCTTTTCGCTGGAAAAATTTCAACGTGTCTGAAAGAGTAGATCCAGGATCAGACTGCAGGTTATTCATAATTAGATAGAAGCATAAAGCCTAAAGCAAACATTTCATACGCACTTTCGTAGTATCTCATCATTTCTTTATGTCTCTCTGCCATGACAGCGTCTATTTGTTCTTTAGATTTCCCCAGTTTTTCATGCAGTTGAAGTTCAGGCGCTGGCATCATGTGAGACATGGCTTGAAGTATTTCTATACCATCTAGATGCGTGTCGTTGTTAACATCGTGCAGTCTGAAAGTAAGGTTAAAGTATAGAATCATTCTCTGTGAAAAGGTGGTTTTATGCATCTGCAAAAAGTATCGACACAGGCCGAAACCTTTTGCTATGGATAGTTTTTCTACATCACAAAGGACCAGATACCTTATGATTCAGCCGCTTTTAGAACAAGAAATATCTTTAAAAAAGATATACGGCGTAAAGTTGCAAGAAAATAGGCAGAGGCTCTTAGAATAAACATTATTGACCACTGGAGCCCTTAGAATAAACATGTTTACATTTTTGACCAATCACAAATTTTTATTCATTCATTTGTTATCAGTGCCAAAACGTAGGTCAAAAGCCAGCACATTCAGCTACGCCGAGAAAACGGATTCATATTATTCAACTACATCTAGCTCTACTTGCTGGAACAGATCAAGATCAAACGCAAATTACGAAGATGCATTAAAATCCCTTTTCCTATAGCACCGCTCATATAATACTTAACTAAAATTTTCACTTCGTTTGTTTGTATTGGAGTTTAACACTATTCAAACAGTTTAGGTCATATCATGGCGGTCAGTGCACCTACGCAGTGCTCCAGCCAGGGTAAAAAAGGGCACGGTGCTGTGGCTGAGAAGGGCACTATGAGGCGTAAAGCGCCGGGGGGGGGGGGGCATAAGAGCGGGAGTTGTTGTCTCTCTCTCACGGGGGAAAGGGGATAAGAATTTTTTTATAACCCTTTTGACAGTTTCTTCTGCAATTTCTTATGTAAAATTAAGGATTTTCACAACAGAAATAAATCTATTGTATTGACTTATATGGATCTTCCAGCTTCATCTAAACAAGAAAACTATTTTTCATTATGAGTAGTTTAGCTAAGTCCAGGAGCAATACAAGTACATGTAGTTCATAAAATAATCCTCATTGACACTTTACCAGATAACAGACTTGGCAAATCAAAAACCATTGCTGAACAGAAACAGTTACCAGCATCTTCTCCTTTGCACACAATGTTTTCTAAAGCCTCATGCCATTCAACTACAGACTTGATACCAATACAATTCATATCTTTATTTTTAACAGTGCTTTGCAAGACAAGCAAGCCACAAAATACAAACAAATGCAAACTCTCAACCCTTTCTTTCTTTCTTTCTTTCTTTCTTTCTTTCTTTTACTGCAATGACTGTTCCTTTAATTTTTCTGATACTTATTTATTCAATTTAAAGGGTTTCATGTACGCATGTGTTTCCAGGCTTTCTCACACCATGACACAACTTTCTTTCCAAGCCACTGACTACTTTTCTCATATGCATCAGAAGCGAGAGGTGAACAATCGCCGTAAAGGAAGTTTGCCTCAACCGGCTACCGAACCCGCAACCAGCAGGTCGCGAGTCAGATACGCTAACCACTGAGCCACCCGGACAGGCGTACAAATTTCAGGTGTCTAGTATGATGTCCGATAAAAAGACATGCTTTTTGTTGCTTTACTCTTGTGATGGGTATAAAAATGAGCGTTGAAGGTTTTTTTTTTTTTTTTTAGCAGAAAATGTTCTTTACCTTTGTTCAGTACTTTGCCAAATTTAGCAACCGTTCTTAATATTACCATTTTAATACTTAAAAGATATTTAAGCCATGCTCTGACATAAGGGAGCTAAATGCATATTTCGTATCTAAATCATAAAAATTAAAATAAAATCTCTATGTTATGGTGAAACGAAATTAAGACTGAATATCAAATTATCTGATATTTAATTTGAGCATAAAGACAGTAACATTTTTTTAACCTTTATGCTACTTTATAAAATGGTTATGGTCATTATCAGTTTCGAAAACGGCTGAAAAACATGAAATATTAAGTTCAAAACATAAAATATGTACGATAGCAGCTGACCGTATACCCACAGGCCACTGAAGCGCCATTTGTCTGTCACGGCACACCAAAAATCTTATTGGTCGATCATCGAACACCGTTACCAAAAAATAGCACATCGGTGATGACTACAATATAGGGCACCCAAAAGGCATTCGCCGATGTACTGTTTTGTTACGGTGTTCGATGATCGACAATTGAAAATTAGGATGTTCCGTGATATAGACCAATGGAGTTTTACATTTTATAACTTACCTAAAATAATGAAATTCCATTTGCTCTGGTGTCATTTTGCCTTTTATGTTGATTTGATCCTTGAGATGTGCCTTTAAGTGCCTAGAAAATAGAATGAAATTACCCTATCATCCTTATACTTTTTTTACAAACAGAAAAGTAGATAATGACCAGTTGAATTATTTGCTGGAATGAGTATGGTTTTGAAAACTTTTTAATTTGTCTCTTATTTCGATTGGTTTTAATTACCATAGTTTCGTCGGTAATTTAGTCACATCACGGCAGCCACTGCTCCTATCTACATGTTCCCGAAATTTCTAAACCAGTAAGCCTACTACGCATAAGACTCCACCGAAGCCATCGGCTGCCATTTCACAGATACTTTTGAATTGGCTGATTTTTTGTTCACAGGCTGAAAACTGCCCATTTTATTTATTTTAGGCCAACAGCTGTCCAATTTACTTATCAATCACATGTTCTGATGGTCATGTCAGAGACATCCTTGAGCGAAATATTTAGTTATATTCAGGGCTTGGAAACATGTATTATCTCTGTTAAAGATATTACGTTACCACATGCATCTCTGCTGTTCAATGTGCAAGCGCCGGTCAAAAGCTATGAAATCCATTGCCCTAACCCCAAATCTTTCTGTTTATGTGTTCTGGTTGTTTGTGTACCTCTATCTCTTGGTTCCCTCTCCCTGTTCCCTCCCTCTCTGTGTGTATCTCTCTCGCACTCTTTTTAAGCTACTGTCTGCTTTTCAAAGTCTGGCCGAGCTACTATTCGAACTCAAAGGCCATAGATCACTAGTTTCGTGCGTTACCGACTGAGTTCTGGAGTTAGTGGGCATCACACGTTCTTTGACAGGGGTAAGTAATAGAAATATATCGGGGTCACCAACCTTTCTGGATTGGTTCTTATTCTATTTTCAATCTACAAAGTAACACAATTTCTGATTGGCTACACCATTTGGTTTAGCCAATCGGAAATTGTTTTGCTTTGAAATTTACAAAATTCTTGAGAATAAGACTTCGAATGTTATCAATGATAGTTGGTTAATACAGAATGGGAGTTTGACCAATAAAGATAAGACTTACTCTTCGTCTTGGGTAAAAGACGGGTCGTTAAAACTTGTTGCTCTCTGTTGTCCGTTTTGGCATGCCCCTCGTGAGCGTACGTTACCATGACGACTCCTATACATACCAACCATAATGTTCTTTGTATTTGAAAAAATAAACATTCTGAAAAGAGAACCGGAGTTATAGAACCTTGAAAATTAAAATGAAAAAAAAAAAAATGACTATTAACCCCTTAGGCTGCTAAGCGCGACTCACTGACCTTTTGCAGACAGTGTAGATCAAGATCTGACTGCACAGAACGTGCAGTCTGATCTTTGATCTACACTGTCCGAATAAGGACAAAATTCTCCCCAAAAAATACCTTCGAAATAGCAAATTTGGGGTTTGTAACATCGATTTAGAATGTTCGTTTCATTTATTTAGCAGGATAGGAGTTGAGCTCTTTTTTGCCCTTATTATGGTTACTTCTTGGAAGCATTTCATTGAGTTCTATTAACAACATCGTGGTTACAGATTAGATAATTCCATTTCAAATTAAATTTTTCCCCACCAATCTCGATACATAATGATACAAAATAGCCTCCAAGGCTTTCCACGAATGTGATGTAAATTACTGATAAATTGAACGGACAGGAGAAATATTGTACAACTTGTCAAAAAAGCATTAAACTTTTGACAGGTGCATGTGAGCCCAGGGCTATGATTTCTATGCTTGACACATAACCCGTAAACAGTTTTATTGCATCCTGCTGTTGATAGGTTTGGAAAACACTGTCGGAAAAAGAGCACTTGCTTATACAAGCAAGTGCTCTTTTTCCAACAAGGTTTTCAGTACTGATGAAAAAATGTTTCTTTCCAATGTTTGTAACTTATGAAACTTGTGACAGGCTTTGCTAGGTCAGAAAACGCCTATTAAATCATGGGTTAATATTTCATTATTGTCCAGCAACTGTGCGTGATTACTGCATTAAACGGTCTACATTTATTTGTTTCCTGCTAGCTCATACAGTTAAAAAGTAATGAAAATACACTAACCATGATCACCTACCCCCTCATCTCCACACACTTCCAGAATCAGTATTTAGCAATCACTATATCTTCTAGATCTATAGCAACGCTTTAAAGTTACAAAGCAGCAAGTAAAAGTTATCCGAAATTCTATTGTTCAATTATTAGGAATCTACGTTTCTAAGATCGAAAGCATCTGCAGACGAAAAATTAAATGTGGCTCGAATGGTGAAGATTTTCTTTGAAAGGACAACATACATTGTGGCAAACAGGAAAGATTGCTCGTTTCTAGCAATTCATCGTCTCGCTACAATGTTCCGAAATGGTCTGCTGCAAGACGAAACAAAGTCGTCTGCTCGAGTTATTGTGATACTGTTAGCTTAACACAATTAAACTGTAAATATATTGCGTCCATATGTATGACGTAACTCAGAAAAATTGCTCGTATTGCAACAAATTAATTGTTATATGAATTACGGTATATGGCCAAAAATAGCATTGAGTTTTAGAATTCTTCGAGAGAGCCCGAAAGACAAATAGAGTTTATTCAGAAAGTATTACCATGATGTTAATTTCCTCCCTTAATTGCAAGCTCAAAGCAATTTTAAAGCGTATGAAAAAGGGCATTCGAATAAACCAAAACAATATGTTTATATGCTTTCAAAAGTCACTCAACTGTTTCAGTGACAAGAGATAAAAATGGTAATATAATTATTATAAATGTTTCATGAGGCAAGAACGATTCAGTCCAGATGTGCAATCAAAAAATATTATAGGAAAAAAAGAGAAACTAAAGTGAAACTTACATGTGTTCTGTTCTTACTTCCGTTCTAATTTGCCTGACAAGGTACACGTCAGTGAAAACTTACACGCTTGAGACGACGTACGTTGAACTTGTTAAAAAGATTGATTGACGTTTACCGGCGAGCCTCGTTTCAAACACTATAGTCTGGTCCCCGGTGTAACGCTTACGTTCACTCAATAGGTAGGAAACCAGCCTGACGACGGCCACGGCCACGGTTTCATGACAGTTCACCGATATCAAACTGGTATAATTTAAAATAATCTGAATTTTTTCTATGGCGATCAGTGACCTTGCTGTTTATCAAACACTTTTACAGGTGTAAAAAATTCTTTGCCTATGCTTTGTCATACACTATCGCATTCAGTGGTCATACGATACGGCTTATTACTGTATATGGCCATATGGTTGCAAGGAATGATGGCAGGGTCGCACAGCACAAAAGGTTGTTTGCCACTTGCAGCGTTAAGTTGATAAGAGAGCACATTCTGTATCTTTAACCCCGTATACTGTTACATTAATCAAATGAAAACATACAGCAAATAGTTTCAAATAATGGCACTGCGATTTCGGTTCTTTTCTCCTGAAAATGTCATTGTATCTGATTGTTATGATGCAAGATCATCTGTCCGCAAGTTCTGTGCAGTCTGATCTCGGATTTACGCAATTCACAAAAGCAAAGATATGTTGTTGCGCTAGGAGTCTAGGAGTTAAAGGATATGAAGACCGATTAGCATTCAGCATTCCAATCTTTTTAACTGGTTGACGTCTTGCTTTCATTCATCAATTCGTTTGGAGCTCAAAGGGGTATCCTCAAAGGATGTAAGTTTGCTGTTTAACGCCGTTTTCCACAGTAAAATAACGACTGAAAGTGCATTTTGTTCGAACACAGGAAGTTCCTTCGCCAGTACTCAGCACAATATTCTTTCCAAGTCACCAGCTACTTTCCCATGTAAAATAGCGCCGACATATGGATGGCTCATCATCAAGATGAACGAGAGATAAACGAGTATCATCTATTTCTGACTGAAGAAATTGTCCAAGTGAGGACAAGACCCCTGTAATAACAGTGCTCCAGCTAGCAGTAAATAGCAGGGTGCGGCACTCTGCCACTTATCTTGGACACTTTGCGCTTGTAAGAGGAAGCTGGAAAACTCGTATAACTATGACAAGAACTTTTCTTTTTTAAGCCTTTAGCAAACGACTTAATTTTAGACTGTACTTTGCTGAAAGCACATATAGACGACAAAGTCTATGCGGCTCAAACTATCGGATCAATCTGTAAAAAGTTAGAAAACACTGCGGGAAAAGGAGAAAATGCTGGTTACCAGCATTTGAGCACATATTCTGCTCAAAGCGCTCTTTTTAGCCCAAGCATCTTGCCCTATATTGATCCCAGCTGAAGCACTGCCTTTACGATACCGACTTAGCTACCGGGTTCGATACATACAAAAGACTACAATGATGAAATTCCAGAACATTTTTTTGTCTTTTCTGTTTTGTCTGGATATTTTAAACCATAAGGTATTACATACTACTAGAAAACTTTCACACAGACATAAAAATGAAACTGTTGAACACAAAACTTATAACTAATAGACAAATCACTGTTTGAGCTAACAACCATTGATAAAGATACACTGACACAATGTATCTTCGATGTTATGTAATCTAAAAGACTAGTTCTCGAGACAGGAGAGACATTAAGTACTCGATCGCAGACAGAACACCTTTTTATTCTTTCATACATGTATCATATTTTCTTTTTCATAATGCCATAATATTGAAATAGTAAAGAAAAACACCACGATCGTCATTAGGCAACATAGTGGAAAACTGTCATTCACATTTTTTTTAACTTGGCCTTGTATTCACCTGGACAGATGCCAGGACAACTTATGTGATAGATAAAATTGAGGTCTGCAAAGGATCAATTGATGAAATTGCTATCAATTTCACCTAGATTTTTAACCTACATGGCCAATGTCAAAGCTGCCAAATGTATACATATTGACAAATATTATGACAAAGTTTATGATGATTGGATGAAAATTGCTCTAAATATTATTTTTATAGGATTAACAATTACTTTCAAAATTGAAATAGATGTTATGAGAAATATATTAAAAACAAACATTTAGACACAGTAGATAACAAAAAAAAAAGACAACCTGTGCTCTATACAGCCTTAAAACATTCCTAGGACAATCCTGGACAGTTCGTATCAGGCCAACTGGTGGAAGATAATTGGTACCCAAGACAACTGGGACCTTTACACAACTGGTACTAAGGAAAACTCATACCTGGGATAATTTTTACGAGGGCAATTGGTACCAAGGAAAACTTGTAGCCAGACAATTTACACCTAGGAAAACCCCTACTTAAAACAATTTGTACCTAAGACGATCATACACATGGTGATTTACTCCCTAAAGAATCCTTAAACAATAGGAGAAGTATCCAGTATTAATACTTTTGAGTGAGAGTTCACCTGGGTAAAAATTGTCCCATGTACCAATTGTCTAAGGTATGAGTTGTCCGGAGTAAGAATTGTCCAAAGTACAAATTGTCTTTAGTATCAATTATTTGGTACCAATTGTCCTGGGTAACCATAGCCTGGTACCTGTTGTCCTGGTATAAATTGTTCCAGGTACCAAATTATCCTGGTGCCAAGTGTCCAAGAACAAATTGATCTGTTACAATATCATAAATCTCATTAAAACAAACATTTAGATACAGTTTCATAGAAATTTGATTTTAAAAAATCTGTGTTCTTTAAAGCCTAAACACAACTGACTACAGGCTATCTAAAGATTCATCTTAAGCACTTTGAGCTTAAGTGAGCTTGAAATTAAACACATTATTTTGTGCATAGATGAGCAAAACATGTTTGTATTAGGTGAACTAAAAATTTAACTAACTATCTTAATACTTTCTCAACAGACCATAATCTATTTGCGAGGGGTATAACCACATGGGCATGCAATAAAATACATGTACTTAAGTTAACTTCACTAGGCATGATCCCTACATGATATGATTGGCAAGGTAATTAATTATGTTAGAGCCGTGCACTAGCAAAAGGGGGTTTAATGCATATCTATGATGCATTATACCATGCAAGACATCATATAATGATGGATCCATAAATCCATTTTGTCTCACAAAGACTGGTCCGTTTTTGCATAATTTTACCAAAATCAAATACTTTCAGCCCAGGTCAGCCTGTGCGTACTGTGCAGGCTGAAATGGGTCAATATGTTTTGCAGATGCACTAAGCCCCCTTTTCACACTGCATGGCTCATCTGTTCTTTGCAAGATCTAAGCATTGTCCTATCACTTCAATTGCTCCTGCAAACAGTGTAAGTCAAGTCAAGATCAGACTGAAAAGAAAAATGTATCCCAATCTTGTTTCAGCACTACGCTCTCTTTGGTAAGATATTTAGAATTGCTTTAAAACTGCAATACCTAGACCTTTTTTCCACACTGAAATTATCAATTTTTTTTTTCCGGCAATCTGAAAATTAACCCTTGTTGGCACAAAATATTTTACCCTTTACCGGACGACAAAATTTTAGCCTTATCCAAATTGAAAGCATTTGCAGACGACAATTTCAGTGTTGCTCAAATGGTGCGATTTTTCTATGATAGGGTAGAAAACATTGTGGGAAAAGGAGAAAATGCTGGTTACCAGCATTTTCTCCTTTTCCCACAATGTTTTCAAAAGGCTTCTCTCCCAGGGTCGTTAAAATTCGGCATTGTGCGGTAAAGGGTTAAAGTCAATCTCTATCAACAGCTAAAAATACAATCCACTGAAAACAAGAAAATATTTTTTAAGCAATAGGTTTGACTAAACAAGCGGGCAGTATAGATCCAAAATCAGACATGTTCTGTGTGGTGTGATATTGAACTTTGCCATCGTCAAAGGCTCCTGCTTTCAGCTAAGGCACAGAAACATTTAAACCATTATTAAAATATCCCGAGCTTTAACAACACTGAGAAAGAAAACTTCAAAAAAATGTGTGAAAAGAAAAAAAATGGTGGTAACCAGCATTTTCTTCTATTGTTTTACTACATTGTTCTCTACCCTTCAAAAGACAAAAATGCCTACAATAATGGTATTTGCCCTTAACTCTCTACCAAACTGCAAAATATAGGACTCAACAAAATTCAAACCATTTGCAGTCGACAAATAACATGTAGATCAAATGATGATTTCTGACTTTCACAGGACGGGAAACATTGTGGAAAAGGACAAAATGCTGGTTCTTTCTGCCACAATCATTTCAAAAGCCTACTCTTTCAGAGTTGTTAAAAATCAGGATTGTGTGGTAAAGGGTTAAAGGGTAGAAATATTGTTTGAAGAGGATAAAATGCTTTTTTTCAACCAGCCATTTTCATCAGGGTTGTTTAAACATGCTTGGGAAAGAATTAAAATAAGTTTGGTCCTGTAAAGTTTTTGGAGCACATTAGTAGCATAAATTCAAGAAAACAACTGACAATTTACAATCTGCATATTGAAAAAAGTTCAAACATCTCAGCAAAAAACTTTTGCAGGTTTTAACTATCTAGTAGTATTTCACTAAAATACTATGTATGACTAGGGCATGCACAAAACTCTTTACCAAACAGTTCATTTCTTTATTTCCCACAATGTTTTCAGACTCAAAACCAGTTGTATGAACCATATCTAATTGGCCATCTGTAAATGCTTTCAATTTAGGCAAATTTAATATTTTGTCCTATGGTAAAGAGTTACCTGTAACTCGTTTATCAAATCACAAAATTTTAGGCTTGTCCGATTTCAAAGTATTTGCAGATAACTGATATAAGAAACGTGACTAAAAAATTGACATTTGACCTTGGACGGGTCAAAAACATTGTGGTAAAAGGAGAAAATGATGATTATCAGCATTTTCTCCTTTACCCAAAATGTTTTCAAAAGTTTTCTCCATCAGGGTCTTTTTAAAAATCAGGTTGTTTGGTAAAGAGTTAAACACAAGCTAAAAAGTAGAAAAGAAAAGTGCTAACCTATAATATCAAAATAATACTGTCCCAAGTCAAGTCATTAGTTATGACTGTGTGCATTTATTTTTCACTTTGCTGACTATTCTTGAAAAAATCAAAGTTTTCACATAGATTCATGTATTTAGTTTAATTACATACCAAACAGTGATAAACTTGGATATATCAGATAAATTTTGTTACCACTAGTTATCCATTAAAGCGCCTTTCATGTACATACATGTAGTTGCCTTTACGGCCAGTAAAGATCAAGATCAGGCTGTGCAATGTTTGCAGCCCTATCTCTAATCTACATCATCCGTTTGGCTGTGACACAATAGCAGCTATACAATTGCTTTTACTAAGGTCTTATTTCTAGAACAGATTTGTCCACTTAGCTCATTTGGTGTTTTATGGGTTAGTATCTGCATTGAAGTGAAGATATCACTTTTACTAGAGTGGGCAACTGCTTTTTCTGCATTTTCTTAATCTCAGCATGGTACTCTTTCACTGATAATTTGTAAGTTTTTGGGTACAAATTACTGTATCTTTATGCCTATGGTCAAATCTACGAAATTTGTTAATTTGTTTTGCAAACCTGTGGTAACTTTTTTATGTACAGGAATATTTCTGTAACACTTCAATCAGGGGCAGATACGGAAAGTGGCATACACTTGTATCCCAAGCAAACAGTGTGTGCATTTCAGAGGAAGGAAATTTGATGTAATTTACATGCATTTCAGCTACAATTGTTGCGCTATATGTCATCTGATACGTCACCTGCTTCTGCTAAAAATATACAACAGAAAGCTTAATTTCCATCTCTTCATCCCATTTTTGAAAATCAAAAGAAAGCAAAGGATGAATTATATAAACAAAAAAAAGAATAACAAGCTTTTTGTATGTGATAGTAAAAGTCGTAACATGAAGGGGATGTGATGGGGTTAAAAACACACTCGTCCTTAAGACTCATTCTACAACTGCATCACAGTCCATTCTCGTGACAGGTTTTTAATTTCACACTCAGCCAGTTGATTATCCTTTGTATTATTGATCATGACTTCAAATCTCCTTATACTTATATCTGTTCACAACTCTCTTATAAACATAAACTATAAAAAAAAAAACCAACAAACAAAAATAACAAACATGCATAAAATAAGCTTTGGCAAGACAGCTTTACACAAACCAACAATTTAACATTTCATTGACCTTAACCCTTTACCACACAGTCCCAAGTTTAAATGGCTCTGAGGAACAAACCTTTTTAGCCCTTTACCAGACGACAAAATTTTAGCCTTGTCAAAATTGAAAGCATTTGCAGACGACAATTTCAACGTGGCTCAAATGGTGCAATTTTTCTTTAATAGGGTATAAAACATAGTGGGAAAAGAAGAAAATGCTGGTAACCAGCATTTTCTCCTTTTCCCATTATGTTTTCAAAACGCTTCTTTCCCAGGGTCTTTAAGAGTCGGCATTGTGTTGTAAAGGGCTAAAAAATTGTGAGAAAAGGGGAAAATGCTAGTTACCAGCATTTTCTCGTTTTCCCACAATGTTTTCTATCCTATAAAAGACAAACTCCATCATTTGAGCCACATTTAAATTGTCATCTGCAAACGCTTTCAATTTGGAACCGTCTAAGTTTTTGTCATCTGGTTAAGAGTTAATGTTTCAAAAGCCACTTCTGACAAAGTAGATCCAAGATTAGCATGCACAAATCTGATCTTGGATGCACCTTGTCTGATAAAGGAAGGATTAAAGCAGCCTTTACAATGTAAACGCAAGGTCTTTTCTTCCATGTAAACAAGAGGACGATGATGGCCCTGAAGTCGCTCACCTGAGCCTTTGATCAAACATGACTTATTTCCAATCTCTTCAGAGATATTAAGACAAACACTCTGACAAACACTCATTAGTATTGGGCTTACAAATATGGTCTCTAGAGTGCACACAAGCTTTTTCTAGAATTTGTCTCAGCGGCCTACTTGACATGTAGAAATTATCCAGACATACATTCCGACAAACTTTCATGAGTATTTGAGAGAAAATGTGGCCTGTAGGGTGTATAAAAGGTTTTTCTGAGATTTGACCTAGTGACCTAGTTTTTTATCCAACATGACCCATATTCATACTAGTTTAAGATATTATCAAGACTAACATTCAAAGCAAATTTCAAGATTATTGGACTGAAAATGTGGCCTCTAGAGCGTACACACAGTTTTTCAAGGATGAAACTTGGTGACCCTAGTTTTTATTCCATGTGACCCATTTTCAAACTCTAGAGCTTACATAAGGTTTTTCTAAGACTTGACCTGGTGACCTAGTTTTTGACCTGACATGACCCATTTTCAAACTCATCCAAGCTATCATCATGACAAACATTCTCACCAACTTTAAAGAGCAATGGACTGAAAAAGTGGCTTCTGGAGCATACACAAGGTTTTTAAAAGATTTGACCAAGTGACCTAGTTTTTGACCCCACATGGCCCAATTTCGAACTCTTCTGCGATACATGTATTATCAAGACAAACATTCTGACCAAATTTCAAGAGTATTGGACAGAAAATGTGGCTTCTGGAGCATACACAAGTTTTTTTTAAGATTTGACCTAGTGACCTAGTTTTTGACCCAACATGGCCCATTTTCAAATTTGTCAGAGATATCATCAAGACAAACATTCTGACCAACTTTCAAGAGTTTTGGACTGAAAGTGTGGCCTCTAGATTGTACACAAGGTTTTTCTAAGATCTGACCTGGTGACCTAGTCTTTGATCCGACATGGCCCACTATCGAACTCATCCGAGATATCATCAAGACAAACATTCTGACCACTTTTCAAGAGTATTGGACTGAAAATGTGGCCTCTAGAGCGTAGACAAGGTTTTTCTAAGATTTGACCTGGTGACCTAGTTTTTTACCCGACATGGCCCATTTTCAAACCTGTCCGAGATATCATCAAGACAAACATTTTGACCAACTTTCAGGAGTTTTGGACTGAAAATATGGCCTCTAAAGCGTAGACAAGGTTTTTCTAAGATTTGACCTGGTGACCTAGTTTTTGACCTGACATGGCCCATTTTCGAACTCGTCCAACATATCATCAAGACAAACATTCTGACCAACATTCAGGAGTACTGGACAGAAAATGTGGCCTCTAAAGCGTACACAAGGTATACAACATTTTTGTCTGGTAAATTGTAAAACATAAGTTGAATTACAGCTTTGCTTTAAAACAACCTCTAATAATGTATTCAGTACTAAAACAAATAAAATATGAAAACAACTTCGTCAAAATTTTTAAAGAAAACAAAACAAACCAGTAAAGGAGAAAACACAGAATTACATTCGGTATTAAAATAAAACAAAAAAAAATAACCTTTGGTCAAAAAGTCACCCCAACAAAGTTATATCTTTGGTCGTAAAAGCAAATGCACCATTATGGGTTTATAATAACTATATGAACCATGCTCTGTGAAATGGGGCCTAATGCATCTGCAAAAAGTATCGATCAAGGCCAGCCTGCGCAGTCTGTGCAAGCTGATCTGGACTGACACTTTTTGCTGCTTGTCAATTTTCGGCATGTTAAACAACCAGTTTACAGCATGACAATTTGCTAGACAATATGGACTTAACGGATCCATAATCATGTGATGACATGCTTGGTATCATGCATCACGGAGATGCATTAAGCTCTCTTTTGCCAGAGCATAACTCATATCTTGTATTACATTATCTATTTCAAGTTTCTCAGCACCAAATATGTAAATTCCACCCCTTTTGACAGCCAAAATACAAACCACTGAAACTCAGAAAGATTTTTCACTTAACTCTTTACCAAACGACTACATTACAGACTGGTCCAAATTGAAAGCATTTGCAGACGACAAAATAAATGTGACTGAAAAATTGAAATTCAGTTTGGGAAGGGTAGAAAACATTGTGGTAAAAGGAGAAAATGCTGGTTACCAGCATTTTCTCCTTTTCCCACAATGTTTTCAAAAGACTTCTTTCTCAAGGTCGTTAAAAGTCGGGATTGTGTGGTAAAGAGTTAAAGGCTTGCATTACTGAGCCGGTTCATTAGATCCAAGATCAGATGGCACATTCTGTCTAATATGATCTTGATCTATCCAGTCCTTAAAAGTCCATGTTCTTGTCAATGAAGCTGAGAGGGTGAAGACTTATACTGTATCAGGGACTGAAATAGAACTGAACTTGCTCATTATATAACAAGGAACATGATACCAGGCCTGTATTCACAATCCATTCTTTGTTTTCTTCTCCAGAAATTTCTAGATACGAAAGTAAATAGTTAAGTAATTTTTCATTTGTTACAATTACTTTAAGATACAAATCTATGAAACCTATAGGTACACAGTCCAAAGAGTATAAAAATAAGTCCATCTTTAGCTTTTGGCTAAAAATCCTTTTCGGCAAGTTGAAAAGAACAGCAAACTGCTTAATCCACTCTAAATACTGCATAAAATACATAGAGGATATTTGTTAATATTCGTGATCATCATCGGTAATATTTTCACTCGTGGCTGTGCCATTCGTGAAAATATTACCGATGATATTCACTCGATGAAATAAATTTCAGTCTTTCACTGAAAAAAACAAATATTCTGTTTATTTCATGCTTTTAACCCTTTCTGGGGGGAACTTAATCAAAATCCAGTACAGTTCTTTTCGGTTATTCCCCGTGGCGTACCCCCTCTGCATAGCAACGCATTACAATATTACATCAAGCGCGAGAAATGTAAGGTAAATTACGTCATATTTCCATCTTGTTGTGAGGCACACGCATTTTACCTAGGTAACTAGTGCACGGGAACAACTGTTTCCGCCTTCAATAGAAGAGTTAAAATATAAAAAAAAATCGGTATTTTCACTGGTCATAACCATGAAATATCGAAAAATATTTCACCGATAATTCTAGATAACCTACCGGAAAGTATGAAATAAACTAACATCTTACAACTTGAATGAACTAACCTAATACTGGGCTGGTAAATGTCAAACTTAACAAAAAGTTGCATGATAAACAAAAAGGAGGAACATTTGAAGGCAAGGACTGTGTAATTTTCAAACAATATTGATAAAATTGCTGGAAAGGAGTAATTGCCTTGTAACAAAGAATTACTGTTTTTAATGCAATGTTTATAAGGCCTACCTCCAAAAGGGGTTTTAAAAGTAAAATTTTTTGCAGTACTGTTTTAACTTATAAATGCATGCAATACCATTCCAATCTAAAATTACATGTACAAGTACTACACCATTTTGTTCTTACCATAAAATAAAACCCTTTACCAATCAATCCCATGTTTTAACAACCTTGAGTTAAAAAGTAACTGTTGAAAATACAATGGAAAAAGAACAAAATGCTGGTAAATACCATTTTCTTCTTCTCCTAAGATGGTTTCTAACTTTTAACCTGTTACCATACAATCCCGACTTTAAACGACCCTAAGGAAGAAGCCTTTTGAAAACATTGTGGGAACAGGAGAAAATGCTGCTAACCAGCATTTTCCCCTTTTTCCACAATGTTTTCTATCCTATCCAAGACAAATTCTACCATACAAGTCATATTTAAATTGTCGTCTGGAAATGCTTTCATTTTGGACAAGTCCACATTTTTCTCATCTGGTAAAGAAATTGAAGAGAAATCCTATCACTGTTGAGCCACGTTGAACTTCTCTTCCTTAAATGCTTTGAATTTGAACCAGTCCAAAATCTGTTGACTAGTGCTGGGATAAACAACCTACAGTTAATGACTTGTTTTCCGAATACAACTCAGATTATTGATATGTCTATTTACAGCTACAAAAACAACCTTAGTTTTTGTATTGTCAACCTTTTGTAAGTACTTTATCCTTGACCCTGTACCAAGCAACCCAAATTTTTTAACAATCCTTGGAAAGAAAACTTAAGATAGCATTGTAGGAAAAGGAGAAAATGCAGGAAACTAGCATTTTGTCCTTTTTCCACAATGTTTCCTGCCATTTCAAAGATAAAAAATCACAAAATGCTAATTACATGTACATTTATCATCTGCAAAATAATATCTATCATCTGTGAACTTACAAAAGTTTAAATTTTGTTGCCTGTTAAAGAGTAAAACTGCTAAACAAATAAAATGAAAAATTCCAGTTAACCCTTAGAGTGCCAAATACACCCAACATGCATTTTTAGTCCAGAAATAAGACTTTTAACGACCCTGAAAGAGAAGGCTTTAGAAAACATTGTGGGAAAAGGAGAAAATGCTGGTAACCAGCATTTTCTCCATTTCCCACAATGTTTTCTACCCTATCAGAGACAGAAATTGTCATCTTAGCAACATTAAATTTTTCGTCTGCAAATGCTTTCAATTTGGATGAGTCCAACATCTTGTTGTTTGGTAAAGAGTTAAGTGCAATTCAATGTTTGCTTTCATCTGTAGTCTTTCAGCAAAGCAAACAGTGTAGAGATCAAAGATCAGACTGCATGATATATGCAGTCTGATCTTGGTCTACACTGGCCACAAAGGCAACTATAATTGTGAAAGGCACTTTGCAGGTTAACTTTTTACCGAACTATATAAATTTAGACTTGTCCAAATTGAAAGCATTTGCAGACGACAAAATAAATAACAATCAAAAATTGAAATTTGTTTTTGAAAGGGTATAAAACATTGTGGGAAAAGGAGAAAATGCTGGTTACCAGCATTTTCTCCTTTTCCCACAATGTTTTCAAAAGGCTTCTTTCTCAGTGTCGTTGAAAGTGTGGATTGTGTGGTAAAGGGTTTACAACAAAACCCCAAAAGTTGTTATTTCAAAGTATCTTTTCACTGACGAGATCTAACCATACCTGACAGTGAGGAACCAAGTTCAAACTGCATGGTCTGTGCACCCTAATCTTGATCAAACTACATGTATATCCACAAAAGTACATTGACTGAAGCAAATGTGTACTGACTTAGGGTGAAATTGCATATACATTCATTGTATAGCTATTTTAAAGCTTGACATATAGCCCTAAAGTGCATTGCTATAGCATATTCTGTCATAAATATTCCAATGTAAATGAGACATCACTTTACATTAATGACTCCATCATGCTCAAAATAGCTTGTCCAAAACATGTACTAATAATTGGCTAAAATAAAACTTCTACTTTGATTTATGTAGAAAACATTACGGGACAAGGACCAATTACCTATAGCAAGAAATGATCAATTGCTTCGGATGAGCAATTTTTCTCTTTTACACAATATTTTCATTTCACTGAATCATGTTCTTCTACACTGAATTTTCCTACTACTGCTCAACTCCTGTGTGACCAAGGGTTAAAGTTACTTCCCTAAAATATGTGGGGAAAAAAATCTAAAATGTAACAGACCATCTACTTTTCTTCATAATCTACTGCCTTGTCATCTTTACAGCAACTAGAAAAACTTATAAAGAACTTAATATGTGTCTGCAACAAAACTGTTTTCAAAACAAATTATTAGACCAAATTGACCCCAGGAGAAGAATGAAGAATTCTGGGTCTATTACATAAAGCTACATACCAAATTTGGTAGCCTTATGTCTTACCAAAAGGAAGATCTTTAAAGATTTTCAATATTATTTCAGTTTTGTTGCCATGGCAACCACAGTTTTAACTTAACTGGAATCAAATTCCTTGAGACAGTTCTGAAGAGGACCATGGCAAGATCATTTTTGTGAAGTTTCATCAAAATCGGGTTGGTAGTTTATGAAGTGAAGATGTTTGAAATAAAAGTTAGAACACTCATGGATGCACCCACAGACGGACCCACAACAGACACAGCACATGACCTAAGCCAGCTGGCCTTTGGCCAGTGGAGCTAAAAAGAAAAATTAAAAAAAAAAAGGTTTTTTTGTTCAGCAGGTTGTCAAAATATAAAACTTAATATGTACAAAAACATTGACCATATTGGACAATAAAAATACAACCAGAATAAGTATGCTGATACTGCATAAAACCCATATGAGATCAAAAACCAAACCATATCAAAAGGTAATTCCTTTCTCACCACACGAGGCAACCTTCTCTTCTCCTTGTCGGTTTCATCAAGAAATGTTTCACTTTTATAAAAATTATCCAGCAGTTCTTCTTTTTCCACATATCTGTCATACAACCATTTAGTTCGTCCTTCTTGATCAAGGGGAATGTCTGATATAGGGTAGGCGCGATGGTGAATCATGATATTACATGGTGGCCAATAACCTATACACATACCATGTATATCTAAAGGTTTGCTTTTTGGATAGGCTAAAGTCACATCTACCACCCACTTCACACAATGTTGATCTGCACTGCCTGTAATAATTTAAACAGGTCAATATCACTCCATAGTACTGTGCTTTGGATTTTTCACTGTCAGAGCAATATAAAATTAACAAGTTGCACAAAGAAAAAACAATTATGTAACAGAGAATGTTCAAAAGTATGGAAAACTTACAAGCTGCACAAGGAAAACAACAAATATGCTAAGGATTATATTCAAAAGTATGGAAAACACTATGAGACAGCAGCAAATGCATCAAATGCTCAAGGAGCTTGATAGCATAAAGGTTTGAAAATTATAGTAAATTGGACTGTGTAGACATATCTAATTATGTAGTTTTATATATGCTCAAGTTTTATATATGCTTAAAACTACTTGCCTTTAATCCCATTTTCTAGATGGATATCACCCACAGTGTCTAACACAGTACTCATAGCACCAAGTCGAGGTAATGTACAATGTTGTAACACTGGTAAGCTGTTCTTCTTTGCGAATCTTTAAAAAAAAAACACACACACACACACACACAATGTACAGTATTAGTTGTATGGTCAGGTCGCAGGGGACTTGGAAACTTGTTGACAGCTGTGGCGAATCATGTTGCCCTGAGCTGTGAACAAGTTTTCAAGTCCCCTGTCACCTGACCGTACAACAAATTTATTACACTGCATAGTTTTACCATTACAATGTGTATTAAGCAAAATTTCCCTGTTTTATTGCCACACGACTTGAGTAAACTGACGAAATAGAATTTCTCTTCAAAGTGCCCCAATTCAGTGAAAACTGACGTCACTGAGGACTGACATCATTGAAACTTTGGTAAAACATGCAGTTTGGTGCATAAACTTGATGTCACTGCGCTAGACATTCAACATATTTTTATTTAAACGTGGATTTAAACAATTTCAAGGTAAGTAAATATGCATTTTAATGATTTGTTGGCATAAGTAAACGGCCATTAGTCGCCTCAAACAATTATTAGGTTATCCTTTTAACGTTATAATGTATGAGTTTCAACACTTCAGAGTGTGCTTACTTGACGAAGGGATGGCTCGTTTTAAACCTGTGTATTTGTTTTAGAATGACAACAAATGATAATATATGTAACTATATTCATTTGTTTTCAAAATTAATCCATTCTTTCCCCTTGAATGACAACCATCAACGAAAACTAGTAATAATATGGTGCAGGCTACTTAGTATGTTTGTCTTGTGGGTGGCTCGTATCGATCGACGCCGCCCTTTTAGATGTTGTGTTGACAGTGTAGTCATGTATACGGGGCTCCCGAAAGGGAAACTGCTTTTACGTCAACTTTGCCAGTGTACATGAATACATATTCGGGGCATATTATCCAATCAGATCGCGAGAAATGTCTTTGCAGTATAATAATTGATTTTCTACATCCAGGTACTTCTGTTTCCTGTGAATGTTTCCAGATGAGACATATTTCAGGATCAACAAACCAGGATCCCATAAGACTGACTGGCTTCCATGTTAATAGACTAGCAGCCTGTTATCAATCCCTGTATAGGTTCAGAAATAAGGATTTTGGAAACACAGATTACATTTGTACATAAAATTTTCATTCCTCGGGTATTTTTCCCTCATTACAAGATTTCCAGAATATGGGCAAGTCTAAACCTTTGTCATCTGGTAAGGAGTTGTGTCATTGCCTTACAAGCTATATTTGGACATACCAGTAGCTGGTAAAAGGGACAATGAAATGATACATAGTGATATGAATGAAAGAGAAATGGCATTTCTGGATGATATAGACATCCATCTTAAAAAAGAAGCAATTACATGCAGGAAGCAATATGCCATTTTCCTACGCTGTTTTCTAACCTATCAGTGTCAGAGACCTTCAGCTCTTTTATATTAATTTTGGGATTGTCTTCTGATCATGCTTTGAATTTCAAAGAGTCCCAAAATATTAATTTGTGAGAGGGCTAATATATGACTACTTGCTGCATGATGAGAAAATATTGTAGCAAGAGGTAATGAATAAAAAATACAAATGACCTACTTTTGGCTTCCTTCCCTTCTCTTCCTAAGAAATCCTCCCTCTGGGAATAAAACAATCCACTTCTTGTTTGTTTTAAAATATGAATCGAGTAGATGTTCTTTCAACCTGTCAAGCTGCAGTAAGCGAAATTCTTTTCCCTATTGAATGTAAAACAAGCATTGGTCATATTGCTACAGTGTGCACAATCATGATGTTTTTTGTACAACTGCAAAATCAGTTAGGTAAATATACTAAGTTTTAATATACACTGTTTGATAGCTTAACTCCATAGGGGTGTTACATTTTCCAAAAAGGGGGTAATAGATTGAGCTAAAACAACACAGATTTTTTCAAGGACAATTACAACAGAATTTTTGGGTTTAGTCAGTGCCAACTTAGAAGTAAAGTGTCAACCCTTTACCACACAATTCCAAGTTTGAACAGCTCTAGGAAAGACACCTTTGAAAACATTGTGAGAAAAGGAGAAAATGCTGGTAACCAGCATTTCCTCCTTTTTCCACAATGTTTTCTTTCCTTCCAAAGAGCAATTTAAGTCTTTGAGTAACATTTACCTTGTCATCTGCAAATGCTGTCAATTTTGACAAGTCTAATATTTTGTCATCTGGAAAAGAGTTAAAACAGTGTGGCAGGCTTCTTTGGAAACATCCTTGTTAAATATAAATAATCAACATGAATTAAGCTTAATTCATTAATACATTTGAAAACCTTGTAATTCTTTTAGCTGCTACAATTTCAGGAGAAGTCCCTTAAAATCTCAAAAAGTCTGTTAGTGAAGCCTTTTTCTTCAGGATTTCTAAAACACGGGGTTGTTGGTATAGGTATACTAATCAACAGACAAAAAGTTTGAGACATACACTCACCTGCTGTATGAAAAAATCCCCATGTAAGAATGAAGCCCAGCCAAAGTTTGTATACAAGAAAATATGGTCCATGATCCACATCACTCGACCAATGGCCAGGGATTTGGGCAGTAAAACTGACATCATGACAGGGGTATCAGCAGTGGACTGGTGGTTGACCAGAAGTAAGGCAGGCTGGTCATAAAGACTGGATAGGTCATCCCCTGATTCTATGACTGTATAATTAGTAAAACATATGGATATCATTGTAATCCATTGAGAAGCAACACAATCTCAGACGGGTAACTCTCTACCAAATGACTAGATTTTAGACTTGTCCAAACTGAAAGCACTTGCAGACGACAAAATGTGACTCAAAGTTAAAACTTGCCTTAGGAAGGGTAGAAAACATTTGGGGGAAAAGGAGAAAATGCTGGAAACCAGCATCTTCTGTTTTTCCTACAATGTTTTCAAAAGAAATCTTTCTCAAGGTCATTAAAACTTGGGATCGTGAGGTAAAGGGTTAACTCTTTGCAAAATGACAACATTTCAACCGTGTCTACATAGTAAGCATCTGCAAACGAAAAATTACCTGCATTTTTTTTCTTTTTCCCAAAAATTCCTTCAGAAGTCTTCATTCTCGGGGTAATCAAAACTTGACCTTGTTTTTTTAACCCTTTACCCCATAAGGCATTTCTATGGTATCTCTAATTGACCCTAAATGACAGCAAGGATGAAGCAGTTTCTTATGTGTATATGACACCTTTTGATAGCATAGAAAACATTGTGACAAAAGCTGAAATTGCTCGTCACGAGCAATTTCACCTTTTGCCACAATGTTTTCCAAAGGCTCCTACAAGCAATGCGTAGAAATGAGTATCTATGGAGTAAAGGGTTAAAGGGTGATTTGAAAGCATCTGCAGACAAGGGTTTTGAAATTAATATAAATTAGCTGCAGTTCTCTGACTGGGTACAAAATTATAAACTGCAGGTTAACAGCATTTTTTCCATTTCCCATTCTGTTTTTCAACAGCTGTCTTTATCAAGGTCATTAAAACACACTATTTTTGTGGTATTTGTCGAAGACAATACCACTATGAGTTCAATATTGAATTTTGAAGACCATGTATCGTCAGAGCTCCAGATAAGAGGGAGTGATGGTATTCTAAATCCATTATTTCTCTTTGAAACCCTACATTGTGGGTACTCATTAGAATTTTCTCGATGAGACAGTTCTAAGGAATACCCACAACATAGGGTTTAGTGGAGAATTATTAACAATTTCAATTCTAAAACCAAAATCATTCCCTCTATCTGGAGCTCTGTATGTATTTTGTGCAAAGCCGAAGGAAATAAACCCAATTAAACTCAATTTTTCTCAGACAAATGAGTTTTTCGGTAACACTCAGATATGTAATTGGAAATGGCATGTTAAAATACACTGGGTGAGGCCATCGATTGTGAAAATATTAATTCTTGATTGAAAATAGCTTCACTCGCCCATATCTTTCTATTGGCGCAATGATATACAAAATTTATCTACTGATCGCTTGGTCCTGGGCTTTTTCGTTCCAAACCAGTTCATCCCATGGCTTGTTCGTCCCATGATTGTGCGCTACTCCATTTGATTGGGCATGAATATTTATATATCGAAATAATTGATTTTAATGTTGGGAATTAAATGTTAACAGCCAAATATATTTCAAAATCATAGTTTTCAGTTACAAACTTAATTTTATTTGATATATTCACATGGTTTCTCTCTCTATCCATCATGCAACCTATTGTCAAGGGACGTTACTCCTGACTCCTCCTAATGATCAATGGGAGACCACCAATACACAAATAATCCTAACTTTGTCGTGAGTACACTCCCTTTAACGAAAAAATTATCTATTTGCTTCGTAGGTTGACTTTAAAGCCAATATTTGAATAATATTTCTCCCTTTCTTTCACATTATTAATTCCACACAATGGTTTCCTCGACAAATACCACTTCAGTGTTCTCAACGCTTTGATTAGAAGGGGGGTTCTACAGAATCAGAAAGTTGCATTTGTACAGAAATGGATGAGCACAGTCACTTAAATCAAATCCTGAAAACTAGTAGTTACATACACAACCTTTACCACACAATCCTGAGTTTTAAGGATCCTGATGAAGATGGCTTTTGAAAATATCTTGGGAAAAGGAGAAAATGCTGCTAACTAGCACTTTCTCCTTTTCCCACGATGTTTTCTAAAGTATCATAGAACTTACGCTTATTTGTAGCAATTCAGAATTTGTTGTCTGCAGACGTTTGGAATGTTGAAAGGTCTAAAATTTGAGGTTTTCCTGAAAGGCAGAAAAGATCAATCTGCACTGATTATACAGTCAAGGGACACATTTGTCATCTGTTCCAAGAGTAGACACCGTTTTATTTCTACATTCACTGACAAGCTACTGATCAGCTAAGCTTATCTTTTTCACTAACTCAGATGTCTGTTCATCAAATTAGAATTAGACACAAACTTTTAGTATTTGGTATTAATGTATACATCTTTGCCAGCCAAGGTTGACAATAACTATGTTGCTTTATTCACCCTTGGCTGACAAAATTGAAATTTGTGATTCCCCTGGTATGCCGCCTAATGGAATTTGATAGTTATCACCACTTGAATATAATCATCGAAACCCAACCAAAAGTGGGCTTACATAACTATTTTGGCAAAAGTCAAACTCTTATTTTGACAATCCGTCATCTAGTGTTGGAATTTGTCCTAAAACTTCATTGAACTAATTAGTTAACTCTTTACCAAACAACAAAATTTTGGACTAGACCAAATTGAAAGCATTTGCAGATGACAAAATAACTGTAGTTCACATGATGATTTCTGACTATGGTAGGGTAGAAAACAGTGTGTGAAAAGGAGAAAATGCTAGTTACCAGCATTTTCTCCTTTTTACTCTATGTTTTCAAAAGCCTTCTTCTTCTGGGTTTTTAAAACTCAGGATTGTGTGGTAAAGGGTTAAAGTGAATATTGAAGGAAACATTTTTCTTCTTTATATATTTTGGTAATGATTCCCAGCATATCTGATATCTTTCTCCTGCAGTTGCTATTTTTGTTTACATTTCGCGGATGATGGCTAGCAAATGTAACACGTCATTGGACTGGTGCTTTTACGATTATCTTGGGATTACAAATTTCAACTTCATCAGCCATGGGTTAAATCAATGTGGTAGAGATCATCACCCCTAGCTAGCAAAGATGTAATGTATAGGTCCTGTTCTCTTTTCAGTTTGTGTTTGACTATCAATTACAATTTTGTGTAAATTACCAAACTGGAAAAAATACTTACTTTTATATCCACCTGTATTTGCCCACATGACCACAAAGCTAAGCAATGCTTTGAATAGAATACTTTCCAAGAGCCAGTACAATTTAGGATTAATACAGAGAACTGGTTTTAAAAGTATGTACCACACAGTGTAAGCTGGGATTGCCATTATATTATTAACAAGTGTGTGAACTGTCCGAAATGTGTAATATAACAGCTTCCAAACACCTGGAAATCCCATGTTTAACACCTGAAACGAAGACAGATAACACATACTAATCATACCTTTAATCAAAATAGTATTTACATTGCATACGTTATTTTGTGTGGATGGTGTCAATTTGTAATATTATGTGTTTGTGTGCAACTGTTACCAAAACTTTCCTAGTTATACTTTGTATCTGCATGTAGCAGACAAGAAGGATGAAATCGCAGAAATACTCTCAACACACAAAAATATCAACAGCCAATATTGATAAAACTGAAGTTTTACAAGAATGTCTTGAATACTCATTCAAATACTTGAGTATTGCTATAAGGACACATTACTGAATTTCATTAAAAAAAAAAAGGTCATACCTGTACCTCCAAAAAAAAGGTTTTCTATGAAAAAAAAAAAATACAATATCAAAAACTTTTAAATGAGATTGTAATTCCAAAACTTCTGCCTATTTAAAAAAATTTTGAGTTGATAATTGAGTTAATGTTCTTTTTTGTCAGTTATTTTGTTTCACCTGTGTTGATTTGCTTTCATAATAAAGTTGCTTAATAACCACTTTAATTTTCAATCGAACCATTTACGTAATCCCCTTTATTGTTTGTGCTGAATTTCGTCATCCATTAACCCTTTACTACACAGTGACGACTTTTAACGACCCTAGGGAAGAAGCCTTTTGAAAACATTGTGGGAAAAGGAGAAAATGATGGTTACCAGCATTTTCTCCTTTTCCAACAATGTTTTCAACCACATCAAACACATATTCAATAATTTCTGCCACTATGAAATTGTCGTCTGCAAATGCTTTCAACTTAGATAGGTTTAAAGTTTTGCTGTGTGGTAAAGGGTTAATTAGAGATTATTGTATATATAATAAAGGATTAACAGTTCAAGAGTAATTAACATGTTTCACTTTTGAAGTTAACTGTAGTGATGCATACTTTGCTGGTGACCAGCCCGCATAGCTCAGGTGGAAGAGCATAGGACTTGTAACTATCAAGTCTTGGGTCATTTCAGGGTGTGGGTGCAATCCCCATGGCTAGCCATCTAAGATTACTAATAGTCTTTCGGATGAGACTTTAAACTAGAGTACTGTGTTATGGTACTATACAATGAGCATGATAGAACCAGTCATAATTTAGGATCGGTTTCACCCAGTATCTTGCACTATCCCCTGTAACAAAACTAACAGTCTTCAAGGGGCCCGCCGAAATGGGCAAATGGTGGCAACAAATAAACATGAATTCAATCAATTCAAATCACATTCAAACAAACAAAATAAAAACCTTACAAGTGTTTGCTACCTGTAACAGGCGTGACAGGTGTGAACAACAACCTGTCAGTGCGAAATTAGCTGTATAAATAATGACAGTGTATCAAATAGCACTCGGGATATGACAACCTTCAAGCAATGAAAATACTATCTAGAGCAAAAACACTATTTATATTTCAAAGAGAACTTTAACAAGAATTTTCATAAGTTTTTCATATGGGGACTATTTATCCAGAATTTAATTTGGATACGATTTCTCCAGCGAATTCGTCCCCTGAGAACCATTTCTCCAGTATAGGGACGATTTCTCCAGGGGACGATTTCACCAGTATTCCTTGTAAAATAAAAGTATGTTTGAGTGGGATGTTGAGCATGTAGTGATGCTTTATCTAAAACTGTATTTGGGGTCGAGTTCTCGAAATATTTTGTCCCCTTGGACGATTTCTCTGAAGACACAGTCTCCATTCAGTTTGGGGATGATTTCTCGGGGATGATTTCTCCAGTCTCCAGCCTCCATAGGACAATTTTTTCAGCATTTCTATCTATAGAAAATTCTTTAAGATACACACTTTGAAACAAGATCTTGCTGTTTAACATGAGCTGCTATTAGGCTAAGTAAAAGTTCTTTTGGCCGAAAACTAAATAAGGTCTTACCTTTTTTTTTTTATTACCTAATTATCACGATTGTTATGAGTAACGAAAGGTCATATTTCCCACATTCTGTTAGTTACTTCCCTTTTGTTTTTATTATGATCTCCCTTAGATCAAAATGGAAAAATCAAAGTGCTGACGCACTGAAGCATCGGGTTCCTTTCTGCTACTGGAATTAAACTTGCTTGTGGTTGACTTGCAATATTTTTATTTCAGCTTCACGGGGAAAGGAGAAAAAAACTGCAAACCAACATTTTCTCCTTTTTCCACAATCTTTTCTACCCTATCAAAGACAAATCCCACCGTTTCAGTGACACCTTTTTTGTTGTCTGCGGTTGCTTTGAATTTGGATAAATCTAAAATTTTATCAATTAGTAAAGTGTTAAACAACCAAATCTATGTACAAAGGTACTCCCACATGCTCCATGGCACCTGTCTCAAAGTAGTTTGGTCAAGATTAATAATGGAGGTAAGTAAGGATCCAATGAAAATATTTGAAAAAGAAATTGTTACAAAAGCAATGAATTTTCTTTTTACAAGCAATGTTTGCTTTCGCAATGAATAACTCTTCAAGCGGTCTGTTGCTTTGAGTGTTTTGCTTAGTTATAATTATCATATATTAATTAATAATGAATTTCGCAAGTTATCAAACACTACATGTATGTATTATGCGAATAAGTGAATGATGCTATTTTGTCCTGCAGGAGAAAAGTCATTTAATCAGAAAAGTTGAAACTATGAGGAATGACCACCCAATGTCAATTCTACACCCCTCCAGTCCTCACCACAGGTAAAACCCTAGACAAACCGAAGTACATATTAGAAACGGTGCTTAATACTTATGGTTTTTAAAAAAGTGAACCGTTCTTACCTGAAAAACTTTTGAAAATTATTACCAGAATTTCGCAAGCCTTTCTGTTTTGGGCTGTCACTGTTTCGGTTATGGACTGAAATAAATCTGCTAATGGGCGAGATGAGACTTACATTGATACCTTATTACCAATAAACTTCCCCACAATTTCGACAAAGATTTAATAAAAGGCTCAACCTTTCAATAAATGAGGAAAATTGATTCTTGATTTTATACCTGACAAATGTAACTATTTTATTTGAAATAAAAGGATAACACGACATATTGACAATATTGCTGAAGATCTTTAGTGAAGGAAACCAAGACATAGATAAAGTGGATATTATTCATTGCAAAGTGTATATGCAGTTATCTATCTGACCGAATTTTACATTTCGAATTATATACATGTATATTGAATGTTTTATTACCTGATTTAAGCTTCTTCTGATTATTAGATCTTGTCAATATAAACAAATCTTTAATCACAACTTGAAATTTTGGCAGTTGTTGTTTTTAATGTGATGATATGTAAGGGAGATTACCCGCTCATTACAAAATATCATTCATATCTTTAACTGCTTTTTCAAATCTTTGGATGTAGCCTAGTGATAAATAATTACAAAACCATCATAAAACATTTAATAATCCATTACAACTCAGTGGAAGAAATGATGTTAAGAGCTTCAAATGTGTTCCATATTTTTATTCGTCTTTGGTTTTAGGCTGTTCACAACTATAAGGGACACAACTATGATATCAATTAAGACTTAAGTGAGTAGGAGTTTTTATACCATTATTATTCAAAATTTTGCGAGTCTTGCAAATCATGAAAAAAATAATAAATAAACAAATAAATAAAACGAATTTCAAGTTTTATTTCAATGAGATTCCGTTAAAAGTTGAAAGGAAAGCATAAGGAATAAGGAAAAGGAAAAGCAAATTAGTAAATGAATACATACATAAATGGACATGTTTTGCTTATTTCCTTATTTTTTCCTTTTTTCTTTCCATTTTGGTTGCAGTTTAAAAAAAGTAGTAATCAAAGCTACCGGAAACAAAGGAAATAACTCACCTTTACAAACAGTAACAAAACTATCAGTTATAATGCTAATTAAACTCGGTCTCTGCTCATTGTGTCATGTGAGGCGTAAAGATCAACATCAGACTGCCACTGAACATGACCTCTGTAAACAATACCACTATGATTTTTCTACAGGTATTCATGGACTAAATTTCATTCATGTTGATTTACCATATATTGCAACCCTTATTGGCATGCATAGAAAGAGTAGCGGACAACATAGATCAAGATCAGATTGTATACTGAATACTGAATCTATACTGTCAACTTGTTTTGTCAAGCCTAAAAAAAGTCTGTCTCAGTTTCAGTGGAATGTATTATCAGCTTTCCAAAGAGGCCGAGTTATTTGCTTGGCGTTGAAAGAGTTAAATCTATACCAAATAATCGCTAGTATTAACGACCCCCAGAGAAACTAGGAGATTGCCCGGGGGAAATTTATCGAGTCAGCTATGGGGAAGTTAGTATAGAACCTCATAAGCCGCACTTGGGAAAATAAGTAACCAATCACCCAGTGCACAAATGTCTTATTTCAGATTCCTTTGTTTTCAAATTCATTACGATAGGAGTATTCCACATTTATGAAAAAGTAGAAGCTTAATTTATGACCTTCAAGTATGACCTATGACCTCGACCTTGAAACTACTACAGTGAATAATTCAGAGAGACACTAACTACCCATTAAATAGAAATTTGTCAAAGATTTTATCATTTGACCATCAGATGTGACCTTCGACCTACTTGAACAAACTTTTGGAATGGCACATCTATTCATAAAGGGGAAACAATTATGTGAATCTATTTTTAAATCCATCCATATCCATATATGTAGAAATTATGGCTCGGACGAGATCTATTTATGATAATTTTATCGTTTGACCTTAAAGTGTAACCTTGACCTATGACCTATATGATCAAATATTTTAAATGGCACATGTACTCATAAGGAGAACAGTTGTGCCAAATTATTTTGAAACCCATCTAAAATGTAGAATTTATGGCTCGAAAATGCTCTGATAATGACAATTTGATTATTTGATCTTTTATTGTGACCTTGACCTTGGACCTTTCTGAACAAGTGATTCAAAAGGCAGCATTAGTGGTAAAGAAGAACCCTTGTGTAAAATTATTCTTAAATTCATCGATAAATGTAGAAGTTGTAGCTCGGACAAGCTCTATGTTTGACAATTCTATAATTTGATCTTTAAGTTTATCTATGACTTTGAACCTACCTGAACAAATGATATAAAAAACACTTCTATTGTTAAATGAGAACAATTGTGTCATATTATTTATTCCATAAATATAGAAGTTACGGCTCGGAGAAGCTCCATTTATAACCATTGTGTAGGTTTTACAATGGAGTAGTCAAAAATTGCCAGCAACTTACTCTAACGATTTATTAAGGTGATAAAGCTTGTGAGGAAAATGACAATATCAGTGACATTTGCATGGTTTTCTGGTGCTATATAATGGTAAAGGAGAAAGAAAAAAATGGACATGTTATCTTTTTTCACAACCGTTGTCTTAAAACTATCATCATTCCACAATGGAGGCTGAATAATTACCTTTTCTTTACTTAAAAGACAACCGTTACGATACAGAAATATATCCCAACAGTGCCTCGCTGGTAGATTTAACCGATACATCGCCACATTAAAAAAACACAGTGTCCCGTATGTGACACTATTTTGTCCCGTATTTGATTCGTTTATGATACTGATGGGAAAAGCAGCATTTTAGCAATCCTTTGATAATTGTGTGCATTGAAAGCGGAAAACCAGAAAAACAAACTATCTTCGATCATAATATTCATTTATTGTATGACTTCCCAAACGACTGCACTTAACAAGCAGCTGACTCTAGATTTCAATAAGCCATTTTTTTTTTCAACTGTTTTATCGAGTATTCTGACAAACAAAACCCATTCAACAACAATTATTGAAACTGTGTCATAACAATCATATGTTATGAAATACTTGGATAAAGTATGTCCCTAAGAAACGATACAGAGGGGGAGACTTGTTTTACAAATGTCCCGTAAGTGACAGGTGCGCACAGGTTCCTGATAGAGCTTTCAAATCAAAGAAATCACATCTTAGTATTCGTAAATATCGACTGAAATTGTCTATCAAAATTAAGGAAACATGTTTAAAACGTACTGTTTTAGAAAATATTACTAAACCATATACCATGGAAAAAGAAGCTCATGGCATGGAAAAAGGAGACTGGGTTACGTTATGCTTTCCGATATGCAGCCTTTACACATCACCGGCAGAATGTTTACCATCATTAAAATGTGAAATCCAATTGAGTGATTACCAAGCTCTGTTTTACTTACAACTTGATAGGCACACACTTAGCTAAGAAGTCCTCAGCCAAAAGCAATTCATCCTTGTAATTTACAGGAAATTCGCAGATCAAGTCTTCCTCTGGTATGTTCATATTAAATCTGTTCCCAGAATTCAATATTTGGACTCTCTTAATTTATAAACGTTAAAAAAGGAAATGATAGTAATAATGATAATAATAAATGAGTAAAATTTGAGAGAATCACTTGAAAAAGAAAGAATGCCCGTCCTGAGAACTTCCAGGCTGTTTCTGCAATGATTTCAAACGTTCTGGATCATACGGATGTCACAATTTAAGATTCGTTTGTACATGTTAGAGAATGACAGGGTGTGTGACTTCCTGACGACTTTATAGAACAAAATCATCGTGCACACTGACTTTTTATTTATTTATTTTTCAACTTTGACTTCTGAGACGTGTCATTCAATTATTCTTGCACAAGCTGCCGGACATCTTCTTGGAAAGACAACATATAAATACATGTACCTGAAATAGAACACTTGAAATCCCATAACACATCTTTAGTTTAATTCAACTCATACCCCTACAAATTTAATCGTTAATTTTTGCATGTTCCCGTTTTGCAAGTGATGATTACTTACACTGTAAACTTTTAAAAAATAGTTCAGTATGATTTTTAAATTCATTATCATTCAAACTTATAATGTATGACCGACTATGATACAGATTCAGTGAACAAAAGTTCAACATCGCTATTCATCTTTATTTAAAACTTATTCATAATTTAGACAAAATAATGTCAAAACTTGCTTTCAACGCCAAAAGTCTCTGCGGTTGAAGTCGGAGACATCTTAGAGATCATAAAACATGGATTGCAGCATGAACAGTATGGAATTAAATATGAAACCTTAGGAGTAGCATACGAGACATCAATACGTAACGTACGAGGCAGGAGGTTTTCTTTGTTTCATAAGTCGTGCTTCGGGTACATGGTAACATTAGAACTAGAATTTATATTTCAGATTTATTTGCGGTCTATAGCATAAACGTCTACCATCATATCTATTGAAAATAGAATAAGAATAATAAATTTTGAGACATTTAGGACAAACTAACGCCGAATTCTGACAGCAATCTTTCATTTGTAAAAAAATGACACAAAACTAAATACTTACACCTCTGTGCATCAACAGGCAATTTTAGGAACTCAACGAGACTGAGAAAACGACAGAAACTTTGTAGTTGTCGGTCTTTTGGAAAAGGGTTAGGGTTAGTTAGTCCCGTATGTTATGGACTCGTATGTTATTTTCAACAGAAAGTGCCGAATTTATTCTTATGTCACAACTGTGATTTACATTGTTAAGAAATTTCATTTAATGACAGAAAGAACGAACTTGTAAGGCATCATTTAACGACTGCACTGTTGATGTAGGCATACACGCTTAAACTTGAAATCCTCGTTAGTTATTGTCCCGTATGTTATACATGTAATTAAAAATTACGCTCGTTAATCAATGGTTGATGTTGGTCTTAAGGAAATTTCACTTGTTTACATGAAAAACTGCTAATGTTCGTTTGATTACCATGACATGTAGTCACAAACTCTGTATACATAATAACTGTCATATGCTTTTTGCAGTCGATTACAACACAAACAAATGTTGTCCCGTAAGTTACTCGAATTCGGCGACTGGGAAATAAAAGTCAAAAAAATGACAGAAGTATAGTAGCCATGTAGATCAAACTCTCCTGTCGCGTAGTACTGACGACTTGGTTTAAAAAAAAGGCAAAAAGTTGTAGGAAAGAAACACTTTTGTACTTCATTACACACTTTTTAAGTAACAGTCACTGTTCTGGCGACATGGTGTTTTCAAGCATCATCCGGGCAACTTCAAATACGTACCATATCGTAAAATGAAGTCAAGAAAAGGTAAACTTAAGCTCAGAATATTGAAATATGTGTGGTCTCAACTTACTTTTAGTTGCATTACCTCTACTGATTAATATTTTCAGTAAAGAGCGTTTTAAGGTAGTGGGCCCGTAATAGAAAACAGCTATTTCCACTATAATATTATCCTATAAAATTTGCTATGATTAGAAATGAGTATTATTGTATTTCTTTAACCAAGCCACTTTTTCCTTTTTTTCTTTCTTAGAATTATCATTTATAAATCTAAAACCACTATATTCTCATTACAAAGGGAGATAATAATTACCTCCCTTTTCTGGAAACTAACAAAAGTATCAACAAATAATTTCAAGATAGACATCAAGGGAACTTCTTGTCGGTTAAAAATGTGCAAAAGTATTATATCTGTATAAATCCGTATTTATCATCTATCAAGAAATTTTATTCCATGTTGCACTAGAATTGTTACGGGTCTACTACCTTAAAACATGGCGACATGAATTGTCCAGGTTGTCTGAGAACGAGTCTGGTACAGATTAAGAAGATTTTTCAAGTAATCTGTAAAAAGTAATGAGATAGCTTTGTCTTTACTCTCTAAAATAGAAGCATCGAGAATTACCCAAGGTATTTCACCTATCAACTCAGAAAGCATCTCTTCAACCAACAAATAGATTGAAATTGATAGGTGACCAAGCAAACAGGCAGAGTACCTGCTCATCATTACTAACTTCATTGAGGTATTAAATGGGAGCTATTCAGACTGTTAAAATCTCACCAACTTTAAAAATGATTTATTACTAAATTCAGTATACCGATAGCTGACAGATCATCAGTAAAGAACACAGAAAAAACTATGAAAAAACTGTTTTTTCCATGGTATTTCCTTGTTAGGCTACGCAGCCTTTTTAGGTGTTTCAGATTTCACGTCAGAGTTTCGCAAAGACTTGTGGGAATGTTACATGATAAATTACACACATCGAGGATTCATATTCAAATCAGTAGGATGACGTCATATCTGTTGTAATAAAAATAGACGGAGTTACCAATTTAAAACGATCATTCCTTATTTAAACATCCAGAAATGCACCTTTTTATTGAATATAACCGCTCAGTTAATATGATTGCAATGAAAAATATATCTAGTTGTATTTATTGGTATTTAAGTGGAATTGTTGATTTTCAGCATAAAAACTGAACAGCCCTATTAAGAAGGAAAATGCCAAAACGAAACAGATGTGCTCTTTTTTATTAATGCTTTCTGGAAACATAAAAAGGTATAATTTAAGTTCTTATGACGACTGAATTTAGTTTTAGTTTTATAAGAAAAAATTGGTGCAGAAAAAAAGATAACAATTAACCCTTTACCAAACAATCCCAACTTTAGCGACCCTGAGGAAGAACGCTTTAAATACAGTATGTTGTGGGAAAAGAAGAAAATGCTGGTAACCAGCATTTTCTTGATTACAAACAATATTTCTATTCTTTGAAATACAAATTCCAGTAAAATTCCAAATCTTACTGATACTTTTTCCTCTGTAAATGCTTTCCACTTGGACCGGGTCAAAATTTTATCGAGTGGTAAAGCGACCGCGAGATAGCCATGTTCGGAAACCTTATTCACTAAGAAAGGATAGAGGATAATAGACAGAACAAGCATTCTGATAGTACTGCATAGCAATACTGAGTCCCCTACCGGCCGTATATATCGCTGGCAGGTATAGTTTGTGAAACTCTGTGGAGGAGAAAGAACGTATTTGACCCCATTTCAGAATTATAAGCATCGTGTCTGTCTTTGTATGCAATGCTTTAATGAAAGCCAGATATATAAGCATTTTCCTTGTTAAAGTAAGTTCATTGAAGAAGTTTTACTAAGACAAGATGTGTTTGTTAAACACAAATGCCCCCGTAAAAGCAAATTTTCAGAAATATGACCTTTACTTTGTGAGATGACCTTGACCTTATCATCAGCAGGTTTGTACCAATGAAAGGTATCAGCTTACCATGTATAAGTGTTATAACTTAAGTACTTTGAATATAAAGAGAAATGACTATGAAAAGTTTTGAGGATAAGTTTTCATGATAAGGGTTAAAATTTTTTACCTTGACTTTGGACATATAACCCACAGAAGATCGGTATCAATGACCAAACATTAGTATTGTAAGTAAAAAAGTCGGGAAAACTGTTTTTTCAGTGAAATTTTCTAAGTCCAAGGCCCGTGATTTCGTCAAATATCAGTGGACCGAAACGAAACTCGAACTTGATCTGTAACTCATGGTGGTTGACTTACACACCAAAAATCAGCTCAATGTCTGCCAGCGTCTAGAAAAAAAAGTCCGGAAAACTGTGGGGGGGGGGGGGGTTTGTAGAAAATTTCGAAGTTCAAGGCGCGTAATTTCGTAAAAAATCACTGGACCGGAACGAAACTCAAACTTGATCTGTAACTCATGGTGGTTGACTTGCACATAAAAAATCGGCTCAATATCTGCCAGCGTCTAGAAAAGAAGTCCGGAAAACTGTTTTTTCGGTGAAAATTTCGAAGTCCAAGGCCCTTAATTTCGTCAAAATTCAGTGGACCGTAACGAAACTCGAACTTGATCTGTAACTCATGGTGGTTGACCTACACACCAAAAAACAGCTCAGTATCTGCCAGCGTTTGGAAAAAAAGTCCGGAAAACTGATTTGCGTGCGGACTGACAGACAGACGGACAGACGGAGTGCAAACCTAAAGTCCCCTTCGGCTTCGCCGGTAGGGGACTAATAAGCAGTCTGACCAGCGCTTAATCTGCTTGTCAAAACGTAAAAATGTAGATGTATCCTTTCTAAAGAAAGGAATCTAGGATGCAGATTTGAGCTGGTGGGATGGAGGAATAGTCCCTCGCTTTTCCCGGAAAATATTTAAAACAATCTTGCATATTGGTGCACTCAGGGGCGTCTAGAAGAACGATGTGAATCAGTTTGTTCTGAAGATCGATAGTTGAAAAAGAATAAAACAATAAATAAACACTTTACACTTTTTGTCAAAACTTTGTGTATGAATTCAACAGCTTCGCGTGTGTTTGCGAACATATCGATTGATATCGGACTGCACAGATTGTGCGGTCTGATGTTGGATCAAAGTCGTTCTTTAAACGATTCAAAATTATGCCGAAATGTAACATAATGTGCGGTGGATTTCTATTTTTACATTCCAATTAGAGATTAATTTGTTTGTTTAGCAGCGGAGGAGCTGCAGAGTTAATCAAACTGGAGTCCCAGTTGAGTTACCTCATTTCTGCGTTAATCGAATGACAAAACTCAAGACCGGGTCTACCGAAACGCGATATCGAACTGGGAGTGGTTGACGTTTCCGGTCTGACGTTAGAGGCGGGGTAATTTGATTACTGTCCTAAACGTTTGAATTAAGACAAGAAGTAATATGTACCCTTGAGGTTTTAGTTTTTGTTGTCATTTTTTACTAGGTTTAAAGAATCTTCTGAAAAAACAGAAATTCTTTTTTTCTCACTCGATATTTTGTTAGGGTATAATGTAAAACACAGGATTACGTTAAAAAAATGAGCTTTGTTAGATTTTGAAACAAGAAGACGGAGACTATGGTCGATTTGACTCTGTGGAACTCGACTGGTATGAGTCATGCTCTGTGAAAAGGAAGATTAATAATGCACTTCAAAAAGTATCGACCGATTTCAGCCTGAGCAGTCCACGTGGTCTGACATGGATAGGAACCTTTTGCTAATTGTCCACCCCCCCCCCCCCCAAAAAAAAAATAAAATAAAATGGTCCAAGAAACATTCTGCCTTAAGATTCGGACAGTTGATAGGCAAAATTGATTTTGTGGATCCATAACTGTGCAATGACTTGTTTGGTGTCATGCATCCCGGCGATGCATTATACCCTCTTTTGCCAGAGTATGGCTTACATTTAGTGTACCTTCTTCACTAAGATTCCATATGCCAACTGAAACCTCAGTGAAATGGCAAATCTAACGACACAATATGTGACAAGGTATGTTTTGTCGATAACGAAAGCCGGTACTGATATACAGGATCTGGCATGAGTTGGTGTTTGAGATAAAATTTTATTAAACGAGTCTACAAAAAAATGTTATAAAGCGAGCCTTTGACGAGCTTAATATAATTTTTTCTCGACGAGTTCAATAAAAGTTTATCTCAAAAGCCAACGAATGTCAGATTCTCTTTATCACATAACGATATTTCACAAATTATAGATCAGAAGATGCAAAACCATCAATAGATGCACGCCCGGAAATATCCATAAAACCCATTCACGTCTATGAAATACGTACAAAATGACGTCAAAAATGACGTCACACAATTGTGATATTAAATGTTTATAAGATAAGAAAATTCGTGATGGGTATAATTACACTGAAAACAAGGGAGGTTATGTGATAGATAAATATCTGCACCTACGACAATTTTAAAGATATCGGTTCGGGTTCATCTGAATATGATATACTATACTCATTTCCATTGTACAAACATTGCGACAAGGCATAAAATATATTCTAACCTATCGATGGCCGAAGCCTCCTGCAAATCTAAATGACTTGAATCGAAATAATTCTGTTCAAAATAAAATGTCTGCCGTTTACTGAATTTCCGACGTAATGGATGTCAGTGTATCGAGGTTTAGCAATACATCGGTTGAACCGATTACTGGCTTGCAGAACATGCAGTGGCAAGCCAGGCATTGGTATACGCAAATGTGTAACATCGAAACTAATGATTAATTAATAAAAACTAATGATTTAAAAAATGTCGAAAACACCATAGTCCATTTGAGTTTTAAAAGCTAACGTTTTGATCAAAGGCATTTAAATGCAACAACCTCTTCAATGTTCCTTTGTCACAATATTAAATAACGGCAAAAACCATGAGGAAATCGAATTTTTTACAACTTTTCATTTTCAATTTAGTGCCTTTTACTATATGAAACTCTATAGCAATATTTTAGAATTTTCTGATCTTGGCCTCAAAGGGTAGACACGGAGATGCAGAACAGCCATAAACAGTAACAAAGCATCGTAAAACTACGTATTTTGTAGTAATTTCATTCATGAATATTAGATCGAATAGTAACTTTATGTACAAAACTAGCATGACAATACAAACAAACATGTTAATTTCATGTCCTATAATGCTCACATTTAAGGCTCTAGAAATAGAATTCCTTCAGTATCGATTTAAATCGTAAATTCATTCACCCTTTAAGCTATAAGAAGTTTATCAATCTTTCCTAGCCGAAAAGATGTGGTATATCATCATCGATAATTTAGGGAATTGGTCAAGTTTCAAATAGTCTATTCAGTATATAAGGCCTCCGGTCAATAAGTCAATATAAAACATATAATTTAGCACTGTAATGAGGAAAGGGATAAGTATACATAACTACACTGAAACAAGTTGTAAGCATGATGTTAAGTTTGGTATATATATATAGCTGTTTCTGCCGTAGAAAAATTGCGAATAAAGTACATGAACCAGTTTTATCTCTTCTAATTGTTCAGAATTATTAATACTAGAGTCTATAACTGTTGAAATTTTAAGAAAAGCCTGTCCTTTAGGAAGTATGTATATTTGAAAAATTAACCCTTTATTCGATCAAATCATCTCCTTTTTTACTCCATGGTCCATTACATAACATGAATATCTGTGCATTTACCATGCTCAAAACCAGGCGTTTCCATATTTTTTGTGCACTAATGAAAGCATTTTCATTAAAATGATGTATATTTGTATCTCCTCTTGATTTGTTTCTGTTTAATTGACTATTAAGGAAAGATGTGTAAAATCTGATATATGTCGAATTTTGTACCTGTATATACCTTTTTCAAATGCAAATTTCTCAGAAACGAGCACGGTGACCCATATTTTTGTTTACTGTAATCTCCTGGAGACATGATGAGCTGTGTATGTGCAAAGTTAAAAAAAAAAAACAGATGGACTTTATGACATTTAACTCTTTACCAAACGACAAAATTTTGGACTTGTCCAATTTGAAAGCATTTGCAGACGACAAATTAAATTACGAAAGTAGTCCTTGATAATGTAGGAAACGTTGGAAATGGAGAAAATGCTGGTTACCAGCACTTTCTCCTTTTGCCATGATGTTTTCAAAAGGCGTTTTCCTCAGGGTCGTCAAAACTCGGGATTGGTAAAGGTGGTAAAGGGTTAAAGGGTTAAAGCAAGACAGTTAACCCGTGTCCCTAGACAATGTCACAGGCGCTATAAAAGAACGTGACGGTGTCGTCTGCTGCCATTTGAAGTGTATTGAAGAGGAAACATCGGGGATAGCCAGTATGAGGTAGGTGAGGTTATTGGTCTTGTTGACCTCGTCTGATGCTTGGTGACACCTGATGTTACGGAGTTTGACAGGGAAAATAGTTCTTTTGTAGTCAATTATAAAAGAATGTCAAAGATCTCATAAGGAAACGAAATTAGTTTTTGGACGATAAAATGCTTCTTTCTCAATATTTAAATCTATTTTAAAAATCTATTTCATTGTTTGACCACTTTTTTATTCACAGTTGTTTTCTTTTCAATTTATCTATTTATTCTTTAAGTTTAAACATATCTATCTTATATCGATTGTGAAAGAAAGTTCATTCAACTTATATAAATACCTCTCGATGATTACTTTTTAGACACCTTAACAACAATTTAACGCGACGTTATAAAGATCCTTCCAAAGGCTGAGCCCGCTCATCACGTGGTTTGAGCCAGGAACCTTTGGTGCGAGAGGTCGACGCTGTACCCCCACACTACTGTCTCCCACATATTTATTCTTTACGCATTTATTCTTTTTTTTTTTTTTTCGCCATTTCGTCGTCTACAAATCTTTCCAATGACGAATCTAAAACTTTGCGTGGGTCCTATTCGAAAAGAAATATAGGATTTGATATAAGTCGGATTTGAGATAAAATTTTATTAAACAAGTCTAGAAAAATGTTAGTTATTAAGCCTCTGGCAAGCTGAATGTTATATTTGAAGACGAACTTAATTCAATTTTAATCTTACAATTTTAATCTTAAAAGCCATCGAATGTTGCATTCTTTCTATCAGATAACGATACCTTAAGATTTATAGGACAAAGCGTGAAAAATGTCCATTAGTAAAAGCCACCTCATCCCTCTAAAAGTAGTATAAGATGACGTCACATATGACATGACATACAGCTTATCTCAAATAAATTCTCACCCTTATTAAGTCCTTAGATTTTAACATAGGCCATATGATCTGACATCAGTTGGCTTTTGAGATATAATTCTTTGAGATAAAATACTTCTTAAAAGAAATACAGAAAAAAAATGTTGTAAAGCGAGCCTTTTGCGAGCTTAGTATTTTTTTCCCCAGACGAGTTTTTGTAAAGTTTTATAAAGCCAGCGTTTGTTATCTTCTTTTTTTCAAATATTTCGCATTAAAATACACGTAATTAAAGTTCAAAATTTGCGAAAACAAATACCCTGCTCGTTCTAGCTGACCTCAGCCGATTCACTCTGATCATTTTCAAATAACGAAAGTTCAGACATGTCCAATTTGAAAGCATTTGCAGATGACCGATCAAATATAATAAAATGTTAGGATTTGTGCTCGAACGACCTGAAAACATGGTTAAAAAAAAAAGAAGAAGAAAATGCTGGTCACCAGCATTTTCGGCTTTTCTTACAATGTTTTCAAAGGCTTTCTGCTTCTGGGTCGTTTAAAATCGGGATTGTTTGGTAAATTCACGGGAGTGCAGGAATGCTCGAAGTGAGCAATACATCTGACCAGTGATAGCAGGACCGTATTGACTGAGTTAGAATGTACGATCTAATCAGAATTGCAAGTCTTTGATTTTAGTATGAGAACAATACCGGTATTCAGAATAAGTAATGAATTTTTTATGTGTCAGTCAGTTCGACACACATAACATTTTAAAATATTAGAATGTGATTTATTTTAGTATCTGTGGCCTCTGGCTATCGTTTAACTTAACACAAAGTGCAATTCCGTCGAATAAAAGGAAGGCAAAAGACATCTATTAAAAAAAAAAACTTTTGTAATTTTGAAGAAAGACCGGATCTTCGTTAAAAAGACATATACAGCAGTATTGATGATTATCCGTTTATATGTTTAACGCCGATTTCACAGCATATCGGTTATATCAGAGTCGGTGCTTTTTGCCAGACTTTTCAAAAATCTTTTCAGGCTTAACTCATTTAAGCATAAAATCAAAAAGTTGTAACGACGTATATCACAAATGTTCGTGCGCATCCACACTGCGCATGCATTTTTGTCATGGATAATGAATCAAAAGTGCACCTATGTATTGTTCGCACCTATGGTAATACTGTTGGTGCACTGAAACAAGTAGCAGAACAGAACAGAACAGAAATGTTATTTCGACACATAAGCATACAAGCTCAATGGTCACAACAATTACGAAGCATGCAATATATAAGACATATTTCAATATACAATATTGAAGAAAATGAATTATTTCAGAGATTAAGTGGACATTTTTTCTGGGTATCTTAAAATGTGAGAGTGCTTTAAAAACTATGAATCTTTTCCTGCAATGTTTTGTATCATTAAACGAATTAAATTTAGTTGAGAGCTTTCGACAAGTTTTGACAAGATTGAACGCTGTATAAAAGACTAACATAATTGTATCTTAACTAATACCCATGTTCCTTGGTAGCACTATGACAAAAACTAATACACTGCATTTCAGACTGATTTAACAATACAGATTAATATACCCGTTCCTGTGAAGATACGACATTTTGTTTTTGCAAGTTTGGGGCTTTTGAAAACATTGTGGCTTATTGCATCAATTTATAAAAGGTAAGCAAAGAAATGTAGTAACAACCATTATACATATATACATACATATAACTGTAGAAATACATCTTTCTTTTCTTGTAATTCATACTTTTGAAAACATTGTGATACAAGTTAAGACTATGCACAAGCGTTAATACAAAAGCTAAACAGCTTATCAGACAATAACAGGTAGGTGTTTTATTAACCCATTATTGCAAAGGTACGACCTTTTTTTGGCAACTTTGGGGCTTCTGAAAACAGTGTGGCAAGTTATATTATTTTATGAAAAGTATACAAAGAAATGTAACAGGCAATCGTAAAACATTTTTTATTATACCTAACTGTACTAATAATAGCACTCTACTCGGGTGGTATTAGAAAAGAGAAAAATGGATCTATGAACTGTCACATTGAAATAATTAAAATACTGTTGACACGGCGTCACACAACAAGCATACAAGCAAAAGCAGAAAATTTCAAGCTGTGGAAGTATAGCTGTTTTCACTTTCAAAATTATTGTACTGAGCTTTTATCCTACCCTTTTCCTTGAAAAAATTAACTTCCACAGTGACCTTCATCACTGTTTTCTGACGAAATAAGCACGGATAGTGTCATTTTTATTTTTTCTTACTGTTTATAATTATAAATACTACACGTGTGGAAATTTTAAGAAAAATCCGTCTGTCAAAAAGTATGTGTTTATTAACGATTAACCCTTATTTCGGTCAAATAATCTCCCTTTTTAACTCCAATGTTCTATTTATAACATCCATATTTGTACATTTACCAAGCTCAAAACCAGGCTTTTATATATTTTTTGTGCAGAAGTAAATCAATATACTTTAAAATGATGTTTATTGGTATATTCTTCTGGTAATTTTCCTGTGTAAATGACTATTAAAGAAAAGCGTGTTAAATCCAATATAACCTGAATTCTGGAAATTTTCAAAGGCAAATTTCTCAAAATCGAACACTGTGACCCATATCTCTTTTTAATGTAATCTCTTAGAGAGATGATGAGCTTTGTATGTGCAAAGTTCTAAAAAAATTTAGAAAAATTTGTGATGTACGTCGTTGAATGTAATATGATAAACCTAATGGAGTAACCTCTGAACTTTAGAACTTTTCTTTGTCCCTGTGTATTAAATCAAAGTCTTCATTTCAGATATTCATACCTTCTTAAAACAAAAGTGAAATGTCAAACTTGAGCACGATCTTAGATGAGCATGGACTCAAATTTTATTAGCAGGGGTACAGGGCACCAGCTCATTTATCATTTGTACCAGTTTAGGACTTGTCATTAATTTTTTGCAGATGTTGTCAATTTAGAAGAGTCTAAAATTTTTCCTTTTAGATAAGGTGGAACTTGATGAAAAGATGCTAAAAACCGAATGGTTCGCTCCGTTGATTGCTTTAATATATGCGGACAAAGTGTTAATACAATTGTCAGGCAATGTTTTCCAAACAGATTATAAGAACGTGACGCAATGTCTTCCAAATAGATTTCGAGAACGTGACCCGAAAGCTTTATAACAGAATTCAATCAAAAGTCAGCTACTCCTTATTTCAACTGCAATTTGTTTCAATTAGGAAGACACCAAAATGTAAATGTTAACAATTTGAGTTTCGCCGGTAGAATGATGAAGTGTACTTTTGCATTCCGAATAATCAACACATTCACTAATATATATAGGCGATTTACATTTGAGCACGTGTAATTCCGCCCTACACTTAAGGCTGAAGAAGTCATCAAGCAGGCTAAAGCGGGACTAGGCTACTTAACCATTTACCACTCGATCCCGAGTTTATCGACCCTGAAGAACACAACTTTTGAAAACGTTGTAGGAAAAGGAGAAAATGCTGGTAACCAGCATTTTCTCCTTTTCCCACAATGTTTTCTGTTCTTTCAGATAGACATTCTATCATTAAAGTCACGTTTAATTTGTCCTCTGAATGCTTTCAATTTCGACCAAGTTAAAATTTTATCGTTCGGTAAAGAGCTTAACAAACTGTTTTGCCGTTTAATGATAATTGTAATTGATTGCCATGATAATGATTCTGCAGGCAAAGTCAAATAAAAAAAAATATCAAAGCACCCTTTCATCAAAATCTAGGCAACAAACGTAGCTTTGCAGACGGCATAGATCATGATCAGACCACACAGAACTTGCAGACTGACATTTGACTTGCGCGATCCGTTCCTTGACACTAAAAAGTTACAGAATATTCATTATTTCATCTCAGTGCAATCAGTTTCTCTTTAGACGCCCCCCCCCCCAAAAAAAAAAAGTGGGGTTGACTTATTTGTTTTGCGGTGAAAAACAATGAACACGTGATCAGATTTATTCCAACGGTACTACAAAGTTATGTTGTCTCTGTCTGGTGACGGTGTTTATTGACACTAAACTTCAATTACCTTTGATCACATCATAAAACTTTGATTGACTGAGGAAGATCTTACCGAGGGGAACAGTTAACAGTTTTTACGGCCGATGATACGAGTGGAAAAAGTTTAAATTGTCGTTTTAAATCCTTGTAACTGTTTACACAATAATTGTATTTTGATGAAATGCGTAGCATGTATCAGTAATACATCAAATAATATGTCGCCAACTTTTAGTATTTAAGGACGTATATGACAAATTTTTTTAACGGCCAGATTTTTTTTAAAACTTTGCACATACAAAGTTCATCATGTCTCTAGGAGATTACAGTAAAAAAGATGTGGGTCACCGTGCTCGTTTCTGAGAAATTTGCCTTTGAAAAAGGTATATACAGCTCCAAAATTCAGCTTATATTGGATTAAAAGCGCCTTTCTTTAATAGTCAGTTAAACAAGAAAATTACAGGAAAAATATACAAATATACATCATTTTAACGAACGTTCATATATTTTTGCACAAAAAAATATAAAAGCCTGGTTTTGAGCATGTTTAATGTACAAATATGCATGTTTTATATAGACCATTGAGGTAAAAAGGAGATAATTTGATCGAATTTAGGGTTAATCTTAAAGAAATACATACTTTCTAACGGACAGATTTTTCTTAAACTTTCCACACTTATAGTATTTATAATTCTAAACAATAAGAAAAAATAAAAATGGCACCCATCCATGTTTATTTCGTCAGAAAACAAGGTTGAAGGTCACTGTGGAAGTTATTTTTTTAAGGAAAAAAAATAGGATAAAAGCTCAGCAGACATGGTAGGAAAAGCAGAAATTGCTCAATAGGGACGATTTCTCCTTTTCCAACAATAATTTTCAAAGTGGAAACAGCTATATTTCCATAGCTTTAAAATTCCTGCCTTTGTTTCCTTGTTTGAAGTGTAACGCCGTGTCAGCAACATTTTAATCCTTTCACGGTGTCAGTTCAAAGATCCATTTTTTTCTCTTCACCAATACTACCTGGAAAAAGTGCTACCTGTTTTAGGTCACCAATAGTATTACCATTATGTGCAAAAAATACATAGGTGCACTTTTGATTCAATATCCACTACAAAAATACATGCGCAGTAGGATGCGCACGAACATTTGTCATATACGCCGTTAACTGCTGATGACTAGTTGAAATATGGGAAATGTCTACATACTTGCGGGATAACCCTCGTACAAAAGGTTGATGTAATTTATCACTGATTTTGATTTGTGTTAATGAATGATAAGTTATGATTTCTTTTGAACAAAACAGCAACTCCAGCTCTCTTAACTCTTTACCGCACGTCGGCAAATTTTAGATTGTCCAATTTAAAATCATATGCAATTGACAAATGGAATGTGTCTCCAACGATGAAACCTGTCTTTGAAAGGGTAGAAAACATTGCTCCGAAAGGAGAAATTGCTTGCAACCAACATTTTCTCATTTTCCCACAGTTGTTTTTAAAATTTTTAAATGTCTTCGTTATGGCTCTCAAAACTCAAGGTTGTGTGGTAAAGGGTTAATTCACAAAATGCATCATCTTCTGGCGATAATTATTTTCTATAACACTAATTTTCTAGTAGTTTTTAGAGTTCTAAACAAACAGTTTGCCAAGAGGAAAGAACCATCACTATCATCACCCATCATTACCACCGACATCATGGGTATCATCAGCGTTGAAAACATAACTTTCATTATTAGCATCATCGAAATAGTAATTTTTTGTCCTAAGGCTGCTAAGCGCGACTCACTGATCTTTTGCGAACAGTATAGATCAAGATCAGACTGCACAGAACGTGCAGTCTGATCTTAGATCTATACTGTCCGATACGGAGGTATTTTCCTCAATATATACATTTGAAATAACAATATTTGAGTTTTTAGACGACAAATTAAATGCAATTCCAATGAATAGATCTGCTCTTGATAGGATAGTAAATATTGTCGGACAAGGAGAAAATCTGGTCACCAGCATTTTATCCTTTCCCACAATATTTTCAAAAGTATATTCCTTGAGCTCGGTAAAACTTGTGATTGTTTAGTTAAGGATTAAGCCAAAAAAGTAAAATTTTAATTAGGATTGGTTAGAAATAAATGTAGTGACAATCGTTAAGCCCCATGTGGCATTTTCTCCATTTGTCAATATGGTCTGAAATGAAAAAAAAAAAGAGGAAAAAAACTTTAATGCTGCATTAAATACGAAATCCCTTTTATAAGACAGCATTTAGATATAATGACCTTTGAAAGGATTTATGTAAATCTATGTTTCTTTAGCAAATCCGTTGTCTTTGGTTACTCAGTGAATTTTTTCACTTTAATTCTTCAGCCTTTTACTGCACAAATGTAGACTATAAGACTCCTTAAAGGAGTCTGTTTTCTTTTTTTTTTTATACCGTAAATCAAAATTGGTAAACACTATGGAATATTATGTTGTAGTAACTTCCCTGGTGCTTACATTGGATTCGAGCAGCGTGAGAGAACTTGATATCGCGCGAGACCGAAGATCGAGCGAGAAATTTCTTACGCAGGGAGAAGCAAACTCAAGTACCAGGAAAGTTACTACAGTATAATATTCTTTATTAGCTACTTACATCTTTCATGAATATTAAAGCGTAACATTTTGACCAATCAAATCATAAATCAATACGTACGTATTCCGCGCGTGAGATACGTCATTATACCATATTTGGAACCGTATTTCACAGCGTTTAGCTACGGATTTTTTCTTGTCGTGTTTGTTATTTCATCCGTGTGCGACGCATGCATTTTTAGACGGAACAATTACAGGTACATATAAAAAAGTTGATCTCTTTTTCTTTGCAATTGTTAAACTGTATGTTATAAGAATGGTTGCTTTGCAACCATTAACTCCATCTATGTTTACTACCGTAGATATGACGTCATCATACTGATTAATATTTAATACGAGTCATTGTAATCGATGCGTGTTATTGACCATGTGACATTCCCATCAAGTCTTTGCGGAACTCTGGCTTGAAATCTATAAATACCGTTAGAGGCTGCATGGCCTTTTAGGAAATACCACTGAAAAATATGTTTTCTTATAATATGCTTTCCGGTAGTTTATCGAGAAATAACGGTGGAATAATTTTCGATATTTCATGGTTACGACCAGTGAAAAATATCGCTTTTATTTTCAAACTCTTCAATTGAAGGCGGAAACCGTAGTTCCCGCGCACTAGTTATCTAGGTAAAATGCGCGTGCAACTCAACCAGATGGAAATATAACGTAATTTACCCTACATTTCTCGCGCTTTACGTAATATTGTTGTTATAAGGAGGGGATACGCCACGGGGAATTACCGAAGAGAACTGTCCTGGATCTTGATGTCAGTCCCCCCAAAAAAGGGTTAAAAACTTTTGAAAGCATTGTGGGAAGAGAGGGCAACCTCTTGAACAAACAATTGTTTCTTTTCCCACTAAATTTCCGAACAATGGAACTGGTACTTCTATTTCCATTGTTTGTCTTTTTCTTAATTCATAAAAGTTTTCGAGATGCCTAAAAATACCCTATATTCAATGGTTAAATTGTTAAAGACTGAAATTTCAACCTCTAATCAGAATCGAAATAGGGCATGTATATATTTAAAACCGCTTTTTTATCACATTTTGCCTAGAAACAAAGCAAACTAGTAGATAATCAAAACCTGGACTCGTATTCACAAATTCTTCCAAACTGCATTTTCACTGCCTATTTCTTAAGAACTTTCTCAGTTTACAATAACGTAATTTGTGACTGGCTAAACCGAACGATTTAGGATAGGGCACCCTAATGGGATTCTTGTAACATCGCCTTTCATCGCCGAAAAATCGCACGGATTTGGCTAAGACCGTAATCGATCGGCAGATATACATGCTGGTTCTCTGCATCGATTACGGATTACACGAGTCGAATCCGTACGATTTTGGCGATGAGAGGCGATGTTACAAGAATTCCATTAGGGTGCCCTACCCTTAAGCCAATCAGAACTTGGGTTACTTAACTGATTGTGACTATGAATTCAATTAAGAATGGTACGTGAATACGGGCAAAGCATTGAAATAAGGCGTGCAATAACTAATAAGCTCTTCTTAAACATACTTGTCCTCTAAACGAAGCATGCAAATGTAAAACGAAACCTGAAATTGAATCCTCTTAGAACAAATAAAGGATATCGAACACATTCGCACTAAAGTTCAGTTGAAACGGCAATTTAATGCTAAACAAACAAGCACCAACTGCTACCGAAAACTTTTGTTTAGACAAGTTGGCTTCTTTACAAAAGAAGCCAGGAGAGGTCAGCATCATTGTTTTCCAATAGTTTATTGGCTTTTAATTTCAATATATTTTGGTACATGCAAACAAACAAGTAAAAAAGCCGCCGCGTAGAAACCTCATATGCTTTACATGACGCTCATTTGACCTTCTTGTCGCGTTTTCAAGTCGCATGATCTTGTCCAGGTCTTCTTTCTCTTTTTTTTGACGAAATTCTTCTTATTTTTTCTTTTGCTTAGATTTATTTGCTTAATGAAAAATTACAATTATTTAAGAGGTCATCTGCAGCCATGGCAAATTAATATAACAAATATTTTCTGAAATTCGTCACATAAAAATAAACTACGTCTATTTCCTGTTTCGGTTTTTTGATTTCGCTTTATTTACAAAACCATGACGAAACAGACTGTGTATCGGTACAATTTCGCAAGAAAAATGGATTTAGACAGCAAATTCTGTGGCAGTCTGCCTTTTAAACTCACCACTGTTGGAGAGGTCTGATGACCTCTCCAATTACTTTGTTAAACGGCTAATTGTGCGGTTGGTCGAGGAAAGTCCAGTATCTAAGATGAATACCGACCTTTGTTCCGTATGATGCAATTAGTTTTAATGAGCAAAAAATTGTGGCATTAAATCTTCTCCTGCTAGAGAAGTTAAATGAAACTTTTAAGCCGATAGTAAAAACCCGAATGATACTATTTCAAAATTATTTCTTTGGGGGAAAATATCGCTTTATCGGACAGTGTAGATCCAAGATAAGACTGCACGTTTTGTGTAGTCTGATCTTGATCTACACTGTCCGTAAAAGGTCAGTGAGTCACGCTTAGCAGCCTAGGGGTTAACTCTTAGACCGATACGAAAATGAAAATGGTTTTCTTAGTCTAACTAAACGAACAATCTATTTGTATTGTATGTTTGTTTTAGCGAGGGTATCATTCACAATATCGGACAGTGTAGATTCAAGATCAGACTGCACGTTCTGTGCCGTCTGATCTTGATCTACAGTGTCCGCAAAAACAAATTGTGTTCTTTTTATCATGCAAAGAGTTAATCGTCATTCCCATCCCCGGTCTTTTGAAATTAGCAAAATATCTTTTCTTACGAAAGACGATATATTATTGAACAGTTAAAACTACCTTTGTAGCTCGTATAATTAAACTGGTCTTTTCATTGCCTCCTAAAAAGGATTCCAGATAGATGGCAATTGTTGATAAAATCTACGATTTAAAGGGCAAAACACCAGATTCCGTCTCGCGAGTTTTTTTTTTTTTCTATAGAACGGCATAACAAAGACTGCTAATTTTTGATATCTTGGAAAGTCGGCTTTTAGATTAAAATACAAATTGAAAGATATGTAGAAAACTCGAAGAATTCGCAGAATTTTGAGCATTTTACTCAAAAAATTCCTATTTCTTTACTCGAGGTAAACCTGTTATTGCATAGCAAGGGTTGAAAAAATTTGAGCCATGGTCTGTAAAAAGGGGCTTAATGCATCTGCGAAAAGTATCGACCCAGGTCAGCCTGCGCAGTCAGCGCAGGCTGACCTGGGTCGAAACGTTTCGTTATTGGTCAATTTTCTGTATGTTAAAGGACCACCCTACCTCATGATTCCATTGGTTTTTAGACAATATGAATTTCATCGATCCACGATTATGTGATGGCTTGCTTGATATAATGCATCATGGTGATACGTAAAGCCCTCTCTTGCCTGAGTATGGCTCTATTTTTGAGACGGTAATAGGAACTCGAAGGTTTTGAAGATCGAGGGTTCGATTCCTCAACTAGACGTAACCAGTTTCACCTTCATGATATTTATTTATTTATTTATTTATTTATTTATTTATTTATTTATTTATTTATTCATTCATTTACTTATATTTTTTGTAAGTGTTCTGCTGCAAGACTATAAAATTTCGTCTGCAAGTCATGTCTTAAATGACTGGTTCGAAGGATAGAAAATCAAATGAGCATCGAATAGAGAGAGCCAAGATCAGGCAGCCAGGACTTTAAGGTCGATCTGAAAACATCGCGGTAGAGGTAAAAATGCTAGTACCTGGGATTTTCTCCTATTCCCGCGATATTTTCCGGTATTTCAAAGACAATGTCTACTTCTAAAAATTGAACTATTCTAAATCGTTTGTCTGCAAATGCAGTCAAGTTGCACAAGTCTAAAATTTTGTCGTCTGGTATAGGGTTAATCCGGAACGAAGCCATTGTCGAGGGAAAAAGGTGTACCCGTTTGACTGTTGTGACTGATGGGGGGAAAAATCCTCTCTCGTTTTAAAGGTCTCGTGGGTATAATCTTGATGGCCACGTAACTAGAAATGTAAAGTACACCTTTTATTGAAAAAATAATTAAAAAAAGAAATCCCCTTCGTTAGCAATGAAGTCTTGGTAAAAAAGTCATTAAGACTTTAGTAGTAATTGAATCACTGAAGAGTTAACGCCTAGTTTTAATATTTGTGGGATCGACCCTAGTGAAAAATATAAAGCTTTCATTTCTCTCTTTTTTTTAATTTAATTATCACTTCTGTACAAATACACATCTTTGCGTCATTATCGCTGTTGATTTCCTACCCCTTTGTGTCAGTCGGTAACACTTGGGGTTCGTAGTTCAGATTTTAAAAACTCGAACCCTGGGATCAGTGTCGAATATTTCGATCGCTTTCGTCAATCAAATCAACACTGGCACTCCTGGTGCATTATATAATGCTCGCGGATGAAAATTTTGCTTGTTTAGGAACTCGGGGACCGATAAGCAATACAATGAGAGGAGCTTTGCCGTCGAGCGTGTTCAGCAAGTAACTGCTTAGTGGCATAAGAAAGATACCATATTAATACCGAAACGGCCTATCCGAAGCAGCAAAATGCCTAACGGTTGCAGAAGTTGCCTCTGCATGCTTTTCGGTCATGTGCAAAGGTTTGGCCTATAGCAAAGGCCCTCGCGCAACATCGCGACGTATCATAGTGTTTCTTTACGTAGCTTTGTTGTGTTTGATTTTTCTTTTCTTAATCTCATTATTACAACTTGTGGTTCCGACTGGGCGTAGTGAGATCGAGATCGGTCTGCGCAGGCTGACATAGGTCGAAACCTTTCCCTATTAATCAATTTTCTGCACATCAAAGGACCAGCCTACATCATGACGCAGTTGGTTGTTGAACAAAATGGGGTTTATGGGTCCATAGTACGTAATGTGATGAGTTGCACGGAGATGCATTAAACCCCCTATTCCCAGACGAGTACTTGATAAAAGTTATTACAATAGGATTATTTCCTATCCCCGCTTTTCCAACTCGTTCTAAAGTTGGAAAGCAGCCAGTGTCTTGAAATTAATGTTGTGTGGAGTACTGGTAAAGAAACGTCGGTACTGTATGGGGAGACCTGTATATGATTAACATACGGTGGAAAATGGAATCGGATAATAAACAAAACGAAGCCTCCAAAGACTCGGTACAATGACCTCTAGAATCGCTCTATGAAGCACGCCATGCGTGTCACCAAGACGAGAGCTGTCATTTATCTCTTTCAGCAAACAAATCGGTCAACCTCTTTCGACGGTTCAACATACAATTTAAAGAAACTCAGAAATATTCTGGTTTCCTATGTTTGATTTAACAAGCGGATGGTATAGATCCAAGATCAGACTGCAAGTTCTGTGTAGTCTGGTCTTTGACCTGTACCGTCAGCAAACGTACATTTTTTCGCGTATGGGACCCGGCGAAAGAGTTGAAGTATGGGGAACGAATGGCAAAGCTTCTTCACCCCACGCCGTTATGAAATATGCATGGGTTTAGTGCATTCTAACATATCTTAGAATGTCACAGTGCGGATTTTCAATTAGTAGTTTATTTGAGGCGACGTATTTATACATTTTATGGCATCACGTGCCAAAACCAAGGTCTTACATCACATATCCAAAGGGCATACTTAGATTAACTTTTCGTCAATCAAAATCTTTCGCAAAACATCGATAAAAATGACAAAATAGAAGATTTTCGCTGCGAGCACAAAGAAACTGAGCACTTATATTTGGGAAAAATGTTCAATTTTGACGTTTAAGATTGTTGTTTCGCTTCCGGTAATTATGTCTATTTTCATGAAAGCAGATTTGACGTCATCTAGCCCGGGCCCAGGCGGCAATAATTTCTTGATTGCTCCATATCATGCTCTCGAAATCGTTGTCTACTTTTGATCTTTCGCACCTATCTGTTTATCGCTTCTGTAATCATTTTTGACAACGTAACGTCCGAATTAATGAAAACGAAAATTCTAACATGACGCGTGAATTCTGGTCTAAAAACACAATGCAACGAAAGCGTGGTAAAATCTACGTCATTCTATATAGAGTGACGTCATTTTTTATAAAGTAAGTCGCCTGTGGCTGCTCCATGTCTTCGCCCACCGATATTTTATCAATGAAGGTCACTTGATGTTAACAAATTGTCATTTTCCGTTCTTTGACCAAGGAGGAAGGAAAATCCTCAAGGATTTACCGATATTAACTGTTTTAATAAAAACTGACAACGATGGAACTGTATGAAATGTTACCAGTAAACATACGTAAATCAAGTGTCGTTTTAAGTTGAAGGTTAGTTCAAAATTGACCGGTGTTGAATTGGAAATGGAACTTGAAGGGGGTGGAGTAATATTCAGAGGATTCGAAGCAACTACGACTCTAATGCTAGACAATACATTCATTCTTCTTTGTCATTTGAAAGGGAGAAAATTTAAAAGCAAAACGGGGCGGTTTTTTATGTTGTGTTTGATGCCTAAGGTTTTATTGAAATTTTTATTCTTCTCATATTTACCGACTGGGCAGAGGGGTTTTGTTTTGGAAAGTAAGTGGAACAGCCGTGGTTTATTCAATGGAATATAATCTGCATCCGCTCTTAAACACTAAGTATGAACTTGTTTTCCGTTGATTAAGAGTTGGTCATGTTAGATTCGAAGTAATCTTTTTTCTATCGTGGTTTATCGTTCAATAAACCACGTTGTGAGTTATGAGGCGCAATGAATAAACCACTCGGGCTATCGCCCTCTTGGATTATTTATTGGGCCTCATAACTCACAACAGTGGTTTATTTAACGATAAACCACGATAGAAAGAATAAATTTTTTTAGTTCTAACATGACACGTGAATTGGGCTCTATAAACACAGTGTAACTAAAGCGTGGTAAAATTAAGAAATAATCTTCTTTCTACCGTGGTTTATCGTTCAATAAACCACGGTTGTGAGTTATGAGGCACAATAAATAAACCACAAGGGCGATATCGCCCTTGTGGTTTATTTATTGTGCCTCATTACTCACAACCGTGGTTTATTGAACGATAAACCACGATAGAAAGAAGATTATTTCGATTCTAACATAACCAGTTCTTTATCAAAGGAAAACAAGTTCATACTTAGTGTTTAAGAGCGGATGCAGATGATATTCCCTTGAATAAACCATGGCTGTTCCAGTTACTAACCAAAACAAAACGCCACTGCCCGGTCGGTAATTGCAAAATGTATCAAAAGTTCAATAAAACCTTAGGCATCGAACATAACATAAAAAAAACTACCGTTCTACTGTTATATTTTCTCACTTTCAAATAACAAAGAAGAATGAATGTATCGTCAAGTATTAGAGTCGCAGTCGCTCCAAATGCTCTGAATATTACTCCACCCACTCCCACTCCAATTTCCGGTGCAACACCGGCCAGTTTTGAACTAACGTTCACCATGAAAGACACCTGATTTATATATGTTTAACGGTAACATTTCAAATAGTTTCATCGTTGTCAATTTTTATCAAAAACAGTTAATTTCGGTAAATCTTTGAGTTTTTCCTTCGTCCTTGGTCGACTAGCGGAAAATGACGATTTGTTTACGTCAAGTGACATTCAGGGATAAAATATCAGAGGGCGCAGACATGGAACAGCAACAGGCGACTTGCTTTATACAGAATGACGTCACTCTATATAGTATGACGTAGATTTAACCACGATTTCGTTGCACTGTGTTTAAAGAGCCGAATTCACGTGTCATGTTAGAATCTACGTCATTCTATATGGAGTGACGTCATTTCGTTTAAAGTAAGTAGCCTATGGCTGTTCCATGTATTCGCCCTCCGATATTTTACCAATGAAGGTCACATGATGTAAACAAGTCGTCATTTTCCGTTCCTTGACCAAGGAGGAAGAAAAATCCTCAAGGATTTACCGATATAAACTGTTTTAATAAAACCTGACAACGATGGAACTACATGTATATGAAATGTTACCAGTAAAAATATGTAAATCAAGTGTCTTTTCAAGTTGAAGGTTAGTTCAAAATTGACCGGTGTTGCATTGGAAATGGGACTTGGAGGGGGTGGAGTAATATTCAGAGGATTCGAAGCAACTACGACTCTAATGCTAGACAATACATTCATTCTTCTTTGTCATTTGAAAGGGAGAAAATATTACAGCCAAACGGGATAGTTTTTTATGTTGTGTTTGATGCCTAAGGTTTTATTGAAATTTTTATTCTTCTCATATTTACCGACTGGGCAGAGGGGTTTTGTTTTGGAAAGTAAGTGGAACAGACGTAGTTTATTCAATGGAATATAATCCGCATCCTTGTTTTTACACTAAGTATGAACCTGTTTTCCTTTGATTAAGAGTTGGTCATGTTAGAATCGAAATAATCTTTTTTCTATCGTGGTTTATCGTTCAATAAACCACGTTGTGAGTTATGAGGCGCAATGAATAAACCACTCGGGCTATCGCCCTCTTGGATTATTTTTTGGGCCTCATAACTCACAACCGTGGTTTATTGAACGATAAACCACGATAGAAAGAAGATTATTTCTTAAATGAACGGACTGGAACCCAGGCTAACGTCGCCGCACAATTTTTTAATTGGATCCCAAATAATCGGCGCGTGTTACCAATCACGTGACATTCCCATAATCAATGCGAAATTCTGACACGAAATCTATAATACCTTCTCTCCTGACGAAATGCCATTAAAAGTTTCTTTTTTTTTACATTTTTCTTCCATACTTATCAATGGCTAGCTAGCTATGACAACAAAATTCAAAGGCTGAAAACATTATGTGAAAAGGAGAAAATGCCAGTTACCAGCTAAAATACACTTTGTGGTAATGGGACAGGAAGCGAATAGACAGTGCACAATGATGCTATTACATGCACTTTGTAATAAAATGACATCAACTGCTTTCTTTTTCAGGTCGCTCATTTTGTCATCTATTTTCGTGCTCTACACCATGACTTTATTTTATCCACCAAAGACCTCGGCCAAAATGACGGGTTACAAGTATTGTCTGTATGAATGTGCCAATTGTGTCGTTCTTTGGGGAGACGACCTATACGACGGCGAGAAATGTGCGAAGTGTTGTCTCTATAGCAACGGAATCAAAGTTGACACGGAATGCAAGGTGTGGAATAAAAATAGAATAACCTATGACAAGAAGGATCAAGAGTATGTGAGTCGTGTACTTGGACTAACAAAACGATATTCCACCAACTTGGACTATAAATCTATTTATGCAGAAGACGGCACCCCTGAATACTGTTTCGGTAAAAGATGAACGGACATTATCATCTATAATTTAACAAGAGCAACACACCTGTTCAACGTTTATTTTCATCTTATTCCAAGCATCTTGGCCATGATGCGAGGTCACTATTTAACCAAAGTTCGCGATGTTGAGAATAAGCTACGTGTAAGACAGCTTATGTTGTTACCCAGTTCAAAAATGTGTTTTTTCTGAGCAACATGGTTTTTATTATCATTACTGTTTACTTATTTATTTATTCATACATTCGAAGTTTTATGATTAAATATTGTGCAAAATGACTCCCGACGAATATTTGCAAAATTTTAAATAAAAAGCCACGTACAGGACAGTTTCTGTTTTTAACTAGTTCTCTAGGATGTGAAGCGGGTTTTGCATCGAGAGACCTTCCCATTTTGAAATTTAACGTGATATGCTGGACATTAATTTTGAAAGGAAAAAAATGATAACAGAAAACTAATCCAGTTGGTGAAGTCGTGTTACAATTTTTGACACAAGATATCAACAAACCGATCGTCCTTGTATAGTGTAGTATTTTTTCTATTTTCTCTCTATTATGATAATTGTTTTTTTCAGCAATACTTTCAAGAGATTGTATCGTATATTGTATAAATTCAGTTTTTGAAAAGAAAAATTTGTATGAGTACAACAACTAAATTTCAGCTCATGTTACGCTGTAGTGTGATCAATAAACAAACTGAATAAACTATACAACACGTTGTGCTTACTGTTTTACCGCTTACAAATCAGAAGTAAAATCTATGATTGCTTCTAGAAAAAAAAGAGCTATGCTCTTGGAAAAGGAGGTTTAACGCATCTCCATGGTGCATCATACCAAGCAAGTCATTACATCATTATGAATCCATAAAATCCATTTTGTCTGACAACAAACTGAATCATGAGGTAAACTGGTCTTTCAGCAACAGAAACTTGGCCAATAGCAAAAGCTTTCGGACTCCACAGTCTGACCTGATTCGATACTTTTTGCAGATGCATTAAACACCTTTTTAACAGAGCATGGCTCAAATTCTTTATTTATCAATTTCCTACTACACCCATAAGTAAACACTCTTTCTGTTCGTCTTCTTTATGTCAATGTGTCTGCCTTCATTTCCAGCTGTCATGTTATCCCAACCTCTACGTCCTTGTAATTTTCTTTCGCACGAGAAAAACCAGGACTTGTCCATATTCAAAACATTCGCAGACCACAATTTAAATATGCATCCAATAAAGAAATATGTTTCTGAAAGGGTAGCACACATTGTTGGAAAAGAAGAAAATGCTGATTAATTTTTAGACAAACTTTTCTCTTTTTTTTTTTTAAATTACAAATGAAGCCTACATAAACACCAAAAACAATATTTGAACGATTTTTATTGCCTGTCAGTTCGTGTTTTTTGTGAATGTTGTCAAGCTTGGATCACTGTTGCTATTGCTTGATCCCAAGAGCCGCTTAGAACTTTCGAAGGTCAGGATACGCAAGAAAAATTATTTGTGAACCCATCTGCACCGGTACATAGGTTTATTTTTTCGTTTTTGATTAAATGGGTACGGGGGTAAAATTTTCTTCAATTTCGTTGCACCCTTTTTCTTATTATATATACAACATAAAGGCAATCGCCAATGTGTTATTTATAGAAACGGTGTTAAAGAAAATTTCAGTATTCCGTGATATGCAGGCGATGCGCCAATATGTTACTAAGTAAGTTTTCGATGATCGACCACGGAAAATTTTAGTGGACCGTGATAGACCAGTAGAGTTTCAAAGGCCTGTGCTTAAACAAATTAGCTACAGAAGACTTCGGATAGGTTAAACATGTGAATTCAATTTCATACGCATGGAACCACATCGGCTCGAAACCGGTCTCTAACAGCATCAACGATCTCAATTTAAACTGCGCTATTTAGATTTATTGGAGTGACTAAAAAAAACTCTTGTAAAACTGATAGATACTTTTAAAAGTAGTTTTCTTTGCGAGCTTAAAGACATCGGACGGTAACATTGGGGGGAAACAAGGTGCTATGAAGGCATCTAAATGTACATAACGGGAAGGGCATTTTGCGTCTATTTTCACGGAATCAGATATGACGTCATCGTACCTATTTCAAAACGATTCCACATAAATGACACGTGTTTGTTGATCATGTGACATCCCAACACGCCTTAATTTTTTTTTCCCTGGAATGAATTTCTCTTTTTTACTTATGATGGTATGCAAAATACTTGCTACCAAATAAAATGGTAAAACAGTTTTGACGTTAAGTATGATTGAAATGTTTTAGCAAAGTGTACAGTGTAACTCAAAGATCAGCCTGCACGTTTTGTGCAGTCTGATCTTGATAGGGTATATATGTTAGCTGCAAAGACGACTTCAGTTGTGAAAGGCGTATCAAGGGTTAACATAATTCTCTGCATAAAGAGAGATTCTATTGTGAGCCCACAGTAAAAATATTTATCATTGTTTTCAGTCCGAGGCTGAAATACAGTTCCATTATAAATAAGATAAAACCCTTGTAAGACAATACACCCCCACCTATATTCAGAGCTTATTTTCATGTTAAAAAAAAACACCTCCTTTCCCATCCTCTATGTGATGTTTTATTATTCCGAACCAGAAACGTGCCTATTGCAAAATCAACCGTATATTCTTATATTCCCCGAAGATGACATGATTTGCTGTACGGATGCGGTGACATGCAATCAGGGAAGTTAGATATCTATATAGTCATAACATGGAAATACTGCGTGACTTGTGATATATGCATCGCCGTAAATTTGGCTCTAATGTATAAAATCTTGAAAAGAAACAGAAATGTGATAATTTGTTGGTCAAATACACGCATTCACCTTTTATCCCAATTTTACTGATGCCTCTATAGGAAAGAGGCTTTGAAAAAAGAATTATATGAGCCATGCTCTCACAAAATGGATTTAGTGCATCTCAGTGCTCAATGGGGTTTAATGCATCTTAATGCATCTCAAGATGCATCATACCAAGCAAGTCATCACATAATCATGGATCCGTAAAACCCATTTTTACTAACAACCGACTGAATTCTGAGGTAGAATGGTCCTTTGATATGCAGAGAATTTACCAAAAGCAAAGAGTATCGACTAAGATCAGCCGGTAGAGGCTGCCGTAGGTCGATACTTGTTGCAGATGCATGAAACCGCCATTTCACAGGGCATGGTTCATACCTTTTCTTTCAAAATTATGGTTTTCCATTTCATTTACACAGAAAAGTATTTTTTTTTTTCTTTTCAGTAACTTGCATCATTAAGCTGTATGTCGAAATGAAGCTTGTAATTTTTGTTTTCAGAATATGGTTCAACCCTTCACCAAACAATCTCGCGTTTATAGACAGTGGAAAGATCTTTTTATGACTCTGAGAGGGGGAGTTTATGACGGACAATTTGTTTCCAAGTTCAAATATATGAAAACATGTGGCAAAAACAGAAATTGCTCGTCATAAGCAAATTTCTTTTCAGCCACAATGTTTCTGTAACAGGTCTGTAAGACAAAGGGTCGTGTTCCACTTTCGATACGGATTTAAAATGGGAATTTCTTTGCAGCTCATTTCAGAACATGATGCAGACTGTCATGTTGTTGATTATACCATGGATTCCTGTGTTCACTGTTATCATGTAATGTAGAAGTTTTTGTTCCTGAGAAGCAGAAATATGATTAAGCCATGCTCTGGAGAAAGGGGGTTTAATGCATCTGCAAAAAGTATCGACCCAGGCCAGACTTCGCAGTCCGCGCAGGCTGGCCTGTGTCGAAAATTTTTGACTTCGGTAAATTTCCTGCATGCCCAAGGCCCAGTCTACCTAATAATTCAATCGGTTGTTAGAAAAATGAATTTTATGAATCCATAATTATGTGATAACTTTCCTCGCAATTATATATTACAGAAATGCATAAACCCCCGTGTGCCATAGAATGGGTCAATTATGTTCTTTTCAGATGTAAAAAATAAGTTACCCTACACAATAATTTCCACAAGAATGCTATCTAGTATGAGCGACATCAAATTGGCCCATATAGTACTGGGTTATACTTTTTAAAAAGGAAACAAAGTCATTTATGCTCCTTACGGTAACATTTGATATCTCTCTGAACACTACTTACCAAACTCAATACAAATTTACTGAACTAATTTATTCTTTAGAGTTGTTTGAAGGACTTGGTGATTCAGTACCAACAATTACTAAGAAATCATTAAACGCCGAAAAATTGTCCGAATCTTGATAGCCATGGTTGCTTATCTCTTCAGTAGACGCCGTAAAATTATGTCTGCTTGAAATTGAAAGCATTTGCAGATGACAAATTAAAAGTTAAAAGATCCTCTACTGAAAAGGTAAAAAACATTGTTGGAAAAGGAGAAAATTCTTGTTACCAGCATTTTCTCCTTTCCCCATAATGATATTAAGGGTCGTTAAAAGGTAGGGTAGGTTTGTCATACAGTTATGTGGTTACCCACTGAAACAAATCGGTAACAGCTATAAATTTACTGTGATAATGCAGCTAAGTAATACAAACATATCTGTTATAAATCAAGAATAGAACATAAACCGTTCCTACTTTTCCCTACTTTTACGAGGCAGACACTACGATGATGTTTTCCGTCAAATTGTATGGCCATTGGTGTAGAAGGCAAATCTACAGAAATGACGTCAGCTGTTGTAGCTCAATACTTCCGGCAACAAATCTGTTTTGAAGAAAATGATGTTGAATATGGATCATCAACATTACTTAATTAATGTCAAGTGCGAGGATAGAGAGGAATGTATTGAGACGAAAGTCCCATGAATTCTTTACTATCATGAACAAAAATAGTCTTCGGCTAGACGAGCGAAAAAAAAAAGGCTGATCTTTGTCTTTTTCTCCTCGAAAACATTATTTACTAACAATTCTTAAATTTATTTTTAGTCTCCTTCTCGATATTTAGAAAATAATGCACTTTCTGATTGGTTCAAACTTTTAATTTAGCCAATTAGAAATTGCGTTATTTTAAAAATTACAAAACAGAAAAACCTGAGAATTCGACTAAGAATGATACTGAAAATGGTTCGTGAACACAGCCCTGATATTTACAATGCAGGAAAATCGGATTTTGAGTAAAGATTGAAGAGTAGGCGATTGAGGAGGAAAGGTTATTGGACAGTAAACAGACATCATTTTTCTCACTTTGTTCAAGATTCTCATTTACCTGTGACATTTAGATTATCGAAAAAGACATTTTGGGCAAGTGAGAGCTATCTGTTGACAGGATTGTTCCGGTGGGTATTAAGGAGTCCGTTGAAATGTTTGAATCGATGGTAATTACTTCAGGTTTTAACCCTGTCTTGGTTCCAATCTGATCATTTTTCCTTCGATACATTCTGACATTACTTTGTCATTTTGAACCAGTTCAACAGTCATGTATGTAACGTGATACCGAGTGATTAAAACATTGCTAGGGTCGGAGCCCCGACTAGTTTCAATCCATTGTACAGTACAAAAAGAGTCTATTTACCACCACAGTTGACATCACCTGAAAATCTTTTGGCAAGACAAGCAGTCACCAGTAACAAAACTGCTTTTCTTTCGACGATATTATCCAACTTATTCAAGACAGAAATTTTCTATTCCTTCATTATGCAACTGCTTTTGACTGGAACAAGTCTATTTTTTTTATCGACTGGAGAAGGGTTAGCTGATGATAAAGATAGCAGAAACAGAAGTATTCATAAAACCTTTAACCCTTATCCTGCTAAATAACTAAAATGAAATTTACAATCAGATAGTAAAAACCAAAATATTGCTATTTTAAAGCTATGTTTTGGGAAATAATATCTCCTTATCGAACAGAGTAGATCCAAAATCAGACTGCACGTTCTGTGCAGTCTGATCTTGATCTACACTGTCCGCAAAAGGTCAGTGAGTCGCGCTTAACAGCCTAGGAGTTAAGATATTTATTTGTATGAAGCGTTTCCACATAAAGGGAATGTTGTTTGTGACATTTCGTGTTGGTCATTATGTACACGGTTGATTGTGGAAGTGAACTTGAGTCATTCTCATCACGACCTCCTACGTTCTTTCAGAAAAGAGTAGACAGCAGTCTGACCATAGTCTATCCTGTTCGATCCCGGATTCATTTAACCTCCATTTCGTCAGTTTCAAGATTAATACGTAGACCAGCCAGGAGCCGTTTTCACCGGCCACTTTCTATGAGAAAATGTCATTAAGTTCAGCAAGTGTTCTAAATTTCAAAGTAACACAATTTCTGACCGGAAAAAAAACAAACAGCGCAAAGCTTTAAAGGTGGCCCTTCAGATTTTGGGACGAAATTTTACAAAAATAAAAAAAAATCATCCTTATACTCCCAAAGCCTTTTAATTTTCATTCATAAAACCCCAGTAGTCGAAAACCATCCGACAACAAAAGAAATTAGAGATTTACTACGGCCCAGGCCGACACCGACGGGAAACACAGTCTATTTTTACATGAGCAATTCGCTCATTTACATTCCGGAAATACACAGACGAAGCTTCAAACATAGCGTCTGAAGAAGGCATTATGGCAAATAATTATATGTTTGTTATGTTATGGAATTTAAGCGTCATTAGTCACGTGCCAGTCACTTGACATTCCCACAATGCTTTTTTGATTTTTGGCGCGAAATCTAAAAATACCTTAAGAGGCTACGTAGCCTTTTAAGGGAAAACCATCAAAAAAATCTTTTTTTGTAATTTTACGATTCTTAATTATTGATGATTTGTATTGTTTTTTCATATAAATTTCAGTAATATATATTTTTTTTTTTTTAATTTGGTGAGATGTGAAAAATCTAAATACCCACCTTTAAAAGCTTTAAAACCAGTGAGAAAAGTGTCCATTTTCACCAGTATGCAAAACAAGGTCCAGATACGGGCAATTACTTACAACAAGTATCCGCTCCATTTTCAACCGTGTTTTTTAAAGCTACATGTACAAACTATAACAGCGTAGCAAGTTGTACCCATTAAAATACATGTATGGGTAAACGATAAGTTGTTGATTATTTCAGTTCAGTGGGATAAAGGTTTTTAAGTTTATCTATATATATCTAAAGCCGTTGACACAGCGATCGCATTTCTGAGATGTGATGAAAAATGGGTACGAATTCCCATGACAATTTCGGGTCTTGTCCATAAATTAGAAAGTTAACAACTATACTTAGTCCATTAGAATAATCATTGAGAAGTTTCAATAATGCTATAGAGCAGTGATAAAATCTCGTATTTTATGTCAGATATTAGACAGATTATTATAAACAAATACGACTGTAGATCCCTAAAGTAGACCGCTTTAGAAAACATTGTTTGGAAAAAAAAACACATTGCTTGTTAGAAGTAATTGTTCACATTCAAACGGAGTATTTCATATCAAGGGAAAAAATGGACAGTTTCCTTGTGTTGAAAAAATTCTCCATTGGGTGTTTTGTAACGTACTAAATTGTGATAAGTATACACTAAGCATGTTTCGTTATGGTGGCATATTTCTGCTGCGAGATACGAGATGGCTATTGCGATAATTTAAGAGAACTATTGTGATAAAACAAAAAAATTCACGATAAAAATATTGCGATAATTCTAACTGTTATCATGATTTTTTTTTGCTTCCGTGCCCACAACTGACATTCACGATATCTATAATTAGATACGGTTTCGGAACATCTTCGTTTACAACCTTATGCATTTCCTTTTCCCTGAATGGTTTTAAAGTTGTTTGTAGGAGGCATTTCGAGTCGTCTTTATGATTTTACAGACTTCTGTTTATTTCGAGTCTTGTCAAAATTTATCAATTAAGGTACAATTGTTAATGATTCGAATTTCTACTTACTTCAATCTTGTGAAGTCAAAAACTAGCGAGTTCATCCAAATGATAAATTTTCTATTTATAGATATCGAGAAGCAGATAGAACTATCACGATGATTTTATCTCGAATGTCAGCTTCGTGCACGAGTGAGAAACTTTGCGTTAAAATATTAGGTTTATCGTGATATTTTTTTTTCAGGAAACTTTTCACTATCTCGACAAAGTTTCCATGAAACTTTAATTTATCGCGATAGTTTTCTAAAATTATCATGATAGCTATCTCGTATCTCGTGGCAGAAATATGCCACCATATTTCGTAAAGAGTAATTCCCTTTTTGTGCAGAGTCACTCGACTCTTTACCACATGAAAAAATTTTAGACTCATCCATATTGAAGGCATTTACAGACAACAGATTGGATTTGACTAAAATAATAGGAATTTTCTCATGACCCTCTGCGACACAATTTGAACGTTGACATTGAGGCGTGCGGCTGTGGAAAGTATTGCGAGAAAAAGAAAAAATGCTGGTAACCAGCAATTACTCCTTTTCCTACAATGTTTTTTGCACTTTAAAAGCCAAATTCCATCATTTTAACGGAGTTCAATTTGTCGGCTGCAACAACTTTTAATATGGAAGAGTCTATTGTGGTAACAGGAGAACATTCTCATCATCCAATTTCTGTTTATTTTGCCCTATTGTTGTAAAAGGTCGCCCGCTGCAAGATGATTCAAATCGCTTTCAGGTGGGAATATATTATATACAAAAAGATAATCTATTTTTTCAGACAAACAGAGGCTAAAAGCTCTTGAACTGTGGTCAATGCTTCTTTTATAAACACATAGATCGCTGAAAAGATGAAACTGACTAAAGTCAAACCTGTAGTAACCCCATACCGAACAATCTCGAGTTTTAACGACCTTGAAGAATAAGGCTTTAGAAAACATTTTGGGAAAATGAGAAAATGCTGGTAACTAACCAGCATTTTCTCCTTTTCTCATAATGTTTTCTACGCGATCGAAGACAAGAATAGTCATTCGTGCTACATTTAACTTGTCGTCTGCAAATATTTCCAATTTGGCTGAGTCCAAAATTCTGTTGTTTGGCGAGGAGTTAAGCAAGCACCTAATGGACAGTCAGAATGTGCTTACTTAACCCTTTACCACAAATTCCTGACTTTTAACGGCCCTGAGGAAGAAGCCTTTTGAAAACATTGTAGAAAAAGGAGAAAATTCTGGTAAACAGCAATTTTTCCTTTTCCCACAATGTTTTCTACCCTATCAAAGAAAAATCGCATGATTTGAGCCACACGAAAATTGTCGTCTACAAATGCTTTCAATTTGGACTGGTCTAAAATTTTGTCCTGTGGTAAAGGGCTAAGGTAGGTGCTTGCTTAGTACTGGTACATTTTTGTCTTCTTTGGAAACTTAATATATGGTTGTTTAATACAGATGGTTTGCTTGAAGGAGTTGTCCACTAAAACAGGTTTTACTAAATATTCCTACCATTGAGTGGTAGAAACACGAGTTAAATGTACATTTGTGGTAATAATTAGTTTATTCTTTACAAGATGACAACATCTTAGACTTATTTAAATTGAAAGCATTTGCAGACGACAAATTTGATGTATCTCAAAAGGATGGAATTTTTCTTTGAACGGGTATAGAACATTATGGGAAAAGGTGAAAGTGCTGGTTACGGCCATTTTCTCCTTTTACAAACGTCATGCGAGTCGTGTTTTCCGGTCTGTAAATGCGCTTTTCGTTTATCATGTACTCACAATTGGTAACCACACACTCCCGAGTTTTAACTACCCTGAGAAGAAAAGCCTTTTGAAAATATTTTGGGAAAAGGAGAAAATGCAGGTAGCCAGCATTTTTTCCTTTTCCCACACTCTTTTCAGCCCTCGCCAAATTTCAACATTTAAGCCACATGTATTTTGTCGTCTGCAAATGCTTTGAGTTAAGTATTCATCATTTTGTAAAGGATTAAAGCCCTAGAGAGGGGATGACCTTTGTCACTATTTTCTCTTTAGACTCTATTAATACACGAATCTTTATTCCTCCCAAGATATATATCAACACAACACAAAAGAAACCATAATCCTCCAAAAGAGGGATTTATTTTACCTTGAACTCTTTACCAGACAACATTATTTTAGACTTGGCTAAATTAAAAGCATCTGCAGACAAAAAATTAAAACGGTGGCATTTGTCTTTGAAGCGGAAGAAAATATTGTGGGAAAGGAGAAAATGCTGATAACCATCATTTTCTCCGTTTTCCACAATATTTTCTACCGCTTTTGTAGGGGTCGTTGAATGAAGGGTTGTTTGGTATATATAGAGTTTAACTTCCTCTTAATAATGCCCTTTAGGAGACATTTGAGCTACATAATTATTCCCATAGTTGAAAACATGACCGATTACACTTCACTAACTTTGTAACAGTTTTACTGTCTTCTTTTAACTTGTTGAAATGGTACCATTATTAAACCAAGACTGGACTCTTGGGACTATCAGGTCACCATTCTATCAGGTTTAACAAAATACAATACAGGATCAGTTGACTTTCAAAAATCCTCGGGTGATCCGTTCATCAAGTTAGATCTAGATACGGAATCGGCCGAGTTGTGACGAGTGGGTCATTTTAAAAATGTCGCTACAAAAAGTACCTTTGACACAAAGCAGAAACATAATTATAATACATTCAAGGGAAAGGAAAACGCATTTCAAAGGAAAGGAAATCGCCTTTTCTTTCAATAACATTGAAAATATTGAAAGAGACACGGACCACGTGTAAGGAGTTTTTCCTTTTCCTACAATGTTTTAAAAGCCTGATTTCTGAGGGAGGAGGTCGTTAAATCTCGGGATTTTTTGTAACAGGGTTAAGATCGAGAGATTTTCACCTTGAAACACTCTCTATACCAGCACTTGCATAAAAGAGAACATGTCGCTTCCATTTCTTATCATATTTTAATTGTACACCACTTTTATTCTCAACTCTGGTCACCGTCAATATTTGTACAGTCTATGTAACTGTAACGTCAAACCTATGTCTGTCTTATAGGTCCTTTGGAAATATATAGAGTTTATTTCATCAGCTTGTGGTTAATATGGGGAAATATTTGCCTCAAAAGGGAAAGGTCCGCGAAAATAACTCGTGCCTTACGTTATTTTCGCATACCTTTCCCTTTTGAGGCAAATATTTCCCCATATTAACCACAAGCTGATGAAATAAATTATATATTAAATTTCCTCTGATTATTTTGTCAACGAATGCCACTTTTAAAACTTAAAAACTTAAAAAAACTTAAAAAAGTAGTTCCAGATTTTCGGCAGGAGGAAAATATTCACTGTGACGGGGAAATAATTCCCCCCAGCTTAAATTACGACATTTCTTTACCCATAACATTTCTAAAAATAGACACATGAAATATAATATATAGCAATATTTTAGAACTGTTGCCATTTTACTGCATGATACATACACTGTGAAAAGGGGGTTCTCCACGGTGCATTATACCAGGACAGTAATCATATAGTTATGAATCCATAAAATCCAATTTGTCGAACAACTGACTGAATATGAAGGTAGAATTTTCCTTTAACAGCATAGCAAAAAATTCCGACCCAGGTTAGCCTGCGCAGACTGCGCAGGCTAACCTGGGTCGATACTTTTTGCAGATGCACTGAACCCTTTTTTATAGAGCTTGGCTCAATCTTATTACATGGAGTATAAGGATATGCAGTATTCGATACACCAAGACACCAAAGTTTTCGGTACATTTCCAAGAATGGCATCCAGAACTCTGACCATGAACACTACTCGTATATCCTGTTTCTTCCGCACATATCCTCGCTGTTGTGATGTTGCCATTTTCATTTAAATGAAATTCCCTGTCGTAGAAATATAAGCCACTGTCGAGATGGTAGAGCAGGCGTTGGTCAGCGAGTAACAAAAACTCGTCAGGGGCCAGTTCTATTTGTGGACATAAGTACAATTTTGACAGCATAATTTTGTTGTAGAAGTAGGTAGAAGACAAATATAACTCTTTCCAAATGATCAAGTCAATGTCCGCAAGGTCAACAGTGAGACCAATCGCTTTAACGTAGTCAAATACTAAAGTTGTTCGAATTTTATCCGTATCTACAAATCTTCTTATTGTTTGGTGATATATTGTCTGACTAAAAATTGTTTCATTTCCACCTATAGTCAACGCGATGCGCTTTGAGAGGGAAAATTTTACGTCATCAATGTTCGACCTCAAATCTCCTCGTGAAGTTTCAAGGGTCATCAATACGTCTGGCGTCCACGTGATGTTGTTACCCTCAGCACGTGCTAGTGCTAGAAATGTAATTCTCCATGAAGCGGACCACGGTATGGCCATTTCTACTTCAGTCACGTTGAGACTTGAAAAATCGGTCATGATGTATTCTTTGTCACCCAAGGCTGTCAGTCTGATCTGAATGGACAAAATTCTTCTGCTACCCATTAACATGAAATTGGTGATTAGCGCACAGTTGCCTTCTGAATCAAACATTTGTCCTGTTGGACAATAAACTGGTCGGCACCTCCGATGATGTTTCCTCTGAAAATAAGGCATTTTCAAACTCAAGTCGATAAGTCATTGACCTTTCTGTAAACGACAGAAAAAGCGACATATGGGTACAAACGAGACAATGAATTTGAACTGACCTGAAATAATACTGTTGTTAATTAGTAATATGATGTAGCTATATATAATTCGGTTTACAACAACAATATCATTTTAGGTTAATTTCAAAACATTTCTTTTTTTTTTTATATGTAATAAAACTTCTTTTTTTACAGTTCTTGACATGACAAAGAAAATCTGGTCTTTGATCTACATTGCTCTGTATGTGTGAGATATCCTGATGTTTAGAAAGAGCCTGTCTTAGTCTTTCTTGCCTGTCATCATAACAATTAGTATGTCTTATCAGTCACTTTTCGACACTTTAAAATAGTCCTTTCTAAACAATCCTGAGTTTACACGACCCTGAGAGTAACCAGCATTTCTTCATTTTTCCACGATGTTTTCTGTCCTTTCAAAGACAAATTCTATTATTCTTGCCACATTTGTCTAATGCAGATATTTTCCCTATGGATGGATCTAGGATTTTGTTAAGAGTTAAAGGTTAAATTTGTATGTAAAGCTGAAAAGACTAATGGTTAGTGCTCAAAGGCGGTAACCACAAAAACAAAACAAAACAAAAAATACCTACAGGTTTCCTATCCCGTTGACAAACTTCCTGGTAACAACTCTTACAAAGACCCATGTCTTGAGATACGGCTTGGGAAATAGTATCAACCTTCAGTAATGCTGCAAAACTGGACATGTCCTGCCGTACACGGACATATTCATTGCATGGTAAAATAGGTGGACCCCGCTCGTAGAGAAAACAAAATGGATTTCGATACCACAGTCTGTCGACGGGATAATAGAATGGCAAGGTAAAGCCACTGAAGCAAATGTCCCCAATTTCTTCTTCCGTCATGTTTGTCCAATTTATCGTATTTACTGGATCATTGTCCGAAATTCGACTTACGTTTCTGTAAATATAGCAAGTTTGGTCATCTTCTCCGTTAAAGGCGAAACCGAGATAACAAAGGGAGGTTTCCGGATTTTTTACTAATGAAATCAATTCGGAGAAAATGTCAATGGTATCAACACTACGGTGCATTTCGCAATTTAGTGCGGGTTCCCATTGTTTAAAGTTATCAGCGCCATGACAAAGTGCACAGTTCTCATTAGAATAAACAGTTCCCGTGCTTTCTGATGATACAGGCTGTAATATGTCATTTTCGTTACAACCGGTACTGTTTGCGGTGACACAACCGTTTTGCGGTGGTGTATCAATGATATAGATAGACTGTTCATGTATAAAAAGAGCTTCAAACTGATACTTTGTTCTAGGGTACATACACTTTCCAGTGTGTTCATCATGGACTTGTGGAAAACAGCAATCTCCCCGCTCTTCGCAGTTGTCGTCACAGGCGCAATCTGGAAATAACATTGTTCTTACATATATTTAGTGTTCATTCTAGATATGTTTTTTTTTTTTTTTTTTTTTTGCAAAACATCACGCATTTCAACGACCCCGCGGAAAAAGTCTTTTGAAATATTCTGGAAAAAATATAAAATGACAGTAACCAGCATTTAATCCTCTCCCCACGATGTTTTCTAGGTGTGGAAAGACAGATTACAGCATGTGGAAAATCATTCGTCGTCAGAAAATGCTTTCAATATGAACATATTCAGTAATATGTCGTCACAGCGGTAGACAGTCAATATATTTCAATTCCTATTTAAAGTTTACAAGTGGTAATTAATGAACATTAAAAATGATACAGGGTATTTCATAATATATGTTGCACTTTCAAATATGCCTGTGTTATATTACTTTTATCTCATTTGAGCACGAAGTGCTCAAGGTGAGCTTTTGTAATCGTGCTGTGTCCGTCGTCCGTCGTACATGTACGTCGTGCAGTGTGTGTCGTGCGTAGTAAACTTTTAGGTTGTGTACGCTCTAGAGGCCACATTTTCAGTCCAATACTCATGAAACTTTGTCAGAATCTTCATCTTGATGATATCTCGGACGAGTTCGAAAATAGGTCACGTCGGGTCAAAAACTAGGCCACTAGATCAAGTCTTAGAAAAACCTTGTGTATACACGCTAGAGGCAACATTTTCAGTCCAAAACTCTTGAAAGTTGGTCAGAATGTTTGTCTTGATGATATATCAGACGAGTTTGAAAATTGGTCACACTGTTTGTTTTAATGACATCTTGGACCAGTGTGAAAATTTGTCAGGTCCGGTCAAAAACAAGGTCGCTAGATCAAATCTTAGAAAAACCCTGCGTACACTGTAGAGGCCACATTTTCAGTTCAATAATCTTGAAAGCCGGTCAGAAAATTTGTCTTGATGATTTCTCTGACGAGTTTGAAAATGGGTTAGGTCCGGTCAAAAAATAGGTCACTGGATCAAATCTTTGAAAAACCTTGTGTACGTTCCAGAGGCCAGATTTTTAGTCCATTACTCATGAAAGTTTGTCAGAATGTTTGTCTTGATATTTTGAAAACTGGTCACGTTGGGTCGAAAACTAGGTAAATAGGTCAAATCTTAGAAAACCCTTTTGTACACTCTAGAGGCCACATTTTTTATTCCAATACTCATGAAAGTTTGTTAGAATGTTTGTCTTGATGATATCTCGTATGAAATCGAAAATGGGTCACATAAGGTCAAAAACTAGCTTTCCAGGTAAAATCTTTAAAATAGCTTGTGTACGCTGTTGGGGCCATCTTTGAGGCCACGTTTTCTGTCCAATACTTATGAAAGGTGGCCAGAATCTTTGTTTTGATAGTATCTACAACAGGTTGTGAAACGGGCTATATTGGGCTAAAAAGTAATTAACTGAGACAAATTCTAGAAAAAGCTTGAATACACTCTAGAGACCAAATTTTCAGTCAAATACTTATGAAAGCTTGTAAGAATGTTTGTCGTAATATCTCCAAAGAAACTGGAAATGGGCCATGTTTAGTCAAAAGGCTCAGGTGAGCGACTGCAGGGCCTTCATGGCCCTCTTGTAAAAGGTAATACAATAAAATTCATTCCATTAAATCAGTTTAAGAATACAGTTTATGAAAAGCACGGTATGTAAGGTAACATCAAACAATTTAGGTGGCTTACGCTTTTCGAAGCATCAATTTACATCAAATGTTCAAAATGACGTCCATTTTTGACGTCGCAGGGCATTTGATCTCTTCATGAAATTGGCTTTCATCGATCTGCACGCTTTGGTTCTGATCAGTCTCATCTCTGGAACTATCGAGGTCATCTGTTTTCTGAGGCTGGATTTTATCCACATTGTCGCCATAACCATACAGAAAAAGTCCAAAGAGCTTATGTTCGGCCAGTGAGGGGTCACGATCACTCTTTTTTAAGATCACCTTTGAATCAAACCTACTTTGCAACCATTGCAATATGCTATAGGTGTTGTACCATTTTGCTGAAACCGCATTTCCTCATATACTACATACCCTAGTACGAAGTACTGCCATAACTTTTTGCTTCAACAAAAGAGCTGCAAGTATCGTTCCTTGTAAATCATGCAGCGTCTTCATTGCTGTCTTCAAGAAGAAACGCCTAATTACATCACTCACACTCAAAGCATCCCATACAATGTTCGTAAAGGCCAGCCATAGACAACAAATAAGCCTAAGACATCAACGGTTACAGAGATGAGACTGATCACAACCTGGACATGCTAATCGATGAAAGCGAATTTCATGAAGAGACCGAGTGCCCTGTTAAGTAAAAATGGACGTCATTTTGAACATTTGATATGTTTTGGAAGGCGCTGGCTGCCTTTGTTCTTCAATGTTATTTTACATACTATGCATGTCACAAAACTGTATTCTTCAACTTACTCAATGGTATAAATTTTATTGAAAGACCTTTATTAACAATTCGCCATATATCATGAAACACCCTGTGCATGTATGTCCGAGAAACTCAAACATACACTACACCGATTCGTATGTACAAAAACTACTTTGAAACATCCTCAAAGGTTTCAAATAATGATTTCAATGTGTATCCGTATAATTGTGAATGACAATACACGTATACGTTACTATACTGACATTGGTAAGAGACAGTCAAATTTATAATAGGAGGGTTGCTCTGGCAAAAGGGGATTTTATATCTCTCCGTTATACATTATACTAAGCAAGTCATCATATGTAATAACAGATTCATAAAATCTATTTGTCTCACAAACAACTAAATCATGAGGTAGACTGATCCATAGACATGCAAGAAATTGACTGATAGCAAAACAACTCGACCAAGGTCAGGACTGCGCAGGCTGACCTAATTCAATACTTTTTTCACATGCATTGAACACCATGCTCAAACAAAGCACGGCTCGTATGTAAGTTACTGCCCATAATTACCTTTGCAGCATGTGAATCGACGAGATGAAGGTACAGTAACATTCCAGCCTATCGTACGTCCACATACATTAACAGATGAACATATCTGGGCCAATGTCAACTCCACAGTTGTCCAGGGAAAATCTTCTACTGCTCGTGTATTTAGTTGACAGTTCAATAAGATGAACACACTCGGCCAAGTTATACTAAACTGTATCATCTTGGCAAGGTTAATTCCTTTCAAAGTTCGATAGAAACATGGAGATTAAAAATATAAAAAAAGTATAACAAAAGACTATGAGATCTTGACCACAACTAGAGTAAATGTACTAAGTTTTGACCCACATAAACACAAGCACACAACATGTTTTACAACTATAAAATACTTATTTTTCTGACTCCAAGACAAAAATGTATTGCAAAAGTACGCTCCTTCTGACACAATACAAACTTAGAAGACAGAAAGATAGTTTTATGCTGGAATACCACAATCTAAATAATTGATGAAAAAAAAACTTGCAGTCTTTAAAACATTAAGATGTTCATCTTGAGGACATCTTTCTATTGTACATTGTACCTGATTGTTCAGTTTTGTACCGTGAGCACATCTACGTGTACAACATTTACTATGTCAAATGGAACTTTTAAACCCGTAACATACATGACTGAAAAAAAAAACAGTAGTAATTAATTCATCCTTTTTTTTTCACCAAAAGCTAATTTATTGAACATAAAATGTATCACTGATTTTATGAAATGAACACATAATTATTTCTGAAATATATGGTATATAATTATTTCAATAAAACTAAAAAGATTAATTATTTACTATAGCCTATATGTTGTCAAATCAGTATACCTATACCTACTTGTTTTGTCTTACTTTGCATCATAAAGAAAAAGAACTTGTAACACATCTCCTTCAAGTCTTTTATACAACTTTCATACAGCTGTTGCTTTCTTGTACTCTTTTTTCAGAGTAATTGGAAGACTGATTATCTATTGCTCACGTGGGTTTTTTTCCCCAAAGACTAATTGATTGAATATCACTTCACTTCTGGTACCCTTTTTAAAGCCCTTTAAATAACGAGTTTTAACGACCCTGAGGAAGGAGGCTTTTGAAAACATTGTGGGAAAATGGAGAAAATGTAGATAATCAGCATTTTCTCCTTTTCCCACATTGTTTTCTATTCTACCAATTACAAAACTTTCTTTTTTGCCACTTGTGATTTGTTGTCTGCAAATTCTATCAACTTGCATAAGTCTAAAAATTCCAGTTTGGTAAACTGTTCAGATTTATAAATGAAGATATGATATACGTGGACATGGGTTGCTTCTTTGACATTATTAATGTCATTTTACATCTCTGATTTGTCTGTCCAAGACTGATTTACCAGCTTTTATTCGATATAATGAAAAAGTATGGTTCTTAAACTTATACATTCAAACGTAAAAACAGGGACAGAAGATGACAAAATTTAGGATCAAATTATCATTTCGTCGCCCCTTTTCACATCATTATTACCAAAAAACTGAAAATTAACTCTTTTCCAAACAACAATATTTTACAACGGTTTGTATTGAACGTACTCGCAGATGATGTATTCAATCCGGCTCAAAAAATGGGATTTGTTTGTGAAAGGGAAACATTGTGAGAAAACAAGAAAATGCTGCGGGTCACCACAATATTTTTAAAAGCCTTCTCTATTAAGGAAAATTCCAGAGTGTTTGGTAAAGGGTTTTTGGTCTTATGTTCCAGAAGTGCAGATTTGTAGTCAAGAAAAACGATTTTAAAAGATTCATCTTCAAGTATCTCACAATCGATGTACATATTGCTTACATTTAACTTTCTTACAGATATAATCCTCAGATGGCTGTTAAAAAACATTGTGGCAAAAAGAGCAATTACTCTGAGCATACACTTTCTCTTTTGCTTGAACACATTATTCACTCTGAGGACATCAAGGTCATAATCATTTATAAATGTCTGATATTCTAAGGTTTATTTGTCCTCCATATGGAATTGATATACTCCAAAAGTTGACCCTTCGTGATAGGCCAAACAGAGGCTTCGAGGAAGGAATAGATCAAGATCAGACTGCACAGAACGTACATTATCATTTTGGACTGTCCACTTGAAAAAAAATATTACAGAAAAAGGGTGATGGCTTAAAACAAGTACTAATGCCCATTTCATGGGGGGAAAGGGGTGAGGAGAATTTTCCAAAATATTTTCAAAAAGCTGTTGGCTACAGCAGGGTAAAAAGTTGTGTTTGATCAATGATTATGGTAAATATAAAAAACATATGACAATCAGATGAAAATGATATCTTTCCTTTATATTTCCATTTAATGAATATAAAACACATTCAATCAATGAATATGTTGTACAATTCCTTCATTTTTATCTACCTCCATTGCTAAAATCTTTTGCAATACTGAGAAGTAGTAGGAAAATCAGAGTTCTTGCTCATGGTGGAGTTTGATCATGGAGCCCCCTGTTCCTGTCAGGTCAAAGTGAGCTTGCGCGCAAACATAATCCCAGCTTACGCCCAGTCTACCACACTCAACCAGCAACACTCATCTCATCCCATGTGTACGCACAGTCAATCGGATTCAACAAGCAATGCTCATCTCATCCCATGCGCACGCTCATCCAATAACCAGCAACGCTCATCTCATCCCATGCCCACACCCAGTCAACCACGTTAAACCAGCAATGGTTGTCTCATCCCATGCACACACCCAGTCAACCACACTCAACTAGCAACGCTCATCTCGTCCCATGCGCACGCTCATCCAACCACACCCAACCAGCAACGCTCGTCTCATCCCATGCTCATACCCAGTCAACCACACTCAACCAGCAACACTCGTCTCATCCCATGCACACGCCCAGTCAACCACAATCAACAAGCAATGCTCATCTCATCCCATGCGTACCTCATCCAACTACACCACACCAGTAACAGTCGCGCGATCCCACTGCTTAACGACCCCAACCTTGTTCATGGATAACCTAGTTTCCGAAGATCGCTTACCCAGTCAACCGCAGCACACCCGTTTATGACCGTACCCCAAGGTGTACACCCCATCCTTTCTTATCACCTTCTTATCATCGTCCGCGCTTAATGCCACCTTATTTACTTCTTTCGTATACACTAGCCGTAGCAGACGTGCATCTGCTTCAGCTGCTCCTTCACCAAGAAGAAGCATTCCAAGTAGTCATCGTGAGTGATGGTCTTCTTAACGACTCCTTTTTCAACACCTTTACACTTATTCTCCTCAGCCCCGTCATACATCTTGTAGGAGTACAGCATAGCCCTTAACCCAACGAACTCCTCTACGATCTTACCACCAGCCTCACCCTTAAACATACCAACCACCTTCTTGTTGCAACCAGTTAAAATGCCGGATGGGTGGTTGGTAGGAAAATTACCGGTGTCAAACCTAGTCGGCACGTCGCTCGGTATATCCTTTTAGGGGTCCTTCATCTCGACCTCATACATCAGGCTGTCAGTGTCCGTGAACAAGAGCTTGGCCCTGTCACCATACTTTACCTTGATGTAGCTATAATGAAAGTCGTACATCAAGGTCTTGCTTAGATCGAGGATGCACATCTCAAGGTAAACTGGCTTATTAAATACCAGCTTTGTCTTCTTCATGTGCATCGCCACCAGACTCTCGTCAAAGGCATTGCAATGCTTAAAGTTAGGCTCAGCAGCCAACCTTTTAGCCTTTGCTTTGTTGTTAACCAATCGAACATCAACAGGGTTTCTGAAGTTCTCCATGGTCTTACCGAATACGGAGTTATTCATAAGTTTGAAAAAGTCCTTCTCGAACGCATTGTTTGCCTTCGCTCTGAGGCTGGTGTTAAGCTCAATGTACTTCTTGAACCAAGGACTGTCCTCAAACTTGAGGCCTCTATAGATCTTCTTGATCTTCCAGCCCAGGCTTTCACATAGCTTGAGGTTTTCGCGGTGGATCACATTCTTTGTCTTGTCCCATAGGTTCGGGATAAGCTTGTCCACTCTGTCTTACCTGATAACCTCCGGAGCGAGGGGATAGTCATTGTGCGCGTCATACAACTCCTCAGGATACTCCAAGTCAACCTCCAAGATGCATGAGCGGCTCCTCCACGACTCTAGTTCAACCTCACTCATCCATTGGAATCCGTGGGTAGGGAGTGGTTTACACAAAGCCCAACCATACAGGTTGTTACAGTCCAAATACGCTATGTACTTACTGGGCTGACCACTGTCGTTTGTCTCACCCATGTATGGATTGTTGGCCCGGCCGTATCCGTTAGAGATCATAGCTACTCCGCCTCTAATATCTTTTTCAATCATGAGCAACATGTCTGGATGTGATAGCAACTCTAGGTTTACTTTAGTAATCTTCAAAGCAGCATCCCAAGCTAGCCCTGGAGCTGTGTAATATCAAGCAGGATCTAAGCCATAGTTTTTTAAGCAGACGCTCCTAAGGTTTTAAAAGAGGAAGAGGAAGACATCACTCCGGTTGTACACTTCATGGTTGTCCCGTATGGTTTTCACGTTGAACGGCTCCCACACCTTTTGAGTGTGTAGACCTCTTCACATCCTCGGAACCCAGGTTTGAAGCATTACGTTACTCTCCATGCATCTACCCCTGGGATAATTGACTAGCAATTCGTCCTTTCTTATGAATATTCATATGGTCGGGAAGTACCCTAATAGCCAATCGAAAGATCTATAACATTATTATACTCTCTTGTAGAGAGGGTAATTTCATTTCTTCCGTTATATAAAATGACCCCACTATGGAAAAAACCCGAGGTTGTCAACAAATATGGCCCGTCGGCGTGCTTGTCTTCTGTGAGATATGCCATTCTGCAATACAGGGACGACACTATCGATCTTCGTGTACGCCGAAAATCTTTTTTAAAAACGCTTCTCGAATGTGGTGTTGATGGGCGACGCCAGATTTAAAGTATCGCTAAGCTTGATTGGCAACGAATGATGTGACAAGTTAAAAATAGAAATGACAACGTATTTGTGACAAAAATAGTTTAAATTTTCTCAAGGAAAAACTGAGATCACCAATCAAAATGCTTCATGAATAATTCATGAGAACGAGGAAACGCCAGCGAAATAACCCAGGGTCGTTTACAGAATGAATCGAAACTGGGTCAATGAGGATGACCTCTTCACTGATGTGCACATCATTAAGCCGCGAGTAGAAGGCCTTCTTAGGCGGAAGACGAGTTTCTTCCATGCGATCAGGCGAATCCATGTACTCGTAGGTCAAGCTGGTCTCCCTTGTAATATCTTTCGGTGTTTGTAAAGCGAGTTTTGTCTAAATTGCTAACCAATTGACCTAAACTTGTTGTCCTAAATTTAAAACTATCAATAAATCTAATCTGATGATGATTAGTTTTGGTTTCACCATTTCTGTCAGTATAGGTTCCTATAAGTATGTTTTTGGTGAAATTAATATACCTTTCTTCATTATTAGGGATGCAGTTGGTGTCTCCCTCGCTCGCGCCAAGGTTCCTTATAAAAAGATGGCTGTCGTAACCGCTTGGATTATGGAAAACTACCGTAGTGAAGCGCGGCACGCGGTGATTGAGGTTGTACACGCTGTGCGCCGCTCCTCTAAACCTACCTGTGAAGTGGCAGTGGTCTCTAACCTTCTGAAAATTCTGGCTCCTATCGAACCTGCCGCCACAGATCCAACACCTAGCTGCCTTGTTGAACGCGGCCTCATCCACTTTGCTAAACACCATATCCTTCTCTGGTATCTGACAGATGCGTGAGATGTCCTCCTCCAAGCTCTCTACGATTTTTTGTGCTGCGTCTGGTCCGGTATACTCCCTTAGCACGGAAGGGTAAACGCTATCATCGAAGCATTTGATATAGTAACAAAAGCTAGATGGTTCATGCTTTTGGTACTGCTTCGTATTACTGTCCTTGGGGTCTGGGTCGCAAGTGTCTAAGGGCTTGATGTAGGACTCGAAATCGGCGTACACGAAGGAGGGCACCTTCATTGACCTACCTCGGTTTTTAAACTTGAGGGTCGTTCCCTTAGGCATTTCTATCTTGACAGCTTCGTGCGCGCCACGGTATTCCTGGTTCCTTGCCAAAGACTCTTGCGAGTGAAAGGGGTTTAAGCATCTCAAGCAGAAGTATTTTTCACCATTTCTTTTTGATACCTGTGAAGATAGCAGGCGGCTCATGCTTTAAATTAAGCGGTAATGTGTGAGTGCTGGTTCTAAAAGGGTAACATCCCGCTCGTAGCCGAAAACGTTGATGGAGATGATGGGGTTTTGCTTCTCAACTCTATCTATGTCCTTTAGCCAGGCAGGACACTCAATACCATCCATGTGCAGGTCTCCCTTTCTAGCCTTTGGCGCACCATCAATACGCTCAGAATTAGCCATTACAGGGTTTAAAGCTCTGAGCACACACCACAAGAAGCACTTGTCACCATCATTTCTAATGTTGATGAAAGCGCTTCGGGGAGAGGAATGTAAGAAATAGCTCTCAACGGGTTATAGTCTACAGTGTGCATTTCCAAAGCCTTAACTCTGGAAAACGTCTAACCGTTGCCCAGCATCTGGAACGCAGCCATATTTTCAATAACCCGCTCAATCATGACGCTATAGAGCTCATTCTCGTCAACCGCCTCTCAATTTATCTCTGTGTTGGAGGTAAACGTTGCGAGGTGGCCGACACCTTCTCTTCTCATAGCGCACCTCAGGATCAGTCTAACCTTTGTCTGACGGTTCCTCCTCAAAAGGTCAGTGATACCCTGGCGAGCGCCCTCCATAAAATCTCGAGATCCATACCCACTTCTACCTTCCACGGTATATTGGACCGCGAACCGAAGTAGAGCGCTTCCGCTTTCCCGAATTTCGAACGTAGAAGGAACCGTTCTTTCAACGTGATCTCTTAGATCATCCAAAACCGCCTCCATTAGCGTTGGCTCAACATAACTGGTTAAACAACTATTAAACCTACCAATTCTCTTTCGCACTGCCTCTGGGAAAATGGCTGTTGCTAGCCGTCTCGCTGCAAAGGCGGCTCGTCTCGCTACATTCCCTACTGTTTTGAACAAACTCATTTTATTTACTATATATTTTTTTCCTTTAAGCCAATTTTTCATGACTGTGCCATAAAAAGTTATTGTTGAACACTTATCTCATACTCATCGTTCCATACTCTTCCATTCCAGAACGTTATTATTCCGGCAGATTTGTCTATGAATTGTGAAGCCTTATAAATCGAAGGAAACGTAAGTAGATATAAACAGCGGATTCTGGGCCACCTTCGATTCGGCCATCCGTCCTACCACCCATTTCGACCACCTAACTCCAACCCGACCGCATTCCATCCTACCATCGATTCGGCCATTCGTCCCACCACCCAATTCAACCACCTAACGGATTCTGGCTCACCTTCGATTCGGCCATCCGTCCTACCACCCATTTCGACCACCTAACTCCAACCCGATCGCATTCCGTCCTACCATCGATTCGGCCATCTGTCCTACCACCCAATTCAACCACCTAACGGATTCTGGCTCACCATCGATTCGGCCATCCGTCCTACCACCCAATTCGACCACCTAACTCCAACCCGATCGGATTCTGGGCCACCATCGATTCGACCATCCGTCCCACCACTAACTCCAACCACTTAACGGATTCTGGGCCACCATCGATTCGGCCATCTGTCCTACCACCTAATTCGACCACCTAACTCCAACCCGTTTTTGAAGAAATCTACATTACCTTGAAACTATTGTCTTTAGTATGGATGAACTAAAAGCGTACTTAGATGAATGTGGGATACCTCGAGAGGTGATCCGTCCGTTAGTTGAAGTAACCACTCGAGCTCATACCTACGACTCTGATTCGGACGAGGAAATGGCTCACGGTGTGGCCGTTGCTATCGATAGGTTTGAAGATTTTGCCAACAATCGAGTTGATGAAAAGGTTAAAAAGTTTACCAGGTTATTAGATATCGGGGATATAGACGAAATAGAAAGGCATTTGATCGATTGCAAGGTACCTAGAGAGGAGATTATGCCTCTAGTTGAATCATTGGATGGGACGGGTAAGATGAGAGCCGACACTATCAATCGTTTTAAACAGTTATACGGTCGTTTAACCGAAGAAATGGTTAAGAAGTTTTTTCGCATGGTTTACAGAGGGCCTCCTATGAGTCTAGAATAGAGATGTAAAAGAACGAAGGATGATCTAGGGTTGAGGACCTCGCGTCGACTTGAGTCGAGCTCAAGTGAGACAGCCGCTCGGCGAGACACCCAACGCGTGGAAAAATATAACTTGCTTGAAGTTATATTTTTATAAATCTAATTCTATCAAGATAGTTATATAAGAGTGTGTTATATTACGACTGTCTGTCCTCAAGATAAAGTTTATGATGTCACATTTATTTACCTCTAACGGTATCAGAAAAGTGGAACAGCTACAACTGCTGTTTACTTTTTTTGTAATAGGGTAGTCAGGCTTCTCTATAGAGTTTACCATTATATTAATTATAATCTCTTCTTCTGGTGTATCATGAGCGTCCTTTACGACCGCTAGACTCCCACGTAAGATTCTTCCACTCGCAGCCATACAATAACCCCCCAAACCATGCCTTCTACCAGAATTACCATTACCGAAGGAGAATTCGAAGTTACCGTTTGCAATCGGCCCGTTTTCTTCCGCAAACACGGTTATAATAGTTTTCTTTGAATTGATTTTATTTGATAGGCCTCGAATTAAAATATCGACATACGATTTATTCGCAGCTTCACGGTCACCCTTGGGGGTTCTTAATTCGCTAAGCTCGTTGTTGCCCATAAAAATAGGGCCACTAGCTTCAAAGAAATAACCGAGAGGGTTCTTAATGAAAGCTTTTTCACCCGCAGTAGCCTTATCTACGGTGGTATCTATGTAAAACTTACTAGCAGCCTGATCGTGTCTCGTAGGGGTTCCGAGATTGTTAATTACTTGCCCTCCCATAGAGATTGCATCAATTGCCTGAAACCACCTTCCATCTCTATAAACGAAGGCTCGATTGAAGTTGTCAACATACTTCTTAGTAGCAACTTCACTAGGTTCTTTTGGTTCCTTAACATTTCGTATCTCGTTGAAACCCATATTTATAAATCCGAGTGCCTGATACCCCCCGTTTTCTTTTACCCACCCCCCACTTGAAGTTCCATCCACGTAATCCTTAGTCGCCACTTCGTGCGAATTTATCGGGTTACTAACCCTCGTTAATGTATTACCATTCATGTCTATAGAACCAGTAACAGCGGTCGTTCCATCCACGCGTAAAAAGTTATTGTTCACGTAAGCGAGTGACACACCATCACCGCCCTCCTTCGTTTTATCGCCTTTCATCCGTCCGAATTTGTCTACGGGCATATTTTATAATACTAAAATAAACTATTTAAAACGTCTTGAAATGGTGTCCCCGAAGCTAATTCTTTTAGAACGTACAAGCATAAGTGACCGCAAAATACCTGTCCTGCGGGCTGTATTTGATCGGAATTATAGTATATCGGACTCTTTAGATACTCTCGAATTTCGTTAGGTGGTTGTATTCCGTAACTATCGAAATAAATCTTAGTCTGACCGTTTTTATACCATGCGACCCAGTGTGTACCTGGACCTCCGCTTTTATCGAAGTTCAGTATACCACACTCTTTTATAGTCGGTTTTTTCGGTAATGTATCTAGTAAGAAAACGCCCTTGAAAGAAGGGATCCCTAGTCGTTCCGCCGCATCTTCCAACTCTAAATTGCTTAACGGTTTATTCGGCAATATCACCCTCGTCATTTTAATTCTTTAATATTATTGTTATCTATCCACGAGTTGAATTCCTTGGGGTAGCCTTTCCACTTTACGAGAGACTTCTTTTTTAGCTTCCTAATAACCTTTTCTATCCTATACACCTCTTGACTAGTTTTCTGCAGTTCAGCTTCGTAAAACGTGCCTTCGATTTGTTCACCATTAAGATCCCTAATTTTATAGGTTACGGGTGAAGTATCCTTCACCTCCGAAATCGTGAAAACCTCTTCCGTCCATCTCGTCGTATAACCCTTCTCAAAGGTCCTTTTCTTTTTTGCTATCCTTACCCTATCACCCACGGAAAACTTAGGCACTTTTTCTTCACCCTCGGAGCCCCTCGGGCGACGAACACTATGAGGGTAAAGGTTTCTCCAAACCGTGGTTTCATTCTCTTTCTTACTAGCCTCTACCGGCGTCATTTTAATAGAGGAATGGATAGTATTATTATACTCCTTAACGAGATCTTGCAAGACATCGATGTAAACGTTCGTAGAGTTGGCGGAGAAATACTTCCACATCTTCTCCTTCATCGTTCTAATCCATCGTTCAACGACACTAGATTTCTCTTCGTTTTGCGTGGAATACAATTGTACCAACGCTTTCACGTCTTTGTTGTAGAACTCCCGACCTTCATCGACCCACAATTTCTCTGGCTTTCTTTCCTTAAAAATAGCTTTAAACGCTTCTGCCGTCACCTTGCCTGTCTTGTTTTTCAACGGGACCAACCACCCGTACTTCGAAAAGATGTCGATCACAGCGAGAAGATAATTATTGCCCCGATTATACTTAGAAAAAGCGCGCATGTCGACTAAATCTGCGGCCCATATACTATCGATACCGTTTACTATAACCCTCCTCTTCTTAAACCTTCGTCTTACGGGTTTGTGCAATTCCTCCGCCAGAGTTGTCATTTTCGGGTTTTTTTGACTCGCCCTGCTTCGTCAGGGATTACCACTCCCATTCCGAACTGCATCTTCGTACCTATGAGTCTACTTACCAAACCCCGTTCCATCTTTTCTCTAATAGAAGGGTTGTAAATACCATCCAATTCCTTCAACATATTCTTGTCACACACCGCGTTTCTCGTGGCTGTGTCATTGTGCTTAAGATAACAAACATCGTGGTTGTAAGCGGCCTTATCGACGCGGTTGATCGGTTTGCTCCACTTCTTTGGCGTTAAATCCGGGTTGAGTCTTTTCTTCAACTTAGTACCAGGTCCCGTAAAATTATGACCGGGTAGATGCATTTCGAAAGGCATGTTGTTTATGACTTTGTTTAGCAAGGATCCCCCCGTCGCCGTCGTCGCCCGAGGGGCTGTCTCGCCGAGCGGCTGTCTCGCTTGAGCTCGACTCAAGTCGACGCGAGGTCCGAGGGTAGATCCTGATACAAATTGGGTTTTAGTTATCCCGCAAACCGTGCATTTCCCGCGTTTCATATTCCTGTTATTTTTACTAACCACGTAGCTTAAATCTTTCGTATCTGTACGTCTCTTACACTTAACGCAGTACATTTTATATAATAAATAAAAAATCTTATATAAAATGGACATCATGAATCTATCGTGGAATGAAGACGCATTGAGGTTTAACCACCCTCTTTTTCCTAGGAGTATCAGAGGTTTAATCATAGGCAAATCGGGATGCGGAAAAACGACCCTATTGTTAAACCTTTTACTTAGACCCGGTTGGCTCGACTACAACGATTTAAGCGTCTTTGGAAAAAGTCTTTTTCAACCGGAATATCGATTACTAAAAAAGGCCTTCGAAGAAAGACTACCCAAGGACTGCATCCTGAGGTTGTTTAACATGCGTGACGAGATACGAGAATCGGGTGTACCCCCTACTGCTTTGCTCGACGAATGGAGCAAAACGACCAAGATCAAATCGGATATAGATTGCAACTTCTTCGAGAACGCAAGCGATGTGCCCGATCCAAAAGAGCTAAACTCGCAAAATAAAAACCTGATCATCTTCGACGACCTGCTTTTAGAGAGGCAGAATAAATGCGAGTGTTATTACGTTCGAGGAAGGCATAGCAACGTGGACTGTTTTTACCTCTCACAAAATTACTTTAGACTGCCGAGGCAAACCATCAGAGAGAACGCAAATTTTATCTGCCTCTTTCCGCAAGACTTAAAGAACGTTAACCACATTTATAACGATCATGTGGGTGATGATATGCCTAAGGACGAGTTTAGAAGATTCTGCCAGAAGTCGTGGGAGAAACCACACGGTTTTGCCATCATCGATCTTACCAGTAAAAAACACGATGGGAAGTATAGAAACGGTATCGATAGTTTCTACCTGCCAAATTCGGTACAATAAATGAAATAACTTAAGAAAGATATATTAATTATGGTTATAAAATGGCGAGAAATAAAATAGAGACTGCTATGAACATAACTTTTTATATAACGGATAAGTTCATGGAGGAATACGGTCTTAGCGGTTTTGACTTTAGGGGTTTAGTGTTTGGCAATGAAGTAGAGGAATTAGAGAAACTCCGAGAGGCAGATGATGATGAAAGCGATATACCTTGGCCAATGGTAATAAAATTGAGGGGTTTATATGACGCGATGATAAAATTAGAACGAGATTTAACTAACACGGCTGAGGTTCGTCGTTTATTTGATGAACTAACAGAAGGAACCACAAAAACTTATCTAGTATGCGCTTTTTACGATATACTAAAAAGTATTATCGATGACATAAAAGGAAATATTTAGCTATTATAAAATGACCGAAGACCTTTTAAGGCAAATCGCTAGAAACACGGAGCACAAGACATCGTTTCAAATTATAGTAAGCGATAACAAAACGCGTTTCAGAACGAGGTTTAATCCTCCCATTATGCTGGATAAGAGTAAAGTGTACGAAATAGCTTTAGTAAACCTCGAAACTTACTACTCCTTTCCGAATATCGACGATACGAACAACACATTCGTTTATTCTCCGGACGATGGTAATTCGTGGGTCAAAATCAAAATACCGGAGGGTAGTTACAATCTCGTCGACATTAATGATACCATTCACCAGGAAATGAGAAAGAAGGGTCATTACGACGCAGTAAATGAAGGGCATTATATTAACATTTCCGCGAACACCAACACCCTAAAGTCCATCCTTACTTTAGAAGAGGGATACCAAGAAGATTTTAATCAACCGGCGTCCCTCGCTAGAGTATTAGGATTTACTCGCGCTAAATATACGCGAGGCTTTCACGAGTCAGAAAACGTGGTCAACATTCTTAGCATAAACAGTTTGCTCGTCAACGTGGATATTGTTTCGGGTAGTTACCTTAACGGCACGACGAAAAACGTTATTTATTCCTTCTTCCCGGATGTGGTGCCGGGATATAAGATAATCGAATCGCCAATTAACCTGGTATACCTACCGATAACGCTAGACGAAATACATAACCTAGACGTAAGCATCACGGATCAGGACGGTAATTTACTGAATCTTAGGGGTGAAAATTTAACCATTCGCTTTCATATCAGGGAAGCAAGGTGAGTGACCATAAATATATATTAGAAAAAAATATATATTTATATTAAAATGGCAAATAGTTATAGCACTAAGGTCAAAGTAAATATCTCGGATGGCCAAAAGGAAAAGCTTCAGCACGCCGTAAATGCTGGTTGTCCGGTAAGTTTACGATTAGCTCACGAAGATTTAGAAGGAGAAGACGTTTTAGCCATTACCGATTCTCAAGCGAGAAAAATGGCTAAAGCCTATTACGAAGGCAAGGGTGTCACGATTAAAATGACCGCTAGGCAACTGAAGTACAACACGCGAGTCGAGGGAGGTTTTCTAGGTATGTTGGCCGGGTTGGCAGCTAGAGCTTTACCGATGCTCGCAAGGACTGTTTTACCGGCACTAGGCGTCGGTGCCCTTTCGGGACTGGCACAGACGGGTGTACAGAAAGCCTTAGGGTCGGGCACGGGCTCGGGCCTTTTCCTTAAAAAAGGGGGATGCCTTTGTCGAGTTGAAACCGATGGATGCAGATTATACTTAAAGCCGCATAAAGGTTCTTCTCTGGCGAAGACAGAGAAAGGGCTCGATTCCTACGGTGACGGGTTGTATTTAAAGCGGGGAGGTAAGATTTATGATGGACGAGGGCTTTTACTCGGACCTAATAGTCCATCCGCTAATATCCCTATCTTAGGGGCTATATTATAAACTAATATAATTCTATATTAAAATGGAGGTTCATAAGTTCGGTAAAAAACCGCACAAGACCTGGCAGACCGTCAAGGAGGTATTTTGGAAGCCCCTCCCGGTAAAATATCCTCCGAGAAAGCGAGACCCTCTAAGATGGGAAATATACTCGCAAGTAGCTATCAAGGTTCCTCCGCGCGATGGCCTGAAACTTTCGTTAGGGTTTGGATATGTAACCACGCGAGGCGTTGTGCTGATATCCATTTGCGATAAATGGAAAGGTAGTTTAACCTTCTTTAATGGAATACATCTCGATAATGAGGTTGATGATATCTTAGTCTATATTTATAACTTCTCCAAGCAACCGATCGAGATACCAGCGGCTGATAAGATCTGTTTCGTGAAATTTTTAGTCTAGCCTTATAAAAATGATAGCGGATCAAGAGTATACGAAAATTTATCCAAACGAGCCACCTTTAGAGGATGGAGGACATTCCTACCGACTACAAAAGATATCCGAGGTACAAAAGTTCCTCGAAAGCGAAATTCATGAAAGAGACGCCCTCGCGAAGAAGTATCTTAGGGCGGCAAGAATCGTGGACAGTGTAGACACGGTTTTGATCACGATAACCATGGCTTCGGGGGTAGGTGGAATTGGTTTACTATCCACTGTCGTGGCTATCCCGGCTGTCATAGCATTAGAAGCCTCAGCTGCGGTAACCGGACTTCTTTCCCTTCTAGGGAAATACGTGGTAAAGAATTCGAGAACCAAGTCGGAAAAACATCGAAAGATTCGAATGATAGCTGATGCTAAGCTCGATACAGTCGCCTCGCATATTTCGAAGGCTTTAGTCGATAATTGTATTTCGAACGAAGAATTTAAACTTATCATGGATGAACAAGAGAAGTACAAGAAGATGAAGAGTGAGATAAGAATGAAAGTTAAGAAGACCACCGAAAACGAAGAGGATTTAATCGAGAGAGGGAGGCAAGAAGCGCGCGAGTCCTTTCGGAGGTTGGTTGAGAAGAATCGTGTCACGTCCTAGGGATGTCTCGCCCGGAGGCTGTCTCGCTTGGGCTCGACCCAAGTCGACTCCGGGTCGACGGGTGAAAATATTTTTTTCGTGCAGCTTTAGTTTTGAATCATGATATTTGCTCATATAGTAGGGCATAATCGCGTTAAAAATCGCGTCGAAAATCGCGTTAAAAATCGCGTCGAAAATCGCGTTAATAATCGCGTCGAAAATCGCGTTAAAAATCGCGTCGAAAATCGCGTCGAAAATCGCGTTAAAAATCGCGTCAAAATCGCGTCGAAAATCGCGTCGAAAATCGCTCATATAGTAATACGAGTGAGGTGTATATATATGGAGGTCTCAACCACATATATATTAGTAATAACTAATATATATCAGTAATAAAATGTCTTTTTTAAAGATCGCTGATCCGAAGAAAAGGGACTTAGTCGTAAAAGACTACCTCGAAACGAGAAGGAGGATTCGCGACAATTTCCTGGCAGAGAGAACGGGTGAACAACAACTTCAAGCTGATCTCTCCAAGTTCTTTAAACCTATTACGGAAGGATAAAAAGCTACAGCGAGGGAGATTATGGAAGAACTAAAACCTATTCGAGAGGGCATCGAACAACTCCCTATTTCCTTTCCAGCCTTTCCTTCTATCGAGGAGGAGGAGCCACTAGTTCTCAGAGAGATAGTGGAAAGCTATTTAAGAAGGTTTACTTCTAAAGAAGGAGCCGATAAAACGTACGGAATATATGACAGTAAGGGTAAGTTCTTTATCGGGAACAAACAAGTCGTTATTCGAGACAATGATATTATCACGGAGGATGAGGAATATAGAGGTACCCCTGGCCTATGGGAGTTAATCGTTTCTAAAGATCCTGATAGAAATATCTATAATGAAGAGGATTTAAGGAATTACGCGAAGTTGATGGTTAAAACCAACTCCATTTATAGTCGCAACAATCCAGCTAGTACTCGTCCTAAGTCTTCTTGTGGTAGGAAATGGAAGGGTGTACTAAAAAATATATGGAAAGATAGAAAGCTTTATCACGGAAAGGGCATCGTTTATATTCCCTCCGATCCTAACGCGTTACTAGAAAGACTAGACCTATTACTAGCGAGTAAAGAGGCAGGCAACACGGGAGTATCCAGGAACGAGCTAGTAAGCATTTGCGATGAATTAAAGAGACAAGGCATCTTGAAGTCGTCAGCTTATAAAAATATAATGTCTACATTATAAAATATGATCGTAAAACGAGGATTTAAAAGAAGCTATTCGTACGGAGGGTCTGGAATCTTCGATACTTTAGCCAGTTTCCTAGCTAGGCTTTTCTCCAGTAGTGCGGTGAAACAACTGGCGAGTTCTGCCATTGATGTGGGAAAGAGTGTAGCTAAGGAAGGTGCAAAGAAAGCTTTAGAGGTTGGAAAAAGCGCGGCTATAGAAACAGGGAAAAAGCTGGTTACGAAAGCGTTGGGAAAGTGGACTGAGGGTCAGCCATAAACCGAGTTGTCTCGCCTGACACCAAAGTCGAAGGAGATCTTAGAGAAGTATAGTTCACCGCAAAACATTAGTACATTGATAGAAGGGTCAGCGACTCCTCACCGATCCCTGAGGCAGCATCCAAGACGAGGCTTGTCGAGTCAGGGCGAGTCACGTTCGGAGGTGATCGCTATTCAAGATCTAGTTAAAAGATTATCTAACGGCTCGGGCGTAAAAGTGATTTAAGTTAAACGTTTTGAACGCTATTATAAAAAGAATGTTAGGATTCGAACGCGTATATTATGAGACATACGGTACCAGTTGCATTAATATACGAGGCGCGCTTTTAAATATAAAAGATTGCGAAATCCTCGAAGTTAATAATACGATGTACGGTTATAAGAAATGTACGGTTAAGTTATCTCCCGAAAAAATAACTAAGATGAAAGAGATAGAGGAAGAGGTAAATAAACGTTTAGAAAGGTGGAATGTACCCAGAGTAACGATCGTATACGGTAACAAAGTTTATCCTAAATGCGAAAAACGGCCTACTGGCATAATTTTGCTTAAAGGTGTGTTTGTTAATGCACAAGGTAAATCTTTTCCTCAGCTTTACCTCGCCTAGCAATTATAATTTTAAATTATAATTGCATTATAAAATGGAGATATTAAAGATCACCGAACCGATTTTAAAGGATGAAAGCATAGATGAGTATGAACACCATGAGTACCTACCAATCACCGGTACAAACCTCAACAACTCGGGAGGAGAAATAAGGATAGACATCGAGACTCAAGATATCTTTACGCATCCTTGCGAAAGTTATTTGCTTTTTGTAGGTGAATTAGTAAGGAGTGATACTGGAGCAGTTTATGATGCTAACACCGGTATTTCTTTAACGAACAATGGCCTTATGTATCTCTTTAAGAATATCAAGTATCAATTTTCAGGTACGGAGATCAAATCTATAATGTACCCCGGTCAGGCTACCACGATGCTCGGCTTGTTAAAATACCCCGATGATTTTTCTAAGTCGGTAGGGCTGAACCAGTGTTGGTATAAAGATACATCAGTGGCTGCGGCTGCTGGGAACACCAGCTTTATCGTGAGAAGAAATTATATCATTAACGACCCTCTTCCGAGAGGTACCTTTAGTTTCAGGGTTCCATTAAAGCATATATTCGGTTTCTGCGATGATTACGATAAGATATTGTACGGCATGAAACAAACACTCACATTAACGAGAAGCGATGATAACGACGCGATCTTTCGAGATAATGCTGCTCCCGCTGATGGTAGAATTAACTTACTTAAAATATCATGGTTCATACCACACGTTTTGCCCGCCGATGATGAGAAAATGGCACTCTACAAGATCATCGAGAAGAAAGAGAAAATAGCGGTCGGATATAGAATGCGGCAATGCGACTCTATCGCGGTACCTCAGTCACTATCGTTTTCCTGGAGACTGGGTGTCAGGTCGTCTCCCGAAGTGCCGCGTTTTATTATCGTCGGTTTTCAGTCTGGTAAAAGCGGGGATCAGGAACAAAATCCGGCTATATTCGACCATAGAAACGTAAACAACATGTACGTTATGTTAAACTCTAGAAGATATCCCGTGGCTGACTATAACCTTTCGTTCGTGGCGAATCAATTTAGTAGGGTGTATGGTGATGCTGCTTTATTCAGGTCTAGGTTTTATCACATGGATGAATTGGTGTCAAACCCTAACATTACCCCCTCTGATTATAAGAGCCTTTATCCTCTGTTTTTATTCGACGTTTCGAAGCATAGCGAAAGACTGAAATACTCTGTCACCGATATCCAAATCAAAGCGAGGTTTACCAAAAACCCACCTGCGGACACGGAGGCGTTCGCCGTTATTATTTGCGATAGGTTAATTAACTTTCAGTCTGACGGAAATAAGATGAGCGTAGTGATTTAAGTTAAGCAATTATTTTTTATATATAAAATGAAGAAGCTCGAGGATATAAAAAGAGTTCTTAGGCGGAATGATATAAGGTTCTTCGAGTACTGGGGCAAGAAACGGTTGGAGGCGCTGGCGAAAGAACACGGTTTGTACGATAAGGTACCTAATAAAATAAAGAGAAGCGAGGTCGTAACAGAAAGAAGTAAAGACCCTAAGTACGATAGACAGAGGAATTCTAAGACTAACCCCAGGAAGGTTAGTATAGAGGATGTAGAAACTGGCGAAATAAGAACCTTTCCATCGCTTTATAAGGCGGGTAAATTCATAGATCGCTGCGCGCAAATAATTAAGGACAATAATGGAAAGGTTTGGAACGATAAATATCGGATTGAGATACTTCAGGGTCCTGACGGACGATAATATATATGTCTGAAAATTTAAATGGACATATATATTTAACGCCGCGAAAAAAAAAATTTTAGCTTAAGTAATTTTTGCGCTATTATAAAATGAGCGCGATTTACAACGCGTACACCGTAAGAGGTTTAAGAAATTTAGCTAGGGCAAGGGGGATCCGGGGATTCTCTACGCTGAGAAGAGACGGATTAATCGAACGTCTACGTGTCTCGCCCGACCCTCGGACACCGTCGGGCGACAATCCTTACAGGGGACACACGGTAAGAGACTTAAAACGAGAGTCTAAAGCTTTAGGGATCAGAGGATACTCTAGACTGAAAAGAGACGAACTAATCGAGCGTCTACGTAATCCTCCCCCTATTAGTCTTACCAGTCAATTATACGAGGGAGACACGGTAAGAGACTTAAAATGAGAGTCTAAAGCTTTAGGGATGCGTGGATACTCTAGACTTAGAAGAGGGGAATTAATCGAGCGTCTATGTACTCGAGGTGGGAGGTTGTTAGATTCCAGGATCAAGGGTTTTGACGCGGAGATGTTGCAACCGACGCCTTACGAGCCTCCTCCACCACCCGCGTCAGTGCCTAAGGTCGCGATCAAGAAGCTGATGAAGTATTTAGATAGCAGGATCCCGATAAAAATAACGCCGGAGATAGAAGCTTTAAAAAGAAGGATAGACAGGATATATAAGGATGAGGATGAAATGGTGGTTGAAGAAGGGGAATCAGCATTTAAAGGATTTACCAAGCAGTATCTTATAAGAGGTAAAGAGTCTTATACTCCGAAAGAGTTCCTCGATTTAGCGAAGAGTAGAATAACCAGCATTATAAGTCAGAATCGTCAAACGAAAGTTAAACTCATTATGATCTGTATGATGAAACACTCTTGAACCAGCCAACTGATGGAAATGAACTTCCATTTGGGATTTCCGATCGTTAATTTAAAGGGGGAAGATGCAAAGGAAATATACGATGCGATGAAGGAACAGGTTCTGGTTAATATTGCGGAAAAGGAAATGCAAACGGATTACTGGAGAGTCACACACGTACTCGATTTAAGATTGCACACGGTTTCGTATAACCCGGTAAGGGGCAATACATGGTTCCCAGCTCCTCCTAGGATAGCAAACACGAAAAGCGTTATTAATCCGAGAAATACGGAGGATGATATGTGCTTCGCGTATTGTATTCTTATAGCTTTGAACCCGACAACTAATCATCCAGAAAGAATCGAAAGACTAAAACCTTTGTTAAGCACTATAAATATGGAAGGGATTAACTACCCCGTTTCCATTCATGATAGAAGTAAATTTGAGAGACAGAATCCTTCCATATCCGTATCGATACACTCGTATGAGAAGGGTGTAGGTATTATTGCTTGATTAAAAACATGAGTAGATTGTTATCTAAACAAATAAGCAATCATAAAGGCAGAACTTATATTTGCGAAAGGTGTTTAAATAGCTTCCAAAAAGAAGATACTTTAATTAACCATATGGAGTATTGCAGCAAGAAAGATGCCTGTGCAATAAAATTAGCCAAAGAGGGTACTACGATATCTTTCAAGAATTTCTATAAACAGCAGAGACACCCGTTTACGATTTACGCGGATATGGCGTCTACGTTAGAAAAGCAATATGAAAAGAGGGGGAACAAAACGAAGGTTATTCACTCCCATAAAATCTCAGGGTATTGTTTCTACGTTAAATCGCTTTACGAAGACGTCTTCCCTTCGGAAATCTACCAATACTCCGGTAAAAACGCGTCTGAGAAATTCGTAGAGCAACTAGAAGAGGTTATAAGAGCGATAAGCAGTATACCCGACAGGGAAATGATTTTTACAGCTGAGGATAGTAGAAGGTTTTACAGTGCGAAAGTGTGTTGGATATGTGAGGAAGAATTTACTCCTTCATCGAAAAAGGTGAGAGACCACTGTCATTACACCGGGGCATTTAGGGGTGCCGCACACAACTCGTGTAATTTAAAGTATAGGAAGCCTACTTTTACCCCCGTATTCTTCTATAACTTTAGTAAGTACGACAGTCACTTATTTATAAAGGATTTAATGAGAACACCGGGTGAGACGAGTTGTATACCTTCAAACAAGGAAACGTACGTAAGCGTGTCTAAAAAGCTACCGGTAGACTACAATGTATTTGATCCAGAATCGGAAACATTTATAGAGAAGACTAAATGGCACGAGATTAGATTCCTCGATAGTTTAAAGTTTCTAGCCAGAAGTTTAGACGAACTCGCCAGGTCACTAACCAAGGAGGATAAGGTTAATCTCTCAAAATACTTCAAGGGGAAAGAGCTTGAATTGGTCTCTCAGAAGGGCATATTCCCGTACGAATGGTTCGATAGCCTTAACAGACTCGAAGAAACGAAGCTACCTGAACGAAGGAGGTTTTACTCAAAGCTAAAATATAGCGGAATTGATAAGGAGGATTATCAACACGCGTTAAATGTATGGAAGACATTCAAGATGGAAACTTTTAAGGATTATCATGACCTATATAACAAGGTTGACGTTTTACTGCTAGCTGATGTTTTCGAGAACTTCAGGAACGTTTGCTTCGAGAATTATGGTCTGGACCCATCTTGGTTTTATACGGCGCCTGGTCTTGCTTGGGAGGTGATGTTAAAAACCACAGGGGTAAAGTTAGAACTATTATCCGACCCTGATATGGTTTTATTTATCGAAAACGGAATAAGAGGAGGCGTCTCGACCATTTTTAAACGATACGCGAAAGCGAATAATAAATATATGGGGGAAAAATATGATCCGAGCAAATCATCTAAATTTATTACTTACTTGGACGCGAACAACCTTTACGGTTGGGGGATGATTCAAAAACTTCCCTACGCTAATTTTAAATGGATGGATGATTTGGATGATTGGGAAAATCAACCATGTATATTGGAGGTTGATTTGGAATATCCTAAGGAATTGCAGGACATGCATAACGACTTTCCATTAGCTCCTGAAAGATTGATGGTCAACAACCCTGACGACACGAGCCGAGCTCGCGAGGCAGCATCCAAGACGAGGCTTGTCGAGTCAGGGCGAGTCAAAGTCGAGAAACTTATACCTAACTTACGTGATAAAGAAAGGTACATTTTACATCATGAAAATTTAAAGCTATATTTAAGCTTAGGTCTAAAGCTTAAAAAGATTTACAGAGGGTTAACTTTCGATGAGAGTGAATGGTTAAAACCTTATATCGATAAGAATACTAACCTGAGAACGAAAGCTAAAACAGCGTTTGAAAAGGACTTCTTCAAACTCATGAACAATTCCGTGTTCGGTAAGACCATGGAAAATATTAGAAACAGAGTTGATGTAAGACTAGTTAGTACCAAGGAAAAGGCGGAAAAACTAACCGCTAAACCGAACTATTACGATGTGAAAATCCTTGACGAAGATTTATGCGTAATTCAAATGAAGAAAACGCGTTTGTGCTTTAATAAACCCATTTACGTTGGGATGTGCATATTAGACTTAAGTAAGGTACTGATGTACAGGTTTCATTACAACTTCATTAAGGATAAATACGGTGAACGAGCGGAACTTCTTTTCACCGATACGGATAGCTTAATGTACGAGATAGATACGAAAGACTTTTATAAGGATATTAGTGACGACGTTAAGAACTTGTTTGATACTAGCGAATATCCACCTGACCATCCTTCCGGTATTCCTACAGGATTGAATAAGAAGATCGTGGGTATGTTTAAGGATGAGGTGAGCGGCAGGGTTATCGAGGAGTTCGTGGGTCTCAGGTCTAAACTATACTCTTATAAAATGTGTGATGACTCGGGTGAGGAGAATAAGAAATGCAAGGGAATTTCGAAGCAGGTAGTAAAAGCGTTTATCAAGCACGAACATTACAAAGAGTGTTTGTTCGAAAAGAAGACACAAATAAGGAGAATGGTAGTTATTAGGAATCGCAATCACGTGTTGTTTACCGAAGAGATCACTAAAATCGCCTTAAACGGAAACGATGACAAACGCTTTGTCCTCGAAAACGGAATCAATACGTTAGCTTGGGGACACGACCGAATTTCGGAGGCGAGTTAAGTGGTCGAATTGGGTGGCGGGAGGGATTGAGGGTGGGTTGGACTTAAGTGGTCGAATTGGGTGGTGGCCCAGAATGTGATCGGGTTGGAGTTAGGTGGTTGAATTGGGTGGTGGGACGAATGGCCGAATCGATGGTAGGACGGAATGCGATCGGGTTGGAGTTAGGTGGTCGAAATGGGTGGTAGGACGGATGGCCGAATCGAAGGTGGCCCAGAATCCGTTAAGTGGTTGGAGTTAGTGGTGGGACGGATGGTCGAATCGATGGTGGCCCAGAATCCGATCGGGCTGGAGTTAGGTGGTCAAATTGGGTGGTAGGACGGATGGCCGAATCGATGGTGAGCCAGAATCCGTTAGGTGGTTGAATTGGGTGGTAGGACGGATGGCTGAATCGATGGTAGGAAGGAATGCGATCAGGTTGGAGTTAGGTGGTCGAAATGGGTGGTAGGACGGATGGCCGAATCGAAGGTGAGCCAGAATCCGTTAGGTGGTTGAATTGGGTGGTAGGACGGATGGCCGAATCGATGGTAGGACGGAATGCGATCGGGTTGGAGTTAGGTGGTCGAAATGGGTGGTAGGACAGATGGCCGAATCGATGGTGGCCCAGAATCCGCTGTTTATATCTACTAACGTAATCTTATCTCCAGTTTTAACATCCCTCAACACAACTTGTTTGGGGCTTCTTTTTGTCTTTAATCTTGCAAACCCTTCTGTTTTCGATTTAGGTGGCTCCTCCGGTGACAGCCCTTTTTCTTTGAGCAGCTCAGCCAAACGTCTTTTGCTGTAGCTTGAGTAGAGTGGTATGCCATTCTCTTTGAGAATCTCTTTCAAATCCGAAGTTTTGATGATCTTTTTATAACACGGAAAAAAGTCTTTAAGCTATTTTTTAATACACCACGCTTATCTTATTTCCATCAAACTGAAAGCTAAATAACTTGTCGCTAATAACAACGTCAAGTGCCTCTGTAATTGCGGGTACATTCGCGTTAAACTGTGACTTGATCTGGGTGTCGGTGACGGAGGCCTTTACTCGCTCGCTCTGCTTGGAAACGTCGAACAAAAACAGAGGGAATAGGTTCTTGTACTCCGAAGGGGTAAAGTTAGGGTTTGATACCAACTCATCCATTTTGTAAAACTTCGACCTGAACAACGCTGCGTCTCCGAAAGCTCGACTGAATTGCTGCTTAGTAAACGAAAGGTTGTAGTCAACCGCTGTGTACCTAGTGGAGTTCAACATGATGTAGATATTTTTAACGTCCTCGTGGTCGAATATCGATGGGTTATGCTCTTGGTTGCCGTCTCCGATGAGGATAAAACGCGGCTTTTCAGGAGACGATTTAACGGACAGCCTCCAGGTAGAACTGGTCGACTGAAGGACTGAGATAGAGTCGCACTGCCTCATCCTTTATCCAACTGGCAGTTTAGCTTTTAACTCTATTATCTTGTACAGCTCAAACTTTTCAGTATCTGCGGGTAGGACGTTTGGCATGAACCACGACAGCTTGTCTAGCGTGATTTTACCCGGCTCGACCCCCGCGGCTCTGAAGATCGCATCGATGTCAGACTTTCTCACGAGAGTCAGGGTTTGTTTCATACCATACAAGATCTTGTTGTAATCTTCAAAGAACCCGAAGATGTGGCTTGATGGAACTATAAAACTGGAATTTCCCTTTGGGTCAGGATTTCCAATTATGTATGCGTGCCTAAAACCAAAGCCATTGTTGTTTCCAGTCTTTGCTGGTAAACCTGCACCCTACCACAGTTGGTTCAAATCCTGCGATTTGGAAAAGTCGTCCGGGTACTTCAACAGCCCGAGCATAAAATATAGATTCGATCTCCTGACCGGAAAGTTGGTACTTGATGTTGCTAAAAAGATGCATGAGGCCATTGTTTGTCAGTGAAACGTTGTCCTCGTTCGCGTAAGCCGATCCATCTGCCTTTGTCAAACGACCTTCGATCATCAAGTAACTTTCGCTCGGATGCGTAAAAAGATCTTGGGTCTCGATGTTGATCCTGATCTCTCCAGGGTTGTTGAGATTTGTACACGTGATCGGCTCATACTCGTGGTACTCGTACTCTTCGATACTTTCATCTTTTACGATGGGGTCAGTGATTTTTAGTATCTTCATTATATTTCTATTACGCCAAGTTTTTTTTTAGCTCAGATTCAAAAGCTTGTTGACTTTTAAATCTCTAACCAAAGCTGGGCAAACGACTTACGCTCGTTGTTGATAAACACATCTTTCAATTTAACGTTTTTAAGGCGACATTTTGAGGTTTGTTGGCTCTTTCTCGTGTAACCTCTTCCTCAACCGCTTTCATCCTGTCTACTTGTTCCAGAGATAGCATTACAGTAGCTTTCTGGTACTCATACGTTGTGTCTTTAATTTCAAGGATCTCACAATCCTCCAGTTTGAAAGATGCGTTCTTTATGGTTATGGAAGCTGTGTTGTTCTTTTCATAATCAATACGACTAAATTCTAATTCTGTCATTGTGTTTTTAATAGGGGAAAAATTTCTTCAAGCCATTTTAAGACCGGACCCACTGTTTAACTTCCGAACGAGGTCTTGGATAGCAATCGCTTTAACTCCGCTTCCATCTATCAAGGAGTCAATGTTTTATGTCTCTGGTGTACCCGTATGTCTATGCAAAATTTCTCGCGACTTTGGTGTCAAAGCTTTCTCTACGAGTCTCTTTCCTGCATCTATGGAAGCACTCTTTCCAGCCTCTAAAGTTTTCTTTGCTCCTTCCTTATCAACGCTCTTTCCCACATCAAAGGCTAAAGAGGCAATTTGTTTTGCTGCGCTACTGGTAAAAAGCTTTGTAAAATGCTCGCGATGCTGTCAAAGGTCCCAGCTCCACCGCATGCATACTTTCTCTTAAGTCCACGATTTCTCGGAACAATCATCCTTTTTAAAGTTTAGACATTAATTTTTTATAAGCGTTTGCATCTAAGACGCTTTTTAATTCATCGCATATGCTAACAAGCTCATTTCTTACACCCGTGTTTCCCGCTGCCTTACTCGCCATCAACAGAACAAGTCTTTCAAGTTATGCATTGGGATCACATGGGATAACAACAGTCGTAATAATGTTGATTATCCCAAATGGTTTTAAGTATTCTTTTCCATTTCTGCCCTTTACTACCTTTTGGATATTTGGATCGTTACCGCGATGGAGGGCGCTGGTTTTAAACATCAACTTCGCGTAACTGTCGTAATCCTCATTAGTATATATGTCGTAGTCCAAACTGGAATTTAGGCAGTTCAAGAATCTGCCTAAACCAAATTGAAATTCCATTTTGGTCTAGACCAAAGAAGAATTGTACTTTGGTCTAGACAGATTCCAGATCTGCCTAGACCATATTAGGATTCTAGTTTGGCTAGGCAGATCCAGAATCAGTCCAAATTGGAATATTCTCTCATTAAATATAGTGTGACTACATATAAACCATCTAAAGTAATTCAAACCCAAAATTAAAAGAGTTTTCAATCAGAAATTCAGAGTAAGAATGAATTTTGAATGTTTTGCACTTTAGCAGGAGAAAAAAATCAGAGCTATTTTTTTTTGGGGGGGGAGGGGGGGGCGGGGTAGGAGAAATTGCTTCAATTAAAAATATCTCTCAGTTCTAAACATAATATGGATTAATATGATTTTAAAAAAATCAAGAAAATAATCCAACAATTAATTCGTAAGCATTGCAGGAAAAGGAGAAAATGTTGTAATTTCCTAACAGTTCTATCTCAGAGTTAGAAACCCTTTTTTTTTTTTTTTAGGATTGATGTGATTTTAACAATGAGAAAAACGATTCATAAATCAAGTAGAAAGTATTATGGAAAAAGGAAAATTTTTAATACTTTTCATTCTTTAATGGTAGACATGAAAGGTTATTCCTTTTAAAACATTTCTTTACATTTAACCATTACATATCTATTCACTTTTCGTGATCTTGTCTATTGTGAGTTTTCGTATGTATTATGTTTCGATGATAGTTTCACCCTTTACGCTTTACTGTATACTGTAACGTATATAAACTTTCGATTTTCGAGTTATAATACATAAGATGTATGCACGTGTGTGTGTGGGTGTGTGTGTGTGTGTGTGTGTATCCAATTTGCTTATTTTTTATTACAAACAATATCAGTATTATTATCGTTATCACTATTATTATTATTATTATTATTATGTAAAATGTCAATTTCTAGCATATTCTTCTTTCAATTCTGCTACTCGCTTTTATCTTCTTTCATCTATTTATATGTGTGATAAATCACAATTGACAATATTGCATATATCTTGTAAATGTTATTTTTACAAAGTTATCAGAGCTACACATCACATGTATAGAGAGATCCACGTTTTTTTTACAGATTAGTCGAAATTGAAAAAAAAAAGACTGCAATTATTCTCCCATACTATGCCTTTTTCCGAGACATGTTTAAAATTAGCGCAAAGAATGTAGAATAATGTTGAGTCACTATACAAATACTCATGACGTTTTCGGAGTGCATAGATCAAGATGAACACACACTAAGTTGTTTGTTGGTCTTGATCTATACAGGCCAAACATTGTGACAAAATTATATTATTGCACCGAAGCGTGATTTTCGCAAATGTATTATATCTTATTTATTCAATGTCAGCTTTTGTTACTTGTATGAACATACTATTCTTATATTTGTATTAAACTTTGTAATGACGATGAACATAGTTCGAGTCATTTCGAAATAAAGTTCTGTTCTGTTCTGTTCTGTTTAATTTGTTTTCCAGTAAATGATAATTAATAATATGTAAAGGGGTCAATCTTCCCACCTGGCACAATTGATGTATGAAGACTAATGAAAGTTGTAATTGCCAAAATATTGTTAATGCCAAATTTGTTATCCATAAAGTTGTGAATGTGTGAAATGGATATTTACTGAAGTAGATTACCATTTAATCTATAGAATGTCTACCAGGAGTAAATATTCTCTGGAGTCAGTGCAGTCTGACCAGTGTCGATACTTATCGAAAATTCAGGATGGTCCTTTTTTGCATGAAGGGTCACATTTACTTGAGTGGATTTATTGTTCATAAATAATAAATATTCCAATCATAGAAACAAATATAATAATAATAGAAAAAAAAATGTAAAGCAAAATTTAATGTAGAGCAAAGACCAAACTGTAGTGATGTGCATGCTGATCTTTGTCTACTTCCCCCCTGCAAGATATGATTAAGTTGGCAACTGCAGAAAAATTGAAGAATAAGGATAAAATCATAACTTACAACTTTTTTTCATTTATATAAATGTGTTTATGTAATATAAAATGAACGGAAAAAAGTTAAAATAACAAAATTCAAATAATATAGTTTGCTTTTTTGTGTTAAAATGGATATCCACTGAAAGACTCTTAAAGGAAAATAGATTCCAATTTGGTCTAGGCAGATCCCGTATCTGCCTAGCCAAACTGGAATTCTAATTTGGCCTAGGCATATCTAGAATCTGCCTAGACCGAACAAGAATTCTACTTTGTTCTAGACCTAATTAGACTTCTAATTTGGTCTAGGAGGATTTCAGATCTGCCTAAGCAGATTCCGGATCTGACTAGATTCCAATCTGGCCTACGGCATATTATATAGTGCAATTTTATTTGAGCCATGCTCTGTGAAAAAGGGTCTTAAGACATTTGGGAAAACTATCGACCCATGCCAGCCTGCGCAGTCCGCCCTGGCTGATATGAGCCGACACTTTTAGGTATCTTTTAATCTTCCGCATTCCAAAAGATTATTCTACCTCATGATTCAGTCAGTTGTTTGACAAATGCATTTCATGGATTCATAATTATTTGATGACATGTTTGGTATCATGCATCACGGAGATGCATTAAGCCCCTTTTTACCAGAGCATGACTCATTTTTATTTTCCTCTTTACTTATGATTATTGTTTTTCCAGCAATACTTTCAAGTGATTGTATCACATATTGTATAAATTCAGGTTTTGAAAAACAAAAAACTTAACTGTATGCACAATAACTAAACTTCGGCTCATGTTATGCTGTAGAGTGATCAATAAACAAACTGAAAAAAAAAACTCAAAATGTTGTGTTTACTGTTTTACTTCTTACAATTCAGGAGTAAAATCTATGATTGTCTCGAAAAAAAGGAAGAAAAAAGAGCTATGCCCTAGGAAAAGGAGGTTTAACGAACGCCCTGATAACAGAGCATGGCTCAAATTCTTTATTTAGCAATCATTTTCTATTTCATCCATAAGTAAACATTTTTGCTTCTTTTATTTCCAGACGTCGTGTCATCTCAACCTCTACGTCCTTGTAATTTCAGCTCTGCAGCACGAGAAAAATATTAGACTCTTCCATATTTCTCTGCAAAAGTGGTCTCAATTTAAGCTTACCTATGTAGATTTATTAGTGTGAATAAAGGTCTCTTCTAAACACATAGAGGATATTTGTTTTTTACGGTGCGCCACTCGTGAAAATATTACCGATGATGTTCACGAGATGAAATAAATTTCGATCTTTCACCGAAAAAAACAAATATTCTATTTATTTCATGCTTTTAATCCTTTCTGGGGGGAACTTAATCAAACTCCAGTACAGTTCTTTTCGGTTATTCCCCGTGGCGTAGCCCCTCCGCATAGCAACGCAATACAATATTACGTCAAGCGCGAGAAATGTAAGGTAAATTACGTCATATTTCCATCTGGTTGTGGGGCACGCGCATTTTACCCAGGAAACTAGTGCGCGGGAACAACTGTTTCCGCCTTCAATTGAAGAGTTAGAATAGAAAAATCGGTATTTTCACTGGTCGTAACCATTAAATATCGAAAAAATTTTCACCGATATTTCTTGATAACCTACCGGAAAGCATGAAATAAAGATCTCTTCTAAACACATCTCCGTAATACATGATACCAAATAAGTCATCATATAATTATGGATCCATAAAATCAATTTTGTATAACAACTGATCGAATCATTAGGTACGCTGGTCCTTTGAAACGCAGAAAATTGTCTGATAACAAAAAGTTTCGGTCCAGGTCAGCCTTCGCAGAAAAGATCCCTTTTCACAGGGCATGGCTCATTTTTCTTTGCAAGAATAAAGAAACTGGACGGTAACATTGAGGAGAAACAAGGTGCAATTATGGCATTTAAATAACGGAATGGTCATTTTGCGTCTGTTTTAACTGGATCAGATATGACGTCATCGTACCTATTTTTAAATCGATTCAACGTAAATGACACGTGTTTATTGATCATGTGACATCCCCACACGCCTTTAATTTTGTTTTTCTATCTCAATTTCTCTTTCTCACTTATTGGTGACATTTTTACGTTAATTATAATTGCAGCCTTTCAGCAAAGCGGTCATTATAGATTAGATATCAATCCGCACGTTTAGTGAAATCTCATCCTAATCTACACTGGCCGCAATGGCAACTTAAGATGTGAAAGGCGCATTAAGGGTTGACATAATTCTCTACATAAAGAGAGAAGTCTATTGTGAGCTTACTCAATAAAAATAATGAACAATGTTTTTTCAGTTCGAGGCTGAAAATACAGTTCCATTATAAATAAGATAAACCCCGTGTAAGACAATACTCCCCCACCTATATTCGGAGCTTATTTTTCATGTTAAAAAAAAGAACCTCCTTTCCCATCCTCTATGTGATGTTTTATTATTCCGAACCAGAAACGTGCCTATTACAAAATCAACCGTATATTCTTATATTCCCCGAAGATGACATGATTTGCTGTACGGATGCGGTGACATGCAGTCAGGGAAGTTAGATATCTATGTAGTCATAACATGGAAATACTGCGTGACTTGTGATATATGCATCGCCGTAAATTTGGCTCTAACGTATAAAATCTTGAAAAGAAACAGAAAAGTGATAATTTGTTGGTCAAATACACGCATTCACCTTTTATCCCAATTTTACTGATGCCTCTATAGGAAAGAGGTTTTGAAAAAAGAATTATATGAGCCATGCTCTCACAAAATGGATTTAGTGCATCTCAGTGCTCATTGGGGTTTAATGCATCTTAATGCATCTCAAGATGCATGATATCAAGCAAGTCATCACATAATCATGGATCAGTAAAATCCATTTTTACTACCAACCGACTGAATCCTGAAGTAGAATGGTCCTTTGATATGCAGAGAATTTACCAAAAGCAAAGAATATCAACTAAGATCAGCCTACTCCGGCTGACGTAGGTCGATACTTTTTGCAGATGCATGGAACCGCGTTTTCACAGGGCATGGCTCTTACCTTTTTATTCTAGACTCATGGTTTCCATTTCACTGACATTGAAAATTATTTTTCTCCTTTCCATAACTTGTATCATTAAGCTGTATGTCGAAATGTAGCTTGTTTTTTTTTTTTTATTTTCTCTCGGAATATGGTTCAACCCTTCACCAAACAATCTCGCGTTTATAGACAGTGGAAAAAGCTTTTTAAGACTCTGACAGGGAGAGTTTATGACGGACAATTTGTTACCAAGTTGAAATATATGAAAACATTTGGCAAAAAAAGAAACTGCTCGTCATAAGCAAATTCCTTTTTATCCACAATGTTTCTGTAATTGGTCTGTAAGACAAAGGGTCGTGTTCCAGTATCAATATGGATTTAAAATGATAATTTCTTTGCAGATCATTTTAGCACAAATGCTGACTATCATGTTGTTGATCAGACCATGTTTTCCCGTGTTTATTGTTATCATGTACTGTAGAAGTTTTCGTTCCTGGGAAGCATAAATATGATTAAGTCTTGCTCTGTAAAAAGGGGTTAAATTTTTGCTCTCGGTAAATTTTCTGCATGTCCAAGGCCTAGTCTACCTAATAAATCAATCGGCAGTTAGAAAAATGGATTTTATGAATCCATGATAATATGATTACTTTCCTAGCAATTATACATTATAGAGATGCATAAACCCCCATGTTCCAGAGCATGGCTCAATTGTGTTCTTTTCAGAGGTGAAATCCAGTTACCATACAGAATGATTTCCGCAAGAACGCTATTTAGTATGGGCCGCATCAAATTGGCCCATATAGTACTGGGTTATACTTTTTAAAAAGGAAACAAAGTCATTCATGATCCTCAGGGTAACATTTGATGTCTCTCTGAACACTACTTATCATACTCAATACAAATTAAGAGAACTAATTTATTCTCTAGAGTTGTTTGAAGGACTTGTTGAATCAGAACCATCAGTTTCTGAGAAATTATTAAACGCTGAAAAATTGTCCGAATCTTGAAAACCACGGTTGCTTATCTCTTCAGAAGACGACGAAATAACCTGACTGTTCAATATTGAAAGCATTTGCAGATGACAAATTAAAAGTTAACAACGTATATGTTCGCGCGCATCCTACTGCGCATGTATTTTTGTCGTGGATATTGAATCAAAAGTGCACCTATAGATTTTTTGCACATAATGGTAATACTGTTGGTGCACTGAAACAAGTAGCACTTTCTTCGGGTAGTATTGGTGAAGAGAAATAAATGGATCGTTGAACTGTTACCGTAAAATATTTAAAATGCTGCTGAAACGGCGTTACACTCCAAACAAGGAAACAAAGGCAGTAAATATAAAGCTGTGGAAGTAAAGCTGTTTCCACTTTGAAAATTATTGTTGGAAAAGGAGAAATAGCTCCTATTGAGCAATTTCTCCTTTTCCCACCATGTCTGCTGAGCTTTTATCCTTTTTTTTTTTTTTTCTAGAAAAAATAACTTCCACAGTGACCTTCAGCCTTTTTTTCTGACGAAATAAGCACGGATAGGTGCCATTTTTATTTTTTCTTATTGTTTAGAATTATAAATACTATAAGTGTGGAAAGTTTAAGGAAAATCTGTCCAGTAGAAAGTATTATGTTTTTAAGATTAACCCTTAATTCGATCAAATTATCTCCCTTTTTAACTCAATGATCTATATATAACATGCATATTTGTACATTTACCATGCTCAAAACCAGGCTTTTTTTTTTTTTTTTGCAAATATATATCAATTTGCATAAAAATGATGTATCTTTGTAGTTTTTTCCTGTAATTTTCCTGTTGAAATGACTATTAAAGAAAGGTGCTTTGAATCCAATATAAGCTGAATTTTGGAACTGTATATATCTTTTTCAAAGGCAAATTTCTCAGAAACGAGCACAGTGACCCACATCTTTTTTTACTGTAATCTCCTAGAGAATGATGAGCTTTGTATGTGCAAAGTTTTAAAAAAAATTCTGTCCGTTAGAAAAAATTGTAATATACGTCGTTAAAAGATCCTCTACTGAAAATGTAGAAAACATGGTTGGAAAATGAGAAAATGCTGGTTACCAGCATTTTCTGCCTTTCCCATAATGATTTTAAAAATGTTTTTCCTCAGCGTCTTTAAAGGGTAGGTTTGTCATAGAGTTTTGTGGGGTTACCCACTGAAACAAATCGGCAACAGTTATAAATTTACTGTGATTAAGGAAGCTATGTAACACAAACATATCTTTTATTTATAAATCAAGAATAGAGCATAACCGGTTCCTACTTTTCCCTACTTTTACGAGGCAGACTCTATGATGACTTTTTTCCGTCATATTGTATGTCTATTGAAATGACGTCAGCCGTTGTAGCTCATTACTTCCGGTAACAAATCTGTTTTGAAGAAAACGGTGTTGAATATGGGTCATCAACATTCATTCATTAATGTCAAGTACGTCGATAGATGGGAAGGTATTGAGGCAAAAGTCCCGTGAATTCTTTAGTGTCATTAACAAAAAAGGTCTTCCGCTAGACGAGAAAAAAAAATCATGGCTGATCTTTGTCTTTTTCTCCTGGAAAACATCATCATAGTCCTTATTTACAAACAATTCTTAAATTTATTCTTAGTCTTCTTCTCGATTTTCAGAAAATAGTGCACTTTCTGATTGGTTCAACCTTTTAATTTAGCCGATTAGAAATTGTGTTATTTTAAAAATTAAAAAGCCTGAGAATTCGACTAAGAATGAAGTTGAAAATGGTTCGTGAATACAGGCCTGATGTTTACAATGCAGGAAAATCGGATTTTGAGTAAGGATTGAAAAGTAGGCGATTGAGGTGGAAAGGTTATTGGACAGTAAACAGACATCATTTTTCTCACTTTGTTCAAGGTTTTCATTTACCTGTGACATTCAAATTATCGAAAAAGACATTCTGGGCAAGTGAGAGCTTTCTGTTGACAGGATTGTTCCGGTGAGTATTAAAGAGTCCACTGAAATGTTTGAATCGATGGTAATTACTATACCCTGTCTTGGTTCCAATCTGATCTTTTTCCTTCGATATACTCTGACGTTACTTTGTCATTTCGAACCAGCTCAACAGTCAAGTAATAAACGTGATAGCGACTGATTAAGACATTGCTAGGGTCGGAGCCCCTACTAGTTTCAACCCATTGTACAGTACAAAAAACGTATATATACCACCACAGTTGACAGTGCTTGAAAACCTTTTTGCAAGAGAAGCAGTCACAAGTTACAAAAAATTGCTTTTCTTTCGACAATATCATCCAACTTATTCAAGAAAGAAATTTTTCTATTCCTTCATTATGCAACTGCTTTCGACTGGAACAAGTCTATTTTTTTTATCGACTGGAGAAGGGTTAGCTGATGATAAAGATAGCAGAAACAAAAGTATTCATAAAACCTTTAACCCTTATCCTGCTAAATAACTAAAATGAAATTTGAAATTTACAATCAGATAGTAAAAACCAAAATATTGCTATTTTAAAGCTATGTTTTGGGGAATAATATCTCCTTATCGGACAGAGTATATCCAAAATCAGACTGCACGTTCTGTGCAGTCTGATCTACACTGTCCGCAATAGGTCAGTGACAGCCTAAGAGTTAAGATATTTATTTGCATGAAGCGTTTCCACATAAGGGGAATGTTGTTTGTGACATTTTGTGTTGGTCATTATGTACACGGTTGATTGTGGAAGTGAATTTGAGTCATTCTCATCACGACCTCCTACGTTCTTTCAGAAAAGAGTAGACAGCAGTCTGACCATAGTCTATCCTGTTCGATCCCGGATTCATTTAACCTCCATTTCGTCAGTTTCAAGATTAATACGTAGACCAGCCAGGAGCCGTTTTCACCGGCCACTTTCTATGAGAAAATGTCATTAAGTTCTAGCAAGTGTTCTAAATTTCAAAGTAACACAATTTCTGACAAACACCGCAAAGCTTTAAAAGCTTTAAAACCAGTGAGAAAAGTGTCCATTTTCACCAGTATGCAAAACAAGGTCCGGATACGGGCAATTACTTACAAGTATCCGCTCCATTTTCAACCGTGTTTTTTAAAGCTACATGTACAAACTATAACAGCGTAGCAAGTTGTACCCATAAAAATATATGTATGGGTAAACGATAAGTTGTTGATTATTTCAGTTCAGTGGGATAAAGGTTTTTAAGTTTATCTATATATACTGAACCAAAAAAGAAACTTCCCCTGTGTTTAAGTGCAGATATACACAAATATGAAAATCAAGATTAAACTAGATTTATATGCATTGAAAGAGTATTTTATTGCGACTTGTGTGAAAAAAATTATTGCTGGGGGTTTATCCAAAAGTAGTGAAATGGTAGTTAAAATGCGGGTGGGGTCGCTCACCAAAATCACAAATTAATACCGGGTATGACCACCTTCAGCATGAAGGACTGCCTGGCATCGTTGGCGCATAGAACGGATAAGTGTATTGATTTCGGCTTGTGGAATGTTGTTCCATTCCTGAATTAAGGCTTGTCTTAGCTGAATGACGTTTGACGGTGGAATAGGGCGACGTCTAACACGCTGGTCCAAATTATCCCAAAGGTGTTCAATGGGATTCAGATCAGGGCTTTTGGCAGACCAGTCATTAATAAATGCAATGTTATTCGCCCTGAGGAAATTCACATTGTCCCTAGCTGTATGGCTTGTGGCATTATCATGCTGAAAAAGAGTGATATTGGCATTATTTTGAAACAGTGGGATAACGTGCCTCGCAAGAATTTCATCTCGGTGGCGTTGGGCATTCAAATTCCCTTCGATAACGACGAGATTAGTGCGAAAGCCATGTGCAATGCCCGCCCAGACCAAGACAGAACCCCCACCCCCAAAACGATCTCGTTCAAGTACGCAACAGTCGGCATAACGTTCATTTCTCCTACGGTATACTCGAACCCTGCCATCACCTCGATGAATGGAAAAACCTGGACTCGTCAGAGAAAAGAACGCTATTCCATTGTTGTCTAAGCCAGCGTTGGTGTGTACGTGCCCAATTAACACGATTTACGCGGTGACGTCGCGTCAAAACACAACCAACGTATGGATGACGTGCACGTAGCCCACCCTCGCGCAAGCGATTGCGCACAGTTTGGGCAGATATACGGTTGTTATGTGTACCAGGGGTGTTAGCAGCAGTGGCTGTGGCAGTTTGGAAGCGATTGCGCAGGTGGGTGTTCTGAATATAGCGGTCTTGGCCGCGCGTCGTGACGCGAGGACGTCCACTACGTGGTCGATCTTCCGTACGCCCTGTTGCTTGCAAACGTTGCCTAAGGTGTCGAATAGCACGAGTAGAACATCCAATATTCATAGCAACAGCATTCATCGTCATACCAGCATTAAGCATGCCAATGCCACGTTCGCGTAAATTTTGCGGAATTCTAGGCATATCAAAAATAAAGAAAACTAAAAAGAATTTAATTTTTTTCAACGTCTTTTTCTTATTGACATGAAAGTCTATAAAATTAGACTGAAAGGTTTCAAAAAATATACACGAATTATACTGGTCCGTGCATGCACGTGAAAATCGCTTTCAGCGGGTTTCTTCTGCAGAATGATTTCAATCGAGTTAAAATTTGTTTTATCGGACACATAATCGTTCGCCCGAATATATGTAGGTCATCTGATATTTTGATTTTTTTTAATAACATTGCATTTGCACTTAAACACAGGGGAAGTTTCTTTTTTGGTTCAGTATATATCTGAAGCCGTTGACACAGCGATCGCATTTCTGAGATGTGATGAAAAATGGGCACGAATTCCCATGACAATTTCGAGTCTTGTCCATAAATTAGAAAGTTAACAACTATACTGCGTTCAGAAGAATAATCATTGAGAAATTTCAATGATGCTATAGAGCAGCGATAAAATCTCGTATTTTATGTTAGATACTAGACAGATTATTGTTATGTAAGGCAGGTTACTTTTTGTATGCCGCGTTCCGTATTTCGGTTTACGGAGACCGTTCCGGAAATTACCGACAGTTGCCGGTTATTTCAATCTGCCCGTGCATTTTGTGAACACTCTTTGCGTGCGCATTACTAGATTCCTTTCTCTCTACTGCATTCCCGCGCCTGCTTTCCTCAGGGACAGTTGTGTTATGCAGCGTAGAATGCCTCTATCTCTATAATCTTTGTCAAGATAATAGAATTCTTCCTTCTATATTGGTAAGTCGCACTCCTCTCTTAATCTTATATCTACCGTGTTTTTTTTTGTATATAAATTGTATTTTTTGTATATAAATTGTATTTTTCCTAGCCTGACAGCTATTTTCTGTCCATTTTTCAGGCTGTTTATTATTCCACCTTTATTCATGGAATAAAAGAATTGAAACTGACAACCGAGTCTTCTCTAGTTAGCCCCGGTCACAGTTATAAACAAATACGACTGTACATCCCTAAAGTAGACAGCTTTAGAAAACATTGTTTGGGAAAAAAAAAAAGACACATTGCTTATTAGAAGTAATTGTTTACATTCAAACGGAGTGTTTCATATCAAAGGAAAAAATTGAAAGTTTCCTTGTGTTGAAAAAATTCTCCATAGAGTGTTTTGTAACGTACTAAATTGTGATAAGTATACACTAAGCATGTTTCGTAAAGAGTAATTCCTTTTTGCGCAGAATCACTCGACTCTTTACCACATGACAAAATTGTAGACTCATCCATATTGAAGGCATTTACAGACAACAGATTGGATTTGACTTAAATAATAGGAATTTTCTCATGACCCTCTGCGACACAATTTGAACGTGGACATTGAGGCGTGCGGCTGTTGAAAGTATTGTGAGAAAAAGAAAAAATGCTGGTAACCAGTAATTACTCCTTTTCTTACAATTTTTTTTGCACTTTAAAAGCCAAATTCCATCATTTTAACGGAATTCAATTTGTCGGCTGCAACAACTTCCTATATGGAAAAGTCTATTGTGGTAACAGGAGAACACTCTCATAATCCGATTTCTGTTTATTTTGCCCCATTGTTGTAAAAGGTCGCCCGCAGCAAGATGATTCAAATCGCTTTCAGGTGGGAATATATCATATACAAAAAGATAATCTATTTTTTCAAACAAACAAAGGCTAAAAGCTCTTGAACTGTGATCAATGCTTCTTTTATAAACACAAAGACCGCTGAAAAGATGAAACTGACTATAGTCCATTTGGTTGGTATAAAAACTAACGTTTGGCTCAAAATCACCTATCAAAATAATTTTTGGGGAAATTTCTTTATACCTATCTAATTATTTTACAAAAACCACGAGAGAAAAAATACTTGAAGAATTTAAAACTATATTTTAATGATTTTGACCATTAAACTCAGTGCTAAATTTGACATCTGAAAAAAGGTGGAGAGAGGGCAACAGATAGAACAGCCTACTGTCCCATGGTCAGTTTGAAAGCATTTACATTTGAGGCCAAGCATATTGAAAAACTAGGATTAGAATAACTTGCACGGATATATTATCAGTTGTTTGAAGACGGCAACTTTCAAGAAACATTGCTGAAAAAATAGAAATTGACCTGAAGAGATATACCTTCTTTCTTTACTTTTGGGAAAGATATCGATTCTCTAAATTGTGGATAATTTGTATCACATCTTTTCGGTTGGGTAGATTGATAAAATTGCGATCTATTTGATGGTAGTAGAATTTGAAAAAGGTATAAGCATACTCAAATAATTCAATTTCTATGCCCTTAAGGGTGATCATCGTAAAACATGAGATAACGTGTTTGTTTCTATTGTCATAGTGCTAGTTGATTATATAAAGTCACTACTGAATCTAATTATGAATGAAATTACTACAAAAACACATGGTTTTACTATGATTAGTTATTGTTTATGGCTGTTCTCCAACTGTCCCTCACTCCTCTGTGGCTAAGACCAAAAAATCCTAAAATATTACTACAGAGTTAAATAGTAAAAAGCATGAAATTTAAAATGAAAAGTTGCGAAAAATTAGAATTCTGAATGGTTTTTGTAAATAACTAACATTGCAAGAAAGAAATTTTGAAGAAGTTATTCCATTTGAATGCATTTGGTCAAAACGTTAGTTTTTATAAAGACTAAATGGACTATACAGTTAAACCTGTATTAACCTTATACCAAACAATCTCGAGTTTTAACGACCTTGAAGAATAAGACTTTTGAAAACACTGTGGGAAAAGGAGAAAATGCTGGTAACTAACCAGCACTTTCTCCTTTTCTCACAACGTTTTCTACGCGATCAAAGACAAAAATAGTCTTTTGTGCTACGTTTGTCGTCTGCATATATTTCCAATTTAGCTGAGTCCAAAATTCTGTTGTTGGGCGAAGAGTTAAGCAAGCACCTAAGGGACAGTCAGAATGTGCTTACTTAACCCTTTACCACAAATTCCTGACTTTTAACGGACCTGAGGAAGAAGCCTTTTGAAAACATTGTAGAAAAATGAGAAAATTCTGGTAAACAGCATTTTCTCCTTTTCCCACAATATTTTCTACCCTATCAAAGAAAAATCGCATCATTTGAGCCACACGAAAATTGTCATCTACAAATGCTTTCAATTTGGACTGGTCTAAAATTTTGTCCTGTGGTAAAGGGCTAAGGTAGGTGCTTGCTTAGTACTGGTACATTTTTGTCTTCTTTGGAAACTTAATATATGGTTGTTTAATACAGATGGTTTGCTTGAAGGAGTTGACCACTAAAACAGGTTTTACTAAATATTCCTATACCATTGAGTGGTAGAAACACGAGTTAAATGTACAGCTGACTTGTGTGGTAATAATTAGTTTATTCTTTACCAGACAGAGTGTATATAGAGAGTTTAACTTTCTCTTAATAATGCCTTTTAGGAGACATCTTAGCTACATAATTATTCTCATAATTGAAAACATGACCGATTTCACTTCACTAACTCTGTAACAGTTTTACTGTCTTCTGTTAACGACGTATATGACAAATGTTCTCGCGCATCCTACTGCGCATGTATTTTTGTCGTGGATATTGAATCAAAAGTGCACCTATGTATTTTTTGCACATAATGGTAATACTATTGGTGCACTGAAATAAGTAACACTTTCTTTGGGTAGTATCTGTGAAGAGAAAAAAAATGGATCTTTGAACTGTCACCGTGAAATAATTAAAAAGTTGCTGACACGGCGTTACACACCAAACAAGGAAACAAAGGCAGGAAATTTAAAGCTGTGGAAGTATAGCTGTTCCCACTTTGAAAATTATTGTTGGAAAAGGAGAAATAGCTCATATTGAGCATTTTCTCCTTTTCCCACCATGTTTGCTGAGCTTTTATCCTATTTTTTTCCTTGAGAAAAATAACTTCCACAGTGACCTTCAACCTTGTTTTCTGACGAAATAAGCCCGGATAGGTGCCATTTTCATTTTTTCTTGTTGTGTAGAATTATAAATACTATAAGTGTGGAAAGTTTAAGAAAAATCTGTCCATTAGAAAGTATGTGTTTTTTTTAAGATTAACCCTTAATTCGATCAAATTATCTCCCTTTTTAACTCAATGATCTATATATAACATGCATATTTGTAAATTTACCATGCTCAAAACCGGGCATTTATATATTTTTTATGCAAAAATATATGAATTTTCATTAAAATGATGTATAGTTGTATACTTTTCCTGTAATTTTCCTGTTTAACTGACTATTAAAGAAAAGCGCTTTAAATCCGATATAAGCTGAATTTTGGAGCTATATATACCCTTTTCGAAGGCAAATTTCTCAGAAACGAGCACGGTGACCCACATCTTTTTTTACTGTAATCTCCTAGAGACATGATGAGCATTGTATGTGCAAAGTTTTAAGAAAATGTGTCCGTTAGAAAAATTTGTCATATACGTCGTTAACTTGTTGAAATGGTACCACTATTAAACCAGACTGGACTCTTGAGACTATCAGTTGACCATTCTATCAGGTTTAACAAAATACAATACAGGATCAGTTGACTTTTGGAAATCCTCAAGTGATCCGTTGATCAAGTTAGATCCAGTTACGGAATTGGCGAGTTGTGATGAGTGGATAATTTCAAACATGTAGCTATAATAAGTGCCTTTGATACAAAGTAGAAACGTATAGATCTATTTGAATGAAAGGAAAACGTCTTTCCTTTCAATATTATGGTAAATATTGTGAGAGGCAAGGACCACTCTCAAGGAGTTTCTCTTTTACCCAGAGTGTTTTCAAAGCCTGATTTCTGAGGGTCGTTAAATCTCAGAATTGGTTTGTAAATGAGTTTAAGATCAAGAAATTTTCACCTTAAAACACTCTGTATACAGGCAATTGTATGTTAGAACATATGTAACTATTTGTGAGGTATTGTATTCGAAATGTGCATGACCTTGATTCTGAACTTTCTCCGGTCACCTTCGATATTGGTATTGTCTATGTAATCTTTATCAACGTCAAAACTGTGCAAGATGTTTAATGAGTCCACGGGAAATGAAAGATTTTTAATCTATTACCATAATGAAAATGTTATTGCATCGAGAATAAGAGTAGGTAGTATTCGGTAGACCAAGACACAAAATATTTCAGTACATTTCCAAGAATGGCATCCAGACCTCTGAGCATGAACACCATATCCTATTTCTACCGCACATATCCTAGCCGTTGTGATGTTGCCGTTTTCATTTAAATGAAATTCCCTCTCGTAGAAATACAAGTCGCTGTCAAGATGGTAGAGCAAGCGTTGGTCAGCGAGTAACAAAAACTCGTCAGGGGCCAGTTCTATTTGCGGACATAAGTACAATTTTGACAGCATAATTTTGTTGTAGAAGTAGGTAGAAGACAAATATAACTCTTCCCAAATGGTCAGGTCAATGTCCGCAAGGTCAACAGTGAGGCCGATCTCTTTAACGTAGTAAAATAATAAAGTTGTTCGAATTTTATCCTCATTTACAAATCCTCTTACTCTTTGGTGATATATTGTCTGACTAAAAATTATTTCATTTCCACCGATAGTCAACCCAATGCGCTTTGAGAGGGAAAATTTTACGTCATTAATATTCGACCTCAGATTTCCTTGAGTAGTTTCAAGGATCATCAGTACGTCTGGCGTCCACGTGATGTTGCTACCCTCACCGTGTGCTAGTGCTAGAAATGCGATTCTCCATGAAGCGGGCCAAGGTATGGCCATTTCTACTTCAGTAACGTTGAGACTTAGAAAATCGGTTATGTTGTACTCTTTGTCACCCAAGGCTGTCAGTCTGATCTGAATGGACAAAATTCTTCTGACACTCATTAACATGAAATTGGTGATTAGCACACAGTTGCCTTCTAAATCAAACATTTGTCCTGTTGGACAATAAACTGGTCGGCACCTCCGATGATGTTTTCTCTGAAAAAAAGGCATTTTCAGACTTAAGTTGATAAGTCATTGACCTTTCTGTAAACGACAGAAAAACCGACATATGGGTACAAACGAGACAATGAATTTGAATTGACCTGAAATAATATTGTTGTTAAAAACAATTGTTTTATACTAAATTAGTAATACAATGTATCTATATATAATTTGGTTTACAACAACAATATCATTTTAGGTTAATTTCAAAACACTTCATTTTTTCGATATAAATTAGAACTTTTTTTATAGTTCTGGACATGACAAAGAAAACCTGGGTCAGTATTCACCGACCATTCTTAAGAATGTTCTTAGTTTTAATCTTCAGAATTTTCTAAGTGTGAAAGAAATACAACTTCTGATTAGCTAAATCATTTGGTTTAGCCAGTCAGAAATTGTGTTACTCTTAAGTTTAGAAAATCTTGGAAAATAACACTAAGAATGTTCTTAAGAATGGTTGGTGAATACGGACCCTGGTCTTTGATCTACATTGTTCTGTATATGTGAGATATCCTGGTGTATAGAAAGAGCCTGTCTTGGTCTTTCTTACTTGTCATCATAATAGTATGTCATATCAGTCACTTTTTCGACACTTTAGAATAATCCTTTCTAAACAATCGTGGGTTTACACGACCCTGACGGTAACCAGCATTTCCACATATTCCCACAATCTTTTCTGTCCTTTCAAAGACAAATCCTATCATTCTTGCCATATTTGTCTTAAGCAAATAATTTCCCTATTGATTTTGTAAAGAGTTAAAGGTTAACTTTGTTTGTAAAGCTGAAAAGACTATAATTGACTGGTGCTTAAAGGCGGTAAACACAAAAACGAAACAAAAAAATACCTACAAGTTTTCTATCCCTTTGACAAACTTCCTGGTAACAACTCTTACAAAGACCCATGTCTTGAGATACGGCTTGGGAAATAGTGTCAACCTTCAATAATGCTGCAAAACTGGACATGTCCTGCCCTACACGGACATATTCATTGCATGGTAAAATAGGTGGACCCCGCTCGTAGAGAAAACAAAATGGATTTCGATACCACAGTCTGTCGACGGGATAATAGAATGGCAAGGTAAAGCGACTGAAGCAAATGTCCCGAATTTCTTCTTCCGTCATGTTTGGCCAATTTATCGTATTTACTGGATCATAGTCCGATATTCGAGTTACGTTTCTGTAAATAAAGCAAGTTTGGTCTTTTACCGCTGAGGCATCGTTTCCGTTAAAGGCGAAACCGAGATAACAAAGAGAGGTTTCCGGATTTTTTACTAATGAGATCAATTCGGAGAAAATGTCAATGGTATCAACACTGCGGTGTATTTCGCAATTCAGCGCCGGATCCCATTGTTTAAAGTCACCAGCTTCATGACAAAGTGCACAGTTTTCATTAGAATAAACAATTCCCGTGCTCTCTGATGATACAGGCTGTAATACGTCATTTCCGTTACAACCGGTACTGTTTCCGGTTACGCAACCGTTTTGTGGTGGTGTGTCAATGATGTAGATAGACTGTTCATGTTTAGAAAGTGCTTCAAACTGATACCTTGTTCTAGGGTACATACACTTTCCAGTATGTTCATCATGAGCTTGTGGAAAACAACAATCTCCTCGCTCTTCGCAGTTGTTATCACAGAAGCAATCTGGAAACAACACTGTTCTTAAATATATATTTAGAGCTCATTCTAAATAACTATTTTCTTTCGCAAAACATCACGAGTTTCAACGACCCCGAGGAAGACGGTTTTTAAAATATCCTGGGAAAAGGAGAAAGTGACGGTAACCAGCATTTAATCCTCTTCCCACGACGTTTTCTAGCTGTTCAGAAACAGATTACAGCATTTGGAAAATTATTCGTCGTCAGAAAATGCATTCAATATGAACATATTCAAAAATTTGTCGTCACAGCGGAAGACGGTCAATATATTTCAACTCTTATTTAAATCTAACAAGTGCTAGTGAGCGCTAAAAATGATACAGGGTGTTTCATAATATAAATGACACTTTCAAATATGCCTAAGTTATGTTATTTATAAAGGTAATGCAATAAAATTTGTTCCATTAAATAAATTTAAGAATACAGTTTATCATATGCACGGTATGTAAGGTAACATTAAACGATAAAGGTAGCTAGCAGCCTAGCGCTTTTCAAAACATGAATCGATTTATATCAAATGTTCATATTGATGTCCATTTACGTCGCAGGGCAATCGGCCTCTTCATAAAATTGGCTTTCATCAATCTGCGTCTTTTGTTTGAGATCAGTCCCATCTCTGGAGCTACTGAGGTCATCTGTTTTCTGAGGCTGGACTTTATCCACACTGTCGCATAACCTCACAGAAAGCGTGCAAATGGCTTATATAAATGTCCGGCGAGTGAAGGGTAATGGTCACTCTCTTTTTAAGATTACCTTTTAATCAAACTTGCTTTGCGACCATTGCAATATGCTATGGGTTGTGTGTGGTGTTGTACCATTTTGCTGAAACCGCATTTCCTCTTGTACTATATACCCTACTACGAAGTACTGCCATAACTTTTTTTGCTTCAAGGAAAGAGCTGCAAATATCGTCTCCTGTAAATGATGCAGCGTCTTCATTACAGTCTTCAAGAAGAAATACCTAGTTAGATCACTCACACTCAAAGCATCCCATACAATGTGCATAAAGTCCAGCCACAGACAACAGATAAGCTTAAAGGGCAAATCCTAAAATATTTTGACCAGACTGTTTTTTTCCTTTAATCAGCTGCAAATGATGTCAGTTAAACATGTGTCCGTCATTTTTCATAAATACCACCCTGTAACATGCCATAAACCATGGCCGAATGGTCATGCTGATATACGGCCCTAAAAATGGTACATGGCTTACTTCCCCTGATTTGCTTATCTCCCGTGCATGTGTGACGTCATTGTCGAGTCAGTCCTGTGTATACCGTCAGTAGACATTAAGTAGGAACGCGGATGATTGTATGCAGATATCTGAGAATTAACTGAGAAATGAGCCGAAAAAATGGTAAATTATGCAGCCTATGGCTGCAACGTCGATTCGGGAACTCATAGAATTAGTATTTTCAAATTTCCGAAGGAATTAAAAAGGAGGAAACTATGGATTCAACGTTTAAACCGGGGCCGGACAGTAGCGACGGATTTTTTGCCATCGGTTCATTCGAAATTGTGTCTGAAATACTTCGATGACAGTCAGTTCTTAGTAAGTCCAAAACTCGCAAAAGAAGTTGGTTATAGGAATTTTAGGCTGCTGTTAAAACCTGACGCTGTGCCGACATTATTCGAAACTCCGAGTCGAAAGGAGATAGGCCTTAAACCGAAACTCCGACAGACAGACATTCCGCACCAAAAAGAAAATCCAAAATGAAGTAGGTAATTTCTTTTTTTCTTGAAATTGGAATACATGAATTGTTATTCGTACTATTTTACCCTTTTCTACATTATCCCTTCATTCTGAACAAAGGAGAAATTGCTGCCGTTTTCTCCCTTTTTCCAAATGATTTCAACATTTAACAAAATTATAGATTCATCCAAATTCATTACATAAATTTTGCAAATAACAAAGTCGACATTGTTCAAATGATATAAACTTTCAAGGGATAATAATCATTCTTTGAACAGCAAACATCATTTTCTTCCCACACTGTTTTTCAAACACTCTTTCTTTGGGTATTGGAAACTAGATCTAGGGTTTGTATGGTAAAGGGTGAAATCAGTATCTGGCTACCCCTAGTCATGGTCATAAATGTTAATCCATCACCGACCAGTGGAAACAATACAGGAAATGGTTACATAACATTTGCATATCTCACCCCTTTACGCTGCAATGTTTGTTTGTGACAGTAAACCCATGTTACAGCTTTTATCCCATACACTACTTCTCTTTGACATTTCACTCTTAAAAATGATTTGATAACTTACATGCATTTTGAACAAATTTTGAATTATATCTATACAATTTTGATTTGTGGATATTTCCTTTTCCTATCCACTTTATGTCTTCTAGACAGGCTACTGAGAAAAATGTTTTGAACATGTCAGTATGAAAATTTTGAAAATGCATATTTAACACAAGTCATTTTCTCTGATAATCAGACAAAAGTGAGAAAATTAAGAATAACACATTTTTTTATAAATTAAGAAACAGAATGTTTTTGACCAGGCTCACACACCAATTCTTTTACCTCAAAATTCTGACCTTCAACCACCCTAATGGGGAGGGCTTTTGAGGACAGGGTGAAAAAAAGAAATAAGTCCTGATACCCAGAGTTATCTTCTTTTCCTACAATATTTTCTACCCTCAAACCTATTGTCAAGGCCACATTTGATCTGTGGTCTGCAAATACTTTCGGTGTGGAGTGGACAAGTCTAAAGTTTTGCCATCTGTGTAAGGGTTTTTCCTAACCCTACCCCATTTAAATATGACCGATAAAATGTTTATTGGAATTTAGTTTAACTTAGTTTAACTCTTTACCAAACAATCCTTTGTTTTAACGACCCTTGTCAAGAAAGAAAAACCTTTTGAAAACATTGTAGGTAAAGGAGAAAATGCTGGTAACCAGTATTTTCTCCTTTTTCTACAATGTTTTCTACCCTATCAAAGACAAGTCCAAACATGTGAGTAAAATTTAATTTGTTGACTCCAAATGCTTTCAATTCGGTTGAGTCAATAAATTTGACGTTTGGTAACAATTTAAACATGTATTTTACATCTCTTGAGAAACAAGTTCATACAACTCGTACTAATCTCTTCGGATACTGCTTCCTGGGAACCAAAACAAAACTCGTGCCCAATGTGTGGGATTTATATTTAACCCTTTACCAATCAATCCCTAGTTTTTACGACCCTGAGACAGAAGCCTTTTAAATACATTGTAGGAAAAGGAGATAATGCTGGTACCCAGCATTTTCTCCTTTAACCACAACGTTTTCTACTCTGCTGGAAACAAATTTCAATTTTTGAAATATTTAACTTTATTTTGTGGTCTGCAAGTGATTTCAATTTGGACCTGTTTAATATTTTGTCGTTTGGTAAAGAGTTAAAAATAGAAAATATTGTGGATAAAGGACCAATTGATGGTTACCAGTTCTTTCTATGTTTTTAAAATTAATCTGAAGTCGTCTATACTGCAATTTGACCGGAATGTCAGTATTAACCGCTCAGTCCCTAGTAGACGGTAGACCAATTTGAGACTTACCCAAATTGAAACAATTTGCATAAGACAAACAAGAACTGAACAAATTACAATTCAGAGTTTAAGACTTTCACGGAGAAGCTCTATATGGAACATACAATAGTTATACATGTATGATAAATGTTTGCATTGAATGGATCATGTGCACAAGGTAAACAGCAAAAAAGTATTTCACACAGGTAGATCCCCTCTCCCTCTCTCTGATGTTCATGTATTTCTGTATGGTAAGAAATACAACTAAAATAATTTTCAAAATAATTTTGAGAATTAACTCTTAATAATCTCGGAACATATTCTTTTATCAAATTTCATGCTGGTTAACAGCATTTCAAAATATTCTTATTCTCATGAAAATCGTGATTTATTGTGTAACCCTTCACCAAACGAGAGAATAAACTTGTACCCGTCAATGTTTACAGAATTCTTTACAAGGTACAAATATCAACAAGGACCCATCAACAAATAGTTAGAACTAACATCTCACGATTATCAATCGTAAAAGTCAAGAAAAGGGTTATTTGACATGAAACTAAAATGTCGGGGAAATGTCTTCAAAAGTGTCGGGAGACTGTCTTGTCGTGGAACTGTCTTGAAACCGTTTTTTTTTTTTTTTTTTTGTTTTTTTTTTTTTGTTGTTGTTGTTGTTTAATTCCGCCCGTTAATCTACTGAAAATGCTTCACGTGAAACAAAGTTTAATTTTATCATGTATAGAATAATATTTCTGTAAGCAATGTTCGCCCCGTAATAGAAGTATTTCAATAGCGCGCAATACTCAACATGTTGGAAAGTCCGGCACAACATCGCCATTTTCGTCATCAGTGAGCGAAAAGTTACTTTTATCCTCATCATCAGAAACTTAATAAGTTCCTTTAAAAATTGGCTCGTACATGTACGGCCTTACCGGCCCAGAATCGTCTATTTCTTCGTCTACAGTATCGTTCAGTTCACTATCGTAAACAACGTCCATATTGAAACAAGCTCTCCTATGACGTCACAAATCAAGGGACGCAACAATAAGTAAGGGAGATAAGCGTTGCAATAAAAATTAATAAGCAGAAATATGAACTGAAAAAAAGTACTTTTACATTTTTTTTTTTTTTTCTAATTACAACGTTACCTGGTTACCATTTCATAAGTGTAGATTTGAAAATTAATCATATCTGAAACTTGTTGATTTGCCCTTTAAGACATCAATAGTTACAGAGATGAGAATGATCACAACCTGAACGTGCTAATCGATGAAAGCGAGTTTCATGAAGAGACTGAGTGCCCTGTTACGTAAAAATGGATGTCATTTTGAACATTTAATATGTTTTGAAAGGCGCTAGCTGCATTTATTCTTCAGTGTTACTGTACTTACTGTGCATATAATAAAACTGCATTCTTCAACTTATTAAGTGGTATTCTTGATTTGATTGAAAGACCTTTATTAACAATTCGCCATATATCATGAAACACCCTGTGCATGTATGTCCGAGAAACTCAAACATACACTACACCGATTCGTATGTACAAAAACTACTTTAAAACATCCTCATAAGTTTCGAATAATGTTTTCAATGTGTATCCGTATAATTGTGAATGACAATACACGTATACGTTACTATACTGACATTGGTAAGAGACAGTCAAATTTATAACACGAGGGGTGCTCCGGTAAAAGGGGATTTTATATCTCTCCGTTATACATTATACTAAGCAAATCATCATATAAATACGGATTCATAAAATCCATTTGTCTCACAAACAACTAAATCATGAGGTAGACTGATCCATAGACATGCAAGAAATTGACTAATAGCAAAACAACTCGACCAAGGTCTGGACTGCGCAGGCTGACCTAATTCAATACTTTTTTCACATGCATTGAACCACCATGCTCAAACAAAGCACGGCCCATATGTAAGTTACTGCCCATAATTACCTTTGCAGCATGTGAATCGGCGAGATGAAGGTACAGTAACATTCCAGCCTATCGTACGTCCGCATACATTAACAGATGAACATATCTGGGCCAATGCCAACTCCACAGTTGTCCAGGGAAAATCTTCTACTGCTCGTGTATTTAGCTGACAGTTCAATAGGATGAACACACTCGGCCAAGAATGAATGGAGCGATCATACCCCAATATGTTTTTCTTTGTGTAGTTGTAAACCGGGAATTTCCCAAGAAGACTACACAGAAATCAAGTGTAAATGGAATGAAAATTACAAATCTCTCTTCCGTTCCAGTATTATTGAAAAATTGCCGTATTTTAACAGTATCGTTTCACGCGTGGATGTATCTAAGCATGAAACAATCAGTACAGCGATAAATGAATTTACTTCTTGTGTCCGTGAGATTGCGGACCCACTGTTTTTAAAGCGTTTTCAACTAAATAAATGTTCTGAAACCCCGAAGAAGAACGATTGGTTCGATGCCGAGTGCCAGAGTGCTAGAGTCAAATATCTTGATTCGCTTCGTTCTTTTAATCGATCTCACTCTGACGAACACAGGGTCATTTTTTGGGAAAATAAAAATGCGTACAAGAAAATCGTTCGCAAAAAGAAACGGTTATTTAAAAGAAAGAAATTAGCTGAACTAGAAGGGTTGAAACTCAAGAAACCTCGTGAATTTTGGAAATATTTCAAAAAGAGTAGCCCAAATTCTGCGAATTCTATTTCTCTGGATGAATTCCATAAATATTTTTCTACCTTAGAACGGGAGATCAACTCAGCAGAAAATTCCGATGCTGAAACTTTTTGTCGCAATTACGATTTCGATAATCCCTTAGATTCAAATGACGATTTAGATTATCCCATAACTGTTAGCGAAGTCACTTCTGCGGTTAAAAAAATGAAAACTGGTAAGTGTCATGGTGCTGATAACATTTTAAACGAATATTTGATTGAAACTGTAGACATACTGGGTTCACACCTATGCATATTTAACAGTATTCTAGAATCTGGGGTTTTCCCAGAATCATGGTCCGAAGGTATTGTTATCCCGATTTTCAAAAAGGGAGACAAAAAGGATTGCGGCAATTACCGAGGAATAACTTTACTCAGCTGTTTTTCAAAACTCTTTACAGTTATCTTGAATCAAAGAATAATGTCTTACTGCGCAGTTAATGGGAAAATTTCGGATGCCCAATTTGGTTTTAAAAAAGGTAGTTCCACTGTTGATGCTATTTTCGTTTTGTACTCCTTGATTGAACATTTTATTAACCATAATAAGAGACTGTATGTCGCCTTCGTTGACTTAAAAAAATGTTTTGATAGTATAAACAGGAACTCGCTTTTATATAAACTTTTCAAACAAGGTTTTCAAGGCAAAATTTTACGTGTTATTAAGAGCATGTACGAGAATGTAAAATCCCGTGTAAAACATAGTGGAAACATGTCCGAATTATTTGAATATTCATTAGGTCTTCGACAAGGGGAGATAATGTCACCTGTCCTCGTGTCTTTGTTTCTAGAGGACCTAGAGTTATCCCTATCTAATGGGGGTAACGCTGGGTTGTCTATTAACGATATTTATATAATGTTGCTCCTATTTGCTGATGACATGGTTTTATTTGGCGAAAGTCCACGTGATCTACAAAATTCTCTCGATTCCTTACTTGATTATTGCAATTTGTGGGGACTTGAAGTCAACTCTACCAAAACAAAAGTCATGGTCATAAGAAAAAGGGGTCACATACGCGATACCGAAAAGTGGTACTACGACGGCAATGTTTTAGATATCGTGGACCAGTTTAATTATTTAGGTACAGTCCTATCGTATAACGGTTCATTTTCGTGTAACAATGAATATCTAGTTGGAAAAGGATTAAAAGCTGTTAACGTACTTTTAAAAAGTTGTAACAAATACCCGCTCAAACCGAAAACTCTCTGCCAATTATTTGATTCCTTTGTTGCGTCAATCTTAAGTTACGCGTGCGAGCTGTGGGGGTTTTCCAAAGCAAAGGGTATTGAGCTTGTTCATTTACAATTTTGTAAAAGGATCCTCAAGGTTCGAACCAGTACTTGTTCCTCAGGCGTATATGGTGAATTAGCACGTTACCCTCTCTATGTAATGCGCTACTACAGGATAATTAATTATTGGTGTAAAGTGGTTTCTTCTAATAATATTATTTTAAGTACCGTTTATAAATTAAGTTTAGAAGATTGCAATCATGGCTTCAAGAACTGGGTGTACAGGGTCAAAAATTTATTAGACAATTACGGTTTCAGTCAGGTTTTTTATAATCCGAACCTCATATATTTAGAGAAGTTTCCGCGTATATTTAAACAAAGGATTATCGACTGTTTTATACAGGATTGGTATAGATCAATAGAATCTAGTGCTGCATTAGAAGAGTATAAGCATTTTAAAAGCCACTTCGGATATGAACCATATTTAGACATTTTATCAAATAATTACAGATTTTTCTTAACGAGAATGAGACTATCTTCACATTCATTAAGAATTCAAACAGGCCGCTATGGCAGAAATAAGATTCCAAGAAATGAACGCATTTGTCAGTGTTGTAACACAAATGATATTGAAGACGTGTTTCATTTCATTTGTATCTGTCCATCTTATGATAGATTAAGAAAAAAATATTTAGGTAAAAAATACTATGTAAGGCCTTCAGTTTTTAAACTTAATCAACTGATGAATAGCGATGTTGGCAAACAACTTTTTAACTTATCGAGATTCATAAAAAACGCCCTAGATATTCGAAAAGACACCCTAAACCTACCTGTCTAATTCATTATGTTGTTTTTTCCCTTCGTTCTGTTGGAAACTCATACGTGTGGTGCTCTCAACTAAAAGTTGAATTATATGAAATGTATTGTATGGCTTTGCTGGAAGCACTACACGCATGAGTCATTCTCCCCGACATACGTGCTCTAAAATTGTAACATGTCATTATTATTGTTGCTGAGATTCATCAAAGATGCCATTTATACTCGAAAAAACACCCTGAGCCTACATGTCCAAAGTACTTTCTTTTTATGTCTGTTTACTTTGTTTCATTTTTTCTGTATACCTACTATTCAGTAGACAATTATATGTGTAGCACTGTCAAGTAAAACTTAAATTATATTAAACATATCTTTTGACTTTGCTGAAAGTGTTGCACACATATATTGTATAATGTAGGTCCTTTTACCGTCTGTCATACTCTCTAGATCTCGTATTATTTCATGTTTATAAATGATATTTTTTGTGACTATGTACAACTGTGTACTTGTCTTGTAATAAACTTCTGTTCTGTTCTGTTCTGTTCATAATTACCTTTGCAGCATGTGAATCGACGAGATGAAGGTACAGTAACATTCCAGCCTATCGTACGTCCACATACATTAACAGATGAACATATCTGGGCCAATGCCAACTCCACAGTTGTCCAGGGAAAATCTTCTACTGCTCGTGTATTTAGCTGACAGTTCAATAGGATGAACACACTCGGCCAAGTCATACTAAACTGTTTCATCTTGACAAGGTTAATTCCTTTTAAAGTTCGATAGAAACATGGAGATTAAAAATACAAAAAAAAAGTATAAAAAAGACTATGAGATCTTGACCACAACTACAGTAAATGTACTAAGTTTTGACCCACATAAACACAAGCACACAACATGTTTTACAACAAAAAAATATTTATTTTCTGACTCCAAGACAAAAATGTATTGCAAAAGTACGCCCTTTCTGACACAATACAAACTTAGAAGCCAGAAGACAGTTTTATGCTGGAATACCACAATCTAAATAATTGATTAAGAAAAAACTTGCAGTCTTTATAACATTAAGATGGTCATCTTAGGGACCTCTTTTTATTGTACATTGTACCTGTTTGTTAAGTTTTGTACCGTGCGCATATCTACGTGTAACATTTACTATAACAAATTGAACTTTTAAACCTGTAACATACATGACTGAAAAAAAAAATAATTCATTCATCCTTTTTTTCACAAAAAGCTCATTTATTGAACATTAAATGTATAACTGATTTTATGAATTGAACACATAATTATTTCTGAAATGTATGCTATGAAAATTATTTCATTAGAACTAAAAAGATTAATTACTTACTATATGTTGTCAGATCAGTATACTTATACCTACTTGTTTTGTCTTACTTTGCATCAAAAAGAAAAAGAACTTGTATCATATCTTCCTCAAGTCTTTTATACAACTTTCATACACCTGTTGCTTTCTTGCATTCTTTTTTTTTCAGAGTAATTGGAAGACTGATAATTTATTGCTCACGTGGGTTTTTTTTTTTTTTCAAAGACTAATTGATCGAATATCGTTTCACTTCTGGTACCCTTTTTAAAACCCTTTAACAAACAATTCCGAGTTTTAACGACCCTGAGGGAGAAGGCTTTTTAAAACATTGTGAGAAAAGGAGAAAACGCTGGTAACCAGCAAATGCTCTCAATTTGAATGAGTCTAAAAAGTCTGGTTTAGTAAAGTGTTCAGACTAATAAATGAAGATATGATATACGTGGACATGGGTTGCCTCTTTGACATTATTAATGCCATTTTACATCTCTGATTGTCTATCAAAGACTGATTTACCAGCTTTTATTCGTTGTGATGAAAAAGTATGCTTCTTAAACTTATACATTCAAACGAAAAAACAGGGACAGAATACACAAAAAGTCATTGATTAATGACAAAATTTACGGTCAAATTATCATTACATCACCCCTTTTCACATCACTATTACCAAAAAGCTGAAAATTTATTAACTCTTTTTTCCAAACAACAATATTTTAGAACGGTTTTTAGATTAGTTTGTGAACGTTCTTGCAGATGATGTATTAAATCTGGCTCAAAACATGGGATTTGTTTGTGAAAGGGAAACACTGTGGAAAATAAGAAAATGCTGATCACCACAGTATTTTCAAAAGCCTTCTCTATCAAGGAAAATTCTAGATTGTGTGGTAAAGGGTTTTTCGTTCTCTGTTCCAGTAATGCAGATCTGTAATCAAGACAATCGATTGTGTGGAGTCTGTGGTTGTGAGGTAGAGCGTCGGCCTCGCAACCTTAAGGTCCCGAGTTCGATACCTTGGAGCGGAAGTAAACCTTTGGATTGTTCATTGGCCCACACATTCGGCGCGAGAACTGGTGTAGTTCCCAGGAAGCAGAATCAAGAAAGATTAGTATAAATTGTAAGATATTGTTTCTCAATCGATGTAAAATAAATACGTTTAAACTAAGACAAACGATTTTAAAAGATTCATCTTTAATTACATCACAGTGTATATAAACATGAATATTGTCTACACATGTAAGATTAAAATAAATTGAAAGCTGCTGCCCATTTGCAGACATAGTAAAATTTCATTTGATATATAATACACAGACATTACCTAAACATTCTTTGATACACTACACTTTTTCTGACAAGTCCATTTCACAGCAAGTAACGTCAATTCTGGGACTTTATTAGTTGCACAGTCAGGTGGCAGGGGACTTGGAAACTTGTTCACGGCTGTGGCGAATCATGTCGCCCCGAGCCGAAGTGGCGACATAATTCGAAATAGCCGTGAACAAGTTTCCAAGTCCCCTGCCACCTGACCGTACAACGAATTTATTATACTGCAAAGTTTTACCATTCCAAAGTGTGTTAAGCGAAATTTCCCAGTTTTATGGTCTCATGAATTGAGTATGCTGACAAAATAGAAATTCCCTTCTGAGAGCCCCAATTCAGTGAAAACTGAAGTCACTGGGCCCTGACGTCACTGAAACCTTGGTAAAACGTGTAGTTTGGTGCATAAACGTGCAGTCTGGTGATCGATCGAAGCCGCCATTTTGGATGTTGTGTTGAAATTGTATTTATGTATACGGGGCACCCAAAAGGGAAACTGGTTTTACGTGGATTCTGCCAGTGTACATGATGTATATGTTCGGGGCATATTATCCAATTAGATCACGAGAAATTTCTTTGCAGTATATTAATAAATAACGTCAATTCTTTGTTTAAAGAAGCGTACAGGTTTACAAGCAGCAACATGGGTTTAGAGCATCAGAAAAATCGGGCTTTCATATCGGAAAACTGCTACACAATGAGACATTTACCTCGTGGGCTGTTTTCAGCGCAGCCGGTATAGTGCTTCCCATGTTTTTCGCAGATGGCGAGGACAATGCTGACAAAGTAAATAAGGAGGGCTATCTGAACATTCTGGGGAAGAATTTCATTCCGATGCCAGAAGAAAAAAGTACTAACATTGAAGACACGGGTACTAGCACATACATTTGATTTTAGCTAGGAGGAGCCACACAACACATGACCGGAAGCATAATTGAATAACTTTCAAAAGCATCCTGGCAAAAGTTAATTTCTTTCGGGAATGGTTACACATTCTGATCCTCCAGAATTTTTCTTGTAAGGCGCATTATAAATGGTGTACAGCCCAATGTTGGGAGATACTTAGGACTTTAAAGCTGCAATCAAGAAAGAAATTTATGAAAATAGCGGAGGTTGTGTGTGTGTGGGGGGGGGGGGGGTTCGAAAACTTGTAATAAAAAAAAACTCGACGTCATAACTGCTCAGAGTAGACGTTATTGTTGTAAAATGGACTTGTTAGAAAAAGTGTAGTGTATCAACTATTTTAAGAGTAATTTCTATGTACTACATATCAAATGAAATTTTATTATGTCTATAAAAAGTTTACAGCTTTCAATTCAATTTAAAGTGAAATTAGTAGAAAATATTGACTGTTAGAACAGGGATCGTATATGTATATACGATCCCTGGTTAGAATAAGGACAGATAATATGAAACACCCTGTATTATTTACCTTTAACTTACTTACAGATATAAACCTCAGATGGCTTTAAAAACACTGGCAAAAGGAGAATTTACTCTAAGCATGCAATTTCTCTTTTTGCTTGAACACATATTCACTCTAAGGAAATCAAAGTCATAATCATTAGTGTCTGATACTCTTTGGTTTATTTGTCCTCGCTGTGAAATGGGTATACTCAAAAAGTTGACCCTTTGTGATAGGCAAAACAGATATAACAGATATAATAGGACGGCATAGATCATGATCAGACAGCATAGAACGTGCATTAACATTTTAGACCGACCACTTGAAAAAGATATTACAGAAAAAGGGTGATGGCTGAACACCTTTACTTCACAATGCCAACTTATAACGACCCTGAGAAAGGGGGCTTTTGAAAATATTGTGTGAAAAGGAGAAAATGCTGGTAAACAGCATTTTCTCCTCTTTCTACAATGTTTTCTATCCTATAAACGACATATTTTATAATTTGAGTCACATTTGTCTTCTGCAAGTGCTTTCAATTTGTACAGGCCAAAATTTTGTCGTCTGGTAATGAGTTAAAGCAAATATTAATGCCCATTTCCTGGGGAAAGTGGGTGGGGAGAGGTTTCCTTACTTCCGCAATATTTTCAAAAAGCCGTTGACTACAGCAGTGTAAAATGTTGTGTTTGATCAATTATTATGGTAAATATCAAAAAAAATCACAATCAGGTGAAAATGATATCTTTCCTGTATATTTCCATTTAATGAATATATAACACATTCAATCAATGAATATGCAAATCAGAATTCATTCATTTTTTATCCACCTCCATGATATACTGAGAAAAATTTAATTTGAAAATATTCTGACAAACGTAAGAATTTCTCTGAATAGTTTTTCTTCCATGATTTGCTCGATTGTTTTTCTGTCTTATTTCTACATCAAAATTTCCCAATTTTTTTGCATGCATGTGTTTTCTATTAAAAAGGGTGAATCTTAAAATATGTAGATCTATTAAACCGTGCTTTAATCCTGTACCATCAATTGTAATGATACTTTAGTATATAGATCAACTGTTGAAGCCTTGAGGTTAAATATAAGTGAATAAATCAACGTTGAATATTGTGGGGAAAGAAGTAATTACCCTTTTTATGAGTGATTTGTCATTTTGCCATTTTAAAAGTGGTTTACTGTAAACCAAAAGAAGTCCTCTGCATGTTGGTAGTTGATGCAAAAACAAAATACTTAAACAATTTCCTGAAACACCTTCCATCAACAGTTTACAAAACAATCCCCCGTTTGAACAATCCTGACAAAGAAGGCTTTTGAAAACAATTTTGGAAAAGCAGACATACACCAGTGCCCAATATTTTGTATCTTTTAGGTAGGGATATTTCAGTCATCTATTCACCCCCAGAATATCTATTGACTGTAAGGTATTTTACTTAATATTTCATGGTCAGAGTATCAACTCTTTACCAAACAATCCCTTACAATTTTATGGCCTTGAAGAAGAAGGCTTTGTAAAATAAATAGAGAAAATTCTTTTTGCTGGCATTTCTTCCTTTCCCTAGATGTTTTCTAGCTTCTTGATATTGAGTTTCTCGGCTGCAAATGCTTTCATTTAGACAAGTCTGAAAATTTATAATTGTTTTCAGGTCAACAGTTGAGCAATATTATTTCAGCCATTTATTGTTTTTTAGACTCTGAGAAAAAACTGAAACAACATAACTGTTCAACTTTTACTCATTTTATTATATACATCAACATCCAAGCACGTATCTTAAACAAAACACAAAATTCATTACAAAATAAATTTTTTGTGATTCAAAAACTCCATGAAAAATTACAGCCTCATTTAATTTCTTATAGTCCACTGACCACACCAATACCAAAACAGTCTTTTCCTTAGATGAACATTTCCATGAATATTTCCCGCTCAAGTATGAACATTATTACCAAGTAACTAATGTATAAAATATCACATTTTTTTTTAAAGATTTTTAACATTAGCATTCTTTAGAAATGTTCATTTCGTAAAAGAGTTTGTGATTTAAATATTCCTACAAAGTTACAGCCTTTTCAAATTTTTAATGTTTACTTCTCAGAACACTGTCTATAAACAGCAGTGTAGTCACATCCTTGAACAAACACTTTTCAGGAGAATTTCATAGTCCATTAAAAAGATGATTTCAAAGTAACTGGTGTATAAAATATCACAGTTTATTACACTTTTTAACAGCAACATGAATCAGAAGTATTCTGATAACCTTGGGTCCTGCCTCAATGTCTGTTCCAGCATCATGTATTTGTGAGGAGCTTGATCTTTGTGTCTGAAAATGGAAAAGAAGCCTATGTCTATAATACAGACTCTCTTAAATCTTTATCAGGGAACCAAATTTTGGACAAGTCCAAATCAAAAGCATTTGCAGATGACAAATTAAATGTGTCTTAACTCTTTACCATATGACAATACTGGTCCTAATTGAAAGCATTTGCAGATGACAAATTAAACGTGGCCCAAATGAGGATAGTTGTCTCTGATAGGGTAGAAAACATTGTGGGAAAAGGAGAAAATGCTGGTCACCAGCATTTTCTCCTTTTCCCACAATGTTTTCAAAAGGTTTCTTCCTCATGATTGTGGGATTGTGTGGTAAAGGGTTAATTGCATGAATTTTCCTTGCAGTGGTAAAGCGCATTGTGAGAAAAAAGAGATAATGCTGGTAACCAAGTCTTCCTCCCCAGAGTCATAACATAACAAAATTGTTTAGTGAGGGGTGGATCTACTACTTCATATTACCATAACTTTTTACATCCCAGCCGTTGGTAGATTTTGGAAAATATTGATGGGAAGGGAGCAACTGCCTGCTAAAAGCAATTATGTCTTTTATCACAGTAATTCACATATTAAGCCATGGCATTTTACCTCACTAATATACTAGTAACTGAAAGTTGGAATTTGTTGCAGATTTTTGTCTTAAAATAGCCTAAACAATATTAGATTATACTCTTTTTTATGCCCCTGCAGTGGAGATTTAGAAAACATTATGCAATGCTTATTTTCCAACAATGTTCTCCTTTCATTTTGATGAAATATTTCCGCTTTATCTCACTAGCTTATAAATTATGTGGTGCTTTCTCAAACAAAAAAAAAATGCATATATGATTGAGGTATTTTAAGATATACGACAAAATAACCTTCAATAGCTTAAATTCAATTTATCTATGTCTGGTCCATACACAGATTTTGAAAAAGCCTAGGGATAACACGGCCGCTTATCTCCTAAATCACGACATTCGGTTGTGTATAAAAATATGTTGAGGGGATGTCCGGTTGCAGTTGAGGGGAAGCAACAATTCGGCGGGTGAAAGGTGAGTGTCATCATTAAATCGAGATCTTTTTGTTTCTAGCCCAAAAATCAAAAATCGGAGAATGTGCTGCAACCCTTTATTCATTTTCACTTATATGTGAGCCCCATCCAAAGCCGGATTCCCAGAGATTGGACGGAAATCTAATTTCTCCCTGAGCAAGGGGAGCCAAAATAATGACATTTCGACTATTCTGATGTGCGTTTGTGGAGTTTCTGTGTGCGAATGGTCCTAAATCTTTGTGTATTATAAAAGAATTGTATGTAAATTACAACTTACAAACAATATTTTGTTAACTTACTGTCGATCTTTGAAGAAAATGAATATTTACGGTCAGTTTGTGCTTGAGGAGATAGGTTGTGATTAAAGGGATAGGTTGCGATTTAGGGGACAGAATGTACAAATTGCATTTAATGCCACTTGTCATTTTAAAGGCGGATTCAGCCTAACGAAAATCACTCTCAGTGATCTGACCTACCTTAAGGAAAAGGTGTCTGTTTGTCGGCAGACAAAGGTGGTTTCTTAATTTGAGACAATACTCCGTCGAAGATTATGGCTTATAGAGGAAGTTTGAAACATTACAGGATTTGGGAAAAAAAACAAACAAACAAACAAAAAAAACGTCTCAACAAGTTGACATCGAATACGGTGAAGTCCTTATAAAATTTGTATTTGGACCTGTCCACAACTACAAATCTAAATGCAGGTTCCTGCGTGGCTCAGTGGTGAGGGTTGCGTAATCTGAGAGGTGTCGAGTGTGACAAAAATAATTCCTGTGTATGTAGTGTTTCTTTCAGTGGTCGCGGGAATTCGCACGTCATATGTATACATGGATTAAATCATGCCAAGTACGGTTTCTCAATGGTACCAGATTAATAGGTACACATACTCCAGTACTCAGGAGAATCAGTGCTAGCCTAACTTTAGGCGAAAAAGAGTGACTTTCAATGAGTGGTCATGAAATACCAAATTCATTAAACTCGTCATATAAAATAAATAAAAACTCGACAAAGACTTGTTTTTATATGTTGATAGATGACTTGTTAAATAAATTCTGTATTTCATGACGACTCATTGAATGTCATTATTTATTAGGACCTGTGGACTCAATCTTTTTTATTTGTTAATAGCTTACATGCAGATATATAACCTGTTATAGTCCATCAAATTTAACCCGAGACAATTACATATGCAATGACCCCACTTCGTGCATATTTTCTTAAGCCGCTCAACTAACGGGGATTGCTGACGATAATTAATTTGTCTCGAGTTAAATTTGATGCACTTTAGAATGAACAAATCTAACATTGTTTATTTCAAACCGCTTTGTAAATAATGAAGACGGCGTAAATAGAGGTGCGCTTTTTAGAGTGAGATGAAAAATCCCGTTCAATGAGATTTTTAAGATGTTCTAAAGAACGATTTTCGATACTTTGAGTGAAAACGTTCGCTGTCGTCAAGGCTACTCGTTTAAGCCAATGCTAAGCAAGCTTCGTTTCCTCATTTACATTTCTTAAGATTCTTATTTTGCGGCTTAAAAAATCTCACTCTAAAAAACGCTTTATCTTAAAATTCTTAAATAAATGTGACCCGTCTCGCGAAAAGGGACCATCGGGGAACTCCATAAAATAAATATTTGAAAAAGAGATTGGATCCAGCAGAGTTCAACCAGTGGTCGCATTTCGAAAATAATTATATAGGAACTTAGAATGATCATTCTAAATTCAAAAAATCTGCCAACATTGAAAAGTTTCGACCCTGGTCAGGCTGCACAATCCACGCAGTCTGACCAGGGTCAGTACTTTTCGCACTTTCCAGATGGTCCCTTTTCGCGTAATGGGTCACAAATTCTTTTAAAAAAATCTCGATCTAAAAAACGCACCTCTGATCATATCTTATGAATATCGGCGTTTTCACTAAGGATCGGGATGACGAAGTCATTATTAAGAGAAGTAAGGGTTTAGTCTTTAGGTAAGTCTGGTCACTAAGAGTGATTTTCGTTAGGCTGAACCCGCCTTTAAAATGACAAGTGGCATTAAATGCAATGAGTACATTCTGTCCCCTAAATCGCAACCTATCCCTTTAATCACAACCTATCTCCTCAAGCACAAACTGACCGTAAATATTCATTTTCTTCAAAGATCGACAGTAAGTTAACAAAATATTGTTTGTAAGTTGTAATTTACATACAATTCTTTTATAATACACAAAGATTTAGGACCATTCGCACACAGAAACTCCACAAACGCACATCAGAATTGTCGAAATGTCATTATTTTGGCTACCCTTGCTCAGGGAGAAATTAGATTTCCGTCCAATCTCTGGGAATCCGGCTTTGGATGGGGCTCACATATAAGTGAAAATGAATAAAGGGTTGCAGCACATTCTCCGATTTTTGATTTTTGGGCTAGAAACAAAAAAATCTCGATTTAACGATGACACTCACCTGTCACCCGCCGAATTGTCGCTTCCCCTCAACTGCAACCGGACATCCCCTCAACATATTTTTATACACAACCGAATGTTGTGATTTAGCAGATAAGCGGCCGTGGATAAGGAGCAATTACTTTAAACCTTAAGTATTCAACAGGGTACATCCAAGATCAGACTGCACAATCTGAGGTTTGATCTTGACCTAAACTTTCTTCAAAAGTACCTACAGCTACCATTAACATGCTAGGCACTGACAAAGTAGATAACCCAAAGGAAGTTTTCTTCCAACAGAACAGCGACAGAGAGTGATAGCTGTTTACTATTCCCTATAGAAAGTCTATCAATTCAAATGACAGCATCAAAAGTAAGTGGCATAAAATGCTTCTTCTAGACAAATTTATAGCACAGTCTGGTATCATTTCAGTAATTCTTTTAGACTAAATTTAATTCTCAAGTAGAATGAAAAAAAAAAAAGTCATTCAAAGAAAAGTTACCATGTTTTTTTTTATAGTATCAACACAATACTGTAAACAATACTTGCTAAAATATCCCTAAGCCAACTGATAAATCTACAATTACAATACATAATTTCATTAACTAATTTGTCAATATGAATTAATTGGGTGTGTAAGAGTAACTCAGTTTACTCTTTATCACGTGAGAAAAATTCATACTTATCCAAAATAAAAGCATTTGTAGAGGACAATTTGGATGTGGCTCAAATGATGGAATTTATCTTTGATAGAGTAAAAAACATTGTGGGAAAAGGAAGATGCTGGTTACCAGCATTTTCTCCTTTTCCCACAATGTTTTCAAAAGCCTTCTTCTTCAGGGCCGTTAAAATTTGGGATTGTGTGGTAAAGGGTTAAAGCTATTGAAGCCCTGAAAACATCTTTCACGTACTTTTGTTGCCTTTGTAGCCTGTGTAGATCAAGATCAGACTGCACTAAACACTTTGCTGAGATGTTCTAGACAAAAGCAACCATGACATTCTACTTATAACAGGTTTTAATTTAGGCTGAAACATGTGTTAGTTAATTTGGCTTTATACCTATACAAAACAATCATGACTTTTAACAATCTTTAAGAAAAACGATTTTAAAATTATTGTGGAGAAGGAGAAAATGCTGGTTACCAACATTTTCTCCTTTTCTCACAATGTTTTCTGCCCTTTCCAAGACAATTTACACAATTTCACACACATTTATTTGTCGTCAGCAAATGCTTTGGATTTGGACATGTCCAAATTTTTTTTTTTGTAATTTGAGCAATAGGTTCAAATGTACAAATGCTTTTGATTTGGAAAAGTTCAAAATTTTGTTGTTTGGTTATTTGAGCAAAAGGTTCAATACAATAGACAATACCTGGTAAAGTATTTCAGTCATGCTCTGTGAAAAGAGAGATTAATGCATGTAATGAATTGTAAAAAGTATCAAACCATGTCAGCCTGCGCAGTCCGTGCAAGCTGATATAGGTTGAGACCTTTTGTTATTTGAAAAGTTTATGCATGTCTGAGGACCATTCTATCTTCAAAGCTAGTCCATTGTCAGACTGAATGGATTTTATGGATCCATAATTATGTATGTCTTCCTTAGTATAATGCATCAAGAATATGTATTAAACACCCTTTTGCCAAATTGCTACTCATATAATTATACCTGTTTAGCCTTAACTCCAGTATGTGTATTCTAAACATTGCCTGACTGCAATACTCCAAATATGCTTCTTCATCATCCTTATTCATTGATACTTGATTCTGCTGGTACCATGCCTGCTTCTTCTGTAACTTCTGAGTTTCCTGCAAAAGGGAACCAACTCATGTATTTGGCAAATTTTCTTTCCCTTTTTTTCAGTGTGGAAAGGTAGATAGCATAGATATGTAACCAATTACAACATGGGTAATACAGACAAGCCAAAGAAAGTAAGTAAAGAAGTATGTGGTGTCCGTGGTTGTGAGGTAGAACGTCGGCCTCGTAACCATAAGGTCCCGAGTTTGATACCCGAAAGCAGGTGTCAACTTTGGGATTGTTCATTGGCCCACACATTCGGCGCGAATACTGGTGTAGTTCCCAGGAAGCAGAATCAAGAAAGATTAGGATAAGTTGTAAGAACTTGTTTCTCAATCAATGTAAAATAAATACGTTTAAACGAAAGAAGTATGAGAAAAACAGATGCTGAGAAGGAGTATTCGTAAAAAGCATGGATCAACTTTTTTTTTCTATGCACATTCAAAATTATATAATTAAAGAGTTTTGATTGTTTACCTTTTCATGAAAATGATAAATAACCTCTTAAAATGTAACAAAAGTGATAACAAGGGTTTGTATTTTTATCATAAGATAAACTGATTTTAATTAATCCATAAAGCACCTTGCATAACTACAGTTGCCTTTGAGACCAATGTAGATCAAGATCAGACTGCAAAAAACATGCAGTCAGGGTCCATATTCATCAACCATTCTAAGGAACAATCTTTGTATTATTCTCCAAGATTTTCAAAATTTGAAAGTACAAAACTTTTGATTGGCTAAACCAAATGGTTTAGCCAATCAGAAGTTGTGTTACTTTCAAATTTAGACAAATCATTGATCTTCACTGTCCACTTTTCTGACCAATTTTGGAGAAAGGCAATCTTCAAATTGCTATTTTTTGGACCTTATTTCTAGGTTTATTCAGCACACCAAGGGTTAACCCTTATCCTGCTAGATAAGTAAAATGAAACTTTCAAGCCAATAGTAAAAACTCAAATTTTGCTATTTCTAAGATATTTTGGGGGAGAAAAATATCTCCTTATTGAGCATAGTGGATCTAGGATCAGAATGCATGTTCTGAGCAATCTGGTTTTCATCTACACTGTCCTCAAAAGGACCATGAGTCACGCTTAGCAGCCTAAGGGTTAAAAGAAATACCATGAAATCATCTTACATCTTTGTACTCTGTACATTTCATGACTGACAGTGAAACAGTATTACCTTTAACTACAGTTCCATAGATCATCATTATTTTTTTACAATTACTTATTAAAGCACTAATAAATTAAGCCAGGATCAAGAGAGGAGGCAATTTAATGGTATGTAAATCATTTACAGGCCAGACACTGATGTAAATCACAGATGAGATATCATTTTTTATTTTGTTCTAGTGGGAAATGATTTTCAAAGGCAAGCACTTCTTTAACTGCTTACCACTCAACTCCGAGTTTTAACGACCCTGAGAAAGAAAACTTTTAAAAACATTGTGGAAAAATGAATAAATGCTGGTAACCAGTATTTGCTCCCTTCCAAATTATTTGTGCAACATCTAATTTGTTATCTGCAAATGCTTTCATTTTAGAGGAATCCAAAATTTTGTCATTTGGTAAAAAGGTAACTTTACCGCAGGAAGGAAATTTTAGGTGTCCACATAAAAAACTTTTGAGCCACGCACTGGTAAAAGGGCGTTTACTGCATCTCAATGATGTATTGCATAAAGAAAGTCATTACATAATAATGGATTCATAAAATCCATTTAATCTAACAATCTGGAGAATGGTCCTTTGATATGCAGGCAATTTACAATTAGCAAAAGGTTTCAACCAATGTCAGCCTGCATAGACTGCATAGGCTGACATGGGTTGATACTTTTGTAGATGCCTTAAAGACGATCGCTACAGCTTCACCATATTTTGAAAACATTCAGAATTTCATGAAACTTTCTTTGGTGATAGTATATTATCTGATCTACAAAAATAGGAGATAAAAAAAGAGGGTTACCAGCTTTGGGAAAATTCTATGAATATTTCTTTTAGTACACCCTGCATTGCGGCAGTTCAGGATGAAATTTCACCTATGAAAACTAAGTCTATGTTTTTTTTTTTGAATGATAACAATTATAAGCAAATTTTATGTCATTGTATTGGTGAAATATCAAATTTAATGAAAAAATAATTTAAAGTATACTGAGTATCAATCTTTTTCAAAAAAACCCTTAACTTATGGCTAAAATGCCTTTATTTTGGAAAAAAAAAAAACAAAGAGTATCTTTTAAAGTTATTTTTTTTTATGTTCTAAAATTCAGATTTATCTTATTTTTTCTATAAATAATATTTAGGTACTAAACTAAAAGAATCAGGCTTAAAACAAATAGGTCACATGCCTTATTTTTTAAGAAAATACATTTTAAGTTTGTGGGTGGGGCACTAACTAATGAGTAAATGTAGGGTTTGTCAAAGACAAAGACATTATATGAAGTAAATTATCTCAATTTTTTCAACAATGCAACAGTGTTTATAAAAATCAAGTTTCTTGTTCATAATAAACCAATCCATAGCATATAAATGTAATACTGATGTTAGCATTTAACCCATTACTAAATGACTAATTTTAGACTCTTCTAAATTTGACACGTTTGCAGATGCTAAACCAAAACCTGGTATTCATGTATCAGTTCTTTGATGGGTCAGAAATCAATGTGCGAAAAGGAGAACTCAATCATTAGGAGCAATTTCTCTTTTTGACATCGATGTTTTCTAAGTTGCCCACTTCAGATTCATCCAGCTAAGGGATAACATGGTAAGGGAGAAAGAGTTACAGTCCCTTGTTTTCTGCAAGTCTTTACCAAGTGACATAATTTTGGACTAGACCAAATTGAAAGCCTCTGCATCTGAAAATATGTTTTAGCTGGACAATAAGTCTGCCCAATAGAGCGCTAGTAGTAGTATCTGTGTCCATATTTCCGTTGTTAGGTGACGTAGTTAGGTGATTCACTTTGACTTTCAGTCCGATCTTTTGAAGGTGTAATTTCGGATTCTTGCCTTGAATATAATTATTAGGCTTGATTCAAATACTTTTTTCTTCGTTTTGCCGACATAGTTCTTGGGTCTATCTATTCTGCAGACATAGACAAGTGTGGCAGGATCAACTGTGTTAGGTGCTCGCCATTTCGAGTAAAAGGTGAGCATGATAGTTACACGAAGCGTAATGATGGAAACTGCCGCAAAAGTCGTTAAGCCCCCTTTGCACAGAGCATGACTCATTTGTTTTCAAAGGGTAGAAACAATGATGGAAAGGAGAAACTACTTATTGCCAGCATTTTCATTTTCCAACTATGTATTCAAACATCTTTTTTTCTCAGGATTGTTAAAACATGATTACTTGTTACAAACTTAACACTAGCTGAAAGACCACTATTTTTTCTGTCTTGTAACAAGTCATTTACCAAGCCACATTTTCTTTTGCCTCAATGTTTTTATGTATTTAGTACTTATGTTTATGTTGATTATTTGTAATTCACAAGGACATATCAATACTTTCTGCTGCAAATCTGTTTTGGGAGACATGGAGTTAGAGTTTTTATACAAGGATACTAAAATAGATGAAGATTTAATAAACGCTCTATTCCCAAGTGAGCAAAATGGATTTTTAACACCATAACAGGAAAAAATCCAAATATATGCCATTTCTAGGCTTTGCATTTTGAACAATGTAGATCCAAGATCAGACTGCACTTGTGTTAATTTTTGAAAAGCACTCTTAGTTGTAATTCACCTACCTTTTCAAATCGAGCCTGTATAAGATTAGCTTTATCAATAAGTCTTTCCTTAAGATCTGTAAGGCAGTCATCTTTAAGCTTGTTGGCTTGTTGTCTCGTAATCTTTTCTGGGTCACCAATTTGGGCCAGGAAGGGAGCAAGGTAGTCAATCTCCATTTCCTGTTTACGCATTTTCTCTTCCAGTTGCTGTCTCTCCTTTAATGAATAGATTGAGCAAAAGTTTTACCAACAACAAGACATCTTATTTACCAAATATTTTCTTCTCCTTTTAACCCTTTACCAAATAATCATGAATTTTAACAACCCTCAGGAATGATTGTTTTGAAATCACAGCAGGTAGAATGCTTTCAACCCTTTCAAAAAAATATCTTATGATTTCAGTCACACTCAATTTTTCATCTAATAATGCTTTTAATTCGAACCATTGTTATATTTGTTGTTTGTTTAAGGATTAAGTAACAACAAGAGCACTGCATGCTGGTGTCAACACATGGCTGTTGGTGCTTTTCCAGGAAAAATTCTAAGCTGGAAAAGGCAAATAACCACGTAACCTGTCCTTCTGGTATTAACTTTTCATGGTACACAATCAGCCCAAGTTTGAAGTAAATATCACCAGTAATAACAAAGATATGAGAAAAAGGCCCAGCTAAAATCATTTTGGCACTACTCGTCTAGAAAACTGGTTCAACCTGCAGTTTAATATTCTTATCTGCCAGACAATTTCTCTAACCTTGTGGTAAAACATTTTATGTAACATTTAGGAAAAAGGAAAAAGTGTTTATCAAGACCAGTTTCTCCATTCGCAACAGAGATTGTATATATGTGTATATACGATCCCTGTTTGCAACAAGCCTTTCAAATGTGTTAAACCTTTATGCATCTAGCTAAGCTTATTTCTTTTTTCAAAGTTACATAATGCAAATTCCTCTAAGGAGGTAATGAATTACATGTATTTCTTTATCACACAGTAAAAAAAACAGATTCACCAAAGCACTGACTCTTTCCAAACAGCATTTTGTGACAGACAAATAATGAAATCTATTTTTAAAACGGATATAAAACATTGTGGGATATGGAGAAAATGCTGGTTATCAGTATGTTCTCCTTTTTCTCCAATGTATTCAAAGGGCTTTTACCTAAGGGTTGTTAGGTAAATGGTTAACTCTTTATCAAACAGTCTCATGATTGAACAACCCTGAGTTACAGCTTATAAAATCCTTACAGGCAACAGAAAAAATGCTGGTAAGCAGCATTTTCTCCTTTTTCCACAATATTTTCCTCCCTTCTGTAGACAAATACCAGTTTTTAAGTCCCATTTATTTCGTTGTCTTCATATGCTTTCAATTTGGACCAGTCTAGAAGTTAGTCTTGTGGTAAGGAACTAACACACACAGATCACATGAAAAACAAGCATGAACTGTCTGACAAAGGCAATTTCTTCTCGCAGACCAATAAAAGTTCTATTTTAAAACTTTCATTTTCAATTAAGTCAATAAAAGAACGATTAACGCTTTGGGAGACTACAGTTGTTTTTGTGGCTAGAATGGATCAATCTAAGACTGTACAAGGAGTACAGTCTGATCTTTACCCACACTTTTTAAGAAAAACAGCCTAAGCTCTTTACCAAACAAAACTTTAGAGTTGTCTAAATTGAAAGCTATTGCAGACAACAAAGTGAATACGGCTCTAACAATAGGATTTATATTTTAACCCTTCGAGTGCAAAATAAACCCAACGGATATTTCAAATGTAGAAAAAATATGACCCAAATAAATGCAACGTCAAGGTTGATATTGTCTACAATATCTCAGCAAAGTGGACAGTGTAGATCAAAGATCAGACTGCATGTTTTTTTCTAAACGGGCCTAAAAAGCAACTATAGTTGTGAAAGGCGCTTTAAGGGTTAAAGGTTATAAAACACCGATTTGTTTTCATAGTGTAGAAAACATTGTAGGAAATGGAGAAAATGCTAGTAACAAGCAGTTTCTCCTTTTCCAACAATGTTTTCAAAAGTCTTCTTTCTGGAGGTTAAAACTCAGAACTGTTTGGTAAAGGATGAACATCAATATTTGGGTCTGTTTACTGACTGCAATTTTCTATTTTATATACCTGAATTCTCCAGCGGTTAAAAAGATAACAAAAACAAAAAGTTTTAGCTATATATTGATTTTCAGGGCCAGTAAACCCGACAATCTCATAACTAGGCTGTGATAAATATATGAGCCATGTTCTGGCAAAATGGAACTTACTGCATCTCCATGATACATCATACCCAGCAAGTCATCATATAGTTATTGATCCATAAAATCCATTTTCTCTAACAACTGTCTGAATCATGAGGTACAGTGATCCCTTGACACGCAGAAAATTGACCAGTAGTGAAAAGTTTCGGCCCAGATCAGCCTGCACAGACTGCACAGGCTGACCTGGGTCAATACTTTTTGCAGATGTATTTAAAAGCCCCTTTTCACAGAGCATGGATCATTTCTGAAATTTTCTACTAAACAATGAAAGTCTCATAAAAAGCCAATATACTATCCTAGGTTATAAATCCTTAAAGTGTCTGTCACAATTTTCATTGCCTAAGCAGCCAATTTAGATCTAGATCAAACTGCTCAAACCATGCATTCTGATCTGATCTTTGCTCTACACTTCTTTGCCAGGTATTATGACACAAACAGCATTGCCATTACAATAATCTGTTCCTTTAATATAACTGAGAATATCCTTATCATTTCATAAAGTACAATAAGGGTTACAGAAGGCTTGGCATCCTAAAAACATATAGAGAATTAATCTATTTTCTATTGCTTTAACTTGTCAAATACACATGAAAATACATACTACTGCACAAGTACAGCTTTCTACATCACACAGATAGACAGTTTTTGAAAACATTTGGGAAAATGAGTAATTCTTTGTAACAAGTAGTTGGTATTTTTTCTTCAGCACTTCCTGTGACATTCAAGAAAAAGCCTATTCCTTTTCATCACATATCTCTTCTCAGTGTAATGATGACTAGTTTGTCTTTTGCCTGACTTTGAATGAGTGGGGTAAGGGAAAACTTTCACCATTTCAAAGAAAATTGAGTCGAAGAAAAATACTTTTCTAAAAGTAATATAATAGCCATGCTCTCCTGCATAAGGTATGGACACATGTCAGTCTGCACAGTCCGGGCAAGCTGACCTGTGTGGAAACATTTTGATTTAGGTAAATTTTTTGCATCTCAAAGGACAATTCCACCTCAATATTCACAATCAGTTGGTTGTTGGGCAAACTGGATTTTATGGGTCCATAACCATGTGATGACTAGCTTGGTATAATGCATTACTGAGATGCACTAAACCCTCTTTTGGCACACCATGGCTCATATACAACATAATGACAAAAGGAGTAAATTCAATAGCTATTTATTGCATGGGTCCTTTTCATATAGTCACTGAATGGGTAAGATATAAGCACCTGTTTGTCACAGTTCAGATTCCATGACCACAACACACCTCCAAGACCAGTGGAGGTAGTGATCAAACATTTGTTATTCAATCATCAGATAGATATTAGCCCTAAGAATGCCAAATAAAGATATTTTTAGTCTAGGAATAAGACCAAACAGGATGTTGTTTTTGTCCAAAATATATAAGGAAGGAGAATAATATAGATCGAAGATCAAACTGCACATCTTGTGTAGTTTGATCTCAAAGTACACGGGCCAAAAATACGAATAAAGTTGTGACAGAGGCTTTCAGAGTTAAAAGCCACTTGACCAAAGGGAAGTCTCTCAGACTTTTCTGCGTAGATTTCTTGTAAAGAATGATCTGTTCAAATCAATTGTTGTCACTGCATTGTCTCGACAGTATTAATTAGATTTGTCTGGAATGGTTGAGAAAATTTTCCCAGTTGTTTCTGGTTTGGGATAATTGAGACAGCTGGTTTCTTTGCTTCTTCTTTGACTCATTACTATTTGGATGTGACTTCTAACACTCCCACAGTAGACCGTTCTTGAGAACATTTTGGGCAAAAAGTACACCTGCTTATTACAAACAGGTGTTTTTTTTTTCTTATCATGCTAAAATGTGTAATTGGATCTGGAATTAATGCTGTACCATATATGCCAATATTTTTGCTAAAAACAGCTATGCTTAGAGAGAATATGTGCATGTTGTGTTTCTTATACAGTAAGGGTTAAAATTACTTGGTGAATTGTACATAAATATATCCTCAGATTTCCTCTGCATTAAGACATTTTGCATATCCATGCAGTCAGTCTCAGTCTTCTTTCTTGGATTATTAATTTTCTGTTAAAGCATTTCTTTCCAGCAGTGTAACAATTACATATGGCCTGCAACACACAAAAAGGGGCATTCTGACATTTGTGTAAAGTGTCGTCTCGGATCAGCCTGCGCAGTCCCCGCAGATTTACATTAAGACGGAAAGTGTTGTTTCGGATTAGTATGCACAGGCTGATCTGAGACGACACTTTAAGCAAATGTCTGAATGCCCCTTTTCGCGTGTTGCAGGCCATATATTATAGCAAGGGCATATGCAATACAGGTGAAATTAAGTATACCTTTAAAATACATAAATTTTGGCAGTTGATATAATTATGCTTTAAAGAGAAAAATACCTGTTAATAAAACACATCTTATAAGCTGAAGAGATTTAAACTCACCAATTCTCTGCGGTGTTTCTTTGCTTTCTCATTCCGTTCAGTGTCATAGACAGATATATCAAGCTCTGATGTTGCCTCTTCCTGTGTTCTGTCATGCAGAATTTCTCTAACCTCTTCCTCGGAATCACGAACTTGTTCCACACATTTTGACTCCCTCTCTAGCAAATGTAGTAACATTTCATAGAGCTCCACTTGCTTGTTCTGTGGCAGTGTTGGGTCCACCTTTAAGGACAGTACAAAAAATGTATAGTTCAGTATATTTCTGCAAAACAAGTTCATTATTACAGGCAAGCCAGAATCATAAAATGTGTAGAGGTATACTCAGAGTAACACCCTCTTTTTAAAAATGTTGCAGGTCAGTGAATACCCACTACTGCTTTTGTTACTACTGAACTAGGGTAAACTTTCAAAGGGCCATAACTCCTGTAATATTTGACCAACCAAAATTGCAGGTGCGTAAGTTTTGAAAAAAGCGAAGCTTCCAGCAAAATTGGTTGAAAACTGCTCGAGGAGATAAGGACACAATATTGTGTCTACCTACTAGCAGACAGACAAAAAAGGCAAACTAATTCCAGTATCCCCAACAGAATTTTGTTGTGGGGGTATAACTAACACTGTTTATATCCTTCTGACTATTATTCACTGGCTAGTGATAAGGGACATATTATCTTTATCATGAAGGAGAAAAGCTACAATGCTGACCTGAAATGTTTGATGCATTTCTTGAGCAAAAGTTAAAGTTGCTCCTTTTTCATCCCAGTTATGAGGTTTCAAGAACTCCCTGGTTGAAGATGCAATCCTCTTGTCCTCAGTGTGGTAGGTCAGTTGAATTTTGTCATCAGAACATAAAAACACAAGCTCCATAATATCCTCATTGGCTGGTTTGTTCTTGTTCCTGTGATATTTCATCAACATTTTCTGCAAAGATAAATACTTCAGTATAGATCCCGATTTGGTGTTTTATTTCCACACAGATTACCAAAATCTTATCTGTTTACTAGACAACAAAATTTTAAACTGGTTACCAGCATTTTCACCTTTCCCAACAGTGTTTTCAAAAGCTTTCTTTCGAACATGCATTAAAAGTCAAAATTGTACGATAAAGGGTTACTTGTGTTAGAGCAAAACTGTTGTTTTTCACCCATGAAAAATTCCCTCCGAGTAAAATTTATCATACACCATGTCAAATTAGGCAAAATGACAGAAGGTACACCATGAAAAAATCTGAGGATACATTCTATATTGGACTTTCAAACTTCAGAGTGATCATTGAAAGGTCCTGACCCTTGCCTGATAAATACCAGCAAGCAAAAATTACGAAATGATCTTTTAACAAGATGTCTGTTTGTAAAACAGTCATGCCCCCCTACTGCCACATTGATACAGGAAGTGGCACAGTTCATAAAATGATATCAAAAGAATTGATAGGGAAATATCGATGTCATCTTTTTGATTTATAGCCCACTTCAATTGTTAAACATGATAATCTGTCAACAGTTCGCATTATTATACACACCGCCGTGTGTATACATACAAGATTGTAAACAGTCGCCGATACACAGACTGGGTTATCGATTTTCTTTTCAGCACGTGTGTTTGACTTCCGCTTTTTCCAAGTCGACTTCGATGCTTACTACGTCCCCGATAATACGCGAATAAAATGTTGATGCCACAAGTTGAGCCACATATGATGATTTTTGAGTCACTTTAATTTTTTTTTAGCGAATGGCTCAAGTGGCAAACGGCAGCGCGGGCCCTGAATCATCTGGTGGTCACTGTGACCTTGACCTTTCACGGATTAACCTTAAAATCGATAGGGATCATTTACACTCCAAGATGAATATCTGTACAGAATTTGAAGGACCTAGGTCAATTCTTTGTCTAGTTATCATCTGGACAAGGTTTGGTCTATATATCATTAAGTTGAAGGCCACTGTGACCTTGACCTTTGATGGATTAATCTCAAAATCGATAGGGATCATTTACACTCCGAGATGAATATCTGTACAGAATTTAAAGAACCTATGTCAATTCTGTGTCTCGTTATCATCTGGACAAGGTTTGGTCTATATATCATTAAGTTGAAGGCCACTGTGACCTTAACCTTTGATGGATTAATCTCAAAATCGATAGGGATCATCTGCACTCCAAGACAAATGTCTGTGCCAAATTTGACGAACCTAGGTCAATTCTGTGTCTAGTTATCATCCGTACAAGGTTTGGTCTATATATCAACATGTTGACGGTCACTGTGACCTTGACCTTTGACCAATTGACCTAAAAATCAATAGGGATCATCTACACTCCAAGATGCATGTCTGTGCCAATTTTGACGAACCTAGGTCAATTCCGTGTCTAGTTATCATCCGGACAAGGTTTGGTCTATATATCAACATGTTGATGGTCACTGTGACCTTGACCTTTGATCGATTGACCTCAAAATCAATAGGGATCATCTACACTCCAAGATGCATGTCTGTGCCAAATTTGACGAACCTAGGTCAATTCTGTGTCTAGTTATCATCCGGACAAGGTTTGGTTTATATATCAACATGTTGATGGTCACTGTGACCTTGACCTTTGATCGATTGACCTCAAAATCAATAGGGATTATCTACACTCCGAGACGCATATCTGTGCCAAATTTGACGAACCTAAGTCAATTCTGTGTCTAGTTATTATCCGGACAAGATAAGGTCTACCGACCGACCTACCGACCGACCGACCAACCGACATTAGCAAAGCAATATACCCCCACTTCGTTGAAGGGGGGCATAAATATTCTTGGTTAAATTAACAAGGACAGACAGGTAACAATCTAGTGCTGCATTCATTTATTCTTTTGATAGCCTAATAAATTTTGTAGTAAAATACAATTTAAACCCCTACGTTGTCATAAAAACAAGATAAAAATTCCATTCCCTGGTGGTAATAAATTTGCACTAAACAGAAACTTGCATCTAGAAACTATTATGAAACACGAGTACAAAAATACCATCTCACCAATATGGGTCTATTATTTTGTGAGGATGACCCATCCTGGGGTCCAAACTTTTTGGGTTTCTTTCCGAAGTCCACATGTTTGAAAAACAAAAAGTCATCTCTGTTCTTGAAATGTTCTGTCATTTCTGTGGGAGTCTCGATTCTTTTCACAAGTCCATCCACTCTAGCTTCATCATAAAACATCATGGTTCTTTCATTCTCTGGTCCAGGGCTAGTAGCCTTGTACTGGTGTTCTTGTAATATTTTTAAAAAAAGTCAAAGTACTGAAGTCACTGTTGAATAAAATGGATTTTCTTAAACTTGTTAACTTTTGGAGACTACTTTATTTGTCTTGCAGCACATTGCTTATGAAAACATAGTGGCAAATGGCTTGTGACATCAAAATTGTTTTCCTTTTGGCAAAAGTTTTTTCCTAGTGTAACTTTTACAAGGTTTTTTATATGTCTGCAGTATGATAGAATAAAGTAACTCTATATGGATAAAAACTTTTTTTTTTCCACATACATAGTTTAACCAATGATGTTCTTGGGTAAAAACCTTAGCAAAAAGAATGTCACTTCAAAGTAAGTGACAGGCAGGTAACCTCTTCAAAAGAAAAGCAATGTCCTTTTTTTTTTCAAAGAAGAACAGAAAACCTTAACAGCAAAAATGTATCATTAACTCTTTTCCAAACAATCCAAGGTTTTCACAACCCTGGAAAATAAGGCTTTTGAAAACATTATGGGAAAAGGAGAAAATGCTGGTAACCAGCATTTTTTCCTTTTTCCACAATGTTTTCTATCCTATCAGGGAGCTTAAGTTTTGAATTTATCCTCTGCAGATATTTTGAATTTAAGAAAGTCTAAAATTTGTTGTTTGGAAAAGGGTTAAATTAGAGTGCAGTCCTAACAAAATATCTTCATTCTTTACCTTTGAGGCACTTAAGGCGTCCAGGATAGAAATACTCTGTTATCCAGGAAGTCTGCTGATTATGTACTCTGTTGTAAAGCTTGTCTTGTCTATGGGCAAAATATTCTCTTGTCATAATCAGCTCTGTCACTGTAACAATAACATAATAAATAATAACATTCAGCTGTCTTTAACTGCACAGAAAATGCAGTCTAATCTTTGGGCTGCAGAATACACCATCTTTTCTTGAACCTAAACTGTCTGAAATTCCGCAAGACATTCTTGCAAAAAATAGCCTTAAAATTAAAATAATCAGGCAGTTTCTACTAGATAAAATTGTCCCATTGATTGATTTAGTCCACTGATTTAACCTTATACCAAACAACCCTGTGCTTTTGAGACCCTGAGGAAGCAATTTTTGGGCAAAAAAAATTTAGGAAAAGGAAAATATACTTATAACCAGCATTTTCTCCTTTTCCCATAATATTTTCTACCTTTCATCCTTTCATTTGAGATAAATTTCATTTCTTGTCTGCAAATGCCTTCACTATGGATCAGTGTACAATTTTGTCATCTGATAAAGCATAAAAACACAGAAACAATGCATTAGTTTGCTATTTTTCACCTTTGAAGCCAAAATGTGGAAATTAGAAGCAATTGTAGTGCTACAGTAGGATAACACTTCCAACAGACAGTAGACCAATTTCTTGAATATGTCACAAGATGACAAAATTGCAGAACTGTGAATTTCGAGAACACTTGCAGCTGATAAAAATGGCTCTAATGGTTGGATTTCTTTTTATTTTGATTTTGAAAGGTAGAAAAAATTATGGGGAATTGAGAAAATGCTCATGACAACCATTTTCCATTTTGAGGAGAATTTTCTAGAATTAGCTTGCTCCATATTTACCGACCATTCCTAAGAACATTCTTAGTTGTAGTCTCCAAAATTTTCTAAATATGAAAGTTACGCAACTCCTGACTGGCTAAACCATGTGGTTTAGCCAATCAAGGGTTATGTTACATTGAAATTTTGAAAATCTTGGAGAATAACACTCAGAAGTATGGTTGGTGAATACCGACCCAGAACAGGGACATTTTCTGGTAAAGGGTAAATTGACAGCCATTCACAAATACCAACTTCCAGCAAAAATTAAAAATGGTAACTTTATCTCTGAAATGATTATACTCAACAGACTCACTATAGAAGAAAATGATCATCTTCTATCAAACCTCTTTAATAAAGATTTACTTTCTAGCTGTCATCATAAAGAAAGCTGACTATCCTTATACAAATGTCATAGGTTCATTTTCAAAAAAATTCTTCTTTTAACGAATTAACCTTTGAGACTATGATCCATCTATTAACATTAACTCTTCACCAATGACAAAATTTTAGACGTGACAAAATTGGAAGCATTTGCAGACAATAAAGGTAATGTAACTTAGAAGCTTTATTCTCTCTTTGTCATTGAAAAGGTAGAAAACATTGTGGGCAAAAGGAAAAATGCTGGTTACTGGCATTTTCTCTTCTTCCCATGATATTTTCAGTAGCTTTTTTAACAGTCATTACAAAAGGAATATTTGGTAGAGGGGTGAGTTATTACAAAACCTCATTAATTTTGCAGTCTGAAATCTAAGTTACCTAGAAGTAGGACTATCAAAACTTTGGCAAAAACAATTCAGCTGTAACTGTAGAAAAGAAAAAATAGTTACAGAAAATATCCATTTCCTCCAATAACTTTAATGATACAAAAATATCTAGACATTTAGCACAGCCGTCTACTGGCTGCAGGATGTGAAAGAATAAAAGCACTACATGCAGGTGCAAACACACTGCTGCAGCTACTTTTTCAGTTGAATTTCTAAAATGAGAAAAAATGGCATCACTGTGTCAAACATATTTTTAGAGTTACCTGCTCTTCTGGTATGAAATATCCTTTTAATAATTAACAACTAGCGTATGTTTGAATTTTATGCCGAGCCCTGGTAGCTCAGTCGGTAGCATACAGAACTTGAGAACAGGGGGTCATGGGTTCGATCCATGGCTCGGCCAATTTCTTTCTGGAGATTGATGATAGTGTGACAGGATTCATTCCTCTCCCACCGCTGACCATTGTTTTGACGATGGTTAAGTGGGAAAGCAGCCAGTGGCTTGGAAAGAAAATCATGTGGAGTACTTGTAAAAGAAACTTCAGGAAAGTATGGACAGGTGCACTGGCCGCCGCGATATAACTGAAATAATGTTGAAAACGACATTAAACACCATACAATAAATCACTGAATTTTATATCTTTAGTAAGAACTGAAATATGAGAAAATGAAAACTTTTTGTATGACAAAAACACAGACAACAATAAGGCTATGACAATACTTCAACATTTTCTTCAAAAACAACTTAACTAAATTGGAAAATCGGAGGCTCTAACAGAGTTACTGCTACTTACACTCTCTATTCTCATAAACAGACAGACGTGAAACCAGACCATCTGGCATCAGATAATGAGCAAATTTCTCTAATTTGGCTTTCTTGTACAGTTTATTCTTCTTGCCTTGGGGACATCTCATCTCAAAATCTGGACAAACAAATCAAGGATAAACATGTGACATACAAACGAGTACAATACAGTCATTTCTGTAATACTTTTTGTCCTGAAACAATTTTGCAGCAGATGAACTAAAGATACAATACTCTTGTAAAATATTGATCGTATTCATTAACCCTTTACCAAACAACAAAATTTTAGAATGGTCCAAATTCAAAGCATTTGCAGATGACAAACTAATTGAGGCACAAATTAGGAAATTTTTGTTTGAAAGGGCAGAAAACATTGAGAGAAAAAAAGAAAATGCTGGTTACCAGCACTTTCTCCTTTTCCTGACAATGTTTTCAAAAGTGCTTTTACTTAGGTTTGTTAAAACTTCAGATTGTTTGGTAAAGGGTTAAGTTAGTTTTCTTACATGTGAAAACATAACAGCAAAGCTGTAAACTGCTTATAAAGGTTTGGTTCATAAGGAGAAAATCATCTGTGGACAGTAGATATTTCGAGAGAAAACCTTTAACAAATATACCCTGGTAACCCTTTACCACACAATCCCAACTGTTAATGACCCTGAGGAAGAAGGCTTTTGAAAAATATTGTGGGCAAAGGAGAAAATGCTGGTAACCAGCATTTTCTCCTTTTCCCGCAATGTTTTTCACCCTTCAAAAAACAAACCTCAATTTTTGAGACATATTTATATTGTTGTCTGCAAATCCTTTCAATTTGGACAAGTATATGATTTCCTCGTTTGGTAATGGGTTGATAGTTGTACTCTTTACCAGATGTCAAAAGTTTAGATCTGCATATTGAAAGCAATTGCAAATGAAAATATAAACGTGCCTCAAAAATTGTTTTTTTTTCTGAGTGAGTAGATAAAAAGTTGTGGAAAAAGGACAAAATGCTGAGAACCCTCTAAAGTTCCACCCTGCATTTAAATGATATACATATATTCATTGAAATCATTTATTTTTTCCCAGTCATATGCCCTAGCAAAATGACAATTATATTGATTTATTGATTTGTATCATCAGCATTTTTCTTCCCTGTTATCAAAGCAATTTGTTAATATGTTTTTCATTACAGACAACAATGATTTTATGACTTTACTTCAATGAGCACTGTTTGTCCAATAATTTGAAAATCCAAAGCTGTCATTAATTAAATCACCCTTTACCAGTTGAGAAAATTTTGGATCCTTCCTAGTTAAAATACATTTCAGATGACAAAATAGCTGTGACTTAAATAATGCCTCTTGTCCTTGACAGGCTAGAAAATATTGTAGGAAAAGTAGAAAATGCAGGTTACCTGCATTTTCTCCTTTTCCCAAAAAGTTTCTCTCTTCCTGTAGTAAGAGTAGCTCTCTTACTGCAGATCTGGGAACTTGAGATTGTGTGTTAAAGGGTTAATGCCTGTAGATTATGCTTTTCTGTTAGCAAGACCCCACTTTTAAAAGAAAAGGGTGAAATGGCCCACAAAAAAACAGCTTCTTATTTTGTCACAAGTTTTTCACACATATACATGAGTAATGTCTGAAAATTTTCATGTTGATTATTCATATTTTTATGGAACCTTTTAAAGTGGTCTGTGACTGATTCAGGAAGTATGGAGTTAATCCCTCAGTAATGGAGACTAATTCACATACACTATTCCTTAAAACGAATAACACGGGTAAGAACTGGAGGTAGGGAAAACATCTTTATCTTAAAAAACTTGGAAAATGTTGTGCCTGATGGGTAAAAAGTTACATGTAGTTGTTCTCTAATGGGAATTATGTCTAGAATTTAGCTATTTATGTCTAGAATTTTACTATTTAACTATTTACCAGACATTTCTGAGTTTTAACGACCCAAAACATGGTAAGAAAAGAAGAAAATGCTGGTAACCAGCACAATGTTTTCTACCTTTTAAAAGATACAAATCACTGTTTGACCTATATTAATTGGCAGTCTTCAAATGCTTTTAATATTCTTGAGTCCAAAATTTTGTTGTTTGGTAAAGGGGTTAATGCAATTTATACTGGTATTACAGAAGCTGGGAGTGAATCTATTCATACATTCCTATATAAATTTGAAAGTTATAATTCAGCAAAATATTGCTTTAAGAAGGGACTTCTTTTTCCACCTAGGAAATTCATTTAACAAATAAAAGCCACAATACACTGGCCAGACGGCATAAAGGTTAAGAGTATAACCACTATAGCTAATTATTTCTCCACCTTACACAGTGTTTGTAATATCATAATTATGCCGATAAAGTTTTGCAATGATATTATTTGGGTGTGTGGGCCGTGTATGTTGGTATCAGAAAGACCATATGCAAATACAAGTAAGTTCACAACTGGGAATCCCAGTACAATAAATTCTGTAAAACAAATACTGTATTCTGAAAGATGTAATAGACAATAACACCCAAGATGACAATGATACTTGAACTCAGGTAATTTTAATTACATTTGGATATTTACCCAAGTGTAGCATCATGCTCAATAAAACAGGCAAATTTTTGTATCACTTAGAAAATTGAAACCCTATCAGTTTGACCTTTACTAAACAATCCATGTTTTAATGACCTTACGGATGTACAGCTTTTAAAAACTATGTGGGCTATAAAGAAAATACTGGTGACCAACATTTTCTCCTTTTCCAACAATGTTTCCTACCCTTAAAAACATATCCCATCATTTGACTGACCCACATCTAATTTGTCATCTGCATATGCCTTCAGTTTGGAAGATCTAAAATTGTGTTGTTTGGTAAAAAGTGAAAATGTTTGATTCATTATAGTTTTATTGCCTGCCTTTGTTTACTCTCAAAAGTAACCAATCCAGTATTTAATACTAAAAATAGGAAAAAAGGCGTGAACTTTGCAAATTATTTTTCTGAGATATTTCTTTTTATGTGTGTACCACTGACCCGGATAATCTCAAAAGCATTATTTCTCTTCTAAAACATATGTTGTGGGCACTCATTAGAATTGTCTCATCAAGGCAATTCCAATGAGTGCCTACAATATAGGTTTAGTAAACAACTATGGCAATTTCATATTTTTAACTAAACTGAATTCTTGAACTATATCAACATTTTTATCACATAAAAATGATCCTGCCATGGCCAGACTTGTTGGACCACCAACAACAGCCTCAAGGCCTGGATTTTCTCCTTTTCCCAAAGTGTTCTCAAAAGCTGTCTTCTTTTGAATCTTCAAAACACAGCACTATTTGGTGACAGGTTAATACGAAGAACAAAAACGAGGTACAAAAATCTTACTTTCTGAATTTGCACTAGAAACAGTAGCGTTTGTAAAGTTGTCAACATAGTAAAAATTTTTTTTCCACATACCGGTAGTAAAAAGCTCTTCTGAATTTTTTTGTTTTTAGATTATTTGCTTACCTCTGAGAGATATTTTGATTGGCTCAACCCAGGTAGGAGGCAAATCCAGCTGTTTTTCTAATTCTTCTTGGGCCTCCTGGAACAGACAGACAATGTTGAAATATGTTAGCCTTTAAAACGCCTTTCACAACTATAGTTGCCTTTGCGGCCAGTGTAGATCAAGATCAGGCTACACAAAATGTGCAGCCTGATCTTTGATCTACACTGTCCGCTTTGCTGAAACACTGTAGACAAGAGCAACCGTGAAATTGTGATTATTTGGGATTTATTTCCAGATTGAGAGTATCTTTTGGGTTTATTCACTGCTCTAAAGGTTAACATGAGATAACAGCTGACTTAAACAGATATTGTAACCTGTATTCATTTGCGATTTCATATATTACTATGATAAAGATATTTAATTCCATCTGTTACTCAAGCTTATCAAATAATGGGATCAAACTACTTTTGTCTTAACTCGTTACCAAACGACAAAATTTTGGACTTGTCCAAATTCAAAACAATTGCAGATGACAAATTAAAGGTGGGGAAAATGACACAATCTTTCCTTGATGGAGCAGAAAACATTGTGGGAAAAGGAGAAAATGCTGGTTACCAGCATTTTCTCCTTTTCTCACAATGTTTTCAAAAAGCTTCTTTCTCAGGGTCGTTAAAAGTTGGGACTGTGTGGTAAAGGGTTAAAACATGACAAAAAGTTAGACATGTTCAAATTGAAATCATAATTTTACAGATAATATTTATGGTTAGCTCCGATGATGGGATTTTTCTTTGCAGCGTTAGAAAACATTGTGAGAAAAAGAGAAAATTAGAATACAGAAGTCTTTTTATGAGCATGAATCTTCTAGGGGTTAGCTGATGCTAATTTTCAATTAACATCCTAAAACCAGTTAGTGAGCATTATTTCACACTGGTCCATGAAGCATGCAAGATACCACAGGGGCTATTATTGTGCTTTCTGAGAGGGAAGATATACTGTCCTAAAATAAAATACATGACTATTAGGATAGTATATCCACAGGCCTTTGAAGCTCTAGACGGGGTCTATTGGTCTATCATGGAACACTAAAATTTTCCTTGGTTGATCATTGAACACTTACAGCACATTGGTGCATTATCTTTGTATCACGGAATATACTCAAATTTTCATTACCACCGTTTCTATAGATAACACACTGGCGACTCCCTCTATATCGTATATCGTAAGACAAGGTGTGCAACGAAATAGAAAAAAAATTGACCCCGTCCTGTTTTAGAGATAACAGTTAAAAGAAAATTAAAAAAATAAACCAATTTACCGATGCAGATGGGTTCACAAATGATTTTTCTTCTGTACCCTGACCCTCGAAAGTTCCAAACAGCCTTTGCCATCAAGCAGTAGTTCTCATCTCAAAAAATTTAAAAAGCTTCCACATTTTCTGGTCAGGGTACAAAAGAAAAATTATTTATGAACTCATCTGCATTATCATTTATCGGTTTTCGTATAAATATTATCTGTGAAAGGGGACAGGGGTTGCACACCTTGTCTGACTATATGTACGATAAAGAGGGAATCACCAGTGTACTATTTATAGTAACGGTGTCCTAGCCCTTGTGCAATTAATACTAAAGAAAGAAAAGATAAATTGAATGAACTGTGTTATAGAGCACCGTCAACAATATTTTGGTCATATAATTAATGCAGCTCAACCATTCGTGAGTTTCCTAGCTTACAGCTCTGCAATTCTTTGCCAATGGGCACTCCAACTGAAATCCATTGCTAAGGATGAAGATACAACGCAATGCCCCTGCAGAGGGTTATGAGTTCAAGTCATAATCAAGAATGAAAATTTATCAATACACTTGATTTTACAATCAATACAGATTTATGTCACTGTTAAGCAAGGTCATGTGATGTAAATCAGCTAATCAAAAGCAAAAATAAAAGACCTGTAAGTTCATTAAGGCAGCAAACAAATAAAGCAGCCGTGTTTTCACATAATGAGTTTTGATATGATAAACATCTTTGACCTCAACTTGAAAGCATTTGCACATGACAAATCAAATATAGCTCAAAATGAGATTTATCTTTGAAAGGGTAGAAAACATTGTGGAAAACGAGAAACAGCTGATTAGCAGTATTTTCTCCTTTTCCACAATGTATTAAAAAACTCTCCTCTTCAGGGTTCTTAACCCATGGGACTGTTTTGTGAAAGATTAAGAACATGTTCTAGAATTTGATTTGAAAGTGCTCAATCAAATAAAATCTGACTAAACTTAACTTACAACAGAAGCAGATATACATTACATTACCTCATTTTCTTTGTTCATTTGCTGAGCATATTATATTTAAATATTTTATATGACTACATGAAAATTTATTTTATCAAGTTGCTTTTGTGGTCAGTGTTGATCAAGATCAGACTGCTACAGACAGTGCAATTTTATTTTGAACCAACATTGTAAAAACATTTTTATGAGACATTCTGGAAATGTCCCAACTTTTTACAACACAACAAAATTTTACACCCATCATATTGAAAGCAACTGCAGACAACAAGTTAAATGTGGCTCAACTGATTAGATTTGTCTTCGAAAGAGTAGAAGACATTGTGAAAAAAGGAGAAAATGCTGTTTTCAATCGGCGACTATCTGATGGTAGTTACAACACATAATTGTTTGATTGATATTTTAATATTTCATTATCACACTGTGACTGATGGACAATCATATGTCTTGCAGCAGACCACTTTCATCTCTTTATCAAACAACCCCAACTTTTGACAACCCTGGGAAAGAGGGCTTTTGAAAACATTGTGGAGGGAAAAGGAGAAAATGCTGGTAACCAACATTTTTTCCCCAAAATGTTTTCTATCCTTCTTCAGTCAAATCTGACGATTTGGGCAATGATAATTTGTCGTCTGCAAGTGCTTTCAATTTGGATAAGCTGAAAATCTATTGTTAGGTAAAGAGTTAGCTCTTTACAAAACAGCAATATTTTACAGGGGTCCAAACTGAAAACAGCTGCAGACAACAAATTAGGTGTGACTCAAAAACTGAGTTTTGCCTTTGAAAGGGAGGAAAATGTTTTTGGAGAAGGAAAGTGCTGGTTACTAGTATTTTCTCCCTTTCCAACTATGTTTTCAAAGCCCTTTTCCTACAGGTTGTCAAAACTAAAGATTGTGTGGTAAAGAGTTAAACACTGAGGTAAAAAGGAGAAATTGCATATTAAAAGCTTTAACTCCTCACCAAACAAAGGCCTGTCCAAATTGGAAGTGTCTACAGACAACAAATCATAATTGTGTTACTCAAATGATGGAACTTTTCTTTTAATGACTAATAAACATTGTTGGAAAAGGAGAAAATGCTAGTTACCAGCATTTCCTCCTTAACCTACAATGTTTTCAAAAGCATCTTTTCAAGGATTGTTTAAAGTCAGCGTTGTGTGGTAAAGGGTTAAAAGAGATTGCTTTTAGTGAGCAATTTTTCCTTTTGCTAGTGTTTTCGTGTATTTATCCTTGATTCATATTATCCATATTTTAAAAGAATGTTTCTAAAGTTGACTGCTGCAAAGCAATTTCAGGAAGTTGTGATTTTTTTTTCTCCTGAATGAAAATATTGATGTTTTTGTAAATGTTGAAAATATGCTTGATTAATGAAAAAGCCACTATGCCACATTTACATGCAAAATATCTTATAAGAAAAACACAATCATTCAAAATTCTTTAGAAAAACAGCAAATCATCAATACCCTCAATAACATCTGAAATTGAGTACAATATAACAAATAGAAAAATAAATAGATATACTTAAGAGCATAAAAAACATGTCATATTTTCAAAAAGCTTCATTACACCAGCAGATTGATTTACTGGATTTAACTGACTGTGCTAAATAATCACATCAGTCTACTCATTAATTCCAGTGTCTTTGAGGAGTGTAGATCAACTCAGCCTGCAGACAGTTGAACTTATTTCAATGAACTCACATTTACATTTTTTATCCTCTAAAATATATATTACATCTGTCAGAGTTAGAAAATCCATAACAATTTTTTTTAATTTTTGTAGAACAAAGTAATAATAACTGTTGAGGTAAAAATAAAAGCACTCCAGTAGAACCAAAGGGATACAACCGTCTATAACCAACAGTTCTACAGTTGTTGTCTCTCTTACTTTTTTGGAAGTCTATGAATCTAAGCGCATCACAAACAAGATAACACATCAGGAAAACAAATAAAGTTGAGTGGTCTACTAAATAATTGTATTCTGACAAAAGTCAATCAAAAGCTTGTGACATAAAATCTTTAACTCTTTATCAAAAAACAATATTTAAGACTTGTCCAAATTGAAAGCATTTGCACGCAACAAATTAATGTGGCTCTTATCTTGGAATTTGTCATTGAAAGGGTAGAAAACATTTTGGGAAAAGGAGAAAATGCTGGTTACCAGCATTTTCTCCTTTTCCCAAAATGTTTCCAACAGCTGTCTACCACAGGGTCGTTAAAACTGGGGACTGTGTGATAATGGTTAATCCATCACTGTACATGCCATTCACTGATCTTCCAGATACAATAATAATTCACAAAAAGTAAACATAAATTTGAAGGGAAAGAGAATGTTTTTCAGTTAGGAACTCATTGTGGCAGAGTGGTTACAGCTAGTTTAAAGCAATTGCTTTACAACAAATTGGCCATTCTTCCACAATTTTTCCAACACTGTCAACCATATGTGCATAGAACTTGTACTGTATACGTGGATATATAGGCGTGTCGAAATATTTGCGAATTACTGATTATGCATACAGAAATGTTTGCAAATGCAAGACACTTGTTATTTTTATGGTATACTTGTGGTAAAATATGCGAACAGCAAAGTTAGCATAATTTTCAAATTCACAAAATTGCAAAAAATTTCCATGTCGCAAAAATTTCCACTTACACAGTTTTTAAACAACCATGGGCTAAAAAATGGTTGCTTCATCATTCTGTTTCATCCCTGGGGAAAGTTTATACAAGCATGGTTTGAAAAGGAGGAAATGCTGGCAACCAAGAAAGTAATTCAAGTGATGGGATTTGTTTTTTTGAAGGACAAAAAATATCCTCCTTTTTCTACAATGTTTTCTTCCCTCACAAGAAAAAATACAATCATTTGAGCAACATTCAATGTGTCAAATGGCAAATGCTTTCAATATGGACATGTCCAAATTTTGGTGTCTAGTATAGAGCTCACTATTTCAGCAGTAATCTAAACCTTATCGGGTCTTTCACGATCGTGGTAGCCTGTAGCCTTTGCAGCCAGTGTCAATGAAGATCAGACAGCACAATATGTGCAGCCTGATCTCCAGTCTACACTGTCTGCTTTGCACGAAAAAAGCAACCATGAAATTGCAATTGTTCAGAGTGCATCTCTTGGGTGAACTTTTTTTAAGGTTTTATTAGGCACTCTATGGGTTAAACCTTTACCACACAATCCCTATTATTAACAGCCCTGAGGAAAAAAGCTTTTGAAAACATTGTGGGAATAGGAGAAAAAGCTGGTAACCAGCTTTTTCTCCTTTTCCCACAATGTTTTCTACCCTTCCAAAATCACATATCAATTTTCGAGACCTTTTTATTTTAGCATCTGCAAAAACTTTCAATTTGATCTAGTTAGAAATTTTGTCCTTTGGTAACGGGTTAACAGAAATGACTAAATCGTAAACCTACCTCCTCATCATCCAGCCCATCCAGGATGTCATCCTCAGCTTCTGGTATCTGTAGCAGGGGTTTGTCTGTGTTAGGGAACATATATTCCCATCTTGTACAGTCTCCAAGATCATAGTTTAAATTCTGGAATAAAAAGAGTGGAAAAAAACTGCAAGAATAATTCTGGTAATAGCCCTTTACCACACAGACCTGAGTTTTAACGACCCTGAGGAAGAAGCCTTTTGAAAACAATATGGGAAAAGGAGAAAATGCTTGTAACCAGCATTTTCTCCCTTGTCCACATTGTTTTCTACCATATCAAATACAAATTCCATCATTTAAGCCCCCATTAAAATTGTCATCTTAAAATGCATTCAATCTGGACAAGTACAGTCTACATTTTTGTGTGGTAATGAGATAGGGTATGCATATTCTTATTCAATTCTAAGACTATATCATAATACACTGGACAGTGTAGATTGTATATTTTGATCCACAAAAAACACCTCAATCCTGAAGGCCTACAATTAATAAAATAGACTTTCCCTATACGGTAACAGAGCAAAACATTCTATTACCAACTCTTTTTTTTTTTGCCATGAAATTTAAAAAAAAAGCAGAGGTTTTATTAATCTGTGAAAAGAACTTGGATTTGTATCTACAGGATTGCAAACCCCTGTGTATTACAAACTAGCCATCAGAGTTCAGCCCAACAGTCAATTTTGCAATACGACTTGGCAAAATGACTTAGATCAGACTTAGTTTTGAAAAAGAATTTGTAAGTACTCACACATAAATCCTTTACCAAACGATCTTAAGTTTTATCATTCCTATGGAAGAAAGCTTTTGAAAATGTTGTGGTATCAGTATTTTCTCCTTTGGCACAACGTTTTTATTACCTTTCACAAGACAAATTCTATTATTTGAGCCACATTTGTCACCTGCAAATGTTTTCAATATAGACAAGTGTAAAAGTTTGTTTTCCTGGTATACATAGAGTTAACAAAAAACAATACTATCATATAAAGCAAGGGCTTACCTTTACACCTTCGGAACAATCCTGCATATTAACCCAGTAGTTGACATGATTCCACACACTTTCAATACCCAAATAGTTTGGGCTCTCCACAGAGTGGGAGAGACCTGTAAAAGGCTCTATAAAGAAACTTTCGGGTACTTCCCTCTTTCCAGATAACACTAGTACCCAAGCATGAATACGCAACCCATACAGGGGATCTGGCGGAGGTTTTTCAAGTTCCTGGATTGAGAAAGTAAAGTAAGGTTAAGATCTTGATCTGTAATTCATATAATGTATCTTTAAGTAAAATTATACTGCAAATTTCATTCATAGGTTAAGTAAAATAGAATATATTATATGAGTACAGCATACACCCCTCAAAATACAAACAAATACACAGTTATGACCCTTTCAATTTTTTCAATTACCTAGGCTTACATAGGTTACAAGCAAGCTGATTTAAGAAGATAGTTGCTTTTTCATTGAAAATTCTTACCTAAAAAGGGTGAAAAAAAACATGTGAAAAATAGTTACTTTGAGTAATACATGTCCTTCTGGTATGTGTTCCTCTTTTGACCCAAATTTTCAAGAAATATCTTCAGTAATGACAGATTTCTGAAAATGTTAAAGTTTTCACAGACCAGATGCACACCATGACAGGGCTATGCCAATATCTCAAGGTTTTTGTTGAAAATGGCTAAGCTAACAATGTTCATCCCGTTTGTATCTGTTGTGTACAGCTAGTAAGAGGACATGATAATAGGATAACCTGATAAGTATACAAAACACACTATCTGTATACACTTACAGCTTGTCTTTCTTCTTCTTCTGCCTTGCGTTTGGCATCTTCAGCTTCTTTCTCAGCCTGGGCTTTTGCAGCTTGTTTCTTTTCAAATTTACTCTTCAAATCTTTTGGGGGCTTTACAGTGTATTTCTTCAATTCTTTTTTCTTCTCTTCTTGTTTAATCTAATAAGATTGAAATACTGGTATTACTTTTTTTCTTAGAACTGCTTAAAGTGCTCCTTTCCAACAATGTTTTCCATATTGTTAAAAGAAAAACCTTTTCCTTCTTTGAAGCCTGTACTAAACAACTAAAATTTTAAGGACCCTGAGAAGGCTTTTAAAAACATTGTGGGTAAAGGAAAAAATACTGGTAACTAGCATTTTCTCCTGTAACCACAATGTTTTCTACCCTTTTGATGACAAAGACCATCATTTTATCCAAATTTAGTGTATCATCTGCAAATGCTTTCAATATGGACAAGTCTGATGTCTTGTTGTCTGGTACAGAGTTTGACATCTGACCTTCTTGTATGGCTGTTTGTCTTTTGTGTCACTTTTAATAATTTTCCCTTGGTCTGAAGGTAGCCTGACATTCACTCTTTACCAAACGACAACATTTTAGACTTGTCCAAACTAAAAGAATTTGTAGACGACAAAGTAAATGTAACTCATAAACTGAATTTGCTCCTTGGGAGGAATGAAAACATTGCACGAAAAGGAGTAAATACTGTTCACCAGCATTTTCTTCGTTTCTCACAATGTTTTCAAAAGGCTTCTTTCTTAGGGTCGTTAAAACTTGGGGGTGTGTGGTAAAGAGTTAAATGGAAAAATCATCAAAATTAAGTATCATCACATTAAAATCATTACCTCTTCCTTCTTTTTCAGGAGCGGACAGATCTCTCTTGACTCATCAGCCAAACACACCTCCCGTGTGGCATACCCACTGACAACATAGGCATCATACCCAGCACCAATCAGTAGTGAACATAGCAATGTACTGTACTCAAAACAATTTCCCTTTTGACGTTTCAGTACTGTCGTTGGAGACAGCAGTCTTTTAGGCTGTAAAATATGAGAATATATCTTTATCCTGTATGTTGTTAATTTTCTAATGAATTATAGAAGTTTGTGAAATGAGAAAGAGGGTCTGTATTCACAAACCATTCTTAAGAACATCCCCAAGTCCTACTGTCAAGTATTTTCTAAATTTGAAAGTAATACAACAAAATGGTTAGAAGATTGGAAGTTTCATTAATTTCTAATCAAAGAATAAGACTAAGAGTTAAATAAGAATGAATGGTAAATATGAGAGTAGATCTTTAAATTTCTTAGCAGTTTTGACAAAAATTTCTCCAAAAACATTAATTTTGGTCTGCATAGATCAAAGATCAGACTGCACCTTTTGCACAGGGTAGCATCTGATACAGGTCCGAAGTATTTGCCCTATGGTACAAGATATTTCTCTGCTGCATAAACCAGACATACTGGCATAAGAGAAAAGCTGATGCACCTGTATAGTAACCAAGACCCTTTAGATTGTGAAGAAAGATTTATTATTCAGATAACCCTTTTACAATACAAACCCAAGTTTTAACAACCCTGCACGAGAAGTCCTTTGAAAACATTGTGGGAAAAGGAGAAAAAACTGGTAACCAGCTCTTCTGCTGTAACACTTGTCTTAATTCCATATTTATGTAGCTGATAAGTAAAATACTGTGGCAACATAACACTCAAATCAATACCACATGGAGGCCACTGTTTAGTCTAGCAGGAGATTACTTTTGAAAGCATTGTGGCACAGGCAGAAATAGCTAACAATTAGTGTTTTCTACATCTGTAACAATGATTTTATGTTTACTCATATACAAAAACTTAATTCTTATTGGTAAAAAAAAATTGTTTTTCAAGGATGTTTTCAAAGTTGCCTGCAACAAATCATTTCAAGTTGTTCTAGTTAAGAGTTAAAGCTCTCTGTCATGCTTGCTTCACCCCAATTTAATGCAGCTGATTACAAATATATCATACTTATCATTAAAGTTAAATGTCTTTCCAGAAATACCATTTGATTCTTAACAAGAAAATTTAATTATTTTTACAGTACCAGTTCATAAGGCGGCTCCAGAGTTTCAAAGTTGAGATAATCAGCTACAAACTCAGCAGCCCCATCCCAGTTATAAAGTTCCTTATACTCCAGCTGTGTGGGTCTGATTGTTGTGCAAACTAATTTCTGTAACAGATAAACAATCAGGTTATAAATGATATTGTTTTAAATTGAACAGTTCATATTTGTCATGTTATTCTCTTCCTCCATTTGATGACATTCTATGCTAACAGTTGATAGCTTTGGAAAACACTGTGGGAAGAAGAGCAATTTCTTGTAACAAACAACAGCTCTTTTTCCCTACAATGTTTTCTGTACTGTTTAAACAGTGCCTTTTCCTTTCCATCAAATTCTTGTGCTATATGTAATTTTCAGTAATTTTTTATTGGTCTAGCAATAGTTTTACAATGATGGGTTAACATTTCAACAAACAATCCTGTGTTTTTATGGCTCTCAGGGAGAATACAACTGAAAACATCGTGGGACAGGAGAAGATGGAGGAAGGGGGAATTATCCATACATCTTTTATTTTTCTCTTTCATTCCCCTATAAAAGATGCTAACTATTTTTCTACATAGAGTATATTTATTACAATCTTCAGCAAGTGATAAAGTAATGATTCCCTCAATTACTTTCTTCAAATCTATAGACTTGTGTCCGAGTTTTTTACTCACTATCTCTTGTATAACTGTGAACCATGCATTCAGCAATCTCTGCTTCAAATAGCATGAAAACATTAACAAAAAAAAATTCATCCCATACTACAACACCTAAAACTTAATGGGTCAGGCTCTGTGAAAAAAAGTATCAAGCCTGCGCAGTCCGCATAGGCTGACAGTTTGAAACATTTTGCTATTTGAATATTTCCCGCACTGCAAAGGACCATTCTACCTCCAGATTCAGTTGATTGTTTGACTAAATTTTTTTCATGGATTACATTTACTAATTATGTAATGACTTGCTTGGTAGAATGCATCATGGATATGCATCAAAAACCTCTTTTGCCAGAGCATGGCTCATATTAGGTTACTTCTTAAGCATTTGTAATGACAGAATGAAAAAGAGTTTTCTATACCTCTATAAAGCATTCATTCACTGGGTTGAGAAGCAGTGGTTTCCTATCTCTGTATAAATGTACATACTGTCTTCTGAAATTTTCAGCAAACTGAAGAACCAAATTCTCACTTGGAAGGTTTTCTTTATAGGATGAAAGAAACTCTGCTGGATCAAACGTTTCTTGTGGTGGTCTGAAAATATTATCAACCCTTCACCACACAATCACAATTATTAACTACCCTGAGGAAGAAGCCTTTTTGAAAACATTGTGGGAAAAGGAGAAAATGCTGATAACCAGCATTTTCTCCGTTTCCCACAATGTTTTCTACACTATCAAAGAACAATATCATCAAATGAACCAACTGAAATAATTGTCTGCAAATGCTTTCAATTTGGACAAATCTATTTCTTTCTTGTGTGGTAAAGAGTTAGAAATGAAAATCTTTATTACATAGAATAGCATAGAGAAATAGGATCACTTTAATATGACAATAATCAGAAGACCTTAAATCTATACAAAACAACAACTTTTTGACATATCCAAATTTAAAGCATTTGTGATTTGTCTTTAAAGGAGAAAATAACATGGTTGGAATAAGAGAAAATGCTGGTTACCAGCATTTCTTCTTTATTCAACAATGTTTTCAAAAGTCTTTACCTCAGGGATATTAAAACACCAGCTTTTGTGATAACGGGTTAGAGTGATGGATAGCCAGTTAGCATGTCTGTCTCCAAATTTATATGGCCTTTTTTTATTGTGCCATGGAATACATACCTGACAGTCAGGCCTGACTAACATTTATTTGTTCAGTCATGTCTGCAGGTCTAAAAATTGGTTGGGGCTTTCAGCTTTATCCACAAGTGGATAAAAGAAATGATTTTGGTCGACCTGTTGTCAGTATGCTTGCAATAATGCACACTGTAGTGACAATTAACAGGGGTGATGTAGAGCTGTTCAAGTGGCTCAGTTGTTAGGGCACTCAACCTGTATGTGAGGGGTCCAGGATTAAAGTTGCTTACTGACAGGCTTTTTTATCCCTATGGAAATTATCAAAATGGTCTCAGAACAGGCTGTACAGACAACAGAGTTTCAAGAACTGAAAAAGGCAGATGATCCACAAAAACTAAAATGAGAAAGGAGTGTAACTATTGCTGTGTACTGTATAATTGTGCTACCATTTAATTCCATCTGATTTTCTCCTAGACACTTACTACAGCATTTGTGAGCCAATTTATCATTTCAAAAATCTGATTTCAATTAACCCTTTACCACACAATCCTGAAAAAGAAGCCTTTTGAAAACACTGTGGGAAAAGGAGAAAATGCTGGTAACCAGCATTTTCTCCTTTTCCCACAATGTTTTCTACCCTTCCCAAAACAATCTTCAAAATTTGAGTCGCATTTATTTTGTCGTCAGCAAATGCTTTCGATTTGGACTAGTCTTAAATTTTGTCATTTAGTAAAGAGTGAAAGGAGGGGAAAATGTCACATCAAAGATGCTTTGAGAGAAATTTGGTAGAAAACTATCTGTTTTGACAAGAATACAAAACTAGGCCTTAATTTTTGGTAGTCAGGTTGAAATTAAGTTAGATTTACCTTTAAATAAGTGTTGATTTAATTATTTGTTTGCATATGATAAATGTGTGGGGTTTAATCTTTTTGGTATGAAAAATGATGTGGTTGAATTGTTTATATGTGTCTAGATACACTGATGATGACTTCACAGGAACGCCATCCATGATTGGAAAAAAAATTATCAGCTGAATTTTTTGCAAAGTTTCTGTGTTTTGTTGCTTTTAGTAATATTTCTGGGTAGAAAATAATTTTTTTCCATGATTGCATTAAAACTTATACTATTGCATTTGGCTTTATTGTCGTAAGTGACAGGTGAGTTGTTAAGGAGAGCAGATACCCGCATATGGGTAGACATATATGAACTGGTGATTTTTGTTCACATCTCTTAAAGCAGGTAGTTTGATGCCATCACAGGGTTTTTCAGATCGTAACCCTTACCAATATTCAAATGTTTTATTGCACCTAAATTTCAGCCAAATGTAAGATAAAAAAATGTAAAGAATTACTTGTTTCGGTTGACAGAATTTGATACCATTTTTTTATTTCTATGTAGTGTCCCTTTTCAAAAACTGCAGCAGCCTATCACTCTCTGCTGTAATTACTACCGATCTACTGGAATATGTTCATGCTTTATTTGATCAAGAAGGCAGATGGCATGCATATTTTTTATGTAACATATCATTGAAATTCATTTGTTAAGTTCTGACTTTTATCTGAAAATGATTAGAAAAAAATTGTATATGATGGCAAGTAATTTCTGCTTCATATTCTAGTCTGAATTCTGAATTTTGTCACACTGTTTCCTTATCATCATGGAATACTGACACTCAGGGCTATATAACCTGTATCAATGATGTTTAGCCATTCTCGTAGCTACTTGACGTACTTGGTATTGTAATAATATTGTCACAAGTTGTTGCAGAAAAAGTAAGAAACGGATGGCATATAGTAATATAAAGTAACAATGACCATTCCTTGCAGTTCTGTATTTAGAGCACATGACCAGTATGCCCCAGTAAACACCATTATAACTAAGAACCCGCAATAATACCAGAAGCGACTGTATACTAGCCACATTTTTTCCCATGGGAAAAATCGAAACTTGGCTTGACATTTACTCTGCATGTTCCAAAAGTCATTTCAAATACAAAAAAGTTCTTTTTTCCAATTTCCACTATTTATCAGCTTTCTGTTTTATCAACTTGGGCATGGAAAATGAAACTTAAATGACAGTAAATGTAAATATTCCTAAAAGTAGAACCAACAAACATCCAAAAAATCACCCATTAAATTAAATCCATGCTGCTACACTCCAACAAATAACAAACAACAAGAATCAAGAAACAGGAGACGCAATATGCTTACCACTGGTCCCGAGACCGTAAGTTAAACAGAAAAATTGATGAAAACTGTGAATCCAATTTGGTGTCAACATGACGTTAAATCATTAATTCACACCGATTATAATTGTTGACAAGCAGATTAAAGACACATACATCTGGCTAAAAGGTGACCAGTGAGCTTTTAAAACTTCAAGAAGTGTTCTACCAGAGGCTGACACGAAGGGGTGCGTAGATACACAATCACAAAATAATATCGGTGTAACCACATGAATTTGACATTCTATAATGAAAAAATATGATTAAATAAGAAAAAAATATTCCCCTGTATATAAAGAAACACAAGGAATGCAACGCCTTGATTACCGGCGACAACACAAAAATGCCCAACCCACCCAAAAGCACCAACGAAACGAACAGTGATCACAATTTCCTTTACCCTAGTAACAGATAACACCAAAATGTACCTATGACATCCAGCGATCCTTAAGTAGACACCTTTTCACCGCAGATATCCGTCATTTTTTACTGTTTTTTTGACAATTACAAGCCATCGAGGAAGCCATTCGCTGACGTCACTACATTATGCCCGCAGTAAATGTTGTGGCTGAGAGGTATGTGTATTCTCCGGCCCCACTCGAAAAATGAGCCAGAATATTCCCGGCCCCTACGGCCCCTGTGATAGAGTAGAAAAGACTTTGAGGAAAAGCATAAAATGCTGGTAACCATCAGTTTTTCTTTTCCCACTATGTTTTCTAAAGGCTTCTTCCTCATGGTCGTGAAAACCATGGATTGTTTGTTAATTTGTTGATATTTTCATTTCCGTGCTTCGCGAAAATGATCAGTCGAATAAGGCTAATTTCAAAAGAGTTACGTCCCCTGATGGGTTTTTCCCTATTCATACAAGTGAAATATCTTTCTTTTAAAAAAAGAATACCGACAAACATTTTTGCTAGTTACCTAAAGAAAAATATGTAGTATCATGCGATGCACATAAATATATTTTAAAACGAAAATAAATATGAAAACGAAAGTAATATTATCTGCGGGCCTTAAAAAATAGTGATGTCAGCGAATGGCTTCCTCGATGGCTTGTAATTGTCAAAAAAGCTGTAAAAAATGACGGATTTCTCCGGTGAAAAGGTGTCTACTTAAGGATCGCTGGATGTCATAGGTACATTTTGGTGTTATCTGTTACTAGGGTAAAAGAAATTGTGATCACTCTTCGTTTCGTTGGTGCTTTTTTGTGTTGTCGCCAGTAATCGAGGCGTTGCATTCCTTGTGTTTCTTTATATATAGGGAAATATTTTTTTCTTATTTAATCATATTTTTTCATTATAGAATGTCAAATTCCTGTGGTGTAACCCTTCTGACCAAAGGTAAGTGACCGTAACTTAAACACATTCTTAAGACCGTTAGATTTGGTTCTAACCACAAACATAGCTGGAGTTTATTAAGCAAAAGTATAAAATAGATATAAAAGTTTGATGACAAAAAAAAAAATCATCAGAAAGCGTTTAAAACGGGAAATCGAATCAACCGAACGCACTGTTCAACTGCAGGGGGGTGAACCACAATCTTTGCTAGCTCCTCTTTTAATGCTTGTGCGTCTTCTGTAAGCTCCTCTTCTTGACGTTCTTCATTTTCCTCTTGTTCCTCTTTCAGAGAAGTATCAGTAGCATCGGTTTTCTCTTGCTCGAGCGAGATTTCTGGATCAGCCATGGCTATGGTTTGGAGAGCCGAACAACATTTATTTAATTTTCTTACGCGTCATGACAACCACAAAATATAGATCGACATTGGCTAATCTTTTCATATTTCTAGATGTGGAGAGGCTTAATACATTACTTATATTGATGCTTTACTTATAAATAAAGACAATAAATCAATTAAAATCAATATGAGTTGATAAATTGCTTTCCAAAAACAAGCAATATTAATGCGCCGATCCAAAAGGCTGCGATTCGTTAGAAATACATTTACCGTCAAAAATACACTTTACTGGTATTTCAATTTTAGAATTATTGGGAATCTATGATGCATTCATGCATACACTGACAAAGATTTGGAATTTTAAAGGGACGTCACAATAAATGGTTGCAGAACATATCAAAAAATTAATTATTGTGATAAAACGGCTTCTACAATGTATATCTATATAAAAAAAACTGTACAGTTCAAAATTGTTTCTCTCGTAATAATTCCAAGAATAACGAATATGAACTGATGTGGAAATCAAAAGGCGTTTCGTCAATCATTTGTAGCATACGCCACAGTTCATTTATCAATTATTGAGAAAATTTCCGTGTTACCCATTACTTCATAGCCTTCTGAACTCTTTCAAACGGAAGCATAGATCCAGGATCGAGAGGGTCTGGCAATGAACACATTGTTCACCAGATGTACTTCATGAAAAAGGTATAGCAGACACAAGACGCCTTTTTTTTTTAAAAAAAAAGGAGTATCAACATGGTTCTAGGTACAATGCATAAATACATATGAAAACAGCGTGACAAAAAAGAAATTGCTCATTGCTACCAATTTCTCCTGTTTCCAAAATGTCATCGGAAATGACCTGGTTCAATAAATAAAGTCGTTTGCAAGTAGTATTTAGTCTTTAAAACAATCAAAAGAACATCATGGCAAATAAAGAAATTCCTGATTTCAAGAATTCTCCATCTTTTTTCACAGTCTGGCTCACCGTAACTTGAAGTTCCATCCACATTATGGAAAGGGTTAGATATTAAGGTATTCAAGGTAAAGCTAAAACGCCTGTTGAACTTACTCATTGTGGTCACTCCTACAAGTGGTGGACTTAATTATCAAGAGTTCCATTCTAAGGAAAAGAACGTGAGTAGAACGTTGAAATTTATTCTAATTTAAGTTGCAAAAAGTCGACTAAAGAGTTGGAAAAAAAGAATTACTACTTTACTACATTTTAGACCACCCCCTCCTCTCTCTCTCTCTCTCTCTCTCTCTCTCTCTCTCTCTCTCTTTCTCTCTCTCTCTCTCTCTCTCTCTCTCTCTCTCTCTCGTTTTATCGGTCCTAGATTTTTACTTATTACAGGTGTTAAATACAACAAGAGACTTCGACGAGCAACACGAAGCAAGTTCAAATTGCAATCATAGGATATCCGGGAAAATAACTCGACGTCGAATTGATGTTTCAACTCTTTACCAGACGTCAAAATTTTAGACTTATCTGTAGCCATTCAACATTTGCAGACGACAACTTAAAATGTGGCTCGAATGGTAGGTAGATGTCTCTCAATGGTAAACCGTATTTGGGCACAGGAGAATACGGTGACCAGCATTTTCTCCTTCTCCCGCACGCATTGACTAGAAAAGTCCTCGAGGTAGTAAAACACGTCCGCTCAGCTAACTGTTCAAATTAGCCTATGTATTCGATTTATCGCACTCTCGAGTTGTCGAGATTTACGGTAATTTCAATGATTAGACAGAAATAAGTAAGAGTTCATAAATTAAACGTGCCACTTATTTCATTGAGCGACATCGAGATTGAAATTATAGAACTTGTTACTGTCTGAAAAAAAGTTGGAGCTAAATTTAGTTCAAGATGCAATCGTTTAGATCAAACTGCCTGTTACGTATCTATGATAACGTCAATCAACATATCTTGTAACCGATAAATACCGATTACCTTAAATACAGTTTTATATACTTCAATTAAAATGACTCGATACCAAATTTTTGGTTTCGACGAATTTTTGTTGTACAATATTTCATAATTTTTAATCGACTTGAAAGATGCCACTGTAGAAAGATATTGACAGAGAGTACATGTCAAAAATAAGACGTGTTTTTTTTTCTTCTTTATTTTTGTGAGTTTCTTACCTCCGTCAGGCACGGGATGGCGACCTTCTTAGGTATTGGAGGCATGCACTGGCAAAAAAAGATTTGATGCATCTCAGTCGTGCATGATACCGAGCAAGTCATAATATAATTATGGATCCATAAAATCTATTTAGTGTAACAATCGACTTACCGGAATCATGAGGTAAACTGGTTCTTTGAAATGCAGAAAATTTACCAAAAGCAAAAAGTTTCGACCAAGGTCAGCCTGCGCGGACTGCGCAGGCTGACCTGGGTCGATACTTTTTAGAGATGCATTATCTTCCGCTAGGAGGCATTTTTCAAATACACATATATCTGATTTGAGCGTTCTGGGTACAGAACCGGGCTACTTTTCTAAACGACAAACGTTACTTTGAATATCAAGATAAAATAAACGTTTACTCGATAAAACGCTACCTGGTACGATTCATTCAGCTATGGTCAGCCAGCATGTAATCTATGCACCGGCCATTTATAAAAACAGCCTCTGCAGGCTTGGGTAATAGCTTCGGTATAAGCACAGACACTTCTTGTTGATAAGTCTGCTGAAAAACCCTGCACGAATCCCGGTTTCCATGAAGTCTATATTTAGAAACTGTATTCCAAGATATGCCGTAAAACAAGAGTATTTGTGAAAACTATTTTTCCCTTTTGAAATAATTGAATTTTCAAGATATTTGGAGCGAAAAACAGGCTACATTTTTCCACATATGTATTGTTTATAGCCATTTTCTCCATTGCTACTTAATTAGCAGCGTAATGATATCCCCTGTACAGGAGATGGTGATGCGTCATAGCAGACAAGTCGAATCTTCGAAAAATATGACATGCGCAGACAACGTTTGGGGATGTATTAAGCCCCCTATAAAACGCGCTCCCAGCAGTTTTTTTTTTACAATGCTGGACATCACTTATTTTCACATAGACATAGACATTCTTTATTGACGTAAGCTAATACAGCTTCTAGTCATTAATATATAATACATACATAATACATTTACACGTAGCAGTTACCAAAGGTTGAAAATATTCTCTCTGGAAGAAAGCATACATATAAAAATCGTGTTCATGGCTATAAACGTTGCCTGGTCATAATGAAACTACAACTTTTCATTGATAACTGTTTACCAAATGACGCAAATTTCACGTATTGAAGTAAACTTTATGTTGATTATCCCTTAACTCTTTACCAAACGCCCAAATTTTGGACTAGTCCAGATTAAAAGCATTTGCAGACGACAAAATAAATGTGACTCAAAAATTGAAACTTGACTTTGGAAGAGTAGAAAACATTATGGGAAAAGGAGAAAATGCTGGTTACCAGCATTTTCTCCTTTTCCCACAATGTTTTCAAAAGCTTTCTTTCTCAGGGTCGTTAAAAGTCGGGATTGTGTGGTAAAGAGTTAATCACAAATGCATTTTCAAAGTCGCATGCTGTTAATTTATTTCAGGCGGTGACCAACACCTTTACCAAACAATCACCTGTTTTCACGATCCTTGGACAGACAGACTTTTGAGAACATCGTTGGAAAAGGAGAAAATGCTGGTAACCAGCACTATCTCCTTTTTCTTACAATGTTTTCTGTCGTTTTAAAGACAAAATCCCATCATTTGAGTTACATTTAATTTGTCCTCTGCAACAGTTTTCAATTTCGACAAATGTAGGGTATAAAAATTTTGTCGTCTGGTAAAGAGTTAATTGATTTCTTAAGGAAATGATCACCGAAATACGAGTAGTCGACCATCTACCTGTATATAGAAGGTTTCTTTTTCAAACAAAAAAAAAAGAGAACATTTCCGAATTCATCGCTTTAACAACGAGTTGAAAGAAACAACCTGTAGCTTGTCATGATATTACGTGGATTAAGATAATGTTTGAAAACTGTTCACTGCCACTGCCAAGCTCTATCAACTGTACGTCAAACAACCTGACACGATCAGTTTCCTCTCTTGATGTTGATGTAGCTATTCCAGGGAAATACAGCTTAACTTTCATCTTTTTTGCATGATCGTCCTCTCGATTTTTTTTTTACCAGCCCGCATAGCTCAGTTGGTAGAGAGTAGGACTCGTGAATGTTATGTTTCGGGTCACTTGAGGGTGTGGGTTTGATTCTCACGGCTTGCATCTAAAAATATTAAGTCTTTCGGATGACACGTTAAACCGAGGTCCCGTGTGACAGTGCTATACACCGAGCAGGCGTAATTTAGGATGGGTTTCGTCCTGTATCTGCGCTATCCCCAGTAACAATACTAACAGCCTTCAGGGGGGGTAGACTCTGCCCGATGAGCTAAAGCGTTGGCCTGGTGGAAGCATGATTACCAGCTCAAGTCCAAACCCGGTCGCTGTTTCCTGAGCGCTCTCTAATCGAGAGAGAGGAAGTCGAGGAATACAACCCTGTTCATGCCAAATATTTCTTTTAGAATGGTATGTACAGCCGTCCTTCCGACACAAAGCCTTTCTTGAGTATCACGGTATATAATCGGCATCATCTTAAGGTTTTGACTGACGTTACCTTGCGACACTGACAATAGTTGGTCGGCCGCAACGGATGTCGTCGGCAACTGCTGTTCTTCCATTTTTTAACCGTTTATACCACTAAAATACGTGTAATCGACACACATTCGGATTCTATGTGGATTCTTTGATCATTTTTGTGGCATAACACTGCGATTTTCCTGCTGAGACACAAAACTTTAAGAAGGTGCACCCGTAGGCTATTTAATGACGTCAAAATCACACATCGCTTTGCGTCAATCCTGTTTCGGGTTACGTTGAAGAAATTTGTACAGTAACAATTGTTTACAAATAATTATTATTAAACTTACAGAACATGACGTCGACATCTTAGTGAATCAAATCGCCAAGTTTGGCAGACGACATACGTCTTGGCGACAAAATTTTGAGGGAAGAATTTTTAAACAATAGTCAGATTACCTACCTTGTTTGTCCTGCCCCGGTAGGCCGTATACGTATAGCATAGCGTAAAGAAATAATATCACTCATTTTATATACTCAGCGTCAATGAAAAGTCACCAGGTAGTCAATCAAAATTTACTCTGGATTGATGAAAAGGCCCGGTAGGCCGTATACGTATAACATAGCGTAAAGAAATAATATCACTCATTTTATATACTCAGCGTCAATGAAAAGTCACCAGGTAGTCAATCAAAATTTACTCTGGATTGATGAAAAGGCCCGGTAGGCCGTATACGTATAACATAGCGTAAAGAAATAATATCACTCATTTTATATACTCAGCGTCAATGAAAAGTCACCAGGTAGTCAATCAAAATTTACTCTGGATTGATGAAAGGGCATAATTTCTGAAATAGCTATATTTTTTTCTAGCACATTATTACAGTTTCAACGTGAAGTACAAAGACATAGGGGCATTCTCATGTCAAAAATTTAAGTTGGTAAATGACGTACCTTTAAATCAAATGTTACAAATATCAGTATCGCGTGTGTCCTCCATGAACATCCAGAGTTGCTTGACATGTGCGCCTCATACTGCGAATCAAACGTTGGACTCTGTACTGAGGGATCGCCTCCCACTCTCTGGTTAGTGCCTGAATCAGCTGCTGGCAGTTACGAATACGTCGTCTGCCGTCAAACACGCGACGTCCTAGCTGGTCCCATAAATGTTCTATGGGACTCAAATCAGGGGAGAAAGCAGGCCAGGGAAAAACTTGCACATTAATTTGTCCAAGAAAGTTTGCTGTCAGTCTTGCTGCATGAGGTCTAGCGTTATCTTGTTAAAAAAGCGTAAGATCGGCGTGGTTTCTTAAAAAAGGCAATACCACTGGCTGCAATACCTCATCAATATAACGTCTGACAATCAGATTTCCATTAATTACCTAAAGAGGTGTCCTGTAGTGCCAAGAAATACCGCCCCACACCATCACACTTCCTCCTCCCCAACGTGAAGCCTCTCGTACACAACAATTTGCATAGCGTTTACCACGACGTCGCCATACCCTTGCACGACCGTCGTTCATGTCTGTGCAGAATCTAGACTCATCTGTGAGCAAAACACCTTGCCACTGACGTTGTGTCCATGGCGGATGCTGCAGGCACAAATTATAGCGGTTTTGTCTTCGCACTGGTGTCAGAACATTACCCCTATACGCCTTGTAGCTCCTAATGTCACTGTCGCGTAAGCGCCGTCTAACTGTGGATGCACTTTTCTAACTGTGGATGCACTAATGCGCTGATTAGTTATTCCAATAGTTTCCCGAGCCGTTAGGACGGATGTTCTGAACCGAACCCGAAGATAACACAATACGAGTACTATCTGACGGTTCTGACGACGCGACGTAATCCTTTGGCGTCCCGGGCGTTGTCTGTCATTCACGGCGCCTGTCTCTTCGTTCCTTTGAACGAGTTTCATAATGGTTTTATGCGAACAACCCATTCTTCGGCCTACTTCGCGGTATGATAGTCCGCCATCAACCATTCCTAACGCACGGTGACGTTGAACTTCATTTAAACGTCCCATATTTAATGTTATGGGAACACAAAATCTGGATTTTTGTTGGAACTGTGTTGCACCTTCGAACGACGGAAAGAAATTGAACCTTGGATAGTTTGCCTTTTGATCTGAAAATTGATTAGAATTCATTGTTGCACGTGCAAATAAAGATGGACTACTCAGATGTGCAAGCACGTGAAATTTGTCAGATACGGGTCGGGAAATGAGTATAATAACATTCAACATAATTGAAAATTTCTCTCTTGTGGCAAGGTGAAAATTATTCAACTTTAGTACCTGGTGACTTTTCATTGACGCTGAGTATATTTCATCTAAAATGGCTGTCCACGAACTCTTCGGACATACCTCGTACAAACTAGGTAGACAAGTGCCCCATTGTTTTTCTTTCCTTAAATGTATAAACATACATTTCATTAGCAAATTACGAGGGCTGTTCGATATGTAATGTGTATTGTACCACAGCGCGATAACGCTTTGCACGATTTCGTGTATGATGATACGCTTGAATAGCTCTATTCAATACGTTTCCAACGGTATAAACACGAGCCTTCAGCTCCACATAGTTTTAAACTTAGAGTCATTTCAATAGAGCTAGTCGTTGACCACTGTTGTAAAAATGGTTGGGAAACGGATTAAGAATATTAAAGAAATTAGAGCTTATATAAAAGTTCGCACAAAACTCGGTCATTCGGTAATGTAGATTTTTACTGAATTGGGGAAAGTTTATGGGTCTGATAAGGTATCTTATGAGACAGTTCGTAGGTGGAGAAAAAAATTTCTGACTGGCACAGAGTCCGTCAAAGATGCAGCAAAATCTGGCTGACCTGTGACTGTAACAGGCAAGGCAATGTCTCAAAAGTCAGGGAAATAATTGAACGTGATGGCAGATACACGATTCGTGATATTGCCAACACTGTTGGCATATCGCTATCGCGGGTGCATTTCATTTTGAAGTGTATTTTGAAAGTACGAAAGATTTCTGCCAGATGGATACCGCATATATTGACAGATGACCAAAAACGGGTACAAGTACAAACCGCTAAGCAATTGCTCAAAATGTTTCCCAAATTCAATCAAAGACAATTTGCAAACATTGTTACTGGTGACGAAACATGGGTTCACTATTTCGAACCAGTAAGAAAAATTGGAAACAAAATATGGCTAACTAAACACGGTAGAAGGCCTGTAGTTGCCAAAAGAAGCATAAGCACAAAGAAGGTTCTTTATTGCATATTCTTCTCATGTGATGGTATAGCCGTACAAATTCCAGTGCCGAAGGGCAAAAGTGTTACAGGTCGGTATTACCGAGATGTTATACTAAAAAAGCTCAAGAAATATTATCTTAAAAAACGCCCTGTGTCAGGATTTAGGCATGTTCGTCTACTTCATGATAGTGCTCCATCACTTACATCTGAGCTTGTGAAGCAATTTTTGAAGTCGGAGAAGGTTACCGTCTTGCCACACCCACCATACTCTCCAGATCTAGCCCCATGCGACTTTTTCCTTTTTCCAAAACTTAAAAAGTTCTTATCTGGTCGTCGTTACAAGTCCCGACAAGCCCTTGGCTCAGCCATCAGTCAGTGCCTCAGAGGTCTACCTAAATCAGCGTACCGTGACGCATTTCAGAATGAATTCAGAAATTGAAATTATGTATTTCAAACCGCGGAGAATACTTTGAAGGGATGTAATGTTCATTTCACTATTTGAGTCGAATGCTTTTGAGATATCGTACAATACACATTACATATTGAACAACCCTCGTATACTTCACTGTTCGTGTTTATACATGTACATGTACTTGTATACTTCAGTCAGTGTCTCAGTTAAACCTTTAACCAAACGAAATTTTATTGTAGTCGACCAAATTCAAGTATTTGCAGACGACAAAATAAATGTAGCTCAAGTAATGATATCTGTCTTTGATAGGTTAGAAAACATTGTGAGAAAAGGAGAAAATGCTGGTTACCAGCATTTTCTCCTTTTCCCACAATGCTTTCAAAAAGTATCCTCCTCAGGGTCGTTAAAACTCGGGATTCTGTGGTAAAGGATTGAGCAATTCTGTGCGAGCTATTTCAGACCTACCAAATACTGTGCTGCATGTATAACGAATTTTTAAGAAATGCAAAGAAAAAGTATTACTTTTGAGCCACATGGAAAAGGAAAACATTTTTCGGAAGGAAGCCAGCGATAACTTGTTAAACGCAATTATTCATTTAGAGCTACCCTGTGTCACGAAAAATTGAAATTAGTGGAGTAATTGCTCAAATGCCTTCTTGCTAGTAAACAATATAAATTATCAGTTTAGGGAAATATGTTGTATAAAAAAAAATCTTGCCTGAACGAATTCTGGTTGCATGTGCGGGTTTAAGATCAGGAATCCGAAAGTTTACCTTACATTAAATTGAAATACAAAATGCAAAAAACAGATGACTTAACCCATCACCATACATGTTTATCTTGGACCTGCTGATTGTGGTACCAGGGAGAGCAGGACGAAACATTTTAAAGACATGGAAATACCCACGTTTTTTGTTGTTGTTGTTGTTGCTGTTGTTAAGCAATTAACAATAAGCAATTACTTGTTATAAGCAGTCGCTTCTTTTTCCTCAAAATTTTTAAAAACTATCTTCTGAAACGGGCATAAACTTTTGTGAGGTAATTGGTTAAGTCTTATTCCTGAGGCCGCTAAATTAACTAAATGGAAGTTTTAAGCCAGTATTTAAAAAAGCCAAATATTGCTGTGTTAAAGATCTTTTCGACAGAAAGATATCACGGTATTGGAAAGGGTAGACATAAGATCAGACTGCACGTTCTGTGCAGTCTGATCTTGGATCTATACTGTCCGAAAAAGCGCCTTAAGTCCCGTTTAGCAGCCTCGAGATTAATCAAGTATTAAAAGCAAATCATAAGCGTGACTCCAGGTACTTTGATTCTTTTACAATGATAATCGGCAAACCACGGATTCTGCGGTGCAAATCTTGCACACAAGAAGATAAGTTCATTTATTCGTAAGATGGCAGCTCAAATTTCGCTGACTTCTATTTTAAAAGCCTATCTTTTTTTTTTGCGCACACGCAGGTCGAGAAACACAGATGGTAATAATTGAATCAGGAATAATTCTTCCTGCCAGGTTTGAAGGCTGAGTTGTTTCCTTCATAACACCAGATTTCGCTGGTACACATTTTAGGCCTACAATATTCAACGGATCAAAAAAAAAAAGAAATCTAAAAACAATTAAATGACAAAACAAGAGACCAATCTGCCGGATAATTAACATTGTCAGCGTATCAAGACCTTTGCTTTCCTAGACGAACAGTGTAGATCAAGATCAGCCTGTATTGGCTGCATTTGGTCTAATCTTTTCAATGCCCAAATGATTAAGGCTCGTAAATACCCATCTGAAAGCAATAAATGGATAGTTTGTTTCTTTCACTATTTTAATACGGAATCGTTCGGTTCCCAACCGTCCTTTGAAATGAATAGTTGCACTACTGCAATTATCCCTAAAGCTGCTAAGCGCGACTCACTGACCGTTAGCGGACGGTGTAGATCAAGATCAGACTGCACAAAACGTGCAGTCTGATCTTGGATCAAAACTGTCCGATCAGGAGATATTTTTCTGCAAAACAAAAGTTTGAAATAGCATTGTTCGGGTTTTTACTATCGGCTGGAAAGATTTATTTAATTTATTTTGCAGGATAAGAGTTAATATTGATATTCATTATCATGATCATCACCATCATCATCACTATTAATTGTTATCACCATATATGGTAGAAATGACTCGGTCACACATCGAGCGCCTGTGCCATGGCATTAATCTTTTTGACGTGCGATCAAACATTGAAGCTTCGATGATTGCCTTTTCAGGACCTTGTATATACACCGAAAAGTAACCTGAAGTCCTACCCGAACCTGGAATTCCGATAGTCATGCGGTCAGTGGCAACTTGTAATGCTTTTAACCCTCAACGCACTGAATAAGTGAAATTACATTGTCCAGCCGATAGTATAAACCAACAACATGGCTATTCCAAAGTTTCCTTTTTTTTTTCGGGGGTGGGGGGAGAGGTATCTGTGTTTCGGACAGTGTAGATCAAAGATCAGACTGCACAGATGTGCAGTCTGATCTTTGATCTACACTGTCCGGTAAAAGGTCCTTTAGTCGCGCTTAGCAGCCTAGGGGTTAATTTTGGGTTTTGAGTTCGTATCTCGATTCTACCATTTTTTTGACGACGGATACATGAGTCATATATAGCGACAGGAGTCATTCCTCTCTCAGTGCTGAACAATGGTATCGACTCCATCTATGTTGTATAGCAGCCTTTAGCTTTAAAAGAATGCTGTTATAAGAGCTTCGGGAACACATTGTTAGGTTTACTGGCCGTACTTTATTTCAAATTATACAAAATGGAAAAAACATGTAATTCTATATGAAATACTGTTTAAAAACGGCGTTTTGGCAGCAAAAATCCCAACAAATAAAACCGCAACGAATTGTTAGGATTTTGTTTTTGTTAGATAAAAAATAGTTTTGGAAGCAAGACTGAAACAAATATCACAATTTTGATTGACAGACGCGTTTGACTCGAAACGTTTGGGGGGGAGAATGAATCAGAGAAAATGTGTGTTGCACATCATTAGCATCATGAAAGGTGTATGTTACTGGATTTTCCCTTGGCACTCATAAGACCTCTTTTTTGGCGCAGCTGAATGCGCTGGATTTTGACTTACCTTTTGGTACTAATAACAAATGAACAGATATAAATTTGTGATTGGTAAAAAATGTATTTAACGGAACGCGATAACCGTGGCCCTTGTTTACAATAATTCAGAGCATTCTATTTTCGTATACGGGAAGAACAGGTAAATTATCCGATAATTTTAGTTAAAATGTACATTAAAAAGGATTAAAACTTTTACAAACTATCAATTCTACCAAGCGAACAGTGGTGTAATGGATAACATTCCTGCCTCTCAAACCAACTATCCTGGTTCGAGCCGTTAGACCTACCTTTTTAGGACGAAAGTTATATATTTTTTCGGTTTTCTCCTTTCATTTCTTTTCCTTGTTTGATTGTCTTTTTTTCCTTTCTTCTTCTTTTTTATAGATACGTATATGTTTTTGTCATTGATATTCTTTTGTTATTATTACATTTTATTCTAATTCATTTTATTTTTCTTGTTTTAAAGCACATTTCTATATGATTCATACAACAATACAATGATAAGTGCGCAACTCTCATCCTGTGCACCGGCGGTATCGGTACTCGCTTTATTTTCACTGGCCCTATCGGTACCCCAAGCCACTTAACATTCAGTATCTCTCCCGTCAAAGCCATAAAACAGGAAGAAAACTAGTCGCCAGAAATTTCTGGCTTTAGTCATCTTAGAAGTCTAAAACACTAAGATATTTCTAGCATCAATTCCTGTACAAGAAATGTCTTGGTTCATTTTTCCCAAATTTCACAAGGATTAATGTGCAACCTCGCGTGATGTCAATTAAATATGAATGAGGCTACTAATTACAGGTACAAATATTCACTATGATGTCATAAGAAAAATAATGTAACCATCAAATTGACTTAGCTTAAAAAACAATTGCTTGATTAAAAAAGAAAAAATTTCCTGTGACTCGAACCCGATCCGCATGGGTGGTAGCAGAGTCGCTATGACCACTGCACCACCGCGCTATTAGCACACTTTAGTTGAAATTTACCAATTAGTAACTGCTGTGTCCCAGATATTCCCTATTTGAATGTTTTGAACTGATCCAGTGTTTGTAAATTAAGGCCACAATTATCTCGTTTTGTTAGTAAAGATGTTTATTCTAGGGGTCCCTGCCTATTTGCTGGCAAATTTAAGCCGTCTACCTTTTTTGATATTTCTTGTTACTCTTTCTCTGCCAACGGCTACATATCTGTTTTTTTTTTTTTTTTTTTGCGGACGGCGTAGACCAAGATCAGACTGCACAGAAAGTGCAGTCTGATCTTGAATCCACACCGTCTGCTCGCTGCTGTTGAATCATGACCAAAAATATTTGAGCCTAGCTCTGTGAAAAGAGAGCATCTGCAAAAGTATCGACCAGGTCAGTCTGGCAAAAGGGGGTTTTAATCCATCTCCATGGTGCATCATAACAAGTAGGTCATCACAGAATTATCGATCATAAAAATCCATTTTGGCTAACAAGCGACTGAATCATGAGATAGAATGGCCCTTGCACATGCAAAAAATCACAAATAGCAAAAAGTTTCGACTCATGTCAGCCTGCGCGGACTGCGCAGGTTGGCATGGGTCGATATTTTATGCAGATGCATTAAACCCTCTTTTCACATAACATTGCTCAAATACATTTTCTAACTTTTCACAGAGCACTGCTCAAATGCCTTTACTAGGTTTTCATAGCACACTGTTCAAATACATTTTGTATGTTTTCATAGCACACTGTTCAAATACATTTTGTAAGTTTTCACAGCACACTGCTCAAATACATTTTGTTTGTTTTCACAGCACACTGCTCAAATACATTTTGTATGTTTTCACAGACAACTGCTCAAATACATTTTGTATGTTTTCACAGACAACTGCTCAAATACATTTTGTAAGTTTTCACAGAACACAGCTCAAATACATTTTGTAAGTTTTCACAGTACACTGCTAAAATACATTTTGTAAGTTTTCACAGACAACTGCTCAAATACATTTTATAAGTTTTCACAGAACACTGCTCAAACACATCAGTTCCTAAGTTTTCTGCTCAAATACGTTTTCTAAGTTTTTGCAGAGTACTGCTCAAATACATTTTATAAGTCTTTCACAGAGCATTGTCCAGTTACATTTCTAAGTCTTTCTCTGTGATTTTGTTTCAACAGGTTATGAGTTTAATCCTTTTCCCTTTAGCATGTCCTCTTTGACCACCCTCCTTATGATGGCTTTCGAAAACATTGTGAGAAATGAAGACTTTCGCAATATTTTCGTTGGTATCACACTGCATATAAGTTTTATTTATGAGGCTGTTATTCTATCCTCTTCAGAAACCTCCAAAAACCCATCTCTCCTTGAAACGAAATTACAACAGTCATCATTGAAAACGTATTTGTGAATATCAATAATCACCATGAGTTAGGGTTGGAAAATGAACAGATGCGTGAAAACATTGTAGCAAAAGCGAAGAAATTTCTCCTTTGGCAATTTTGTCGTCTGGTAAAGGGTTAAGGGTTAATAATTTGGATCTGAAAGGAGAAAGAGAGTAGCTAGTTCTGTTTCCATCAATGCTTTCCATTATAGCGGAATACGATTTTTCTTCCCTTGAGATTTTTTTTTTCTACAAATAAGAAATTGCTGTCGGGGTAGGTCTAAAATAGATTCGCGGAAAAGGATTAAAGATACATCCTTACAGCCAGAGAGAAAACACGCTGTTAAAATTCTATAGACTGTAGAATGGTTCAGAATTTAGTCAGCTATATTAATACAGATGAACTATCGATGTATATTGACTTAGTGTAAAGGATAAATACATATATCAGAAATCTTTGATTTAAAACCGGAAACTTCACAACAGTGATTTCTTTTATGGCCTCCAGCAAAATGAAATGCATCTTCTATCGGTCGTTATCTATGCAAGTTTGGAACCGTCAGGGGCAGCATATTAGCATGAAGATATAACAATGATAATAGTTTCATAGAATGAAGATGAAATGGGTTGTAAATTGGCTGAAAACGAGTATAGATATATTTTTATGTCCATCCCTGACAGGTGCTTCTTGCCTTTTGACTCCCACTCCGTTGATTGCTTTTTTAAACATTTTAGCAGTTGGACTAAACAAAATAATTTCAAAATGAGCAATTTCTCAAATTTCACATTTTCTTTTCTGTCATTAAATCCCTTTTTTTTTTAACATTCGTCACTTTCTCAGTCATCAACAGACGAAAAATTAATGTCATTCTCATCCCATGAAACTGCATTACTTTCTTTACAGTCTGGCTCGTAGTACATGTACGACTTTATTGGACTAAAATCTTCTATTTCTTCGTCTTCAATAATGCTCAATTCGCTATCATACACAACGCACATATTGAAATAACCTCGACTGTGACGTCACACATCAAGGGACGCAACACATAGGTAAGGGAGGTAAACGATGTCGCAAGAACTAATATGCAGAAATATAAATTGGACTAAAGTACTTTTACCGATTTTTACTTATGATTAGAATATTACCAGGTTACCAACTGATAAATGTAGTTTTGAAAATTAACATTTTCTGAAACCTGTTGATTTGCCCTTTTAAAAACTAAATTCCATACCTACTACTTCCATTCCTAAACATCTGAAAATGGTGAAATGAGTTAACCCTTTACCACACCGTCTCAAGTTTCAACGAACCCTACAGAGAAGGCTTTTAAAAACTTTGTGAGAAAAAAAGAAAATACTGGTAACAAGCATTTTCTCCTTTCCCCACAATGTTTTCTATCCTATCAAAGACAGAAATCACCATTTGAAATACATTTAATTTGTCGTCTGCAAATGCTTTCAATTTGGTCGTGGGAAATTTTATCGTTTGATGTAGAGTTAAGTATCAGCTAGGCTCTTAAAAACATTCTGGAAAAAAAAGAAAGTGCTGGTAACCAGCATTTTCTTCTTTTCCCACAATGTTTCCTACTCTATCAAAGACAGAAATCATCATTTGAAACACATTTAATTTGTCGTCTGCTTTCAATTTGCTTTCAATTTGGTTGAGAGAGGAATTTTATCGTTTGGTAGAGAGTTAAGTACATGCATGATCAGCAAAATGTTAAGAATGGCTCCAAGATAACCTTTGCGAATCTGGAAATTATAAAAGATTGCTGTCTAGGCTTGCAGTATATTTTTTTTACGTATATTTTATTAACGTTTTCGCCTAATTTACATCTTGTATAACCTACAGACTGAAAATAAAAATCTACGATCTTCTCTGACTGGCACAGCTAGACACATTAAATCAGAGACTCGCCAACTTTTTTTAAATTTTTGTGACGTGGAACATAAAGTATAGTTAATTCTGATCTTTCGTCTTTCTAGATGGTGATAGGCTAACCTTTCAGCGCCATAGACGAAAAAACACTGGCTTTTGAGGACGGCATAGATCAAGATCAGACTGTACAAAAATCACATTCTGATCCTGGATCTATACCGTTCGCTTGTTTAGGCATGCATATGAGATTAAAAAGAACTGTGTTGGTTTCTGTAGAGTGTTTATTCAGCCGTCAAGGGGGGGGGGGGGGGGAAATGATTTAATTCTTATATTCGAAGTAGTATAAAGGGAGAGGGGAAAATCACTGAAACTGCCTGTCAGTGGCGATTTTCAATCACAGCTTTTTTTCTTTTCAAGAGCAGTGTACTTCGAGACAAAAAAGTATAGTTCAGCATATTGAACGTGTCTGGGTACTCAATTCTATATATGCACTTGACTGACTGTATTTAAAAGCAAACATGAAGATGCAGAGGTCCTAATAGGAAGATGTCACCGAATTCGAAAGTGAACAAAAAACATGTTTTCGTTACTAAAACCTACTTTGTAGGTACGTATTACTATTGTCTCGATGAGACAATTCTAAGGACTGCCCAAACCATCGGCTGCTTAGCCCGACTCACTGACCTTTTGCGGACAGTGTAGATCAAGATCAGACTGCATGGAACGTGCAGTCTGATCTTGTATCTACACTGTCCGATTAGAAGATACTTTTCTCCAAAAGATAAGTTTGAAAAAGCACTACTCGGGTTTTTACTATAGGCTTGAAAGTTTTATTTCATTTATTTAGCAGGACAGGGGTTAAATTGTTATGAAGTAAATAATTACAAATGTTAACAATAGCTACAAGATAACCTTTGCGAATCTGGAAATTGTCAGAGGGTGCTTTCTTAGCATTCAACAATAAGCATGCATTTTACAGTTATTTTTTTGCACCTTTGCCTGAAAATCTCGGGGGAAAAAACACAAAAATATGCCTCATTCACCTTCTCCCTCAAGAAGGCGCAGTTAAAAATGTTTTAGGATGGGATTTTAGATCAGCGTTGCTCGTAAATTAATCTTTCGTACGTTGATCGTGATCTTGGTTGGACCAATAGGGTGTTTGAACTCACAGCAATGCACACTGCATGTACTCACCGAGCCATCCACGCTGTCTATGGTAATACAGTACCCCAATTGTATACTCTACCCGTGAACTGGCGGTAAGGGTACATCCGAAATCATAAAGCACATTATGTGTAACTGAAGCTTTGTCTGTACTATCAACAAATTTGTGTTTAAAATCGAAAAGTTTCATTCAGTTTTGAAAGATTTAATCCCGACATAGCTTAATGAATACATGAGAGTCATACATTTGCAAAAAGTATCGATTCAGGTCAGCCTGCGCAGTCTGCGCAGACTGACCGTGATCGAAACTTTTGTTATTGGTAAATTTTCTGCATGCCAATGAACTGTTTCTACCTTGTAACTCAGTAATTGGTCCATGTAATGGAAAGACTTGATTGGTGTAGTGCATTATAAAGATGCCTTAAACCCACTTTTTCCAGAGCGTCGCCCGCGTAGATTTAAAATTAGATACCTCCCCCTCCACACACATACACACACTTTCAAACAAAAAATGGTCATCAGATTCTGTTTTTTAACACTTATCCTGCTAAAAAAATGAAATAAAACTTTCAAGCCGATAGTAAAAACCCGGATAATGTTATCTCAAACTTATTTTTTTTTTGGACAAAAATATCTCATTTTTGGACAGTGTAGATCCAAGACCAGACTTCAAGTTCTGTGCAGTCTGATCTTGATCTACACTGTCCGCAAAAGGTCAGTGAGTCGCGCTTAGTCGCTTAACCCTTTACCACACGGCAAAATTTAAGCCCAGTCCAAATTGAAAGCATTTGCAGAAGACAATTTCATAGTGGCTCAAATGACGCAACTTTTCTTTGATAGGGTAGAAAACTTTGTGGGAAAAGGAGAAAATGCTGGTTACCAGCATTTTCTCCTTTTCCCACAATGTTTTCAAAAGGCCTTTTCTTCAGGGGTGTTAAAAGGCGTCATTGTGTGGTAAAGGGTTAAGGAATAACCAGAAACGATGATTTATAGGATCGTTTAGACCAAAAATCTGTATTCTGTGCTTCTGATCTTGATTACATTGTGGTTCCCCTAATTAATTTTTCACATTTTTTTTAAATCAAAATTTCCTTTAATCGCGCATGAAAATGAGTCTGAAAGTCGCCCAAAAGTCAATTCTCCTTCCCCGATGATATGTACATGTTCGTATACTTATGTACAGATACTTATCTTTATGATATCATACAGGACGAAAGACAAGCCGGGAAGGTGCTATCTTATTTCAATAGTTTACACTTTTCGCGCCCGAAAATAAGTCTCAAAATTACCTAGTCCTCTATAGATTAAAACCCTCTTGCGTCCATGGCAACGTACATGTATATGAACGATGCTTTGTGAAAAGGGGGTTTGATACATCTGCCCAGGTCAAGCTGCGTAGTCCGCGCAGGCTTATCTATGTCAAAGCCTTCTGCTATAGGTCAATTTCTGCTTGTCGAAGGACAGTCTTTCTCATGATTCAGTCGGTTGTAAAGCAAACCGGATTTCATGGATCCATGATTAAATGATGGCATGTTTAGTATAATGTATCATGGAGATACATTATACCCCTTTTGCCAGAGTGCTGCTCAATTATTTTTAACTATCTTTATGAAGTAATATATGACGAGAGACAAGCCAAGAAGATACTATCTAATTTCAACATTTAACCTAAAGGTGATATAGAAGTAGCTAGTTGTGTATTTTTCATGATCCTATCAGAGATAACTACTTTTTTTTTCCGAACGAACAACGTCTATCATTAAAAGATAACAAAGATCCCATAATTTCAAAGGGTATTTTTTTCCCCCGTAATTTTCAATTTCCTCTTTAATAAACATCAGCGCACGAAAAACAAAAATATTTGTCATTAACAAAACAGTTAGATGTCATTAACGAAATTGCAAGAACTTTTAAGTGGACCAAATGACATAAGCTGCCGATGCGCAATTCATTCATTCATTTGTTTGTCTGCTCATTCATTCGTTCGTCCGTTCGTTCGTTCGTTCGTTCGTTCGTTCATCCATTCATTCATTCATTCAGTCTGTAAACAAAAACTGACTGATTATTCCTGACGTTCATAATTTCAGGCAGTCACAAAAACAACATAATGTCTGCGAAACGGCTGCTGCATTAGGTTGAATTTTAATGTAAATTTTAAAGTTCTACATTTACTTTATTTTTCGGATATGACAACGACAAAACAGGCGGAAAAGAGAGATCTACTTTGTTTGTTACACAAATGGTTTCCATTTCCATCGGCTTTAGAAATCAGGCGTTTTTAAAAACCCGAAGTCAGAATCTAATTGAGCCATGCTCTGTGAATAGGGGGCTTAATGTACCTGCGAAAAGTATTAACCTAGGTCAACCTGCGCGACCTGGGCCGAACCTTTCCGCTATTAGCCTATTTTCTGTATATCCAAGACCAGTTTACCTCACGATGAAGTTGATTGCTACAAAAAGTGGATATTATTGATTTATAAGTATTTGAAGCCTTGCTTTATACCATGGATCACGGAGATGCATTAAGCCCGCTTTTGCCTGAGCATGGCTCATTTGTATCTCTAACATGTATCGGATGCAGTAAATAGCCCTCCAATAACACAACGTCTTACTACACTTTACATTTTTCCGTAAAAATAGGGTCAAGGGTAGCCTAGGTTCATTACTTTGTCCAAATGTCATTTTTGACAAAGTAACGTCCAAATACAAAAAAAAGAAAAAATGATTGGACTGCAACCCAGGCTACGTTAAGGGTGAAGTAAATTGGACGTCCTGAAGCAACCTACAAGACAAGGTGGCAGAAAAATGCCACCGGCATTTACGACAAAAATATGACGGATGTTTTCGCGAAAGTAACCCCGGATTTCGCGTTATTTTCACTATATTTTTCATTCTATCATCATGATTACATACGAATAAATAACTAGACGCAAGATGAGTATCGAAACACTATATTTCTGAACTATTTATTAAACGAAAAAAATTTAGACTGGTCCAAAATTTCCAAAATTAAAAAAGAAATGCAGACAACAAAATAAACATACTCAAACAATGAAATTTGTCTTTTGAAGGGTTAAAAACGTTGATGAGAAATGAGGAAATGCTGATTACCAGCATTCTTTCCTTTTCAAAAGAATGTTTTTAAAGGCTTTTTTTTTTCATCAAGGTTGTTAAAACTCGGGGTTGTGTGGTAAAGGGTTGAAATAGAAATATCACGCTAAATATCTCGTCTGCAATTTGACAAGGTCGAGAATACAAGAATATTTTTTGTTATGTCAGAAGGATTTCCAAGTATCAAGCAATTAGTAATAAATGGGAGTTTAGAAAAATGTCGGGAAAATTTCAAATAAAGTTACGTATCCATGTGGTATAATGATAAAATCTTTTTAAAAAAAGGATAACTCGAAATCCGCTATTATTTTCAAGAGAGTATCTGCAATAATTATCTGGTTCTTCCAGGTGAAACCACAACACGGAAACAGTCTGAATAAGAAATATCTTTAAAAAAGATAGATTGCTTAAATTTGCCAGCTAATAGGCAGGGTCGCTTTAAATAAACATGTTTGCATTTTTGACCGTTATCTTCCGCTAGATGGCATTCTTCAAATACACATCTGATTTGGTCATTCTGGGTACAGAACCGAACTACTTTTCAAACCGACAACCCTTACTTTGAATTTCAAAATAAAATAAACGTTTACTCAATAAAACGCTACCTGGTGCGATTCAGCTATGACCAGCTAGCATGTAACCTATGCATCAGTCATTTATTAAAACAGAGCCTACAGGCTTGGCTAATAGCTTCGGTATAAGCCCTACTCTTCCCCTGTATATGAGATGGGTGATGTGTCATAGCAGACAGATCGATCTTCGAAGAATACGATATGATGACAACGCATTTTCGACCAATTGCTTTTTTTTCCATTTAGTCATTTTTTATCAGTACCAAAAAAGTAGTTCAAAAGCAAGATCATTCAGCGACGCCGAAAAAATGCACTACCTTTGAGAGTATTTTGAAGAAGGTAAAAATCAAAGGACTGAAAGTCCTGAAAAGCGGATTTGTTGAACGGTTTTAAGCTATGATTTGATGCAACGAAAATTATTTTTTTTTTTATCACATGTAATACATGTATAATTTGTAAGTAATTAGTAGAGTAAGCAAGGGCAATGGGAGTCAAAGTTGTTCTACCAAGTGTGCTGCGCAGCAGCTGTTATTTTACTACTTATTAGAGGATTAATTTGATCCAACAATTTGATGTTTTTTTTTCTGCTAGTATTATATTTAGGACTGTAAACATGCATTGGACTGGAAAACAAAAAACAAAACAAAAAAAAAAAAAAAAACAAGATAGATTTATAAGTGAAAGTTATTTGACAAATATATAGAATACTTCAGTTGTTGATTTGTTGATGAGTAAGCCTTAAAAAACTATACAAAATAGGATGATGATATATAATGAATTTCTGTAAAAACACATTGTTAAGGTCTACAGTTGTCAACCAGTTTCAGCAATCATGAGAAAATTTGATCAAAGAGTACAATATATTGCTACTTACACATGTATGCAATATGAAATTTTTGTGCCTTCTTGTTGAACTTCTTACCAGAGGACAAGATTTTTGATTCCCCCAAATTAAAACCAACTATTCAGATTTTCATACCCTCAACAAACTCAAAAATGACTTACTGAATTATAGCTTGAAAATCATAAGTAAAGAAGAAAGATAAGATTTAGAAAAAAATATCTGAATTGATATTTCCTTAGTGCGCTACTCAGCCTCTTTGGGTATTTCATGCCACAGTGTTGGAAAGCTTTGAGGGAATGGTACTTAATCAACAACATGCGCCATCAGCAAGGATTTATATATTCAAATCAGTATCAAGACGTCATATCTGGTGTAATAAAAATAATCAGAGTGACCTATTGCTAAAGTAGCCTACAATTCCATTATCAAACACCCAAAATTGCATCATTTTACTGAATTTAACCATACACTTTATCGAAAAGAAATATGGTAGTATTTATTGGCCTTTTACGGAATAATTTGACTTGTGGAAAAAAAAATAAATAGCTTGCTGTTTAGAGCATAAACAAACAATTCAATAGATATGAAGCCCTCAGATTATGTGGTTTGTATTTGTAAAGGGTAGAAAAAATTCTGGAAGAAAAAAAGAAAAGAAATACTGATGTCTTGTTTTCCAACACTGTTTTCATAAGCCCTATTACACAGGCTTCATAAAACATAGGATTTATTCTGTGTTACAGGGCTAAAAAAAGAAAAGAAAAATGCTAAAAAATTCTCCCAATTTAACTTTGTATGACACAAAATTCAAGGGTCAAATATAGGCCATGTTTGGACAAACCGTACAGTATTTTGAATACTGATTACATGTATATGTAACAGTTCTGTTAAATAACCCCAGAGGCTGGGATTGAACCTAAAACCTTCAGGTCCAAACTCCGTAGGCAAACGCTCTACAATATTGCTACAAAAGCTAGCCCTATAGCAAGACCTTACACAAACACAAGCTATACATTTATATCAATCTGTGGGTTAGACCAGTATACAACATATGGATCCATGTCAGGTTTCCTTGGCATCTGACAACTGGATCTGGAGAAAATTTTGATTGGGGTTTATTTTAACACTTGTCTGAACACCCATGTTAACCCTTAGACTGCTAAGCATGACTCACTGACCTTTTGCAGACAGTGTAGATCAAGATCAGACTGCACAGAACGTGCAGTCTGATCTTTGATCTACACTGTCCGATAAGGAGATATTTATTGTCCTCAAAATTACCTTAAATAGCAACCTTTGGAATTTTACTATCGATTTGAAGGTATCATTTGAGTTATTCAGCAGGACAAGGGTTAATAACCCTGAAGGAAATAGACAATTAAAAGCATCATGGGACAAGGACAAAATTCTGGTAGACAGTATTTTCTCCTGTTCCAATATTGTTTTCATTCGTAAGAGTGAACTTCAGCTCATTTATATCAGTTTCTGAATTGTTGTCTGCAGATACATTTAAAGAGCCTAAACCTTGTCATATGGGGAAGGAATGAATAATGAAATAGCATCCATTTAATTACCATTTTTGATTAAAAAACAAAAAGCAATTTATGCATAGATGGTGGACATAGACTAATCTGAACAATCTTACAAAAATTAACTCCCCTCTAAATGTGGATCTGGGGTCCTGCATGGCTTACTAGTAAAGTTTAGGACTTGTTACCTGATGGCCATATGTTTTTCTGTGGGAGTGTCCTTAGGCAAAACACTTCAGAGTCCTAGCCTAGTACTGCTGAAACCCAGACAAACATAAATAAGCTAGTTGTAGCAGTTATATGACTGAAATAATATTGAAAGCGACATTAAATGCCATTCAATTAATCAAATGTGGATCTTACATTGGCCTCCCGCAAGGTTAACCTGTATCTGATACTTCTGTCAGGCTCACAAAATGTAGCTCTTAAGTTTTTGAAAACATTGGTAGACAAATAGATCTATTTTTTCATTCTTACCAAAGTCATTTTGTCCCCTTTCCATAACACCATAAAGGATACATTGTGTTTTAACTAAGGTAAGTGTGGCTATATTATTTCATTTTGAAGGATGTTCAGAAAAAACTTTTGAAACAACTTATCCAATTGGCTGAGCTTTATTTGGCTGTACTAAAAATCAAGGGTTTTCAGAAGGACTAGTGATGGTGGTTTTTGTCTGAGATTATGCTTTAAGTCAGATTGAAAATATCAACAGCTCACCCTAGGGTTTGTAAACATGTGAGCTTAAATAAATACACTAAACACGATGACTATATTTTCCTTTACCATAGCATTTTAAGCATTACTAAAATCATTATTAATCATCATTATGCAAGACTCTTTTGAAATATTGAAACTTCTGTACTCAGATATCAAGGTTTTGATTTTTAAAACAGCATTTTACAATCCTAGTCAGACTATAAACACAACACTTTCTAAACTTTCATATAGTGGGTATAATTATATAGACTGCAAACAATTCAAATCTAAAATAGTCTGCCTATAGGAGTGCGATTTTACTTTGTTAGGTAGTCTGATCTTAATCTACTCTTGCTACAAAGGAAACAAACTGTCCTCATTCTGAAGTATAAAGCATGTATTGTTTTGAAACTAGTATGATTTAGTTTAAACCCTTACAAAACAATCCCGACTTTGAACGACCCTGAGGAAGAAGGCTTTTAAAAAGAATTTGGGAATATGAGAAAATGCTGGTAACCAGCATTTTTCCTTTTCCCATAATGTCTCCAGACCTTCCAAAATTAAAATTCATATTTTGAGTCACACTGATTCTGTTATCAGCAAATGCTTTCCACTTGGACAAGTCTCAAATTTTTTTGTGTGGTAAAGAGTTAAAAAAAACACTGGAGTCCTCTCAGGGAAATAGAAACGATGGCTTTTTTTATGTAATTTCTTACTGAAAGCACATTGTCCTTTCCATGACTCTAACACCTAGGAATCCCTTCAAGGGTTCTTCCTTATTACTACACAACTTGAAACTATTAATTTCAAAATGAAATATAAAATCAAACTAGACACAACAATTTGATTGTTCAGATACAATGATTTCTTCTTTCTTTTGAAAAGAAAATTCTTGGTTTTATTCCTGACCTAAAAAAATGTTATGAAATAGTCTGAAAGGTGAAAAGTAAATGGTATGTTTAGTATTTTCTAAGATTTAGGCCATGTGTAATTCATGAGTATTGAATATACCTTCCCTCTGGAAGATAAATGAAAATTCACCTTGTATCATAATAAAGACACAAGTCAAAAAATGATGATTTCACAAAAGAAAAGTAAGGTTAACTCATGCACTGACACAAAACATGAAATTGATTGTAACTACCTTCAAGAATAATTTGATGTTTGACTGATTTCTGGTGGTTACTTTAGTTTCAACACTGTTTCAGTCTTAGAGTGACAACAACCCATTTATTTGTGTATGGCTTGGGTTTTACTAGGGCTAGGCTGATTCTACGCAGTGTCTTGTCTGTAGGCACTCCTACAAAATCCTGCCAACTAGGTGAGGATAAAAAATCCAGGATAACTCAACCGACACCTTCACCAATCAGCCACAGTCTCACAGAACCTCACTAGATAAATGAACAGGATTGCGTCATTTCACCACTATATTGGTGCAAATATAAAAAAAAAAACATAGGCTGTATAGGTTCAAGCTTAGACCTCATATTCTGCAGTCTGAACTTAGATTATCATTCACAGTTTCAAAAAATAAAAATACAGATGTAGATTTCTTTTTGAAGTTTTGAGCCATGTCTTTGTGAATTTGAGTCATATTACATAATTGAACCACTGCAGGGACATGTGCAAAAAATAAAAAACATGATGTAGCATGGTAAGATACTTGAAATTCAATATTAACACTGGTAAAACAGCTATTCATTACTTCCAATACAGTTTTGAGTGAATCCATTTCCATGTTTTTAAGAATAGAACTAAAATCATCACTCATCACCTGGAAGAACATATTCCAGATATTATTTGCTTTTTGATATCTGCAAATCCCTGCCCTAGGTACAGCTGAAGCAGCCAGAATTGACCAAGATCACACTCAGTGTGACAAGTTGCTTTGCAAAGTAAAAATTGACTTATACACAACTAAAATGAAATTTTCAAGTCGATAGTACAAATCCAAATATTTCTATAAAAGTTATTTTTGGAGGAAAAATACCTCCTTACTGGGCAGTATAGATCAAAGAACAGACTGCGCCTTTGGTGCAGTCTGATCTTGATCTACACTGTCTGCAAAAGGGCCTTGGGTAGCACTTAGCAGCCTAAGGGTTAAAGGAATTCGTCCTTCTATAAAACTTTAAAAACTAGATCTATAAGCATACTTTCATTCTGAGGTTTGAATTACTTGCTGTTTACATGAAGCACAGTTACCGTCTCTAGAATGGGTTGAGCAGCAGTTCATCATAAATATGTACTTTATTAAATAAAGTACATATACTTCAATCTCCAAGCATAAAAAAATATATCAAAGAATTTAAATCTACATGTCCAAATAGTAAGACGTATAGATCTACACTAAGATGTATTCCTGTGGACCCTTTATCAAACATCTGTCTGAAAATTCTGCATTCTTAATTCTTTTGCATGAAAGGTAACAAAATAAAATTCAAGCAAATTAGAAGGACTATGAATGGACTTTTACACCTTGAAGATAATTGAGTATCTGAGGCTTAAAGTCCAGGATGTTAGGTTAAGTTAGTGGATGTGCAGTTCACTGAGAAGGACACGATTTCCCCTCGAAAATCCTCAGTATAAATTCACGTCACGAGTTCGTACTTGATCGGGGCCGTTTGTAAACGCAGGATTTCTTTATGTCCCATCGATAACTGGAGAGAAATTTTGGAAGCAGTCTTGCATAAATCAAACGTTAGATATATATATTTTAATACACTATACGATCTTTATTTTTTTAAACGTTTCATAGAAATGTTTCAAACAATTCGGAAATTCATCGATAGTGCTATACGAAGTTCGGTAGGGCCTAACTAACGAGGTGCCGAATCGAATTTATGGGTTCTGTGCATTCGTTATCGATATCTGTGCATTCGTTATCGAAATCATTTACGGCCAAATTCTAGCTAGATATCGGAAGATATTTGATATAATACAGAGTTTAAAAATATATTTCACTAAGAAATTATTCCTTGATCTCTTTGTTTATTTCGACAGCGGACGATACAAGCTGTGAATGAACATTTCTTGAATGAAAATGGGGGCAGTCTGTGTAAACAATGTTCATACGCATTAATGGCAATATTTAAAGAAAAAAAAACTTTGTTTAAGTGCTTAGATCTAGAGTATTTGAAACTGACAATTTTTGTAGTTTTGACGAAATTTCGATAAAGAAATCAAACATAATTTGTATGATTTGTTCAAAGTCAGAGCTGAATATCATTTGTAGATCTGCGTTGTTCGTCCCTACGCCAGCCATGCAAAACTGAAAGTGAGCGCGCATGCGTCGTTACGCATGACGTATTTGGTTCCGGCCAAAACGATCACAGTAAGCGGATTTGCTATATAGCAAATCCGCTAAAAAACCTACGTGGCGCACCTGCTACGAGATGGTTCCCCGGTCTTTCAAAGGCAATTAACCACGTACCGAGGTAAGGTTTTTCAAACATCGTGGTCCTACATCACGCATAATATTTTTTTTTTATTACCTGAAAGTCAACGCACTTTTTCATTGCCTGTTATGATTTTGTCTTTCAAATTTCAATTTATAACATCCTGAAACAAACTTGCAGAAGACGACTTTGAAAACATACTAGTATAACAGAGGAACTGTAACTAAATTAACACTTGTCCTGCTAATTAGTTAAATCAAACTTTCAAGCAGGTAGTAAAAACCCGAATAATGCTGCTTCAAATTCAATTCTTGGAGAAAAATAACCCCTGATCGGACAGTGTAGATTCAAGATCAGACTGCACGTATTGTGCAGTCTGATCTTGATCTACATTGTCCGCAAAAGGCCCTTTAGTCGCGCTTAGCAGCCTGAGGATTAAGAATTAGTTACCTGTAGAAATATTTTGAAAAGGTTAGAAAAAAACGTGACGCACCTGTTGCGAGATGGTTGCCGGCCTTTCATAGCCAATTAAAATTCTCGTCTGCCAGAATCTTATGGTTCTACATCACACATGATTGCCTGGAAATTAACACGTTATTTTGTCGATATAGTAAAACCTTACCCTAGATATTTTGATAGGTTAAAGTATAAGGAACTTTAAAAGACATGTTATATAATCAGAAGGTACACAAACGGCCACAAGAATTCAAGTTGGCAACTTTTGTTCTAGTTTTACGATACATTTTGCTGCTAGCAACTGGAACTTTGACAGATTCCACTATAACCTAATATCAGACCTATAATACTCTCCAAACTTTTAAATGGTGTGAATTAAATTTGCCTGCAATTTGACCCACGAATTGTTGACATGTTGCAGCTAGTGTGTCTTTAAGTTTAATGAGTTATACGAGTGAAAGCTACATGGCACATTTCTGTAATTTGAAGCAAATTTAAGCCATGTCATAGGCTGAAAAAATAGGATGAACCGAACGTTTGCAAAGTACAGGAAATAGCCAGCTGGTTTGCTCCGGAATAAAATTTTACGCCGCTTTCACCGGTATTACAGTTATATGACGGCATCAGCTTACAGATGTGTTTCCTCGATTTCTTTTTTTTTTTCCAACAATGCTTTCAAAAGTATCTGACCTGAGGAACATGAAAATGTGAGCTCGATTGGTATACGATTAAACCTTAGATTTTTATCCAGATCAAGATTTTATCACTCTGTGCCGACTGAAATAATTTGGGCAATACTCTGGGATGAGAGGGTTTAATGCATATTCACAATGCATTATACAACGCTAGCCGTTGCGCAATATTGACCCTTTTGCCGAAAAACATCTCAATCACACCGTATAATGGTCCTTCGAAATGCAGAAAATGTACCAATAGCGAAAAGTTTCGACCTGCGAAGGCTGACATGTGTAGATACTTTTTGCAGATGCATTAACCCCCCTTTTCACTGAAAATGGCCCATTTTTATAATGGCTTGCAACACGCGAAAAGGGACATTCGGACATTTGCGTAAAGTGTCGTCTCGGATCAGCCTGCGCAGTCCGCGCAGGCTGATCCGAAACGGCACTTTCCGTTTTTATGTAATTTTCTGTTTTGCACAAGTCTACTGTAGCACAAAATCTAATGTAGTCGTAAAGTGCCGTCTTGAATTAGCCTGCGCGGACTGCGCAGGCTAATCCGAGACGACACTTTACGCAAATGTCCGAATGCCCCCTTTCGCGTGTTGCAAGCCATATACCGTCATATCATTCTACTCATTGCAGGAAGGCTGAACAAGAGATAATGGAATGCAAGAGCAGTAATGTAATAATTTATAGCATCACGCGTAATTATGGAAGAAACACAATCTACGAGGTTTTAATTTGGGGAACACGCCCGTACCGCCCTGCAGATTAACCCTTTACCAGACGTAAAAATCTTAAAATGGTCTAAATTGAAAGGACGAGAGCTTTTATGTTGCCCAAACGCTCGAATCTGTAATATGACAGTGTATAAAACTGCGTGGAAAAAATCTTTTCTTTTCCACAGTTAATTAAAAGCCTTCTTCAATAGGGTTGTAAATATGGGAGACCGTTTAGAATCGTTTGGTAATAACTGGTGGTAAAATAGCTCGTAAAGTTAACTATTTAGTTAGTTACTGGTGGTAAAATAGCTGGTAAAGGTAGCTATTTAGTTGGTTAGTTAGTTAGTCAGGCAGTCAGTCAGCCGGCCAGACAGCCAGCCGCAGCCAGTCAGTCAGTCAGTGAGTCTGTCAGTCAGCTAGCTAGGTAGCTAGGTAGCTCGCTCGTTAGCGGGCTCACTTGCAGGCTGATTGGCTGGCCGTTATTTGTTTGTTTGTTTCTTTGTTTGTACGTTCGGTCGGTCGGTCGGTCTGTCTGTCAGTTCGGTGGTATCATTACAGCAATATCAAGGTGCCAATACACATGTCCATATGCTCCTTATGGTTTTTTCACACAACACTATAGTAATCCTGCCTCTTACTGCTTTCCTAGATAAATATTAAAGAAACAATTATGTTGTGTGGTGAGAAGGAACGAATCCTGTAGCAATGACTACCTTAAATGCTCCAACAGAGATTAACCGATTTGGAATTCGATATTATGGCTGGCCCCTGGAATTTGTAGCTTTGTATGATACCGGTTGGCTTCATGGTGCGGTCCGGCGTATCTGAAAGGGTTTAAGAAAAACAAGAAATATCTTTAAAAAAGATAGACGGCGTAAATCTGCCTGCAAAAGCATGGACATTTAAGATAAACATGTCTGTATTTTTTACCAATCACAAATTTATATTTATTGTTTTGCTATCAGTACCAAAATGTAGGTCAAAAGCCAGCACATTCAGCAACGCCGGGGGAAAAAAACAGAAGGAATCCGCAGACTTGGGTAATAAAGTAAGTCACTGTCAGAGCAAATGGATCTTGTTGAAATGATAGCGAGTCTTCTCTTATCGTGCAGATGCTCCGAGGCTGACAGGGAGCAGCTAATGAGTAACTGAATTACCCTTTATCTAACCGCATTTGCGAAAAATAAGGGCTGTTGCGGACGGCATAGATCCAAGATCAGACTGCACAGAACTTGCAGCTGATCTTGGATCTATGCCGTCCGCTTGTTTAGTCAAGCCATCACGATAAAAATCTGCCTGGTTGTTTTTGGGTTGTATTTTCAACCGTCGACAGAAGGTCGGGTTTACATATTAGCGCTGAAAGAGATGAAGGTTAAATAGGGTCACGTTTTAGATAGAGCATTGTAGGTTACCCTCGATGATTTTGTTTGCTTCAATTCTTAATCACTGCATTGTGGGAAGCTTGTCTGGCAAACGGCTTCTTGAACTGGCCCCCGTTGAATACATACGGGTAATGTACTAAACACTTACCTGTATAAAGGGAAAGAAACCAATCTAATGTCTTCCTTCTTGGCTCTTAGATTAACGTTATAGTGCTAAATAGATGAAGTGGGCATTTTAGGTCAATGTAAAATATTCAGATATTTCAATTTCAGTGCTGTTTTATCAGAATATCTCGGAAAGTAGCTGACAATGTAGATCTAGGATCAAACGGCACATTCTGAGCAGACTGGATCTGATCTACACGGTCCGCAAAAGCAGGTTAAGTCAGGATCAGTGCTTTAAAGATTAAGGAGGTGACTTGAATTTAGTAAAACCTAGTCTGTCCCCCATTGGCGGCAATGGTCATATGGTAGAGTCCATGTGCAAAGAACTCAGAACGGAATCTGGCTACAATTGAAGGCATTAATGAGCCGACTTTGCTGTCTCCGAGATATGACTGAAGTGATGTCGAAACCCATTTTTACAATCAAACTATGTGTAAAATTCGAATCATTCTAATTAGTAGCTGAGATGCTATTTCACTGGTGCCGAGACGGCATCATTTGGATATTTTGTCCAATCGATAAATTTCGGTATAACCACCATAAACAATTTTTTTCACACAAATTGGGTCGGATGATATCTCTTGCCGCTCTACCAAACACTCCCATGTTTTAACGACCACGAGGAATAAGCTTTAAAAAACGTCTTGAGAGAAGGGGGAAATGCTGGAAACAAGCTTCCCCCCCCCCCTCCCCCCAATAACCCACAAAGCTTCCTACCCTTTGAAAGACAAAGCCCATCATTTGAGACACATTTGATTTGTCGTCAGTATTTATTTCCATATGGATCAGTCTATAAATTTGCCGCGTATAATGAGTTAGAGCCCGTGCTTGCGACCTCTGATCTTAAGAGCACGCTAGGGCCAGGATCGTTATCCACCCACCGTTCCCTAGAACATTCCTAGTCTTAGTCTCAAGATATTTTTTTCTAAATTTGAAAGTAACACAGCTTCTGATTCGCTAGATCGTTTGATGTAGCCAATTAGAAGTTGCGTTACTTTCTAAATCCAGAATAAGACTTAGAATGTGATTAAGAATGGTTCACGGGTGAATTTACGAACCCAGATGTGTAAAAGTTTGACTCTGTCACATTGATCATTGTACGAAGCAAGTCAATATGAAACAGCTTGTTTTAAATCAATATTTTGTTTATGAAATAATAATTAAGGTACTAGCATGCTATAAGCCTTGCTCTGGCAAAACGGGGCTTAGTGCATCTCCGTGATGTGTAATACCAAGCAAGTTATCACATAATTATGAATCCATAAAAATCTATTTTGTCTTATAACCGACTGAATCCTGAGGTAGAATGGTCTTTAGACATGCAGAGAATTTACCCCCAAAAAAAAGTATCGACCCAGGTCAGCCTGCGCGGACTGCGCAGGCTGACCTGGGTCGGTACTTTTTGCAGATGCACTTAATCCCCTTTTCACAGAACCTGGCTCATATGTATTCAACTGCTATCTATTGCTGCCTCGTATTTCATTGTATTTCAGGAGGACCACATTTCGAACAGATGCGGGGGAGAAATGAAGACATAATTTCGATGTACCCTAGCGTGAGTTGTCTCTTAAACTATTTGAAACTTTGAAAAGCTCTCTATTTTTTCTGGTTGCAAAAATACGCATATAAAATCATAAAATCACTGGCACTGTTTTTTTTTTATAAATGTTGCACACTATTGCCCAAAATAGAAGACAAAGTGTACAACTGTATCGCCTGTGGAACACGACCCCTAGTCATTCGTCAGTATTTTTCTTAGTATTTCTTAATTTGGATGGAACAACGGGCACTTTTATTGCGTTTTGTTGTAATTTAGGCCTATCTTCTATCTGTGTCCGCATTCACCAATCATTCTTAATATCATTATAGACTAAGAAGTCTAAATCTAGATTTATAAAGCAACACAACTTCTGGTTGGGTAAACCATTTGATTTAGCCATTCAGAAGTTGTGTTACTTTCAAATTCAGAAAATCCTTGAGAATAAGACTGTGAATGACCTTTTGAATGGTTGGTGAATACAGATTCTGGTACACAATACAGGAGGAATTTATGGAATTTTAAATGTTACGAGTGTTATAAAGGTCCAAAGTTTGGAGATGGACACCTTTTTCTCTTCCAAATGTGAAATGAAAATCTTGATGGCCAAATAGCGGCCAAAAATAGTGCAAAAGTGAAAATGCATTCAAACTTAAATCATACCATCTAAAATTATAGAAATATTTTGAAGATGACAATCTCTTAACGTGTGGACGGTCCCAGTGTTAGTCGCTGGGAGAGAAAAATGAATAAAAAAATCGGACAAAAAGTAAACAAAATAGAGGATATTTTTTTTTTTACAGTGAAAGATCGAAATTTATTTCATCGAGTGAACATCATCGGTAATATTTTCACGAGTGGCCACGTGCGTGGGCCACTTGTGAAAATATTACCGATGATCTTCACTCGATGAAATAAATTTCGATCTTTCACCGAAAAAAAAAATATTCTATTTATTTCATGCTTTTAACCCTTTCTGGGGTGGGGGGGGGACTTAATCAAAATCCAGTACAGTTCTTTTCGGTTATTCCCCTTGGCGTACCCCCTCCGCATAGCAAAGCATTACAATATTACGTCAAGCGCGAGAAATGTAAGGTAAATTACGTCATATTTCCAATTGGTTGCACATGAGGCACGCGCATTCTACCTAGGTAACTAGTGCGCGAGAACAACTGTTTTCGCCTTCAATTGAAGAGTTAGAATATAAAAATCCGTATTTTCACTGGTCGTAACCATGAAATATTGAAAAATATTTCACCGATATTTCTCGATAACCAACCGGAAAACATGAAAGATAGAGTACCTGGCAAGTTTCACCAATATGGTTACTTTAATATCATGGTGAATATTATGAACGAATCTGGTTGGTCAATGAAAGTTAGATATCCGGACTCTTGAAATAACTGCAAGCTACTGAAAATAGTACTAGCCAGTCGTCAGGTTCTTTTAAAGCATTTACTGACGAGGGGAGGACGATTGACAGACAGACAGACAGACAGACCCGTAAAACAGGTGAAAAAAATAAAGAACATAGACCTAAATTGTTAATGCAGAAAAAAATAAATTATTTTGGTAATCTGGAAGTAATACCAGGTAAACTGGTTTCGTGTTAACCGGAAAATTACTTAACTCTTTACCAGACGACAAAATTTTAGACCTGTGCAAAATGAAAGCATTTGCAGACGACGAATTCAATGTGGCTCAATGTATTGTTTTTTAATGGTAGAAAACATCGTGGGAAAAGGAGAAAATGCTGGCTTCCAGCATTTTCTCCTTTTCCACTATGTTTTAAACAGCTCTCTTTCGTTAAAACTCAGGATTGTTTGGTAAAGGGTTAGATCATGATTAATTTGTTTTTTTACCAAACACAACTTGATTTAAGCAGATGTTACGTCTGTATTTTATGGATGTTCCTGTCGCTCAATCATACACGCTTATAGACTTTGAAACTGATCGTGAAAAAAAAATACAAGAAAGATGTAGGCCTACATTACTTCAGGTTTTGAGAAATACGTGGTCTTCTTTTTTTTATTTTTTTACTTTGAATTAGAAAACAGAGATCACCATTATGTCTTGAAACGCCCAGCACTAAACAGTTTGCTTTTGCAGAAAATGAAGATCGATATTCTTTGTCTTACGCTGAAGAACGTTTTAATTTTGAAAGTAACAAAACTTCTGATTGGATTAATCATTTGGTTTAGCCAATCAGCAGTTGTGTTACTTTCAAATTTAGAAAATTCTTGAGAATTAGGCAAAGAAAACTCTTATGAATGATTGGCAAATACGGACCCATACTGATCTTGGATTCACTTACTTCAACATTTTGTCAATTATTATGGCTGCAATAATGGCTGCAATAGCCTTTAAATTGGGAAAAAAAATAATAATCAGGGTAGTATACACCAATAGTTCTAAACAATATTCTGATTGCAAATTCTACATTACAGAGGTTTCGGACCCGTTTTATTGAGGCATTTACGCTTACCCCTTAACCTGCTAAATAAATAAAATGAAACTTTCAAGCCGATAGTAAAACCCCAAATGTTGCTATTTCAAAGTCATTTTTTGGGAGAAAAATATCTCCTTATCGTGAAGTGTAGATCCAAGATCAGACTGCACGTTCTGAGCTGTCTGATCTTGATCTACCTGTCTGCAAAGTGTCCTTAAATCGCGTATAATGAGTTAGAGCCCGTGCTTGCGAGAGTTAAAGGTTTTTGGGGGTTGAGCGTAATTTTGTCCTTAGGTAAAAGTGTAATAGAACAAAAAATAACTTCCAAAAATTTAGTAAAACTGAGATGGAACGTCCAAGCCAATTACATTGACAATTCCAGAGTTAAGAATTGGAATAATTATTTGAACTGATGGTATATCAATACTTTCCCCTTTCTTTCTATCTGACAGAGTCCATTTCACTTATTTAACATAGAAGGGGCTACTTCAACACAACTTGCTAATTCTTATATTCTATTTTCAACAAAATGCACTATGTATGCAAGAAAAACGTTATCCAGAGAGGGGGAAATGCAAAACGAGGTAATTACAAAAATATGGTAAAAACGTTAAAATTTGCAAAGGGTAAAGTCAATACAACTTGCTGATTTCATTACCAACAATTGCGCGGTGTATGCAAGAAATGTTAGAGAAGGAAAAAAATGCAAAACGAGGTAATTACAAAAATATGGTAAAAACGTTAAAATTTGCTAAGCCCCGGCGTTGGGGTAGACAAATTGCTCCGCAGCTCACCTATTACCCTCGCATTACTCAGGTAATCACGGAAAATAGCAAACTGTCTTCTTTGATCATTGAGAAGGAGCTTCCGTATTCTTCAACAGTCGTTTACTCATTGATAGACATGGGAACGAAATCAAAGGGCTGAAGGTACCGATAAAGATAACGGTATATTTATCCATCACTCCCTCATACAACACCATTGTTGTGCTTTTCGGTGAGTGTAGACCAAGATCAGACTTCACATACGTGCAGTCGTGATCTTGATATAAACTCTCCGCTTCTTTAATAACCTTTTCAGTAATACAATCCCAATTCAAAGTCGATGTATTTCACGAAATATGTTTTTGCCAAACTTAATAACATGAGTTCGAATGGATCAGGGTCGAATGATTGATTGCCATGAATTGCACGCTGTGTCACTTTTATAAGTTATCATACAAATAAATAAGATATAATGTCTTAAACTTTCGTTAGCGTCGATAATATTTCCATCGGTACACGTTCGTTGGTATAAAGTATGTATAGCGATTTTGAAAACATTGTAATAAATGATCATAGGCACTGTAAAATATCCAGTTGTCTTCTTTGAGTGATTGAACGAGACAACCAATTCCTCAACTCATTGCTAGAAATGAAAACCATCAAAGGAATGAAGGTGCAAAAGTGAAGGTTTTTAAATCGATTTACTGATATTCATTGCACGCTGTTTCACTTTGGTAAGATAGTTCACTAATTTTTGATTGCAATAATCTTGAAGACTTCGCAGCAGAAGACTGTGAAAACATTCTCTACTAGTAGAGATAATGATGATAATGATAAAAAAAAAGATTTGATAAATGAAAAGGTAAATGGAAAAATATCTTGCCATGAACATATTCTCTTTTTTATATTTTTCTTTCAAAATTGATCTTGTGCAAGACTGAAAACAGTTGCCTACAGGTGATAATGTGTAAAACAGTTTTCACATACTCACCATTAACTATGAAGTTTATGTGTTTGGAAACACCAAGACAATACGAAATATCATTTGTAAGGAGCAATATCTAAATTTGCGCCAACATTTTCTTCTTAACCGATACATACATTGGCATTTTCAAAATTTCAATTAACAAATTCGACTTTACATATAAAACGAGTCGTACAAATCTGATTAAGCGCCGATGGTTGTCCATTCTGCATTTTAGACTACGTCCTGATATCATTTTAATAAAGAAATTGAAACTTAAAGGGCAAATCCTAAAATATTTTGACCAGACTGTTTTTTTCCTTTAATCAGCTGCAAATGATGTCAGTTAAACATGTGTCCGCCATTTTTCATAAATACCACCCTGTAACATGCCATGAACCACGGCCGAATTGTCACACTGATATACGGCCCTAAAAATGGTACATGGCTTACTTCCCCTGATTCGCTTATCTCCCGTGCATGTGTGACGTCATTGTCGAGTCACTCTGTGTATACCGTCAGTAGACATACAGTAGGAATGCGGATGATTGTATGCAGATATCTGAGTATTAACTGAGAATTGAGCCGAAAAAATGGTAATTGTGCAGCCTATGGGTGCAACGTCGATTCGGGAACTCATAGAATTAGTATGTTCAAATTTCCGAAGGAATCAAAAAGGAGGAAACTATGGATTGAACGTTTAAACCGGGGCCGGACAGTAGCGACAGATTTTTTGCCATCGGTTCATTCGAAATTGTGTCTGAAATACTTCGATGACAGTCAGTTCTTAATAAGTCCAAAACTCGCAAAAGAAGTTGGTTATAGGAATTTTAGGCTGCGGTTAAAACCTGACGCTGTGCCGACATTATTCGAAACTCCGAGTCGAAAGGAGATAGGCCTTGAACCGAAACTCCGACAGACAGACATTCCGCAACGGCACTTTCCAAAAAGAAAATCCAACATGAAGTAGGTAATTTCTTTTTTTCTCGAAATTGGAATACATGAATTGTTATTCGTACTATTTTACCCTTTTCTACATTATCGCTTCATTCTGGACAAAGGAGAAATTGCTACCGTTTTCTCCCTTTTCCAAATGATTTCAACATTTAACAAAATTATAGATTCATCCAAATTCATAACATAAATTTTGCAAATAACAAAGTCGACATTGTTCAAATGATGTAAACTTTCAAGGGATAATAATCATTCTTTGGACAGCAAACATCATTTTCTTCCCACACTGTTTTTCAAACACTCTTTCTTTGGGTATTGGAAACTAGATCTAGGGTTTGTATGGTAAAGGGTTAAGTCAGTATCTGGCTACCCCTAGTCATGGTCATAAATGTTAATCCATCACCGACCAGTGGAAACAATACAGGAAATGGTTACATAACATTTGCATATCTCACCCCTTTACACTGTAATGTTTGTTGGTGACAGTAAACCGATGTTACAGCTTTTATCCCATACACTACTTCTCTTTGACATTTCACTCCTAAAAATGATTTGACAACTTACATGCATTTTGAACAAATTTTGAATTATATCTATACAATTTTGATTTGTGGATATTTCCTTGTTCCTATCCATATTATGTCTTCTAGACAGGCTACTGAGAAAAATGTTTTGAACATGTAAGTATGAAAAAATTAGAATATTTCAAATCCACAGCATTTAAATATGACCGATAAAATGTGATTGTTTATTGGAATTTAGTTTAACTTAGTTTAACCCTTTACCAAACAATCCTTTGTTTTAACGACCCTGGTGAAGAAAGAAAAACCTTTTGAAAACATTGTAGGTAAAGGAGAAAATGCTGGTAACCAGTATTTTCTCCTTTTTCTACAATGTTTTCTACCCCATTAAAGACAAGTCCAAACATGTGAGTAAAATTTAATTTGTTGACTCCAAATGTTTTCAATTCGGTTGAGTCAATAAATTTGACGTTTGGTAACAATTTAAACATGTATTTTACATCTCTTGAGAAACAAGTTCATACAACTCGTACTAATCTCTTCAGATACTGCTTCCTGGGAACTAAACCAGAACTTGTGCCCAATGTGTGGGATTTATATTTAACCCTTTACCAATCAATCCCTAGTTTTTACGACCCTGAGACAGAAGCCTTTTAAAAACATTGTAGGAAAAGGAGATAATGCTGGTAGCCAGCATTTTCTCCTTTTACCACAATGTTTTCTACTCTGCTGGAAACAAATTTCAATTTTTGAAAAATTTAACTTTATTTTGTCGTCTGCAAGTGATTTCAATTTGGACCTGTTTAATATTTTGTCGTTTGGTAAAGAGTTAAAAATAGCAAATATTGTGGATAAAGGACCAACTGATAGTTACCAGCTCTTTCCATGTTTTTACAATGAATCTAAAGTCGTCTATACTGCAATTTGACCGGAATGTCAGTATTAACCGCTCAGTCCCTAGTAGACCAATTTGAAGACTTACCCAAATTGAAACAATTTGCATAAGACAAACAAGAAGTGAACAAATTTACACTATCCTTTCCCACGGCTTACAATTCAGAGTTTAAGACTTTCACAGAGAAGCTCTATATGGAACATACAATAGCTATACATGTATGATAAATTTTTGCATTGAATGGATCATGTGGACAAGGTAAACACAAAAAAGTATTTCACACAGGTAGATCCCCTCTCCCTCTCTCTGATGTTCATGTATTTCTGTATGATAAGAAATACAACTAAAATAATTTTCAAAATAATTTTGAGAATTAACTCTTAATAATCTCGGAATATATTCTTTTATCAAATTTCATGCTGGTTAACAGCATTTCAAAATATTCTTATTTTCATGAAAATCGTGATTTATTGTGGAACCCTTCACCCATGAGAGAATAAACTTGTACCCGTCAATGTTTACAGAATTCTTTACAAGGTACAAATATCAACAAGGACCCATTAACAAATAATTAGAACTAACATCTCACGATTATCAATCGTAAAAGTCAAGAAAAAGGTTATTTGACATGAAACTAAAGTGTCGGGGAAATGTCTTCAAAAGTGTCGGGGAACTGTCTTGTCGTGGAACTGTCTTGAAACCGTCCCCCCCCCCTTTTTTTTTTTTTTTTTTTGTTTAATTCCGCCCGTTATTCTACTGAAAATGCTTCAAGTGAAAGAAAGTTTATGCCATACACTTAATTCTCTCATGTATAGAATATTATTTCTGTAAGCGATGTTCGCCATCGCCCCGTAATAGACGTATTTCAATAGCGCGCGATACTCAACACGTTGAAAAGTCCGGCACAACATCGTCATTTTCGTCATCAGTGGGCGAAAAGTTACTTTTATCCTCATCACCAGAAACTTAATAAGTTTCTTTAAAAATTGGCTCGTACATGTACGGCCTTACCGGCCCAGAATCGTCTATTTCTTCGTCTTCAATATCGCTCAGTTCACTATCGTAAACAACGTCCATATTGAAACAAGCTCTCCTATTGCGTCACAAATCAAGGGACGCAACAATAAGTAAGGGAGATAAGCGATGCAATAAAAATTAATTGGCAGAAATATGAATTGAAAAAAAGTACTTTTATTAATTTTTTTTTCTAATTACAACATTACCAGGTTACCATTTGATAAGTGTAGATTTGAAAATTAACCATATCTGAAACTTGTTGATTTGCCCTTTAAAAACGAAATTCACAATTTGAGATATAAGACTGACATGCTCTCCAAAAAATTTTGTTCAGCCTAACTTTCTAATTTTAAGTCAATATTTTTAAATCAAACACTGATCGTATATTGCACATAAATCAAAAAACAATGTACTCCTAGTACGGACAGCCAGGCTTTGGATTTCTAAATGTACATGTTACAGATGCAGCAAACAATTAAATATGAATGTGAACTATTAGTCGCTAAGGTCAATGAACCCAGAGTAACTATCAGGCTCCTGGGCACGACTCGATACGATTACAAGGACAGTGTCAGGATGAGAGTTTTCGAAAAAACTTTGAAATCATACTATTTGGGTAATCCTGCTGGCTTAAAAGTAAATTCAATTTAATTTTAATCATTTAACGCTTTACCATACGATAAAATTTATAGTCCTGTCCAAACTGAAAGCGTTTGCAGACGACAAAGTAAATGGTGCTCAAATCATAGAATTCGTCATCGAAAGGGTAGAAAGCATAGTGGGAAAAGGAGGAAATGCTGGTTTCCAGCATTTTCCCTTTTCCCATAATGTTTTCAAAACCCTTTTTTCTTGGGGCCGGTAAAATTCGGAATTGTATGGTAAAATATTAACTTTTCAATGGCATTTATCCTCTTCACTAAAATAAAATAGTTCACGGAACCAACCGATGTTTATTAGACTTTAATCGCTTTCAACAATTCACGGTATGGTAAGGCATTGGCACTTAAATTCGCGAAAGGCTGCAGACAAAGATCAGATTGCACAGACTTAAAACGTTATGATACACAAATGAGGGTAATACCCTTGCAGCTATTTAAGTTATATTTTTTCTCAAAAGTCCTAAGGGACTACATACCGTTATGGGAGTATCAGCTTTAACCCCTTACTTACATTTCCTCATTGTCACACGGTAGACAAATATCGTTATTCCAAGGACAAATACTATGAATTCGGATGTTAAACTGCACTTTGGACCGTCTGATCTGATATTTACATTTGTCTTCTTCTATAGGTGACTATGGCTCCAGGAACTGCAATACAGATCTACATTATATTGTATTTATGCATTTTGCTGGCAGTAGTGAGCGATTTTTTTCTCGGTTAAATGCTGTTACATTTTAGTATTTTCGGTGTAGCTGAATGTGCTGGTCTTTTGAGCTACTTTTGGTACTGATAACAAATGAATAAATAGAAATTTGTGATTGGTCAAAAATGTAGACATGTTTATTCTAAGGGCCCCTGCTTTTTTGTAGGCAAATTTTCGCCGTCTATCTTTTTTAAATATATTTCTTGTTTAGAAACGAAACTTGGGATCCAGGTAAACGATCATCACTCTACCCAAGAAACAAAGTCATGTACTCTTTATTTCGACAGTTCAGTTATATGTGTATGTATGCTTAGGAACTCATAAATGTCAAGTGTGTTTGGACTGTTCTAACGAAATCGGCAAGATTTATAGATATTTTTCCTCATGAAAATGACTGTTTTCATGACCTCTTGTTGTTTATGCGTGAATGTATAGTTTCTTTCTGACAACATGCCTACTTGACGAAATATCTTCATTCTTGTATAGAGTTTAACCCGTCCGATTTTGGAGACGGAGAACAACAAGCAGAAAGTTAAGCTTGTTACTTTATTTTTACTTTCTACATAAAAATTTACAAAACATGATATCCTCTTCTTGAGAAATGTAAATTTTAATTATAATAATCTACACGAGCTTTCGGCGGTACAACCGCCTTCTTCTAGTGTGATCCTGTGATACAATGCCTGCAGTTGTTTACGCAACGTCAAGGTAACGCTGACGTCACGTAAACAATTAATACTAAGGCACGGGATGAAGTCATTGCAGCTTTCATCCCGCCAAATGGGCCCGAACTCAGACCAAAACTGCGTCTGAACCACGCTCCGGCAAAAGGGGGCCTAATGCATCTCCGTGATACAGAATACCGGGCAAATCAGTACATAATTACGGACCCATAAAATCCACCTTGTCTAACAACCGACTGAATCATGAGATAGAATATTACTTGGACATGAAGAAAATTGGAAGATAATGAAAAGTTTCAGCCCATGCCAGTCTGCGCTGACATGGGTCGATACCTTTTGCAGATGCATCAAGCCCCCCTCCCACAAAGCATAGCTCATACACACCAATCGGAACAAGATCAAGCCCACAGGGATGGACCAGGCCTACGTTTGGACATTACCAATATAGATTTACCAAATATAAATTCATTATATAGATTTAACTCTTTACTAAACGACATTATCCTAGACCAGTCCAAATTCAAAGCATTTGCTGACGACAAAACCAATGTGACTCAAAAGTCGAAATCCGCTGAATGGCAGCGCAGACTGACATGGGCTGAAACTTTTCATTATCTTCCAATTTTCTTCATGTCCAAGTAATATTCTATCTCATGATTCAGTCGGTTGTTAGACAAGGTGGATTTTATGGGTCCGTAATTATGTACTGATTTGCCCGGTATTCTGTATCACGGAGATGCATTAGGCCCCCTTTTGCAGGAGCGTGGTTCAGATGCAGTTTTGGTCTGGGTTCGGGCCCATTTGGCGGGATGAAAGCTGCAATGACTTCATCCCGGGACTTAGTATTAATTGTTTACGTGACGTCAACGTTACCTTGACGTTGGGTAAACAAGTGAGGCATTGTTTCACAGGATCACACTAGAAGAAGGGGGTTGTAGGCTACCGCCGAAAGCTCGTGTAGATTATTATAATTAAAATTTACATAAAGACATTAATATTTAGACAGACGTGGTAACAACAGCAATCAGTGGCTTAGTTGCTATAACAGAGTTTTCTCTTCTTTTTTTTTTAATCTAATATTAAATATCTAAGCAGAGCGGACAATAAGATCAGACTACGTTCTGTTACAGGTAGACCTCGAGATTGTGATGTTAAGCAACTATGATAGGCACAAAAGAAACAATGCTGAATAAAAGTTATATTGGCTTGTTACATAGAAAATGAATTAAAGTTAAATCCAACTAATTAAAGTGTCAGAAAATCTGGCACATTATTTTTCTTTAATCAACTCAAATTAACAAGTCAAGCGTCGGAGTAAATCAACCAAATATTAAAAAGACATCATGGATAATTATTGGCTTCTGGTATCTATAAACCACACAAAAAATTGCTCAGCAGTATTTACTCTCAGAATGTCTATACATACATCTTTTTTATATTTACCGTCACAGAAAAGAATTAGAAGCCTACCTATCACTTTGGCTTCCTCACACACTCCAAACAACTCTGAAAACATACCAAGCCATTTTCTGTAAATATGGGGTTTGATGCATCTGTAAAAAAAATCGACCCATGTCAGCGTGCGCAGAGCATGGCTCCAATACATCAAACATGTCTTAGCAATCAGCCTGTCCTAAAAGCCATATTTCAAATCTCAAATGTTAATATCAGTTCATTAGTATTATATGAACCATGCTCTGACAAAAGGGGGCTTAATGCATCTCCGTGATCCATGATACAAGGCAAGCCATCACATATTTAGGGATCCGTAGGCTAATATCCACTTTTTTTCAAAAATTAACTTAATCATGAAATAGACTGGTTCTTGGGCATACAGAAAATTGACCAATAGCGAAAAGTTTCGGCCCAGGTCAGCCTGCGCGGATTGCGCAGGCTGACCTGGGTCGATACTTTTCGCAGATGCATTAAGCCCCCTTTTCACAGAGCATGGCTCATATGTATTTTTAAGTTTACATTGAATTATGAGGGTGTAATAAGAAGTTACAAGTCAACTTTAATACAGTAAATTTATTCTGATTTTAATTTAGTATTTCCTATGCGAAGGTATACGGTTGTGTAGAATTAAAAAAAAAATCTGCATGTAAAATTCATTTTTTACTCTGTAGCAGGATGCACAAGAAATGTTGGATTTGCACGCACTGTCAGCAACAAGCCTGTTTTCTCCATTTCGTTATGGTTATTAAGAAATGATTGATCACATTAATCATAGGTTAAATCTATAGTATTCTCAACATCAAAGGCAAGGCGTCCTTTGAGATTCTGATAGATTTTGTATTCATAGTGAAGATGGCTATCGTTTCTGTATAGCTAGTTAATGTTAGGGGTAATCTTTATGACTTTTGAGCATATACTGTACCGGTAGCACCTGTTTGCATTTTATCCACTTCCTGAACAAATACGATGATTTTCTGGAATTCAGGTCCTCAGTAGTTCTGTGCGTATTTGCTATGAACCATTACTTAGAATGAATTAAAGATACATCCTTACAACCAGAAAAAAAAAAAACGCTGAAAAAAATTTGATCTACTGCAGAGTGGTTCAGAATTTAGTCAGTTGTGTACACATAGATAATTTACCGATAGGTGTAAAGGAGTAAGGGATAAATACATATACAGAAAAAACTTCAATTTAAAACCGGAAACGTCAGGACAGTTATTCCTTTGATGGCCTCCAGAAAATGAAATGCATTAAAGGCCCAGTAAAGGCCAAAATATCAAAGCAGGTGTCATAATACATTTAGATTTAAATTATACCATTTAAAAGTATAGAAAATATTGTAGAGATGACAGTCTGTTATCGTGTGGTCGGGCCATATGTTAACCGCTGGCAGAAAAAAAGATTTTCAAAATCAGGCAAAAAGTAAACAAAAGACACAGCTACCTGGCAGGTTTTAACCCAGTTTTGAAATTAATTTTTCTGCCAGTCAGCGGCTAACACTTGGACCTACCGTACAATGACAGATTGTCATCTCCACATTAATTTCCATACTTTTAAATGGTACGATATAAATTCAAATTTATTTAAACATCCGCTTTGTTTACATTTGGCTTTTATTGTCACTTTAACTATTGGTTGTAATCTATGCAACCTTGCGACTGTCAGGGGCAACGTTTGGCATGACGATACAAGAATGATTATAATTTGACGAAATTAAGATGAAATTGGTTAAAAACTGGCTGAAAAAGAGTATATATGTATCTTTAAGGGCAAATTATCGAATATGCACTCAACCACTTTAAAAACTGAACACTATTCATGAAGCATATTGCACTTCATTTAGTGGGCAATATCTAATTATTTGGAAGAAAAAACTGGTACACGAATGATGTGTTAAGTGTGATTCAAATTTAGCCTGTATGCACGAAACCTTTGCGCATGTGCGAGATTGTATCAACTGCAACAAGTCTCGAAATGTCTCAGTAGCGCGTGGTTCTCCTTGTGAGTTTATGCAAGCCTGGCAATGCCTTCGCACTGACAGAAATACAGCACGAATTTCTTCTCGAGGTATGCATTGCCATTCCTGAATGAGTTGCAACTGATTCACCTCAGCTGGTGGGGGATAACGTTCATAGACTCGACGTCCATGTTCGTCCCAAACATACTCTATCGGATCAATATCTGGAGAGATCGATGGCCAGTCAATACCGTTCATGTGATTGATGCGCAAAAAGTCTGCAGTAAGCCTAGCTGTACAGGGTCCCGCGTTATCGTGCTGGAAACCGCCGTTGGGAAAATAACGTCACACGAAGGGCCAAAGGACCTCATCGCCTTACTGCTGGGCGGACATTCAAGTCTGTTCGATGAGGTCACACCAGCCTATACAAGGACACTAGTGCTGCAGACTGACCTTTCTCGAAACTTTCTGCAGCCCAATCGGTCACGCTCCATGACACATTACTCAGCGAAGCGCTCTCCTCGTCGACGCCTAAGACGTTTTCACCCATCTGCCATGCTCACATTGAACCTTTACATTAGGTCACTGGTTTCGAACAGACCCTAAAAGTCGTCTTGCCCACTGGAGACGCTGTGCACGATGCCAAAATGTTAGAATAGCCTCGGTATGGAAGATGTGTCTGGATCTGTCACTCCTTGAGACGACGCCGTATAGTCTCTGGATGGATTATACGCCTAAAAAAGCAATTTAAACCTTACCATCTAACAGTTCAAACACAGACAAGTGCCAGAGTCTCAAAGTTATCCGTCCTACCTTTGCCGTCCTATGACTTGTCTTGCAGTTAATGATGCAGTGAGGACCTGTTTCTCAGGAGCCACGTTCGAATAAAGTTGTCCTGCCGTCTTGTCGTCACTCTGGATAGTCCTGATCTAGGACGGTCTTGCTCGTCCCAGGTTGCCGCATACGGACCAAAAGTCTGGTTATGCTTGATGGATAAAAGAAGACGCGTCTAGCAACACGGCCTATGCTGACGTTGGCGTGACCCATTTCTTATACCTGATTCCTTTCATTTTCGTTAAGTCTTGCAACCTCGTTACACACGATTCGACATAATTAAATGTTTTATCGCACAGGCAATCGATAGACAACGAATAGTAAAAATCAATGGAATATCGTTCGCGTCTACAAGCGCGAGTCATTTTTGCGCAAACCACATTTTGTGGAATTGTCGTTACGCTTCAATGAGCAAAGAGACAAAACTTGTACACATAAAGTAACTTGGATTAACCCTTTAAATATTGCCTTTGTACAAACTATGAGTATCCAAAAAAAAAATGTTGCGTTTTAATGTGGTTGAGTGTAATTGGAATATTATAATAGTCTGCACTCACGTGTGGTCGAATCAGGTCGAGTCACGTGTGCATCTAAGGAGGTGCATCTATACTGTCCACAAAAACTGCATTTAATCGGGCTTATCAGCCTAGGGGTTACATTCCACGCTCTTACATCCTCATATATTCATAGCTTAATCATATACAAATGACCCCACCATACACAGTATTAGAAGTAATTGGATATAATTAGAATCTCGCGATACAACGATTGTTTTTGAAACATCAGCAGATTACTCTGCCTTCAGTCTGAATTCAGATTTTTAACCGGGCGATGTTGTCATATCTGGCAGGTTTGTTAGCTAACTATACATTTGTCACGGTCTTAAGACTTAGCCTCGTTTTCCAGTTCAGTCTAATTCAACATGCGTGTTTTTAAAGCACGGTTAATCCTTAGGTTGCTAAGCGCAACTTGGGGTGCCTTTGCGGACAGTGTAGATAAAGATCAGACTGCACAAAACGCGCAGTCAGATCTTTCATGCACACTGTCTAATACGGTATTTTCATTTCGGTGAAATCAACTTTGAAATCGCAATATTCAGTTTTCTCTTTTTTTTAATTATTGAGTGGAAATTTCCTTTTCTTTTCTTTTATTTAGCAGTTTAACTCTTTACCACACAATCTCTAGTTTTAACGACCCTGAGAAAGAAGCCTTTTGAAAACATTGAGGGAAAAGGAGAAAATGCTGGTAACCAGCATTTTCTCCTTTTCCCACAATGTTTTCTACCCTATCAAATACAGAAATCACCATTTAAACAACATTTAATTTTTCGTCTGCAAATGCTTTCAATTTGGACAAGTCTACATTTTTGTCGTTTGGTAAGGAGTTAAGTGTTAATCTTTAACAGAAGACAACGTTTTTGACTCGTCTGTCTTGAAATTTTTTTAAGACGATTCAATAAAATGTGACTCAATTCCTGACAGAATTTGTCTCTGAAAGGGCAGAAAACATTTTGGGAACAGGAGAAAAATGCTGGTAAGTAATATTTTCCACTATTTCCAAGATTTTTTCAAAAGCCTTCTTCTACAACATGGGGGTACTTCATGAAGGATTAACATACTGTCGATTCAGTCTACTTATTCTCTAATGAAAAAGTTAAAAAAAAAAGGCCACTTTTCCCTAAAAACTCATCCCGTCTTTTTTTTTAATGCCCCGTCCCGAAAGAATTATAGCGCAGCATATAGACGTGACGTTGTCTGTCCGTACGTCCGTCCGTGCTTCCACTGTTTCGTTACACATCGTAGAGCTTCTATCGGGTCGTTTTGCCGATAATCTTATCTAAAATCTTTGTTTCGTCTGTTTTAAAAATTGTTGTAAATAATATTAAAAGCAATTATCATAAATCTGCGGATATCTCCAAGTTTAATCTTTAAAGTTAAACCTTTCCATGCTTGAGCTATATAGCATCACAAGCGGGGGAAACATTCATTGGCCTTTCAGAGCAGCAAGCTTAGTCCTCCACAGGCTTAAAAAATAAAAAATTCTAAAAATATGAGAATGGACCAACTCTGAATAATTCACAGCAGTAACTTATGGTCGTTTACCCTTTTTCGAAAATTGTAGTCCGTTTCGAACGCGCGGAATTCAAAGGAGAGTCAGTGTCTTTTTATCAGACGTAAAAATTCTCGACTTACGGGTTAGATAACACTTCACTGATTTATTGGGTTGTTGAATTCGAAACAGCCCTCCAAGTGGGGAAAACCAGGACGATCGATGCTGGTAGCTATAGGGCGAAACGGTTCCAGTTTAGTTATCCACCTGCCTCTTTTTTGCTTGTTTTGAAGATCAACTCTTTACTAGACGATAACATGCTTTGTACAAAATTTAATTGGACGTATTTGCAGGTGACAAAATAAATGAGCCATGCTCTGGCATAAGGTGGCTTAATATATCTCCTTGACGCATCATACCAATCAAGCCATTACATAACTATTTATCCATAATAGTCACTTTTTTAACAACCGACTTAATCATGAGATATACTTGTCCTTTGACATACAGAAAATTCACCAATAGCGAAAAGTTTCGCAAAAAGCCGTTTGTATGAGGTAATGAGAAACTAATTGATTAATTAGAACTAGTTTCCTTGAATTACGACCGTACAAGTTTATTTTTCATCTCGGCGGAATATTTTGTTAACCGTACTTCGACCTGCACTTCCGGTTTTCACCGTTACATTGACAATCAGAAAAATCTGTTTAAAGGCCTTGTAGCGGCCAGAAGTAAACAATGCAGGTATTAAATTGCTTTTAAACCATCTCTTTTAAAAGAATGGTTAGAAAGATGATAATTTGTTATTGAATGGTCGGTTCATGTGTCAATCGCCGGCAAAAAAATAAAGTTTAAAATCAGGTAAAATGTAAAAAAAAATATATATAGCGACATGTCAACTTTTTAACCTAGTTTTAAATGTTTTTTTCTGCCAGCGACTGAAACTTGGAATGACCTTACAATAACAGCTTGTCATCGTCACAAAAATGTCCGTAAGTTACGTAATTGTATGATTTATACCAAGATGTATTCTAACTCTCACGCTGTTTATTTTTGGACGCTTCTGGGCCTTTAACCCTTACGCTGCTAAGCGTGAATCGCTGACCTATTGCGGAAACCGTAGATCAAGATCAGACTGCATAGAACGTGCAGTCTGATCTTGAATCTACACTGTCTGATTGGAAGATATACTTCCTCCAAAAATGCCTCTGAAATAGGAAAATTTGGGTTTTTACTATAGACTTGAAAGTTTTATTTGTTTTAGTTAACAGGATAAGGGTTAAAATCGTTACCATTTCGATGATAAAAACATTCATGATTATATTTCAGCTCTTACTGAACTATAAACCCTTCTCCTGCTAAATAAGTGAAATGAAATTTTTAAGCTAATAGTAAAAACCCAAATTTTGCCATTTCAAATGTATTTTTTGGGGGAAAATATCTTCTAGTCGGACAGTGTAGATCCAAGATCAGACTGCACGTTCCGTGCAGTCTGATCTTGATCTACACTGTCCGCAAAAGGTCTTTGAGTCGCGCTTAGCAGCCAAAGGGTTAAATTTGTTAGCATCTTGACTTGATCAGCTAAAAACTTACCTATAATGAAACTATGTCAGCCTCGAGATAACTTAAAAATAGGAATATTTAACATTAACCCATTGGCCGCTAAGTGCGACTCACTGACCTTTTGCGAACAGTGTAGATAAAGATCAGACTGCACAGAATGTGCAGTCCGATCTTGGATCTACACTGTCTGATAAGGAGTCTATATTGTTCCCCAAAACATAATTCTGAAATAGCAATATTTGGGCTTTCTTTCGATCGAATTGGAAATTTCATTTTAGTTATTTAACAGGATAAGAGTTAAATTGCAACAGAATTGATAGTGATCAGTAAGAAAGCATCCTGGAGACAAATCGGAGGGTGCATTTATTTGCAGATAAAATTGTTTTAAGAAAGATAACGATTGTAATTTACTTTCAAGAGCCGATGCATGCCGTGGAGACTTAATAAGCATTTCAGCGATAATGCCGTCTTTATACCCACTACCCCATGAAAGACATTTGCAGTAAAAGATTATAAAAACATTTTTTTTAGCATCAGCAATTAGAATGGAATATGGTTTGATACAATAATATACGTGAAAAAATTATCGCAACCATTGTTCTCAGCAAAACATTTTTTCCCGGTGCTTTGCCCTCGAGGTCCGATTTGAGTACCTTACAAGCAGCAGGCTAAAACCTATTAAAATCTTAACATTTCGGACAATATTCGCATAAGGGTCGATACAGGGTTTGATACAAGGAAACACGCGAGGCAAAGGAGAAAGTGCTAGTATCGAGGTACCTAGGTCCGTATGTACCAATCATTCTAATTTCACTCCATTTCTAATTCTATATTTGGAAAGTAACGTAACTAAACCATTTGGTTGTGTTACTTTCAAATTTAGAAAATTCTTGAGATTAAGACTAAGAATGTTCTTAAAACTTGTTGGTGAAAACGGAGTCCAGATGTATCGGCCAATGGGATTGGGTGGGCTTGGAAAACAGAAAAACACAACAGCTCTTGCATTGTCGCTGGAGGTCTCTTGTTTGCTTCGAGAATAACATTGAAATTGTTACATCTAAAGCCTTCTTACAGACTGAAAATGGACAGGTTTACTGCTGCCAAGAGTGAAAAAAAAGCTGATGCAATTTTGAAGTCCTTTTGCCGGAAAAAAAATATTACATCATCGGACAGTGTAGATTCAAGATCAGATTGCACGTTCCGTGCAGTCTGATCTTGGATCTATACTGCATACAGAATAAATGCATACAGAGCATTTATACAGAGTTACGCTTTGATTTTTTGTTGATGTATACCAAACGTCGGTGGTTAGCTCTGTTCTACGCATGACTCAGTGGAAAATGGCGGGCAAAGTAATTATTGATGTTTTATTCATATTCACAGATATTTTGATAAGATGTCTGTTTTCTAAATCTTTTGATCACCGGGAAGATGCTCCAGTCTCGGGTTAAGCCCAGATTTTTTTTCTTTTTAACATTCCTTCATGATAAGAAAAGCCTCAGTCTATATCCCCTGTAACGAAGTTTGTACCCTTAAACTTAAAAGATCTATAATTCAGTGCCATGTATAATCAGTACATTGCAGCCCTCGTCTGTTCGGACAGTTGGTAAATTTGGAGAATTTGCTGCTGCTGCTGCTGCTGTTGTTGTTGTTGTTGTTGCTGCTGCTGCTGTTTGATTCTCGTTTGTTCATCGTCGCCAAGGGTTGTCAATGCAGGTGACGTCCCCAGATGGCCGATAGTTATGTTACGGGAAACAATGCGAGATGCAGCACGAAACCATCGCAAGGTCCCTTTGGTTTGTTGACGTTTTCAGTGAATAGTAACGGTATCTGTGGTGCATGTTTAATCCGAGTGACTATTAGTAAGTTTTAGTTGGCCAACCGCGGGAATCGAACCAACACACTCAAGTGTTCCTAATGCTTGTCGCTGACAAGTCTCACGCTCTACCTCTCAAGCTTTTCGACTGACCAGACGATTACATCCTTTTCCAAATGTTTTCAGAAGCCTCTTTCCCTAAGAACGTTAAAACAAGAAAATGTATGGTTATGGGTCAACAGCCAAATCTGTTTTTTTAAGCTTGGATAGGAAACGACGCTATTGAGATATTTAGGTTATTCAGTGCAGTCTGTGAACCTACCTTTGTGGTCTAAGTCTATGTCAGGGGTAATGCCAATATTTATCTGAAACAAACAGAAGCTTCTAATACATGAACTGTATCGAGTGTTACATGACCTGTAAATTACGTAGGTCTCAGTGACTTTTCTGTGAATATAATTACCTGGGCAGGAATTCAAAATGTCGAATAAGGCCTAATTTTTCTCTGAAGATACTTTTGTATCTGTAAAGAAACAGCCGGCTGATTTTAGCCATTTAGATACGCTGTAGCCTGCAATTGTGACATTCTTAATATTGAATTTAAAACATCTTATCTGAATCTCCCCCAGAAACAAAGTTGGAGCAGACGACTTTAGAAAAGAACAATCACCGTAAAAAAATGTATGATCAAAATGGATTAAGAAATATACACATTTGAAAAGATTGTAGCGCGTTAACGGGAGAGAAATTCCATTAAAAATACGAAAATACGAGTTATTCAATTTCATCTTATACATGACTTTGTTATCAGCAATTGCACAGACAGGATCGAGTTAAGTAAAATTAAAGAAAACTGTTATTTACGCTATTTTAAAATTAACTCAACTTTTTCCAAACAATTCCATTAACTGAGATGTTGTGGTAGCCATCATTTTCTCCTTTTTCCAAGATATTTTCTATCCTTGATAGGCAAGCCTCGTTTTTTGAGCTATATTTAATTTGTCTCTGTAAATATAGTCGGGTAAAACAAATATCGTTTGGTAAAGAGTTACGGTAAAAGAAAAGGGAAGACGGGGTAAGACACGAAATAAGTAAGTTCTGTAGTACGAAAAAAACTTCTAAACAATCAGACAAGTATATAAAGATGAGCACACCGTAAGGGATGATGCCCCCACTTACAGACAACAGTACACCCTAATGATAACAGACCATGAAAGCTAAAACGATCATCTATCTTTTTCTCTCTCTATTATCTGTATCTATATATAAAGCAGTCTCTATTCCGCCGAGTTCTGGGGATTTTCTAAACCCTCTAAAATCGAAAGTATTAGCGTTAAGCCTAGATGTTTGTATTTTACACTAATTATATAACACGTTCTACAGCTTATTTCACTCTTATGTTGATTGTGAAATAATTGTAAAGAATTCTGGACGCTGTGTGATTTCCTTTATGATATTGTAATATGATTACATGTGCTTTATTATACTGTGATCTTTTTTGGAATAGTGTCTGTTTTAAGGGATTTACATAAGGACTAGACATTTAACAGGTAAGTAAGATGATCATTTCAAGCATTTATTCTAACTGTCTTTTTGCTTCTTTCGGCTTCAATGTTGGATTTAGGGCTCTTTTTCTATATAATGGTGCTTAAAGATCTAGATTAGACTCTATGCAGTGTGCAGTCGGATCATTGATCTTTAATGACTGATATTTTAAAGACATTCTAATTTTAAAACACCTTGAAATTTGGGTATGTTCGTGTCGTCAGGCTTAATTATACCGAGCGAAAATACCGTGAATTCAGAAATTACGAGAGTCCTGATGTCCGTATTCTCCATTCTTAAGAACATTCTTAGTCTTATACCCCAGAATTTTCTACATATGAAAGAAACACAACTTCTGATCGGCTAAACCATTTGAAATCAGAAATTGTGTTACTTTCATGTTTAGAAAATCTCAGATATAAAAACTAAGAATGCTCTTAGGAATGGTTGGTGAATAAGGTTCCTGATACTGTTTTGCTTTCAATTCTTTACCAAATTATTCCGTAGAGTTACGACCCTGAGAGAAGAAAAGGTTTTTGAAAGCACTGTGAAAGAAGAAGAAAATGATGGTAACCACAGGGTTTTCAATGACCGATCAGAAAATTTGAGCCAAAGTTAAATCGTCGTCTGCAAGTCTCCTTCTCCCACAGCGTTTTCAAAAGGCATTTTCCCTGGGGTCATTAACACCCGAGACTGCGTAGTAAAGGGTCAAAGCGATAACCCTACTACAATCCAAATGTGTTCCTTACCTACAATTTTTTGTATTTTCTGGGTTTTTTTTTTATTCTTTTCTGTTGGTCTAAGATTGAAAAAAAAAAGCAATGGACGATTTTACTATAAATTCCGAAACACTTTTAGCTGGAACTCTAAAACTCCAATGTAAAGCTTCGTATCATTAGACTTTTTCTCCGCAAAAAGCAACGAAACAAAGTGAATGATGTGAAACACCCAAGTTTCTACTTCAAGGTTGTTTAAGGCAACCGTAAGTCGAAAAATATATCAGCATGCGGTGTCGATCTAGAACCAAGGACCGTTCTAACTAACCATTCTTAAACTCTTATCTTGCCAAATAAGTGAAATGCAACTTTCAAGCCGATAGAAAAAAAACCCCAAACTTTGCTATTTGAAAGATATTTTTCGGGGGAAATATATCTCATTATCGGACAGTGCAGATTCAAGATCAGACTGCACGTTCTGTGCAGTCTGATCTTGATCTACACTGTCTGCAAAAACTCCGTAAGTCGCACTTATTACTCTTAGGGTTAACAACATTCACTTTCTACTTCTCAAGAGATTCCAAATTTCAAAGTAATGCAGTTCTGACTGGCTAAACCTAGTGGCATATTCCATAAAAATTGCTTTACTTTCTAAATGGCTTGCAACACGCGAAAAGGGGCTTTCGGACATTTGCGTAAAGTGTCGTCTCGGATCAGCCTGCGCAGTCCGCGCAGACTAATCCGAGACGGCACTTTACGACTACATTAGATTTTGTCCTACAGCAGACTTACGCAAAACAGAAAAATACTTAAAAACGGAAGTTTCGTTTCGGATTAGCCTGCGCGGACTGTGCAGGCTGATCCGAGACGACACTTTACGCAAATGTCCGAATGCCCCTTTTTCGCGTGTTGCAGGCCAAATATGAAATAAGAGAAAGAATGGAACTTAGAACGGTTGGTGAATACGGGCCCAGACTGCATGGTTTGTGTAGTCTAATCTTGACCCATCTATGTCTATACACACAGCTGCAGATTTTGCAAAGTAACAAGAGTGTAGGCTAGAAGATAATTTTCTTGATCAAAGAGTAATTCCGGATCCGTATTCACTAACCATTCTTATGAACATTCTCAGTCTTATTCTCAAGAATGTTCTTAATTTGAAAGTAACACAACTTCTGATTGGCTAAACCAACTGGTTTAGCCAACCAGATGTTGTGTTACTTTCTAAATCTAGAATTCGACTTAGAATGACGTTAAGACTGGTTTGCGAATACAGACCCTGCTTAGAGTTTCATAGTTACGTGAGATTTGGTAGCTCATTGGATAAAACTGATGGTTGAACATAACATAGGTTTCAAGAGGGGATTTGAATTCGAAACTCTTATCTAGATTTCTGATATAAGACTGAGGGCTGAAGAGATATCAGACTAGCAGACAAGGTGTAAATTGTCATGGTTATGGCCAACAACATTTCTAAAAGTCTTAAAAGTCAAAGATAAAAATGCCTGGGAATGTAAAAAAAAAAAGGAAAGAACAAAATTTCTCTTCATTTTATATCTAAATAAATTGCATCTTTTTATCTTTGACACTACATTAAAGATAATATTAAATGTAGTAGATTGTTGCATGGTTACATAAAGCATCTCGTTATACCAGAGTTAGAGGCAATTTTTCCTGATTTTTAAAACCAATGCTATGTAGCCCGGACTCTTTATTTTATACTCAAAATCTAGGGGTTTTCTTTAAACACATGATGTCCTGAAACACGTTTGCATCGAATAAGTTGAAAATTTCCGTCAAAATAGTTATTTCATGTTGTTTCTAACAGCATGTATTTAAAAAAAAAAACAATGGCTTCAATGTTAAGTGCTACGAAAAGGCTCTTGCCACAGTGTTCTTTAAATTCAGTCTGCTGCAAGCTGAAAATAAAAACCGTTTCAAAGAGGTAAAAAGGTTCAGCCGGTACCCACACGACTCGAAACCAAAAGGTCGCTGGTTCGATGATGATAGTCACAGGACGAAATCCTCTCTCACCACTGAACATGGTTTCGACGAATTTTATGTGAGAAAGCTGCCAGTGGCTTGGACAGGATGTTGTGCGAAGTACTGGTTAAAGAAAGCACACGAAAACATAGATGAGTGCACTGGTCGTAATGGTATAACTGAAATAATGCTGAAACTGGCGTTCAACACCAAACAAATAAGCAATTCTTAGACTGAAATAAAAAGAATTCTTTATTAACAATTAAATCTGCATTCCTCTACAATTGTAAACTATCATTTCAACAAAAGCAGATATAATATGGGCGAACGGAAGATAACATCCACTCAAGAATTCCATGATGAATCTCCAGTACTCTCGGGTGTCGTCTGCTTCCGAAAATAGTCTGTATTTTAGCTCTGAAGTGGGATCTTTGTTGGAAAACGATGACTGGTATTACAAAAAGATTTGAAATAGAGCTCTACTAGCAGTTTTCCAGTTTCATTTGGAATTCATTCTTTTTTACAGATTACACTTTAAAAACATGGATCGTGTTAAATGTAGATAACCAACATAAAATAAGGGTGAATGCAGAAATGCCAAAAAATATGGGTCAAACTCTGTGAAAAGATGGTTAATGTATCTGAAAAAAAAATCGAAATTTTTTGCTATTGGCCTATTTCCTGCTTGTCAAAAGAACAATTTACTTCATAATTCAGTCGCTTATCGTACAAAATGTATTTTATGGATCCATAATTATGTGATGACTTGCATGGTATAATGGATCACCGAGATATTTTTCATCCATCTTTTCCAAGAGCAGCACTCAGTTTATGGCCCACTAAAATAGTATTTTCTGCAGGCTGCTGGCATTGGAGTTCCCAAAGATAAGTAAGTTGTCCTCAATGTGATGGCGGAACACGTTTACTCTTATTGCAGAGACCACTACACCACCGAAGGTTTAAACCTTTCAAAGATAAAAGTCTTTTAGACTTGTCGAAAGCAAAAACATTTGCAGCGGACATTTACGTGTGACTAAATGATGAGATTTCTCTATTAAAAGGGTATAACACATTATGGGAAAGGTGAAACAACTGGTTACTTGCATTTTCCCTTTTTCCAACAATATTTTCAAAAGCCTTTTTCCTCGGGGGATCATTTAAACACACGGTTCTAGATATACGTTTAATATTAACCCCTGTCCACACATCACGCACCCCGCTATGCTTCTGTAATTGATGTGGTTGCAGAAAGGCATACAGCGACAAACCAAATTGATCTGTGATTTACCTGAGGAAGTATTTGACACATTATACAACGATTTCCAAAAACGACATGTCCTTTTAATGACTATATTTAGACATCAAGTTTATGCGGCTGGGTTGGCCAATCAAATTTTGTATGAGGTTTATCCATGTGATAGTGATTTTATCATTTGATTGGTAAGCTATTTTTAAATGATAGTAAATTTATCATGTAATTACCCAAGCGTCTGGTGCTGCAGTTGTTGCTATATAGGTTTATAGACTCTGTCTAGGAGCACATGACTTTTTTGTCTGTGACACTTCATTATGATATTTTTATGTAGTAGAAAGTTGCATGGATACATTAAGCACCTTAAATACTCTAGAAGTAATAATGTAAGCCATCCGAAAAGCCCATTCGAAATTTCAATGATAGTCAAAAGGAGAGCTACACGTATTGAAATTTACGCCAGTGGAATTCATACAAAGAAAATGAAATGTTTTGGACAAAAGTGCAACATCACTTTTGATTGCTCTTGACCTTTTACTTATGATTACTATAATGGTTGTAGCTGTGTTTGTTTGCTTGTTGTGGTATATAACACCGTTTTTGAACAGCATGTCAGTTATATCACGATGCTGGCACTCTAGTCTGTGCACTCTCAGTGTTTTTCTTTTTTGGCCAGCACAAAGCTCTTGCACGGCCACTTGCTGTTTACCCTCCTCAAGAATCGAAATGATGATCGATAGTTATAAGCACATTTGACAAAAAATACGTGTACATGTACATAGTTTTCGTGTGTACTGAGATACTAGTATCATACCACAAAATATAATTCTAAAGTTATTTCAAAGTAATCAAAATTCAATCAAGAAAGAAATATTCTTACACAAGAATGGGTGTATCGTAACGTTTATTTCTCCTCGGGGGTGAGGGCCCTTAGAAAAGGTATCAGGTGACGGAAAATTATGATATTGTTTGATAATATTTATCACCCCTCAACTCCCAGTTTTGTGCGACCATAAAACTAACATCCGTTTGTTCTTCAGCAGCTGGGCTCTTAAAATAGAAATACACAACAACTGTTAGAAATCTTATCATTTCTCCCATCCTTGAGCTATTAATTTGCTATACACGAGAATAGGTGTATCCTTCGGAGAGTGTAGACAAAGATCAGACTGCACACATGTTTCGCTCCTTTTTAAATGGTTTTAGTTTTTATCGTCTATAAATTCGGCAGGGTTTGGGATAAAATTCAGAGCAAAAAACTGCATGATTTGCAAACGGTATAGATCAAGACTAGACAGTGCAGAATATCTAGGGTGATCTTCAAAGTACACAGTCTAGGAGGTTACGAATGATTTCGGACAAACGGCGTTAGAATCTGTTGCATAATTGTACTTAAAATAACCTTTCGTTTATATGTTAACAACTTAATCATCGTAACTAATAAATGCTCAGGAATGTACAAATGATTTTAACTTGTTAACCAACAGCAAATCTTAAAATCCTCCATCTTCAAAGCATTTGCAGACGACAATTTAAAGATGGCTAAAAGTAGAAATTGACTTTAAAAGAATGGAAAACACTGGGAAAAGGAAAAACTGGTTGTTACCAGCTCTGTCTCCTTTCCCGACCCCAACGTTTCCAACATCTCCTTTCCATAAGTCGTTAAAACACGAGGTAACACGTTTAATAAGTGTACAGCGAAGCTTAAACCGTCAATAAGCCGTTGCAGAGTGTTAACGAAGATCAGGATGCAAAAATTTGCAGCCTGATCTAATTCTTTACTCTTCCGAAAGACACATAAATACATCTGACAACAGTGGGGCAAAATGAGAAATTGCTGATTAGAGAAAGTGCAAATATATTTTTTGCGTTCTTAAGAAAGCCTCTATTCATAGTGTTGATCAAAAGCCCTTGTGTTCTTTTTTGTAATAAACTTCGCTCTCCCTTACCGATCATGTAACAACTAGGTTACAGAGGGCGAAATTTGCCGAAATATTTATAAACGATCGGTTCCAAGCAATTTCTCCTTATGTCAAAATGTTTATCAGAGTGACCTTAATATGCAGGTCGACAAAAGTAGTCAGTGGGTAATAGTGGGTAATAGTTACTAAGTAAGATGGGAACTTCTCGAAATGTATTGGGCGTTGTTAGGCGTTGTTCAATTAATCATTATCTTGGTAAAATATAACGTATTGAAATTCTAATAAAATCAAAGTACTGAAAATACTGATAACGAACTTTGCTGAGTTGAGAAGAATTTTGCGACTCTCGACCTTATTATCAACTCCAAGTTGATGAGGCATGTACAGTATTTTTACCTTCCTAGCCATACCGTGTTTTAACGACCTTGATGAAGAAGCGTTTAAAAAAATATTGTGGTAAAAGGAGAAAATGCTGGTTACCAGCATTTTCTCCTTTTACCACAATGTTTTCAAAAATCCTCCTCCTCAGAGTCATTTAGACACGGAGTTGTTTTGTAAAGGGTTAACTACTCGGCCACGGAGATCCCCTCAAAACGCTAAGGTATGATCCATAAAGTATCCAATCAGAAGAGCTATGACTGCCTTTCACCAGTCTCAATCACCCTTAAATCTTATTTCTGAAACATTCCTCTCATTCACTGGGCATTGTAGAGTATTTTTCTCTGGTTGCAAACTGAAGTTAAGTAAGAAACTTATGTTGAATTCCGTGAATTCCGTCAAAATATCTAGTTTTTAATCGCGGCAGTACGTCACAGCCACGCTTATGTGGCACTAACCTCCTATCGACACTTGTAACAACAGTAGACGATTAAAGATAATCCTTACAGCCAGAGAAATGTTAAAATCTCATAGACTGAGAATAGTTCAGAATCTAGTCATCTGTGTAAACATCGATAAATTACCGATACATGTATATGATGAAAGGGATTAATTCATTAATCGGAAATCTTCTATTTAAAACCGGAACGGTCACAATAATGATTTCTTTGATGGCCTAAAGAAAATGAAACGCATTTTCTGTCATAATCTATGCAACTTTGAAACCGTCAGGGGCAACATTTGGTATGAAGATACAAGAATAATTATAGTTTGATAAAATAAAGATGAATTTTGTTTTAAAAAACTGGCTGAAAACGAGAAAAGATGTATCTATAAAGTCTTACGGTACACTTTTCGACATCTAGATAAGTAATGACCACTAAGAAGCAGATGAGAAAATATTGTCACAAAGGGAGAACGCTCATGGTGAAATAATTCTTCTCCGACAACGTTTTCCAGCATCTTCATCTACTGAAGCATGATCAATTTACGAGTATAATGAAGGATGAACATTAGTATAGAAAAAAGCCGGTGATTCTTTTCGACCACCTGGAGAGAATATCAAAGTTTTACCTCCATACCTCCACTCGTGAAAAATTTAAATGTTTGTTGAAGAGAAAAAGCACCTGTCTATAGAACTGTATTGCCAAAAAAAAAAAAGGAAGCGACCATATTGATATATCGTTATCGGACTGAATAAAAGTAACTATGGCGTTTGTAGATTAGGTATATGGTACATTCGGCAAACATCGGGTGATCGAGTGAGATATAGTTACGGAATCATCCAAGTTGCGACGAGTGGCATGTGGCAATACTAGCCACATACATTCTACTTTCCTAAGCATTTACTTTATGGAATGAAAAAAAAAAACTTTATAAAGAACTTTGTGTAATGCTTCGATTTTTTGTGTTATTTCAACCAAATAAAAGACTGGCTCATTTTTTCCACACAGTGTTAATCCTTTCTCACACAGTCACGAATATTTAGGACGACCCTAAGAAAAAGCTTTCGAAAATGTTATTGGAAAAGGGGAAAATGCTTTGAATTTGGATAAATATAAATTTTGTCGTCTGGTAAAGAATTAAGTCGGACGCTTTACTTCCATTAACCCTTTACCACACGACCAATTTTAGACCTGTCCGAATTGAAAGCATTGGCAGATGACAGTTTCAATGTGGCTCATATGAAATGATTTTTCTTTGATAGGGTAGAAAACATTGTGGGAAAAGGAGAAAATGCTGGTAACCAGCATTTTCTCCTTTTCCCACAATGTTTTCAAAAGCCTTCTCTATTAGGGGTGTTAAAGGTCGTCATTGTGTGGTAAAGGGTTAAGGGAATAGTTTTAGAAACATATTGTTGAAGCAATTCCATATTGTACCTCTTTAAACTCATTTTAAACTTTCTCTTATAAATCTGAGTGATTAGAACTGTTCCCACACTAGCTATCAAGTAAATTCTGGTTAAATACTGCTGACCGGATCTGGATATTCTTTAGATGCAGATTTACCTTTTGAGGTATTTATCTCACTTTTTACTGATACTAACTCATCCGTCCTTCAAGGTTTTAAGTTACGGAGATTTCAGTGTAAATAAAAATGTTTTGTATTCATTTTTAAAAAAAATCGATATAACGAGAGGAGGAAATCGATACTATTAATAACTCTCAGCCACACGACTCTTTCCAAGACGGAAAAAAATAGACTTTTTCATATTTACAGTATATGTGTTTTGCAGACTACGAATCAATTGCATCTCAAATGATTGAATTTTTCTTTGAAAGAGCAAAAAAAAAATGTAAATAAAGGTAAAAAGTAATAATGCTGGTTTTCAAAAGTCCTCTTCCTCTGCTGTAAAAATAAGAAATAGCTTTGCATAGGGTTTAGCCCAGAGCAGACGAGAACAGATGTTTCATTTCAGGTATGACGGGTTCCCTATTTAATCCTTTCTGAAATCTCTTACATCTAAACGAATTAGTAAACCCGTCTATCAACCTTTTAGCTGCAATAAACATAGGATCTAGCATTACGCTTGATTTGTTAATCGTTCCGCGTAATATTTCTGGGTGCCATTTGACGCAATTGCCTTTGAAAGCTGTTAGTTTTCTTATTCTTTCCAGGTAGGAGTCCTGCGTAGATCAGTGGTTAATGTTTTTGCGATAACAAATCGTGGGTCTTTGATTCAATTCTCACCCGTAGCATTAGTTTTTCGTTGGAGTATTTTTGAAGGAGGCATTTCAGAGCCCTATCACAGTACTCGTGAAACCCAAGAAGCACATGTATGAGTGAACTCCCGCTGTAATCGGACTGAAATAATGCTGATAGCGGTGTTCAATTCATAATCAACCAACTTTCTACGGCTAAACTGTACCTTTCCGCGCGCTTTACATGACTTTCCTAATGTTGCAGATGAGGACAGTTTAAGCCAAGATCAGGCAGCGCATAACGTGCCGTGTGATTCTTTATCTACACTGTCTGAAGCTTTATAAGACACCCTGGCCAAACCAAGAAACTTTTGTAAATCAAAGGGCTGAAGGTAACGAGAACAAATGTCTTTTGTTTCATGCAGCAAAAATACATGTACATTTCAGCTGTGAACTTTGATGAAAATCTGACACTGGAAACATCTTTGTTTCGCTCGGAAAAAAAACTGTTATAAAATCATAGTAAACTGTATAGGAAAGTGTTAAAAATAAACAAAACAACATGGGTATACCCTCTTTATCTTTGGACATTTGTTGTAGTGGATTTGTTATCTCTGCAATCCAGTGCAATGCGTACATATTTCCATGGAACGTAAATCTCTTTAAATTAACCACTAAAGCACTGAACATGGATTTATAGCATATTGTAGACAGTGCAGATCAAGATTAGACTGTACAGAACGTGCAGTCTGATCTACGATCTACACCATCCGCTACTCTGGAAGAAATTCTGACACTAAAAAAAAACATATTTTTCTTTAAAAGTGCGCAGTAATAGATCTACTTGAACTCTTTCACTGTAAATGGCGACTTAGAGACTTTTTTAACTAAACGTGCATTTTTCTGATCTTGAATTCACACCATCCGTTACCTATTGCTCACCTACGACCGAAATGCATTTTTCTGATCTTGAATTCTTCCATGGCAGTGGTGGAAAACCTACTTTCAAAGCCCGAAAAAAAAAGGTCGAATTCATAGAGTTAGACCTTGGCAGCCGAAGAGTTTAAAAAGCAAAAATGGCTGCAAGAAGGAAAAGGTTTACATTTTCCAGATACACATCAGCCAATGAAAACCAAGCACAAATAACACATCATCAACATGGCTTCCATAAAATACCGCCATGTGCATTTGGGCGACGATTTGTTAGTTTTAAGTGATCTGGCTTCCGGTTATTTATGAGCTTCATGTCGTTTGATGTCTTAGACGGTGTTTACGTTTGTCCTTCCAAGCACTGCCTTAACTCTGCGTTAACGGCAAATTTCAGACTCGTCCAAATTAAAAGCTCAACGTTGCAGACCAATACTTAAATGTTACTCAAATGGTAAAAATATTCTTTTTTTAAAAGAATGGAAAACACTGTGGAAAATGGAGAAAATGCCTTTAACCAAAATTTTCTCCTATACCCGTAATTTTTTTCAACCCTTTCTGCCTAAGGGGTGATTCACCACCTTAAGTTCATTCTCAGTCTAATACCCTAACCACTCTCATTCCCATCTTGAACTGTACTTTCAACACTACACCGATCAAATAACGTTAGTAGAAAAGTGAAAAAATTGTTCCAGATTAATAAAACAGATCTGAACATATGACCATGAACATCAACTGGCAAGAGCACCGCATGCGGGGTACATGCAAGTACTTGATTTTCAGTGAAAATTTTAAGAAAAGAAATGGGCATAACTTCGTAAAGAAATTACTGTGATGGTTATCTGTCCCTTTTGTATGAGTTCCATTTTTGGCGGTTAAGAGCTTGCACAAGTTTGTAGTAAATATCTTCAGTAATAATAGAGATATTACAAAATGTCAAAGTTTTCGCTCGACGACGAGGCAGACGACGATGACACCAGGACTATGACAGTAACTCGTCGTTTACTCGAAAACAGCCGCGTTAAAGATGAATCGTGGTAAATAATAGCTGTTTCTGCTAGTCAATTTTGTGACTAGTAAAGTGAACTAAACGAATCAAAGATAGATAAATGGCTAGAGGGAAACAATCTTGTGATGAAAAATGAGTTATTTCCCTTCGATCATCTTAACTAGTTCGTCGGCGATGAGCACGACAGTTACGGTCATATTTTAGACGCAAAGAGATGTCGTTCAGAATTACGGAAGAAGTCCAGCCAAGGATAAAAAACCAAACATGCGATTCAGGAGACGATAATTATAAAGATTTCTTCATTTGTCACCATTCCTCATACCATCAGTAACTTTCAGTGAATTCTGTTGAGGACCATGGCAGAATGATTTCCGTAATGAGTGGGTATACAGTTTCAGGAGGGTATATGTGATGCTCAGAAAAAAGAAGTCTGTATGCAATTACAAGGAATAGTTATCCCTTTTTCACACAATCCTCAGTTTGAAAAACCCTGAAAGAGAAAGCTTTAGAAAACACTGTAAAAAATGAAGAAAATGCTGGTATCCGGCATTTTCTCCTTTTCCCACAATGTTTTCTTCCCAATCAAAGGCAATCTCCGTTATTTGAACCACTTTTAAATTGTAATCTACAAATGCTTTGAATTTTGACAAGTCTAAAATTTTGTTACGGTTGTGGTAAAATGTTGAAGCCCAAGTAAAATCTGCAACCAGTATCACTTTTAGTTCTGTAAATAATGTGCATCCAAATTAGACATTTCATTCTTTGGCATCTGATCTTGATTCACAGTGTTTATAAACTATTGTCTACTTTATATAGCATTAATGGATTGAAACTCTTTTACTTTTTACCAAACAGTCCCAGGTTTTATCGACCCTGAGGAAATAGCCTTAAGAAAACCTTGTAAATAAAGAAGAAGATGCTGGTATCCAGCATTTTCTTCTTTTACCACAAGGTTTTCCACACTTTCTTTGACAATTATCATCATTTTAACTGAATTTTTTATGTTGTCTTCAAGTGTTTCAATTTTGACAAGTTTAAAATCGAGTAGCTTGGCAAAGAGCTCAGGGTTGCTATGAAGACAAGAGCCATATCAACAATGTAGTTCTAGACTTGTTACTGTATCTTCATATTCTAAGACTAGCCATTTAACTGGCTAACTCTGAATGTCTTGAAGACAAGTGTAGAGATATAATTATGATTTAATTTCGAATGGTCGGTAAATACTGTCCCAAACATCTAAAGTTTTAACCCTTTACCACACTATCCGACTTTGAATGACCCCGAGGAAAAAGCCTTTTGAAAACCTTGTGGGAAAAGGAGAAAATGCTGGTTACAGCATTTTCTCCTTTTCCCATTATGTTTTCTACCCTTTCAAATACAAACTTCATACTTTGAGTTACCATACATCTAATCTGTTGTCTGCAAATCCTTTGAGTTTGGACAAGTGTAAAATTTGGTTGTTTGGTAAAGAGTTAACAGTAAAAAGGCAAGGATGAACAAATAAGTTAAACCATACACTGTTTGATGACATGAAACTTATTTTCAATTTTATATAGTTACATTTTCAGTTGTATATAATTACATGTATTACTATGCTACATAAAAGTTGAGCAAAACGGTTTATCTAGCTTTCACTGACACACTTTAACTGTACTTTAAACTCTTCACTGAATAATAGAATTTTAGACTTGGCCACATTTATTGATAAAGCATCTGCACACAACAAAATGTGGATTAACTCTTTACCATATGACAAAATTTTAGACTAGTCCAATCTCAAAGCCCTTACAGATGACAAATTGAGTGGCTCAAATCATGGAATTAGTCTGTGAAAGCTTAGAAAACATTGTAGAAAAGGGAGAAAGTGCTGGTTACCAGCATTTTCTCCTTTTCCCACCATGTTTTCAAAATCCACCTCCAGTCTGAGTCATTAAAATTCAGGATTGTGTAGTTAGGGGTTAATTTGTAGGATTTGTCTTAAATAGGGTAGAAAACATTGTTGGAAGGGCAGAAAGTGATGGTAACCCTCATTTCCTTTATATTCCACAATATTTTCAAAAGTCTTCTTCCTAAAAGTTTTTTAACCTTTTGTCACATAACCCCAAGTTTTAACAACACTGAAGAAGCAAACTTTTGAAAACGCTGAGGGAAAAGGAGAAAATGCTGCTAACCAACATTTTCTCCTTTTCCCTCAGTATTTTCTACCTTATCAAAGACAGAAATCATTATTTGAGATACATTTATCTGGTCGCCTGCAAATGCTTTCAATTTGGTAGAGGCCAAAATTTTGATTGTTTGCATATTTATATTCTGACAAAAAGCCTTATGCTCATAGTCATTTTTTTTCAAGGATCTGCTGCAAATTTCTTAAAATAGGTGACAGTTTTATCATTCTACAAAGTACAAACCTGAGTATTGGTATCTAAAGTTTAGCCAGCAATTTACCTTCTCATGAAATGCAGGTACATTTACAGACAAAATATTTGAAATGAATTAAATGATTAGATTTGCTTTTGACAGGATAGAAAGCATGGGAAAAGAAGAAAATGATGGTTACTGGTTTAACAGCATTTTCTTCTTTTCCTATGATGTTTTCAAAAACTTTCTCCCCTAGCGTTGTTAAAATGTGTTTGTTTGGGAATTTAAGGCTGCTTTGTCCAGCATTTGTCAAAAATTTACCAACCATGTAGATCCAAGATCATACTGCACTTGCTTTGCAGACAGATGGTGGTCTACACGGTCTGCAAAAGCAAGCAGTGCCTGGTGCTCTGATAGTTATTAAATGCTTACATACAAAATTATCTAACATGAGTTTTGAAAACTTCCTGCAAAAATCTACTTCAGACCATACTGCACAACTTTTAACATCTCTTCCTGAAAGATAAAACAAAAATTATGTTTTATACAATTATGTGATCTACAAGTGGATTGTTTTAAAGTATGTCACCTATTTTCTGAAGTGCGGCTGATTTTTTTTTCAAATCATCTTTACCACACAATCCCGACTTTTAACGACCCTGAGAAAGAAAGCTTATGAAAACATTGTGTGAAATGGAGAAAATGCTGGTAACCAGCTTTTTCTCCTTTTCCCACAATGTTTTCTACCCTTCCCAAATTGAATTTCAATTTTTAATTCACATTTATTTTGTCATCTGCAGATGCTTTCAATTTAGACTAGTCAAAAATTTTGTAGTTTGGTAAAAATTTAAAAAGGTATGCTCTAGAAGACAAAGAAAATTTAACTGTCTACCAAACAACCCTGATTCTCAACAACCTTTAGAGGGAAAGCTTTGGAAAACATTGATAACCCGCATACAACTTATGTAATTTTGATTACAAACTGAATGTTGCATAAATGAAGGATTTTCTCTTTGAAAGGTTTGGAAAATTTTTTTGGGAAAAGGAGAAAATGTTGGTTACCAGCATATCCTCCTTTTCCAACAATGTTTCCTTGAGGTTTCTTCCCCAGGGCTGTTGAAATATGGGATTGTTTAGTAGTTAAATTACAACAGAAATCAATAGGTCCTTTAGTATGATAAAAGACGCAGCATATATTAACCCTTTACAACACAATTTCAAGTTTTGACGACAAAAAGAAAACATTTGAATACATCGCGGGAAAAGGAGAAAATGCTTGTAATCAGGATTTTCTCCTTTTGCCACAATATTTTTATCCTTTTCACAGACAAAAAGCATAATTCCAGCCACACCTAAATTGTCATATGCAAAACCTTTCAATTTGGACGACTAAAGGTATTTGTCTTTTGGTAAAGATTTAACCCTGTGAGCTGGTGTATTATTCTTTGCCATTCTGGAGGAAAATTTACCAGTACATCTCATGGTATTCTTTACAAGCCTTTCCCACATAATCATTGTAGAAAATCAAAGGACTGAAAGTCCTGAAAAGCGGATTTGTTGAACAGTTTTAAGCTACTGTATGATTTGATGTAACGAAAATTATTTTTTTTATCATATGTAATACAAGTACAATTTGTAAGTAATTAGTAGAGTAAGCAAGGTCAATGGGAGTCAAAGTTGTTCTACCAAGTGTGCTGCACAGCAGCTGTTATTTTACTACTTATTAGAGTATTAATTTGATCCAACAATTTGATGTTTTTTTTCTGCTAGTATTATATTTAGGACTGTAAACATGCATAGGACTGGAAAACAAAACAAAAAAAAAAAACAAGATAGATTTATAAGTGAAAGTTATTTGACAAATATATAGAATACTTCAGTTGTTGATTTGTTGATGAGTAAGATTTAAAAAACTATACAAAATAGGATGATGATATATAATGATATTTCTGTATAAACACGTTGTTAACCCTTTACCACACAATGACGACTTTTGACACCCTTGACAGAGACGGCTTTTGAAAACATTGTGGGAAAAGGAGAAAATGCTGGTAACCAGCATTTTCTCCTTTTCCCACAATGTTTTCTACCCTATCAAAGAAAAATCATTTCACATGATCCACATTGAAACTGTCCTCTGCAAATGCTTTCAATTGGGACAGGTCTAAAATTGGTCGTGTGGTAAAGGGTTAAGGTCTACAGTTGTCAATCGGCTCCAGCAATCATGATCAAATTTGATCAAAGAGTACAATATATTGCTACTTACACATGTATGCAATATGAAATTTTTGTGCCTTCTTGTTGAACTTCTTACCAGAGGACAAGATTTTTGACTCCCCCAAATTAAAACCAACTATTCAGATTTTCATACCCTCAACAAACTCAAAAATGACTTACTGAATTATAGCTGGAAAATCATAAGTAAAGAAGAAAGATAAGATTTAGAAAAAAAATATCTGAATTGTTATTTCCTTAATGCACTACTCAGCCTCTTTGGGTATTTCATGCCACAGTGTTGGAAAGCTTTGAGGGAATGGTACTTAATCAACAACATGCGCCATCAGCAAGGATTTATATATTCAAATCAGTATCAAGACATCATATCTGGTGTAATAAAAATAAACAGAGTGACCTATTGCTAAAGTAGCCTACAATTCCATTATCAAACACCCAAAATTGCATCATTTTACTGAATTTAACCATACACTTTATTGAAAAGAAATATATACCTGGTAGTATTTATTGGCCTTTTACGGAATAACTTGACTTGTGGCAAAAAAAAGAAATTAAATAGCTTGCTGTTTAGAGCATAAACAAACAATTCAATAGATATGGAGCCCTCAGATTATGTGGTTTGTATTTGTAAAGGGTAGAAAAAATTCTGGAAGAAAGAAAAGAAATACTGATGTCTTGTTTTCCAACACTGTTTTCATAAGCCCTATTACACAGTACTCATAAAACATAGGATTTATTGTGTGTTACAGGGCTAAAAAAAAAAAGAAAAATGCTCAAAAATTCTCCCAATTTAACTTTGTATGATACAAAATTCAAGGGTCAAATATAGGTCATGTTTGGACAAACCGTACAGTATTTTGAATACTGATTACATGTATATGTAACAGTTCTGTTAAATAGCCCCAGAGGCTGGGATTGAACCTAGAACCTTCAGGTCCAAACTCCGTAGGCAAACGCTCTAGAACATTGCTACAAAAGCTAGCTCTATAGCAAGACCTTACACAAACACAAGCTATACATTTATATCAATCTGTGGGATAGACCAGTATACAACATATGGATCCATGTCAGGTTTCCTTGGCATCTGACAACTGGATCTGGAGAAAATTTTGATTGGGGTTTATTTTAACACTTTACTGAACACTCATGTTAACCCTTAGACTGCTAAGCATGTCTCACTGACCTTTTGCAGACAGTGTAGATCAAGATCAGACTGCACAGAACGTGCTGTCTGATCTTTGATCCACACTGTCCGATAAGGAGATATTTATCATCCTCAAAATTACCTTAAATAGCAACCTTTGGGATTTTACTATCGATTTGAAAGTATCATTTGAGTTATTCAGCAGGACAAGGGTTAATAACCCTGAAGGAAATAGGCAATTGAAAGCATCATGGGACATGGACGAAATTCTGGTAGACTGTATTTTCTCCTGTTCCAACATTGTTTTCATTCATAAGAGTGAAATTCAGCTCATTTGTATCAGTTTCTGAATTGTTGTCTGCAGATACATTTAAAGAGCCTAAACCTTGTCATATGGAGAAGGAATGAATAATGAAATAGTATCCATTTAATTACCATTTTTGATTAAAAAACAAAAAGGAATTTAAGCATAGATGGTTGACATAGACTAATCTGAACAATCTTACAAAAATTAACTCCCCTCTAAATGTGGATCTGGGGTCCTGCATGGCTTACTAGTAAAGTTTAGGACTTGTTACCTGATGGCCATATGTTTTTCTGTGGGAGTGTCCTTAGGCAAGACACTTCAGAGCCCTAGCCTAGTACTGCTGAAACCCAGACATACATAAATAAGCTAGTTGTAGCAGTTACATGACTGAAATAATGTTGAAAGCGACATTAAATGCCATTCAATTAATCAAATGTGGCTCTAACATTGGCCACCCACAAGGTTAACCTGTATCTGGTATTTCTGTCAGGCTAACAAAATGTAGCTCTTAAGTTTTTGAAAACACTGGTAGACAAACAGATCTTTTTTTTTCATTCTTACCAAAGTCATTTTGTCCCCATTCCATAACACCATAAAGGATACAATGTGTTTTAACTAAGGTAAGTGTGGCTATATTATTCCATTTTGAAGGATGTTCAGAAAAAACTTTTGAAACAACTTATCCAACTGGCTGAGCTTTATTTGGCTGTACTAAAAATCAAGGGTTTTCAGAAGGACTAGTAATGGTGGTTTTTGTCTGAAATTATGCCTTAAGTCAGATTGAAAATATCAACAGCTCACTCTAGGATTTGTAAACATGTGAGCTTAAATAAATACACTAAACATGATGACTATATTTTCCTTTACCATAGCATTTTAAGCATTTCTAAAATCATTATTAATCATCATTATGCAAGACTCTTTTGAAATATTGAAAATTCTGTACTCAGATATCAAGGTTTTGACTTTTAAAACTGCATTTTACAAGCCTAGTCAGACTATAAACACAACACTTTCTAAACTTTCATATAGTGGGTATAATCATATAGACTGCAAACAATTCAAATCTAAAATAGTGTGCCTATAGGAGTGGGATTTTACTATGTTAGGTGGTCTGATCTTAATCTACTCTTGCTACAAAGGAAACAAACTGTCCTCATTCTGAAGTATTAAGCATGTATTGTTTTGAAACTAGTATGATTTAGTTTAAACCCTTACAAAACAATCCCCGACTGAACGACCCTGAGGAAGAAGGCTTTTAAAAAGAATTTGGGAATATGAGAAAGTGCTGGTAACCAGCATTTTTCCTTTTCCCACAATGTCTCCAGACCTTCCAAAAAAAATTCATATTTTGAGTCACATTGATTCTGTTATCAGCAAATGCTTTCCACTAGGACAAGTCTCAAATTTTGTTGTGTTGTAAAAAAACACTGGAGTCCTCTCAGGGAAATAGAAGCAATGGCTTTTTTTATGTAATTTCTTACTGAAAGCACATTGTCCTTTCCATGACTCTAACACCTAGGAATCCCTTCAAGGGTTCTTCCTTATTACTACACAACTTGAAACTATTAATTTCAAAATGAAATATAAAATCAAACTAGACACAACAATTTGATTGTTCAGATACAATGATTTCTTCTTTCTTTTAAAAAGAAAATTCTTGGTTTTATTCCTACCTAAAAAAATGTTATGAAATAGTCTGAAAGGTGAAAACTAAATGGTATGTTTAGTATTTTCTAAGATTTAGGCCATGTGTAACTCATGAGTATTGAATATACCTTCCTTCTGGAAGATAAATGAAAATTCACCTTGTATCATAATAAAGACACAAGTCAAAAAATGATGATTTCACAAAAGAAAAGTAAGGTTAACTCATGCACTGACACAAAACATGAAACTGATTGTAACTACCTTCAAGAATAATTTGATGTTTGAATGATTTCTGGTGGTTACTTTAATTTCAACACTGTTTCAGTCTTAGAGTGACAACAACCCATTTATTTGTGTACAGCTTGGGTTTTACTAGGGCTAGGCTGATTCTACGCAGTGTCTTGTCAGTAGGCACTCCTACAAAATCCTGCCAACTAGGTGAGGATAAAAAATCCGGGATAACTCAACCGACACCTTCACCAATCAGCCACAGTCTCACAGAAACTCACTAAATAAATGAACAGGATTACGTCATTTCACCACTATATTGGTGCAAATATAAAAAAAAAAACACAGGCTGTATAGGTTCAAGCTTAGACCTCATATTCTGCACCGTCTGAACTTAGATTATCATTCACAGTTTCAAAAAAAAAATAAAAATGTAGATTTCTTTTTGAAGTTTTGAGCCATGTCTTTGTGAATTTGAGTCATATTACATAACTGAACCACTGCAGGGACATGTGCAAAAAATAAAAACATGATGTAGCATGGTAAAATACTTGAAATTCAATATTAACACTGGTAAAACAGCTATTCATTACCTCCAATGCAGTTTTGAGTGAATCCATTTCCATGTTCTGAAGAATAGAATTAAAATCATCACTCATCACTTGGAAGAACATATTCCAGATATTATTTGCTTTTTGATATCTGCAAATCCCTGCCCTAGGTACAGCTGAAGCAGTCAGAATTGACCAAGATCACACTCAGTGTGACAAGTTTCTTTGCAAAGTAAAAATTGACCTATACATAACTAAAATGAAATTTTCAAGTCGATAGTACAAATCCAAATATTTCTATTTCAAAGTTATTTTTGGAGGAAAAATACCTCCTTACTGGGCAGTATAGATCAAAGATCAGACTGTGCCTTTGGTGCAATCTGATCTTGATCTGCACTGTCTGCAAAAGGTCCTTGGGTAGCACTTAGCAGCCTAAGGGTTAAAGGAATTGGTCCCTCTATAAAACTATAGGCATACTTTCATTCTGAGGTTTGAATTACTTGCTGTTTACATGAAGCACAGTTACTGTCTCTAGAATGGGTTGAGCAGCAGTTCATCATAAATATGTACTTTATTAAATAAAGTACATATACTTCAATCCCCAAGCATAAAAAATATATCAAAGAATTTAAATCTACATGTCCAAATAGTAAGAGGTATAGATCTAGACTAAGATGTATTCCTGTGGACCCTTTATCAAACATGTCTGAAAATTTTGCATTCTTAATTCTTTTGCATGAAAGCAGGGATCGTATATACACATATAAGATCCCTGATGAAAGGTAAAAAAATAAAATTCAAGCATATTAGAAGGATTATGAATGGACTTTTACACCTTGAAGATAATTGAGTATCTGAGGCTTAAAGTCCAGGTTGTTAGGTTAAGTTAGTGGATGTGCAGTTCACTGAGAAGGACACGATTTCCCCTCGAAAATCCTCAGTATAAATTCAAGTCACGAGTTCGTACTTGATCGGGGCCGTTTGTAAACGCAGGATTTCTTTATGTCCCATCGATAACTGGAGAGAAATTTTGGATGCAGTCTTGCATAAATCAAACGTCAAATATATTATATTTTTAATAGACTACACGATTTTTATTTTTTTAAACGTTTCATTGAAATGTTTCAAACAATTCGGAAATTCATCGATAGTGGTAGGGCCTAACTAACGAGGTGCCGAATCGACTTTATGGGTTCTGTGCATTCGTTATCGAAAGGGTTTTAAATCATTTACGGCCAAATTCTAGCTAGCTATCTTAAGATATTTGATAAAATACAAAGTTTAAAAATGTATTTCACTAAGAAATTATTGCTTAATCTCCTTGTTTATTTCAACAGCGGACGACACAAGTTGTGAATGGACATTTCTTAAATGAAAATGGGGGCAGTCTGTGTAAACAATGTTCATACGCATTAATGGCAATATTTAATGAAAAAAAAAAACTTTAAGTATTTAGATCTAGAGTATTTCAAACTGACAATTTTTGTAGTTTTGACGAAATTGCGATAAAGAAATCAAATATAATTTGTAATATTTGTTCAAAGTCAGAGCTGAATATCATTTGTAGATCTGCGTTGTTCGTCCCTACGCAAGCCATGCAAAACTGAAAGTGAGCGCGCATGAGTCGTTACGCATGATGTATTTGGTTCCGGCCAAAACGATCACAGTAAGCGGATTTACTATATAGTAAATCCGCTAAAAAGTATTCAGTGGTGAGAGAGGAATGAATTTTGTTACAATGACTATCATAAATCTTCAGAAAGAATTTGGCTGAGTTTTGGAATCAAAGATTGGACGCCTTGGTTTCTAACCGTTGCATGTTACCAAATGAACTATTAATCCCTTACCAAATGACAAAACTTTAGACCTGACCAAATTGAAAGCATTTGCAGACGACAAATTACATCTTGCTCAAAAGATTACAAGTTGTTCACCTCCACCTATGACTTGAGTATTAGATCTAGTCTTATTGGCTATATCAAGCTGTTCCTGTCTACCGCTTAGTTTCTGTTTTTTGAATAAATACGTACAAATTAACAAACCTGCGGCAGACTCCAAAAGGGGTCCGCTCCAATACTAACGTTTCAAAATATTTGGGTCGAACTTGACTGATGACGAATTGACGCTTCAGAAACCTCCATTTCAACACTGTTTATCTAAAAGAAAAGACGACTACATTAAATTCGCCCTAAATTATCCAAAAGGCACATTACAGGAACCAAAAGTCTACATTATGTGGTAATTTACAAGAACTGATAGGTCCTAGATGGCGATTTCCGTACTGTATGCTACAATCTATAAATAGATCTTCACAGTAGCTAAAAATAGAAGCGTACGTTATGCGTATCCATACCGCTAAGGTATAATTATCATTATGCGGGAATAAATGAAAGGCGGAAAGATATTTTTAAAAAAAGACATGGATTTTAAAAATTCTATAAAGTAAACGACTATTGATAATTAGGGGAGAAATTTGAATGGTTAAGGGAAAAAAAAAAATCGCCCAACGTGGGGCTCGAACCCACGACCCCGAGATTAAGAGTCTCGTGCTCTACCGACTGAGCTAGCCGGGCAGATGTATGTAGGGATGCAAAATAAATTACATAAACTTTAATTCATGTAAGTATAAGTAGATCGCTTTCATTTTTGCAGTTTACTATTATTAATCATTATATTTTATCCACTAATTCCAATTTCACCAATAATTCTTCCTTCCACCAAATTATTAACTTAAAAAGGATTAGGAAAGTCAGTGGAAATAAAAACAACGTTTTCCCGCCAAACCACCCCTCGCTCTTTGGGATAAATATTAGATCGCTTACCGGACGATATAATAACTGAATTATTAAAAGAGTAGTCTAAATCTACAGAGGTTTTAGCGAAAGAGATCAGCAGTAGGAATATTTTCACAGAAATTGGTCGCAGTTAGACCAGCAGCTTCTCAGATGACCGAAGTTGACGTTTATGTAGATCTACCGACACACGCGGCGAAAAGGGAAAAGGGAGATTGTAAACAATGCATCTGCAAAAAGTAGGAAGAACTAGATTCTGTATCAACTCAGGATAGCCTGCGCAGTCCGTGCTGGCAGACCTGATCAACACTTTTTGCTATTTTCTGCGTGTTAAAGGACCAGTCTATGTAATGATTCAGCCGGTTGCTGACAACATGGATTTTATGAATCCATAATAAACCTTTATAATGACTTGCTTGGCAACTGGCCCAACAGGCCTAGGCTTATACAACCTGGAGATGTATTAAACCCCTTTTGCCAAAGCGTTGCTCATTTTCCGTTTTTCATTTCAGATGTAATGTTTGAAGGCACACCCATGACATGACGTATTTCGAAATGGAACAAGCTGACCCCACTTAAAAAGTAAGTAGATCTAGATCTAGTAGATGAAACTGATCGTCTTATTTTATTCTACAGCATTGAAGGCCGGAAGAAGATGAAATGCATTTTTGTCCGTCGTAATCTGTGTGCAATGTTGCAACCACCAGGGGCAACATTTTGCATGAAAATACAAGAATGGTAATAATTCCATGAAATAAAGATGAAATGGGTTAAAAACTGGCTGAAAATGAGTGTGATGTATCTTTCAGGGTTGAAGACAGAATATATTTGAGCGGAGCCCTCAGAAAAGGGCGTTTAATACATCTTTGTAATGCATAACATATGGCCTGCAACACGCGAAAAGGGGCATTCGGACATTTGCATAAAGTGTCGTCTCGGATCAGCCTGCGCAGTCCGCGCAGGCTGATCCGAAACAACACTTTCCGTTTTTATGTAATTTTCTGTTTTGTGCAAGTATGTTGTAGCACAAAATCTAATGTAATCGTAAAGTGCCGGCGCGGATTAGCCTGCGCGGACTGCGCAGGCTGATCCAAGACGACACTTTACGCAAATGTCCGAATGCCCCTTTTCGCGTGTTGCAAGCCAATTATATCAAGCGAGTCGGTGCATAAAATCGACACTTCTGTCTTAATAGCCGACTGAATTCTGGGTGGAGTGCTCCGTTGACATGCAGAAAATTGCCTTTACCCAAAAGTTCCGATCCCGGTCAGTCCGTGCGGATTGCGCAGGTTGACATGATACTTTTTGCAGATGCAGTAAACCATTTTTTCAAATCATGGCTTAAAGGTGGGGGGGGGGGGGTGTTTTAGTAATGGTCTCGATCCACGCTGGAGGTACTGGTGACGTGGGAGTGTTCTTGGGCAAGGCCAGCAGGTGCAGAGCCCCGGGGTAGCACTAATAAACAAAAGAAATACGTACTGAGTGAACAGTCGTGAAATGATTGTACTTGTGGGAGAGGTGCTGAACACTATTGTTCTAAACAGTTCACGTAACCAGTTTTCGAAGTGAGTATCGTAAGAAATTACCATTAATTAAACACTTTACCTAACAGTCCCGAGTTCTAATGACCCTGACGAAGCATTTGATCCTTTTCACACAACATTTTCTACTTCCAAAGAAAAACCCTATCATCTAAGCCAAATTATATTTGCTATCTGTACTAATGACTATTCAATTCAACGTGGATAAATCTAACACTTTGTTACCTGGTAAAGAGTTATATTTGCCGATTTGGGCTTATTTGCTTTTTGGCAAACAGCACACAAACTGTTTAAATCTTTTTTTGAAATTCTACAACGACTTTGAAATAAACAGCGAGGAGATATTTACATCAAACGTCATGTCTATTTCACAGTAAGCTATAAATTCAGCCGGATGCTTTTATCAACCCTGAAACGTCTACCAGAAATAATCTTGCTTTTGCGGACAGTGCAGATTTAGATCAGATGGCATAAAATGCAATAGGATCTTCGATCTGCACTGTCCATTTAGGCGAGGTATTCCTGTCATATCAAGAACACATTAAAAAATACCATTAGATTCAAAACATTCGCTTATCTTGATTGTAAATGCCCACTAAATATCTAATAATAACTCATGGGGTAAGGGTTTGTTGAAAACACAAAGTTTACATCCAGTCTCAATTTTGGTTATTTTCTGTATAAACATATTAAATTGGAAACAATGTGGAGTTTTGAAGGAAGCTGTCTGCAGACAACGAGTCCCTGAACTCCATTTCCTCTTAAAAACAACCAACTTCATAGCTTAGATATGAGCCAGGCTCTGTGAAAAGAAGGTTAATGCATCTGTAAAAGGTATCGACGCACGTCCTGCGCAACAGTCCGCGCAGGCTGACGTGGATCGAGACATTTTGCTATTGGTAAATTTTCTGCACGTCCAAGAACCATTCTACCTTTTGATTCAGCCAATTTTCACAGAAAATGGATACATGTATTATGGATCCATAATTTTGTGATGACTTGATTGATTTAATGAATCACGGAGATGCGTTAAATCCCCGTTTGCAAGAGCGCCGCTCATATTATATACATGTATGAGCCATGCTCTGTGAAAAGGGGACTTAATACGTCTGCGAAAAGTATCGACCCAGGAAAGCCTGCGTAGTCCGCGCAGGCTGACCTGGGCCGAAACTTTTCGCTTTTGGTCAGTTTTCTGTATGTCAACGGACCCGTCTACCTCATGATTCTGTTGATTGCTAGACAAAATGGATTTTACGGATCCATGATCATGGCTTGCTAGGTATCCTGCACCACGGAGATGCATTAAGCCCCTTTTTGTCAGAACATGGCTCATATTTAAATGCCATGGTATGAGTTAAAAAGTCGCCGAGCCTGATATAGCTGAATCGGTAACATACAGGGCTTAAAACCCCAGCGGTCGCTGGTGTGATTCCTAGCTCGGCAGAATTATTTTCGACCATTTGTTATAATCATTGCGCCGGGATTCATCTCTCTCTCTCTCTCTCTCTCTCTCTCTCCCTCCCTCCCTCTCTCTCTCTCTCTCTCTCTCTCTCTCTCTCTCTCTCTCTCTCTCTCTCTCTCTCTCTCTCTCTCTCTCTCTCTCTCTCTCTCTCTCTGAACATTGTTTCGACCATTCGACCATGTTATGTTGGAGAAAGAAGCCAGTAGCTATGAAAGAATGTTAGGCAAAATACTGGTAAAAGAAACAGTCTAGGAAAGCGTGTTTAGGCGCTCTGTTTAAAACCCTTTGCCACAGAATTCCGGCTTTAAACAACCTCGAAGGGAAAGGCTTTTCAGAACATTATGGGAAAAGGAGAAAATGTTGGTAATGAAAAATTTGTCCTTTTCCCTGAGTCTTTTCTACCCTTTAATTGTAAACCCTCCGGTATAAGTCACATTTAAAATGTCGTTTGCGAATACTTTCAATTTGGACAAGTCTTAAATTTTGTCGTGTGTCAAAGGATCAATACAAGCACCGATACCAGTAAAGTAAAGACGAGAAATCTAACCGTCTAAGTGCTCTGCAAGGTTTCCCAGTAGTTTGTGCTTAGCACAAGTGAGGCTTTTTTGCTCTTTGAAAAGGGGGCTTAATGCATCTGCAAAAAATATCGACCCAGGTCAGCCTGCGCAGACTGACCTGGGCCGAAACGTTTCGCTATTGGTCAATTTTCTACATGTCAAAGGACCATACTACCCAGGATTCAGTAGGTTGTTAGAGAAAATCGATATAGTGGATCCATACCGAGAAAATCGTAATAATGATGACTTGCTTGGTATAATGCATCACGGAGATGTATTAAGCCCCCTTTTGCCAGAGCATGGCACAATTGTTTTGTTCAAGACCCGGCAGATTCATACTAAAGTCAATACAGTAGATGCAATAATGGCTTCCCTATTTCAGATCAGGATTTACCGGGTAGTATGACAAATGGATTACAAATGTTAAGATTTCGAAACAATATAGTGAGGACTAGAGTTTCTTTCATTTTCATACAGAGTAAAATCATCGTTCTTCTTCTGATGGTGGCAAAATATGCTTTTCCAGGAGGTTAATACCACCGGGGAAAAGTCATGACGTAAAACAGTATTCTTTGTGAAAAGGTCTTATCCATTGGGTTCAAGTGATCACGAATTTGTAGGGTAGGCCATCAATACTGGTCACTTGACTTCCAGTAACACGATTTATTTCCCTTATATGGCTTGCAACACGGTAAAAGGGGCATTCGGACATTTGCGTAAAGTGTCGTCTCGGATCAGCCTGCGCAGTCCGCGCAGGCTAATCCGAGACGGCACTTTACGACTACATTAGATTTTGTCCTTCAGAAAACAGAAAATTACATAAAAACGGAAAATGTCGTTTCGGATTAGCCTGCGCGGACTGCGCAGGCTGATCCGAGACGACACTTTACCCAAATGTCCGAATGCCCCTTTTCGCGTGTTGCATGCCATATAGAGTGCTGGAACGACCAAATTTGGCTTGAGCTACGAGTAACACTGAACAACGGTTTCAACGTGTATGTTCCTGCGAAAAGATTTTTCTCCAAACTCATTTGTATGCAAAATAGAGCAAATTAAATGCCAACGATAATCGAGTAATGGTCTGTGATAAGGTGGTGTGATGCAAGTAGTATAGGAGGGTCGTCTGTACCCCTGCCAGGCCAGGGCAGGGGTCTAGACGACCCTCCCTGAGTTCCGTACATCACCACCCCTGAAAAGAAATTTGTCCTATTCTACCACCCTGAAAGAATTTATCCCTTGCAAAAGTTCACAAAAGGTCCGAAAAGTTGCGAGTAAGCGATAAAGTCCGAGATTCCGCATGAAAATGTTACTATAAATAGAATCATAGCATTCAAAATGGCGGCCTTGTGACTGACAGTCTGGGTAAAAATCCACCCAAAGAGACTACCCTGAGTGGATTTTTCTGCAAAAAAGGCAAAAGGGGGGAGCATTGAGTTGGACTTAGTTTTTTACCCTATGGATGATTTTTTTCTCTTTCTAATTGTCTGGACATTGAGTTGGACTTAGTCTATTTACCCTATGAATGATTTTCTCTCTTTCTAAAAGCCTGACCACTGAGTTGGACTTAGACTTTTTTCTACATCTCTATGAATGATTTCTCTTTTCTAAAAGGAATTTATCCCTATATCACTGAGTTGGACTTAGTTTTTTACCCTATGGATGATTTTTTTCTCTTTCTAAATGTCTGGACATTCAGTTGGACTTAGTCTTTTTCTGCAATTATGAATGATTTTCTCTCTAAAAGACTGAGCGCTGAGTTGGACTTAGCTTTTTTCACCCTATGAATGAATTCTCTTTTCTATTTGTCTAATCATTGAGTTGAACTTAGACTTTTTTTACCCATATGCTATTAGGATTGCTTTATTGTTTTACTTCTATCCACTACTTGACCTTTAAGTGGTTTCTCTCTAAAAGCCTGGCCATTGAGTTGGACTTAGACTTTTTTCTGCATCTCTATGTATGGTTTCTCTTTTCTAAAAGGAATTTATCCCTATATCACTGAGTTGGACTTAGCTTTTTCTTCATCTATGTATGATTTTTTCTTTTTAAATGTCCGAGCACTGAGTTGGGACTTAGTTTTTTCACCCTATGAATGATTTTCTCTCTTTCTAAAAGGATGACCATTGAGTTTGACTTAGTCTTTTTCTGCAATTATGAATGATTTTTTCTTTCTAAAAGACTGAGCATTGGGTTGGACTTAGTCTTTTTCTGAGTTTTTTTACTCTTTGCAGTATAACTCTCTGGAGTATAACTCTTTTGGAGTGCAACTCTTCTAAAAGAAGTTTGACAATTTGAAGAAATGACAATTTTGAAGAAAGATAGAACTTTCGTGGTAGCTGGTTAGTCCTGAAAAGGACTGTTGGGTTAGCTCTGAAAAGAGCTGTGACAATTTGAAGAAATGACAACTTGAAGATAGAACTTTCGTCTGACAGCTTGAAGGTAGAACTTTCGTCTGACATCTTGAGGATAGATCTTTCGTGGTAATGGTTAGTCCTGAAAAGGACTGTTGGGTTAGCTCTGAAAAGAGCTGTGGCAATTTGAAGAAATGACAACTTGAAGATAGAACTTTCGTCTGTCAGCTTGAAGGTAGAACTTTCGTCTGACATCTTGAAGATAGATCTTTCGTGGTAATGGTTAGTCCTGAAAAGGACTGTTGGGTTAGCTCTGAAAAGAGCTGTGACAATTTGAAGAAATGACAACTTGAAGATAGAACTTTCGTCTGACAGCTTGAAGATAGAACTTTCGTCTGACAGTTTGAAGGTAGAACTTTCGTCTGACAATTTGAAGAAATGACAATTTGAAGAAAAGATAGAACTTACGTCTGACAATTTGAAGAAAGGTAGATCTTCCGTGGTAGATGGTTAGCCCTGAAAAGGGCTGTTGGGGTGGTCCTAAAAAAGGACCTGGTTTGGAGGTTGTGTTTTTAAGCACAACCTCCAACCTTCCTGCACGCCGGACAGCTACTTGCAGCCCTCCTCTTCAGCCTTTTTAGTTGCTGCTCGTCCAAGGCGAAGTCCAACGAGAACGGTGGTTTTATAACTTTTCAGACGAATTGAACTAGTTGACCCATGACGTCATTTTCTCCTATGTTTTTCCCGCGTCGGCGTTTCATGCTGTTTTGGCTCCAAAATTAATGTTATCCAATCAGAATTATCGTTGTTTTTCTAATACTAAATGTTTTATTGTTGACCAACCCGCGTCGGTGTTTCATGCTATTTTGGCTCCAAATTAATGTTGTCCAATCAGAATCAACGTTTTATTTCTAATACTAAATGTTTTATTGTTGACCAACCCGTGGCTTTGTTGCATTTTTTTGTTGTTCGGGGGTTAGAAAAAACTAGAGTTTGACTATTCTACGACTTTTTTGATTGTAAATCTTTTGAGTTTTTTGACAATTTTAAAAAAGATAGAACTTTCGTGTTAGATGGTTAGCGCTGAAAAGAGCTGTTTTGTTTTGGAGGCTATGTTTTTTCCACTTCTAATGGCAACACCCGAAATTCACTTGGCAAATGACTAAGATGATGTCAGGCGTTGTCTTTAAAAATAGTTGAAGTAATCTTTCGCTGAGATCTTTTGTAGGGCTATGTTATAGGTTGTAGTTGGTTTTGTTCCTCCTCTCCTACGAAGTGAGTGTTTAGTTGTAATAACTGTTGACCTGCATTTAGATATTCTTAGAGAGTCTCACGTAGTTGATAATTTATCTCCTCCATATTGATACTGCTTCCGAATATTGACACTGCTTCCGAAGTGCTCGTTAGCTGAGAGCCAAAAAATGGTGAATGTATGAAAATAACGCTGGGCTTTATACGTTTACAGAGGCTTGAAATTTTTAAAGAGCTCGGGTCTGGCAGAAACCACATACATTTTTTCCATGCTGCGTTTCATGCTAATATAGCAAAAAAAGTTATGAGACGATGTATGGAAAAAATGTAGACAGAACAAGTCTTTGGGAAAAACAGAATGAAGAGCTCTATTGTTTTTGAACTTTTATTTTTTGAAAAGAACTAAACAATGAAACATTTTTTTTTTGCAAAGCATCATAAAAAATTTCTTGACAATGAAAAAATTTCTTGACAATGAAAAAATCACAAGGAAACATTTTTTACAATACAGCATAAAAACAGAATTAATCGCAAAAACAGTATATAACAAATTTTTTACAATGCAAATTTCGCAAATACCACGAGTTTCATATTTGTTTTCATATTCCTACCGTTTTGTTGTTTTTTCTTGGTTGTTTTCGCTCTGTCTTTGGTTTTTTCGGGATCTTGAAATCAACGTGATTATCAATGTTTTTCCCGTATTTACCCTGGCCTGTCAATATTGGTGTAGTCGGTCTTTGATCAACTCGCTGTTTCTTGTGGAGATGGCTAGCATCTTCCTCAGATTTCCGTTTTGTTGTTTTTCTTGGTTGTTTTTCCTCTGGTTGTTTTTTCTTTGGTTGATTTTTCTTCACAACACTTACGATAGAGTCCACTAACTTGTGAAGATTGGATTTATCAAAGTCGAACTCCACAGGGATCTTCACAGGAGTTGTTGAAATGCACTGATCCTGTTGACGTAGTACCTCGATATTTCTACTGAGCTGCTCAGTACTTGTGCTTAAAGTTTTAATTTCCTCCAAATGTCTGTTTAAAGTCTCCAGCTGATCTATGATTCGGATCATCATGCTATCTTGTTTCAAATTTAGCTGCTTTACCTCTTCATAAATGTTGTCAAACACCGTCGCTGGAATGATAGTTGTCGAATTTAACTCCGGTGGTGGATTGGTGATTGTCGAATTTATAACTGATGAAAGAACGTCTCCATTGTTTTCCACTGGTGGAAAATCGTCCAAGTTGATTTCATCTAAGTTGTGCTTCATATTGAAACTGCCTCTGAATATTGATACTGCTTGCGAAGTGATCGTTAGCTGAGAATCAAAGAAATGGTGTTTGGTATGAAATAACGCTGCGTTTTTATACGTTTACAGAGGATTGAAATTTTTAAAGAGCTCGGACCTGACGGAAAACACCAGGATTGAACTGTGTGACACCGAATTAGGAGTGGTAAAAAACACCAATATAACCATCGATTTAATTGGGCAATGTTAATGAAACGCCGACGCGGGAAAAAACATAGGAGAAAATGACGTCATGGGTCAACTAGTTCAATCCTCCTGTAAAGCTATAAAGCTCAGTGATATTTTACATAAAATCATATTTGTTCCAGAATGGTTCGAATTCTTGTATGCCCTCACTGTGCAAGCAGATGTCTGATAGAGTGTGGAAAATGTTTTACCATACTTGAGTATCTTGGACAGAAACATAACTGTCCAGATACAGATGAAGGATTTTACGATGATGATGAAGGTTCATCGACTTGTTGCGAACACTGTGGGTGCGAAATCATCCCGGTGGATCGGACGGAGGAGTCGTAGGGCTGAATATCAATGTGAGATCCTTTTAAAAAGCCCTTTTCAGGGCTAACCATCTATACGAAAGATCTTTCTTTCTTCAAAATTGTCAAAAGTAAAAAAAGACTTACAGTCACAACTAGAAAAAGTCAAAAGTAAGAAGTAATTATTTTATATTTTTTATTTCAAAAAAGAACTTATGTACAATGAAAAAATCAAATCATGAACTGTAAAAACAAAAAAAATGAATGAACTGTAAAGACAAAAAAATGAATGAAAAAATCAAGTCAGTCTTTTTGTTTAAATTCAATATTGTGTCGAAATCTTTTTTCACTCAGTAAGTTTTTCTTTTTTTCTTTGGGATGTCAGATTCACATTTGGTTTTACGTTTTCTTTTCCTATCGTTGTTTTTTAATACCACATCTGGACAGATTTTATCCTCGTGTTTTGTTGATTTGTAAAAGAAACAGTTCTTTGTTACTCGTTTTTTCTTCTTTTCGTTGTTTTGCTGTTTTTCCTCTCCGTACGAACAACCCGCTTCTGCAGAAAAATCGTTGTTTTTTAGATCCGAAGTTTGTTGTTTTCTTAGATTTTTTCGTAATGTCTCTAAATCATCTGCTATTTTGCAGATTTCTGAATCGTTGATATCCGTCGTGTCGCTCTGCATGTCTACGGTCTGAGTTTCAACCGATGACGATGTAGCTTGTGGTGAACTTTTTTTCCATGTATTTCCACTGCAGAATGAATTTAGTGTGCCGACGAATTTTATATCTTTGAGACCATCAACGTTGTAAAACGATAGTAAAATCTCAATGTCGTGACTGTGCGGATTCACGTAGACAAAAACAATTGTTCCTAGCTGATTTTCTTTTTCTGGACATTCTTTGGCCCAATGTCCTGCTTCGTTGCATGTGAAACAAATATTTGTTCTCTCGCCATTCGTACCATATCGTTTGTCAATCGTCGCTTGATCCAAAACTCTGTAGCTGGTAGTACGGTAAACATCTTTTTCTTCTAAATGTTGCTGGGATAAAAATGATCCCACATAGTTTCCGATATGTTTAACATTATACTTTGATGGTATATTGCTGATCTCATAATCGTGGGTGTATGGATTAACATACAGATACACCCTCTTTCTAAGTGGTGATGTATTTTGCAGCTTTAACTCGCTCATATTTTTTTATCAGCTGTACTGTTTGAGATTGAGTAGGAGAATGATTAGATTTTCACAACTATCGTCTCTATTTATACACTGTTACAACGGAGAGGCTATATAAATTGTCAGTTTTTTCTCACTTCTGCATTATTGTCTTTTCACTCAGAGCTAAAACGATGGGTAAAAAAAAAAGAATAATAACCTACTCAGACAGCGAAAGTGACGATGAGGTGTTTCCACCAACAAAAAAGAAAAAAACTAGACCTTTGAAAGAAGAAAGTGACGATGAGATATTTCCAGCAATAAAAAAGAAAAAAACTAAACCGTTGAAAGAAGAAAATGACAGCGACGATGAAAGTATCAACTCTAACTTAGACATGAAAAGTCTATATGATTTAACAGAAAAGGGAAATAAGAAGTCAAGAAAATTTAAAACAGAATCACATGTGCTGATGCTGAGTTTTAAGAAATTTGAAGAATTAACACCTCAGAGACTACTTGGATTATTTGACGATGTTACCCATGAAATCATTCGAAAGTTAAATGCTAACCCTACGGACATGATTAGAATTACCATCAATCATCCTTCGTTGGAAATAGGAATCCATATTCCTTTTTTAGCTGCAGACCAGTTACAAGGTGAAACTATGCTGAATGAAATTGAACGAGTTTTACAATCGAATACAGATTTCGTCTTGAACGATGGATTAATGACATTTGACATTACACATACAATACCACCAAGTGGTAGCGGAAAACAAAAATATAGATCGTCAGAATTAGATTCGAAGATTTTTGCCCAGAAGAAGCAATCTATTATACAAATTGGTAATCATGACCAACTATGTTTTGCAAGAGCTGTTGTTATGGGAATTTGCTACAGTGAACGTGAAAACACCGAAGTATGGAATAGAAAATGGCGTCGTATTTGTCGTTCAAAACACCTTTTTCAAAAGACTGAAGCTGAGAAATTGTTAAATGAAGCTGGAGTTTCACCAAACCAGTCTGTAGGAATTGATGAATACAAAAAAAATTCAAACATTCTTGTATGAAAAAGGCTATGTCATTAAAGTTCACCAACAGCATTCAAAAGTGGAAAAAATATTTAAACATCCAGAAGTGAAAGCCAATAGTAAGATTATACATTTGTACTTTCATCAAAACCATTATGACTACATCAAATCTATCAAAGGTTTTCTTAGTTGTGGATATTATTGTGAGTTCTGTGATGTGGGTTACTCTAACCGAGAAAATCATGCTTGTTCAAATATCTGCAAAGGTTGTTATCGCAAAGGAAAATGTCCATCAGAATCAAAAGAATATGTTTGCAGTTATTGCAATAGACGGTTTTTTAGTGCTGAATGCTTTGAAAATCACAGAAATGTACAAGGTAAAGAAAAGAAATCCATTTGTGTATTAGTAAAACTCTGCTCGAAATGCGGTGCACAATATCATGACAGAAAGAAAAATCATGTTTGCAATGGAAAGAAAAGATGTCATATCTGTAAGAGAATTGTTAACTTTTCTCATCAATGCTATATTCAACCTTACCAAAGTAAGTTGAACCATGACAGCGATGACGAGACGAGTTCTTCTGTAGTCAAAAAACCACAGTTTTTCTTTGATTTTGAATGCAAACAAGACACAGGCGTACACATCCCGAATTATTGTATCGCACACAGAGCGTGTGATGTATGTATCGATAAATCACTTGATTTTCATTGTTCTACATGCAGTGAATTTGAAGAGGGCCGGGAAGTTATTTTTCAAGGTGAAGAAACTTTGAGTAAATTTTGCAACTGGCTCTTTTCAAAACATCATAAAGGGGTTACGGCTATTGCCCATAATTTCAAAGGCTATGACGGTCAGTTCATTCTTGACTATATTGTCAAAGTTGGGTTAAAACTTCCAAAATTGATCATGAATGGAAACAATATTATGAAGTTAGAACTGAATGGTGTACGTCTGATCGATTCTTTCAATTTCATGAGTTTTGGTTTGGCAAAATTTCCACCCACCTTTGGTCTTCAAGAAATGAAAAAAGGTTACTTTCCTCACTGGGCAAATACAGATGAATTTTGGAGTTACATTGGACCCTACTTGGATATGACTTATTACAAACCCGACTCAATGTCTGAAGAGGCTAGGTCAAAATTCATAGTTTGGTATAATGACAAAGTTCGAAATGGTGAGGAATTCAATTTTCAGAAGGAGATGGAATTGTACTGTAGGTCAGATGTTGATATCCTCAGACGAGGGTGTGCTGAATTCAGAAAGCTGTTTATCGAACAGGGTGGTATTTGTCCATTTTTAGAGGCGATTACCATCGCAGATGCCTGTAACAAGGTGTGGCGAAGCAAATATTTACCAGAAAATCAAATAGCTATCATTTCAAGTAAAGACTCATCCAGACGTCGCTTTTCTATGAAAGCGATACGATGGGTTCAAAGCGTTGCTCAGGAAAAAGGTATTATTATTCAGCATGCAAAAAATGGTGGTGAAGCTCAAATCGGGAAATATAGTGTAGATGGTTTTCACCGTCAATCAAACACTGTTTATGAATTTCTTGGGGATTTGTATCATGGTTGTCCTGTATGCTATACAGATCGAAAACAGATCAATCCTATTAATGGAAAACCCATGTCTGAATTGTACGAACGTACTTTTGAACGTATAGCAGATATCGAAGAAATGGGATATAATGTAGTGTACATTTGGGAACACGAATTTGATGCTAAGATGAAGGATAAAGAGTACAAAAAACTCATTGAAAAGTTATATCCACATTGGGACCCTATCGATCCGAGGGATGGTTTGTCCGGGGGAAGATGTAATGCAATAAAAATTGGATATGATGTTGATGAAAAAACCAAAAAGGAAATCAAGTACATCGATATCTGTTCTCTATACCCTTATGTTTGTAAACACAAATCCTACCCTGTAGGTCAGCCAAAAATTTTGTCTGCTGAGAATATTGATATGAACAATATTCGGCAATATGAGGGATTAATCAAGTGTAAAGTTCTACCTCCAACTGATTTGTTTCACCCCGTTCTCCCAGTTCACTGTAACAACAAAATGATGTTTCCACTCTGTATGAAATGTGCAGAAGAAAGCTCAAACATTTGTAGACATGGTAAAGAAGAGAGGGCTTTGGTCGGAACTTGGGTTACTTTTGAATTATTCAAGGCTCTTGACTGCGGTTATCGATTATTGCAAGTGTATGAAATTTGGCATTTCAATTCTGTGTCAGATCAGTTCTTTAAACATTATGTGGACAATTTCTTGAAAATTAAGCAAGAAGCCAGTGGTTATCCAGATTGGTGTCAATCAGACTCAGAAAAAGATCAGTTCGTTTGTGAATATGAGAAGGCGGAAGGTGTTCGTCTTGATCCAAGTTGTATTCAAAGAAATCCTGGGAGAAGATCATTTGCTAAGATTATGTTGAACTGTCTTTGGGGAAAATTAGCTCAGCGTGAAAAAATGACCCAGACGGAATACATCAGTGATCCGTCTAAATATTTTGAATTAGTCACCAATCCCAAGATCATTGTAAAGCATGTAGAAATCTTTGACGAGAACTGTTCATTCATCTTGGTTAACTATGAATCAAAGTTGGAACATATTGACACCCACGCTACAGCCAATGTGGTAGTAGGTTCTTACGTAACAGCTTATGCAAGGTTGGAATTGTACAGCGTTCTTGAAAAGTTAAAAGATAGAGTTCTGTATTTCGATACAGATAGTTGTATGTACATTCACGACCCTGAATTATGGAATCCTCCTATTATTAACAGCCGGTTAGGAAAATGGACTGATGAAGAGCCTGCTTGTAAAATTACTCAATTCAGAGGACTTGGACCTAAGAATTATGCTTACAAAATGAAAACAAAAGATGGAAAAGAGATAAGCAAATGTAAAGTAAAGGGGATTACTCTGGATTACAATACAAAACAGGTGCTAAATTTCGATACATATTCGAAATGTGCTTTGGATCGCACAATAGAAATCAAAATTCAGTATGATTGTAGAATTAAAAGACACAGAGATAGAACGGTTACCAGTGAACCACAAACAAAAACGTTTCGTTCTGTATACACCAAGAGAGTTATTGTAAATGGTACTGATACTGTACCCTATGGTTATAAAAGTTTGAGAAAATAATTTCATATCACATTGTTGTGTACCAATCAGTCAAAGTAAGTCGGGGAAAAAATATTACCCATTGGTCAAAAAATAACAATCATGTTACCGTTACCAATAGAACTACGTGAAAAAATTTATGGAGAATTTGTTCAGCAGCATACGCTTGATAAACGAACACAGCTTAATATTAAATTTTTCTGTGTGAAAATTTGGATCAAAAAAATGTTTAAATGGGGTGCAAAAGGAGAAAAGTCATACAAAGTGTATGGCATATTCAACTTTATAGCGATGATGGTGGACGATTCGGGTTTTGATCTCGATCTCAAGACTCATTTAGCAGATAGCTGCTTGAAAGACAATGTTATTAGTAAACTGTTTCGATCCACAAGTCGATGGACATTTTTTATCATAGGAAGAACAGAAGAAAGTTTTCTTAACGTTGTGAAAATGAAATCAGTTCTATTTGACTTTTACTTACGGTACAAAAAAGGATCTGTTCATGATTCCTACGGAGAAACAATGGAAACCATGTCAGGGTATATTCTATTTGATAGAGATGTTACAGAAGAAGTAGTGAATTCAGCTCTTTCAACAAAAGACGCTTATAGACATGTTGCTCCATTCATAGGACTACGAGATTTCGACGATATGGACAGTGAGTATACAATGTTTTTGGGGTATGACCAATTGCATAAAGACATTACGGAATATGAAAACAAATGTGAATCTCGTGGTATTTGCGAATTTGCATTGTAAAAAATTTGTTGTATACTGTTTTTTGCGAATAATTCATTGTGAAAAAATAATTCAGTGTGATTTTTTTCATTGTGATTAATTCATTGTAAATAATTCATTGCAAAAAAAATATTTCAGTGTGATTTTTTCATTGTGATTAATTCATTGTAAATAATTCATTGTTAAGAAATTTTTTCAGTGTGATTTTTTTCATTGTTAAGAAAATGTTTTTTATGCTGTATTGTAAAAATGTTTCCTTGTGATTTTTTCATTGTCAAGAAATTTTTTTAAGATGCATTGCAAAAAATGTTTCATTGTTTAGTTCTGTTCGGTAAATAAAAGTTCAATAAATAAAAGTTCAAAAAAACAATAGAGCTCTTCATTCTGTTTTTTCCCCAAAGACTTGTTCTGTCTACATTTTTTCCATACAGCGTCTCATAACTTTTTTTTGCTATATTAGCATGAAACGTAGCATGGAAAAAATGTATGTGCTTTCTGCCAGGTCCGAGCTCTTTAAAAATTTCAATCCTCCTTAAACGTATAAAACTCGGCGTTATTTTCATACAATCACCATTTCTTGATTCTCAGCTAACGATCACTTCGAAAGCAGTGTCAATATTCGGAAGCAATATCAATATGGAGGAGGTAAATCATCAACTACGTGAGGCTCTCCAAGAGTATCTAAATGCCGGGCAGCAGTTATTGCAACTAACCACTCATCTCGTAGGAGAGGAGGAACAAAACCAACTACAACGTATAACACAGCCATACAAAGATCTCGGCGAAAGATTAGTTCAACTATTATTAAAGACAACACCGGATATCATTTTGGTTGATATCGAATTTGGGAGGAAGATTACAGCATGTCCTATTTGCCAAGCGAATTTCGGGTGTTGCCATTAGAAGTGGAAAAAACACAGCCTCCAAAAACAAAACAGCCCTTTTCAGGGCTACCCATCTACCACGAAAGTTCTATCTTTTTTTCAAATTGTCAAAACTCAAAAGATTTACAATCAAAAAAAGTCATAGAATAGTCAAACTCTAGTTTTTCTATCCCCGAACAAGAAAAAATGCAACAAAACCACGGGTTGGTCGACAATAAAACATTTAGTATTAGAAATAAAACGGTGATTCTGATTGGATAACATTAATTTTGGAGCCAAAACAGCATGAAACGCCAACGCGGGAAAAACATAGGAGAAAATGACGTCATGGGTCAACTAGTTCAATCCGTCTGAAAAGCTATAAATCTCGGCGATTTATTTTCCATACATTTCATTTTCACAATGGCTACGATAGCACCACTTCTTGGTACTTGGATGGATGCTGAGCGAAAGTTAATAAGAGCAAGGAGGCAAATCGTCTTACTTAAACAACGCTTAGCTGGAGTGAGAAGACGATACGAGAGGGCTGAGCTTGCTAATAACAGGGTGTTCTGTTATAACCTTCGGATGAAGGAACTCATTATTGAGGGCATGCTTGAGATGTATTTTCAGTATGTTATTTCAAAAACTGAGCAGGTGACCCGTCTTTTCCGCGCGCAAATCGCCGCTGAAAGGAGTGAGTCAGACAGCGAATCGACTGATGCTGATACTGAATAAACATTTTCAAAAAATCAGCTCTTCTCAAAAAACAGCCCTTTTCAGGGCTAACCATCTACCACGAAAGATCTATCTTTCTTCAAATTGTCATTTCTTCAAATTGTCAAACTTCTTTCTTTTTAGAAGAGTTACACTCCAAAAAGAGTTACACTCCAGAGAGTTACGCTGAAAAGAGCAAAAAACTCAGAAAAAAGACTAAGTCCAACTCAATGGTCAGACAATTAGAAAGAAAAAATCATCCATAGATGTAGAAAAAACTAAGCCCACCTCAGTGCTCAGACATTTAGAAAGAAAAAATCATACATAGGTGAAGAAAAAACTAAGTCCAACTCAATGCTTAGACATTTAGAAAGAGAATTCATTCATAGATGCAGAAAAAGACTAAGCCCAACTCAGTGCTCAGACATTTAGAAAGAGAAATCGTCCATAGATGTTGAAAAAAGTCTAAGTTTAACTCAGCGATATAGGGACAAATTCCATTTAGAGAGAAAAAACCATTCATAGGATGAAAAAAAATAAAAAAGTGATCCATTACACATATAAAACACTAAACTCTTGATTATTTTTCTCATTCACCATTAACTTTTCGTAAAACCTGAACCAGGATCCCACAATGTTTGGATTAACATTTTTTCTCTTATTGCTCTTCTGGTTAGAAGAAAGAGAACGTTTCAGATATATCAGACATGAAATTGAGCATCTGATGCAAATGCTAGATAAAATGGAATCAATCAAAAGAAAGAGAGGAGGATAAAAAAGTGCATTCTGTACAAAAAAAGCAACCCTTTTCAGGGCTAGCTATCTTAAATAAACATCTTTCTTTTCATTTTGTCAGAAGACTCATAATCAAAAAAAGTCATAGGTTAGTTAAACTCTAGTTTTTTCTAACCCGAACAAGAAAATGTAACAAAACCACGGATTGGTCAAAAATAAAACATTTAGTATTAGAAAAACAACGGTGAATCTGATTGGATAACATTAATTTGGAGCCAAAACAGCATGAAACGCCGACGCGGGAAAAACATAGGAGAAAATGACGTCATGGGTCAACTAGTTCAATCCGTCTGAAAAGTTATAAAACCCAGCGGCATTTCCCGCACATCATTCATTCTCTTCAAGTTGCTGCAACATGGAGTGTGCGTTGAGAGACATGAGTTTTTCCAAACTTGCACAGCTGGCATCCAAAGAAAAAAAGAAGAAGAAGGAGTTCGTCGTGCCCCAGACCGAGTGCTGGGATAGTGACAACGAGCCACCGTTCTCGTTGGACTTCGCCTTGGACGAGCAGCAACTAAAAAGGCTGAAGAGGAGGGCTGCAAGTAGCTGTCCGGCGTGCAGAAAGGTTGGAGGTTGTGCTTAAAAACACAACCTCCAAACCAGGTCCTTTTTTAGGACCACCCCAACAGCCCTTTTCAGGGCTAACCATCTACCACGGAAGATCTACCTTTCTTCAAATTGTCAGACGTAAGTTCTATCTTTTCTTCAAATTGTCATTTCTTCAAATTGTCAGACGAAAGTTCTACCTTCAAACTGTCGGACGAAAGTTCTATCTTCAAGCTGTCAGACGAAAGTTCTATCTTCAAGTTGTCATTTCTTCAAATTGTCACAGCTCTTTTCAGAGCTAACCCAACAGTCCTTTTCAGGACTAACCATTACCACGAAAGATCTATCTTCAAGATGTCAGACGAAAGTTCTACCTTCAAGCTGACAGACGAAAGTTCTATCTTCAAGCTGTCATTTCTTCAAATTGCCACAGCTCTTTTCAGAGCTAACCCAACAGTCCTTTTCAGGACTAACCATTACCACGAAAGATCTATCCTCAAGATGTCAGACGAAAGTTCTACCTTCAAGCTGTCAGACGAAAGTTCTATCTTCAAGTTGTCATTTCTTCAAATTGTCACAGCTCTTTTCAGAGCTAACCCAACAGTCCTTTTCAGGACTAACCAGCTACCACGAAAGTTCTATCTTTCTTCAAAATTGTCATTTCTTCAAATTGTCAAACTTCTTTTAGAAGAGTTGCACTCCAAAAGAGTTATACTCCAGAGAGTTATACTGCAAAGAGTAAAAAAAACTCAGAAAAAGACTAAGTCCAACCCAGTGCTCAGTCTTTTAGAAAGAAAAAATCATTCATAATTGCAGAAAAAGACTAAGTCCAACTCAATGGTCATCCTTTTAGAAAGAGAGAAAATCATTCATAGGGTAAAAAGACTAAGTCCAACTCAATGTCCAGACATTTAGAAAGAGAAAAAAATCATCCATAGGGTAAAAAACTAAGTCCAACTCAATGCTCCCCCCTTTTGCCTTTTTTGCAGAAAAATCCACTCAGGGTAGTCTCTTTGGGTGGATTTTTACCCAGACTGTCAGTCACAAGGCCGCCATTTTGAATGCTATGATTCTATTTATAGTAACATTTTCATGCGGAATCTCGGACTTTATCGCTTACTCGCAACTTTTCGGACCTTTTGTGAACTTTTGCAAGGGATAAATTCTTTCAGGGTGGTAGAATAGGACAAATTTCTTTTCAGGGGTGGTGATGTACGGCACTCAGGGAGGGTCGTCTAGACCCCTGCCCTGGCCTGGCAGGGGTACAGACGACCCTCCTATACTACTGATGCATCTGCAAAAGGTACCGATCTGTGTCAGCTTGGGAAGGCAGCCATGAATCTGTACATTTTGCTATTGATGAATTTTCTGTCTGGCAAAAGGACCATTCTACCTCATCATTCAGCCGGCTTCAGCATAAAACTGTTCTGTATCATGCAACGACTTGCTTGACAAAATGCTAGTCCTATTTATAAGCCCCTACTATGTTTTTTTTAAAAAACGAAATTTTGTTCGGCAGGTTCTACTTTGATTATTGAAACAGATTTTCTAAATAATCTGTAGTCAGTTCTAGTTTGTTATGGAACCGTATGCAATGATTGAAAGTTAGGCGCCGACTCTGTCTGCAATTAGACATGATAGTATTTTGATTGAATTCTGAATGGATGGCTATGATTTATTAAAACAGCGGCTAAATATTTTCTAATTTAATTGTTCCTAAAGGTAAATAAAGTTTTTTTATCCAGTAATACCGGTTTTAGAGAGATCGAAAGAAAATGCAAGTGTGAAATGTCCGATACATAATGTTGATGGTAAATAAGCATGAGCCGTGCTCTGGCTAAAGGGGACTTAATACATCTGCGAAAACTATCGACCCAGGTCAGCCTGCGCAATCCGCGCAGGCAGACCTGGGCCGAAAGTTTTCGCTATTGGTCAATTTTCTATATCCCCCAAGGACTAGTCTATTATGGATAATTATGTGATGGCTTGCTTGGTATCATGCATACGGAGATGCATTAAGCCCCCTTTTGCCAGAGCATGGCTCGCATGTATACGTGTAAATATTTGGACTAGGTAAAACGCCTGACGAAGATCCATTAAACCCCACTTTCCCAGAATGCAGCTCATATGTATTCAATACAAGTAGGCATTAGGGTGTCAGCTAAAATGACATCACTTTATACAAATACAAGGATCGAATCCCAGCTCAGACACAATTATTTAGAGAATATGTAGTGACAGTCATATCCCAGACAGGCTTCATTCCTCTCTCACCGCTGAACAATTTATTCCGGGATCGGCAATGTTTATGTGGGAAAGCAGGCGGTGATTTTGGAGAGAGTGTTTTGTGAAGTAGTTTTAAACGAAACTGCAGAAGACACCTGAATGTGTGTACTTCCTCTGTGATACGACTGAAATAATGTTCAAAACGATGTCAATCACCAGATAAACAAACAAATTCTGTGCTTGTTTTTTTTTTTCGGACAGAACTGTTCCAAAACGACTTACTTTGTATGATGCAATGCGAAGATGCGTTAAACCCCCTTTTTTCAGAGCGCCGCTCATATCCAAAACTACATGCAAGGCATTCCCAATGTAGCCATGTTATCATAAAGATAAAGGCAATTACTAGTTACTGCTGAATTCAAGGCATACCGAGTCTAGCTCTGTTATCGTAAAAAAAAAAGGGAATTATTACCAAAACATTGTAATTTCTCCCAGGATTCGCTGAACCCTCAGTCCATTTATTTAACCCGGTTCGGCATTCTTGATAGTTAAACCTTTACCAAACGATAAAAAGTTAGACTGGTTGAAATTGAAAGCATTTGCAGAAGACTAAATAAATGCGAAGAAAACATTTTGGGCATACTGCATGTATACGAGCATAGCGGAGCGAAGATGTATGGTAGTTGACAGTGATTTATTAGTTTGCGATGTCTTGAACGGTACTTACTGATCAACCCTTCCGTATTTTTGTCCTAATCTGCTTCTAAATCTGGTTTAGCCAATCAGAAATTGTGTCACCTTGAAATTTTAGCAAAGTCTTCAAAATTACATATAGCGTTAGATTGCAGAATAGTTCATATATACATTCCATGAAATTGCATTATTAGTCTAAATTTAGATTTAGAAAGTAACAGTAAATGGCGATGAGGGCAAGACTAACAACGGCCATTAAAATAAACTTAAGTTACCTTTCACATAGAATTCAAAATAAGGCCTTTACGGAAACTCGGTTACTTCCCTTCGAAGATTATCTCCCTTGTGGAAATCCCCATTTCCGGGTACTACGATCATAACAATCATAGTGGCTCGGCACATGATGATTGTGCTACTTTGTGCTGAAAGAGAACATTTCGATAAAAAATCCGAATAGATCTATCTGTATATAAATATTTGTATACAGATATTCGTATTTTTTATCGAAATGTTGCCTTTAAACACAAATTATCATGTGCCGAGTCCCTGTGATAACAATGACCGAGCAAAAGAATAAAGAAATCATTCGTGATTTTCGTCATCCAGTTAACTTTCCAGAATCGCAATACCTCGCTCCTAAAAATTATTACTCGTAGATAAGTAACATGTATGACCTGCTGCTCTGTATCACACACTGTTGGCAAACGTAACGGATTTGTTCAATAAAATTCTGTTGAATTTCTCGGAAAATGGTAAAAAAAGACGCTTAAACTTGTTGCAGTTAAGATAACGCCAAAAAATCTGCAGTGTCGGTAGTTGCATCAACTATCACTTTCGAAAGACACAAAAAATGTTATTACTGACCAAAACGAAGCCCCGCGATAGAAATAACAGATTTTTCGCAGACTTCCTTGGTTTTACCATGGATCATAAAATATACGATCCCTGGTTTTATAGGACAAGGAATTAAAAAGGAAAAAAAAAACCAATGAATTTCGACATGCAGTTAAAACAGTGACCTATAACATTGCATATGAGAACAGAATGTGTTCGGACAGGAAACAGACATCATTTGGCGTCGAATTTAAAATAGACTTACCCTCTGTAACAATTTTTTAATAACTCCAAATTCTATATTTACAAATGATCAGTATAAGATTGAAAAGGTCTCCCTTCACAAAATACTTATATTCCATCATCTTTTTTAGTTAAAAAGACATGTCAAAATTATTCTTCATTTAAATGTGTAAAGGGTTAATTTGGTGTGTTCCTTTGATCTAGGTATCGCACTGCCGGCGACCGAAGAGCTGTGATGTACAAATTAACGCGCACGTGTCACATTAACCCTTTACCAAACGACAAAATTTTAAGCTAGTGTAAACTGAATGCGTTTGCAAACAATGAGGTAATGTTGCTCGAATTATGGATTTTTATTTCTTTGAAAAAGTAGAGACCTTGTGGGAAAGGGAGAAAAGTTTGTTCATCAGCATTTTTTCTTTTCCCCTTATAATTCCGTAAACCATCTTCCTCGGGGTCGTTAAAACCCGGGTATTGTTTGGTAAAGGATTAAACAGAATCTTCTTAACTGTTTTTGATCTCAATTCACCGTTATGTTGTTTATTTGTGGATAGATTTGAAATTTAACACAAAATACAGGGTATCTTCACTTTTAATCTCTACTTCCATATATTGCTTCCGTGCTTGTGTAGTCCTCGGAAGTAGAAGTTGCGCTTGTGCGCATGCGTAATCGAAGAGTACGCAAGGGGAGGCTACCTAGTTTCCGGAAAGGCCTATATGATGAAGCTGTGCTGGAGAAAGCTTGGGACGCTTAATCATTGAATGAAATATTTTCTTTAACTCTTAGGCTGCTAAGCGCGACTCAACGACCTTTTGCGGACAGTGTAGATCAAGATCAGACTGAACAGAACGTGCAGTCTGATCTTGGATCTTCATTGTCCGGTAAAGAGATGTTTTTTCCCCCAAAAAATACCTTTGCAATAGCAATATTTGGGTTTTCACTATCGATCTGAAAGTTTCATTTCACTTATTTAGCAGGATAAGGGTTAAAAATTAAGCTTTTGAACATTTTTTTCTTTAATTCCTTAACACGAATTACTACAGAAATACGAGCAAAAAATATGTAAACGGATACCTCAAACAGTTGAACATACAGCTTTACTCGTTTTCATCCAGTTTTTAACTGTTTTTTTTTTTTTTAATTTTATGAAACTATAATCTCTCTTGTATCTTCATGCCAAATATTGCCCCTGATGGTTGCAAGGTTGCACAGATTACGGCAGATAGAAAATGCGGCATTTCATTCTATTGCGGCTAGCCATAGACATAACAACCACAGTTTCCGGTTTAAATCGAACACAATTCCCCCCACTCGTCACAACTCGTCCGATTCCGTACCTACATCTAACCTCGTCTGTATAACGGTTGTTTCCATTTGAACTGAGAATCACGTAATCTTATACATGGCGGCGCCACTGTCTGTCGTTTAGCAACGACATAAACAACCTCGATGAAGTTATTCACATCTATCTATCTGTCGGTGAAAACTTCAATCGCAATTGATAAACCACGTTAAAAATGAATGTACGAACTGTTTGTCAACAGAAATATAGTTAGAAAAATCTCGATAGAAAATTGAGACTTAAGTTTACCGTGTAAGTGCATATCAAGCTACCAGATACAGCCGAGGGACTTGATGGCTCCCACCTTCCGAGGTATGCCGAATGACAAATCCCTACAGTTTCTTTACCCCATACACCTTATTACACAATTGACTAGATTATATCACCGTCAAGTTTTAATAGCGTTTGTTTACTCTCTGGCTGTAAAGATGTCTCTTTAAGTCATGTATTCGAATTATCGCTATTTTGAATCATCGAGATTGTATCGTGTAAAAAGTATCAAACAGTGCCTTTTCCGATATTTTACAGTATGTACATAATATCACCTAAATCTAGTGCGTTAACCTCTGCTTTTCAAGGCAGGTCGGTAGAAGATAAACTTTATTTATTGATTTAGACATGCCGTTAATCCACTGAATGAACGTTATTTGTAACGTAACACTACCATAACACAATACTAGGGCGTTGACCCGGCAATTTTCTTACCTTTTCTCGGGATACTGAAACGAGAGAGACATATGGAGACAGACAGACAGACAGAGAGATCATACAGAAAGACAGGAACTGGCTGCCCCATATATGTAGGTTACATTTGCGGCTCTCTGTGAAAAGGTGATTTAATGTATTTCCGTAATGCACTGTACCAAGCATGATTATGATCGTACATCCATAAAATCTGTTTTGTCAAACAATAGACTGATTAATGAGGCAGACTCGTCCCCCGGCATTCACTTTTTTATTATAAGCAAAAAGCTTTGACCAGATCAATCTGCGCGGACAGCTTAGGCTGACAGTCGATACTCTCTCTTTACATGTACATTAAACCACTTTTTCACAAAGCATGGCTTAATTATTTTTGTACACTCCAAAGAGGGTTGTTGCTGTTCTGTAATGGTATCATATGCTTTCAACAGTATAAAACTCAAAATCTTGGCTTCAAATAATGTTTAACAAATGTACTCTAATCGAAGAGCACTGCCCCTTTAATTATCTTAAACAGCTACTTGTAAGTGAAAGCCACGAGCCCCGGTCGCACAGTCAGTAATTTACGGGAATTGAGTATATGGGGTCGCTGGTTCGAATCTCCAGCTCGGCCAATTTCTTTCCTAGGATTGATGATGGTCATTGCGACAAGATTCGTTCCTTTCTCAACGCTGATCATTGTTTTTTTTAACGGCACCTGGTAATGTGGGAAATCAGCCAGTGGCTTGAGAAGAATATTGTGCGAAGAACTAGTAAGAAAAATAAAATCTCCGAGGAAGCATGGATAGATGGAATGGCCGCTGCGAAATAACTGAAATAGTGTTGAAAACGGTGTTAAACACCAAATAATCAATCAGTTAGTGAAAGTATCAGATGTAAAATAGATAGCTCCAATTTAAATGAGGTGAGTCAGTGATCTTGTACAGAAGATCACAGCCTTGCACACTCTACTGTACATTTACAACTTGTCCATGGCAATGATTTTTGATAGCTTTGAAAAACATTCTGGATAAAGGAGAAATTGATTGTAAAAAGCACCTGCTTCTTTTCCTACAATATTTTCCATGCATTCTAAAGTTAACAACATTTTCCTCAGTGCAATTTTCAGTCGTATTTAAGAAGATCCTCGTAACCCTAATTCTGCTAAATAAGTTAAATGAAAATTTCAAGCCGATTCTTGGAATTAAATATCCCCTCAACGGACAGTGTAGATCCAAGATCAGACTGCACATTCTGTGCAGTCTGATCTTGATCTGCACTGTCCGCAAAAGGCCAGTGAGTCGCGCTTAGCAGCTTCAGGGATAATAGACGATACAGTAAAGTGTAACGACCCACAAAGATGTGTAAAATTGAAGCAGCAGGTGCAGGAAATAGGAAATCAAGTGCACTTTAAAAGAATGGTCTTGCTATTTAAAAGAAACTGTGTCAACTAAATAAAGTTGTCTTATTTTTTTTTTAGCCATTCTCTGTGAAAAAGGGGTTTAATATATCTGCAAAAAGCAGCGACGAAGTCAGCCTGCACAGTCTTTTCTGAGTCGAAACCATCAATTTAATGATTTTCAAAGGACCAGTCTACCTCAAGGTTCAGTCGGTTGTGTAACAAATGGATTTCATGAATCAATAAATATGCGATGACTTGCTTGGTACTATGCATCTCGGAGATGCACCAAACTCCATTTCGTCAGAGTGTGGTTCAACACCTTGTGCTGCGGACAGAGTAGATAGATCTAGGACAGTCTAATGGTTCATTCTTTAACATACGACAAAATGTTTTACATGTACAACTTGAACGCATCAGCAAACAATATGCGAAAAGGAGAAAATGCTGGTAACCAGCATTTTCTCCTTTTCATATATTGTTTTCAAAAGTCTTCTTCTTCAAAGCCGTGAAAAATCGGCATTGCTTGGTAAAGCGTTATTTCGTTGAGCAGGGATTTTTATGTATGTAAAATTCGTCCTCTTGTACCAGCTTTTTTCATAACTCCATATGATCTAGGGCCTTTATATTAGTTACAATGTGTCTTCGCTTTAAATAAGAGAGTCCAGGTGCTCGTTTTGGCAAAACTGTCGTTTTATTATTGTTGTCAGCTCTTTACTAGACGATAAAACATGCTGTATCAATTTTAAAGTATTTGCGGGCGATAAAATAAATGCAGCTCGAATGCTAGCATTGATCTATAAAAGGGCAGAAAACATGGTATGAAGAGGTAAAAGTACTGGTCACCAGCATCTTTCCTTTCACCTTTTTTTTTAAATTCCTCTAATCCCTGCTTCATCATAACATAGAATTGTTTGGTAAAGGATTAGTGAAGCCGTTCGCTGGGATTCGGCTTTACTTGCTCATGATTGGTCCAACTTTCTTTTCTTGAAAATATATAAAAATGTCGTTTCATAATTTCATACCAATCTAGACATATGAAATAAACAGTTACCTTCAAACTTACATGGTTTCATTCGTATTATCATGAAATACTGACTGTGGAAAACTGTAAGAGGAGTGTGCCAAGATAAACACGTCATTCGTTCTCAGTAATCATCGAGTATTGAAGAAGTATTAAAGCAGACTCGTGAACGAGTTACACAGATGTCACTAACAGTCTGTTAATGTCGTGTTATGTATTTCTTTTGCTATTATAACTCAAATATCACTTGTAGAAGTAATCATGAATCTTCTTAAAATAAACATGTTCTTTTTTTTATTACCTATTACGATACAGATTCCCTAGGGCAGGTTTTTTGTTATTTCAGTTAGTTTGTTCCCTGTTGAAAATGAGCTTGCATAGAATTTTTAAGTGATACTTATGGTACAAGTAACAGAATCAGAAATAAGACCACTAACTTCATGGTAACGCTACAAAGTAGGAAAGCGGTATATTGAGAGTGATGGTGGTATATCGAGGAAAGTTGAGAACAATGTATACTGGTTGCCCTACTGCTTTATTCGATTGACCAATACGATAGGAGAAAATAGACATACAACAAAGACACCATCATCATCTAACGACCATAACAATACAAGTCAGAGACCACTTTTATCATCATCTGGCGACCGAGACAAACAACCAAGACAGCATCGTCACCTGGCGGCCATGCTGCAATTGTTCATCTCTTTACACCATTTAGGAATCAAATATGTATGAGCCCCGCTCTGTGAAAAGTGGGCTTCATGTATATCCGTGATGAATGACACCAAGCAGTCATCATATACTTATGGATCCACAAAGTCCATTTTCTATAACAACAGGCTAGATCATGAGGTACACTGGTCCTTTGACATGCAGATAACTAACCAATAGCAAAAGTGACGACCCAGGTCAGCCTGCTTCGATACTTTTTTGCAGATGCATTAAGCCCCTTTTTCACATAGCCATTAAGCCCCCTTTTCACATAGCACGGTTCATATAGTCCCAGGTATAAAACAAATTGTACTTTTGGAAATAGTTCCAATCCGTATGCTAGACCCGATAGTATTTCAGTCACATCGTGCTAACGGAGCATTTTGAGGTCTAGTATGCTTTCCGTAAAGACTTAAAGATACACCATTACTCGTTTTCAACCAGTGTTCAGCCAGTTTTTAATCCATTTCATCCTTATTTTATGAAACTATAATCATTCTTGTGCCTTCATGCCAAATGTTGCCCCTGACGGCTGGAAGGTTGCATAGATTACACCGGATATAGAAAACGCATTTCATGCTTTGGAGGCTTTTCCAATCTATCGCTGTTGTCGTTTCCGGTTTTAAATGAGGACAAATCCCTTGGGTTTCTTTATACCGTACACCATATTTATCGATTATTTACCCATGTTTACACAACTGACCTAAATTTGAAACATTATACACACTATAAATTTTTAGCTGCGTTTTTTTCTCCCTGGCTGTAGAGATGTATCTGTAAGTAATGGGGCTAAATCAAGGTCGATATAAGAACAAGATTCACGTAAGATTCCGGTATCGTAGATACGTAGCGATAGCTTCTGATATAGATTGCATGAGTCAATCTCTTAAAAAGAAAACAATGTATCCCAGGCTTTATAACATGTTATTAGTATTCGTGATAGACAATACTTATATTCCTAGTTCTCCATTTTTATACATCCATAATATTATTTCATGATAATATGGCGGCGCATTGCAGTACAACAATGTATCATATAAACCATTAACCCCAAACGGAGCAAACGGAGTCAACCCTTTACCAAATAACACGTATTTTATTGACCCTGAAGAGATTGGCTTTTGAAAACATTGTGGAAAAAGGAGAAAATGCTGGTGACCAGCATTTTCTCCTTTTCCCACAATGTTTAATACCCTTTTAAAGACAATTTCCATCATTTCAGCCACATCTGAGACTTCGTCTGCAAATTCAATTTCGACAAGCCTAAACTTTTGACGTTTGCTAGATTTAAAGAATTAAAGGAAAATTATAGCTGATTTTTGGGACATGTATAGGTCAAGGTCAGACTGGGGACAACCGGCAAAATACTGAAAATGAAATTTGGCTGGGAGTTTGCCATCCCACGCACAAAAATAAAATGAAAAGTTTGGCAATTTTTACCGAACTTACCTAACATTTCCCTAGAGTTACGTAGAACAAAACGTTTACTGGCTTTCAAGAAAGACGTTAGAAAAGTAAAAAAAAATAACTGAAACAAATGCTATCGAATTGCTGATAACCATTCTTGGTTAAAAAATGTACATTTTCAGAACTACTGTAGTAGTTTACTTTTTCGTCGCGGTTGAATACAACATTTTGTTGACAGTTCTGCGTCTTATACTTCCGGCGGAAATCTACATCAGTACCAGGGTGAGGCTGGCCGTACATCCAAGCTGATCAGGGTTTCAGAAATTTGACCTATCTGGATGTGAACCAATTGCATTAACAATGCGCAATTTCCATCTGTGCAAGAAATCGGGGTACATTATTTTAGCCTGTGTGTCGTTGGACGATAAACAACTGAAACTGATAAAAACGCAATGTCAAGGCCTTCCTAGCCAGAATTTTTTATAAATGTGAGCGTTTGTTCCTTTAGATCTTGATCAACCTGTCTGTAACAAACACTGAAGATTGTACATGAAGCAGAAAGGGGTGAACAAATCTCGTTTGCTCTTAAGTGTTACATTTCTTCATTATAACTTAATGCAGAACACTTCATTTGGCAACTGTGTATAACGCAAATTTAATTAACTCGAATTGTTCCGTAAAAAACATTCCAAGATACGCCAACAATGTAGATCAAAGAGCCGAATTTACGTTCAGAATTTACACATGATCTTGATCAACACTTTCCGTAAAAGCGACAAATACTCATCGTTTACCATAGAGGATTGATCGTTTTTTTTTTTCAAACAGATTACAAAAAACGATTTCTATGATGCCTCAAAATAGGTTGTTGTTCATGACTCAGTGCGTTTTTAGCGTACAGTGTAGATCAAGTTCATGCTGCACATAACGTATAGCTTGATCTATGATCTACATTGTCCAATATTGTGAGACAAAAAGACAAAAAGAGGTTTGAAATTTGAACTATTGGATGTCTTACGATTGGATGGAAATGTTCATTTATTGTACTTAGCAGCTTAAAGGTTAGCTTCGTAAAAATACATTTCTGTCTATGGAAGACCGTGTCAGCGCTGAATATCCAGGAGAATCAACTAAGATCAAACTGAACAGATGTTCAAGCTGATCTTGGTCTACGCTTATAGCATCGGGAAAGAGAGGTCATGATACACAGGGCCTACGTCAACGTCAGTTTGTAGCGATACTTTGATTACATCATATTTCATCTATGAATCATTTCACTGGTTCCGTAATGAATTTTTGCAGAATTTTTGACCAGTGAATTGGCTTCTTACAATTCATTTGTGCGATAGAATTTTTGCGAGTACATTTTACGTCAGTAATCAATTAAAAGAGGGTAAACGAGATCAACTTCTCATCGCTGCTATACTTTTTTGGGACTTTGAGAAGAATTCATTTCCAGTAGAATGTAACTTTGAAAAAAGTCAGCTATGTCAGCAATACGAAACATTTTCCTGACAAAAGGGTTTCAGCCAATAATAGAGTCAGTTTTTGTTTGCATAATAAACCCTCAAAGCGCTTAATAACGAAATAAACATTCTCAGCCTGGGAAACGAACTCATATGTCGCAATCTAAATGCTGTGTTAAGGCTATAATATCTCTACCTAGCTTACAGTGTAGATCAAGATCAGACTACTGGTTTTTTGCAATCTAATCATCATTTTACACTGTGTGCAAGAGCAACCATACTTATAATAGAAACTTTAAGCGTTAAAATATGAAAATGAAATGAAATAACTGTCACTATTTTTTTTTTCTGTTGAACATTAAAAACATTTTGTTGCTATGGGTTTGTCCCAAAATAGAGCCAGAGAGTCGAATGAAATTTCGCAGTTCATGAATTAATGCACGGGGAGTTAATTTGTGAGTCGTATTGCCTTTATTTGGAGAGGAAGTTCGGCTCCACTTCTGATTCATGCCCAACTATTTACATGCATTAACCCTTTAGCAAACGATCCCGTGTTGTCACAGCCATTGCGAGTTCGAATTTTTAAAACACTGTGGGAAAAGGAGAAAATCCTGGTAACCAGCATTTTCTCCTTTTCCTGCATTGTTTTCTTTTACTTCATAGGAAAATTCGTTTTTGAAGTCAGACGCTATTTTGTCGTCTGCAAATGCTTTCAATTTGGACGATTCTACCATTATTACTTCTGGTGAAGAGTTAATGCGCGGAAAGGACGTGGCAAGGGATGTATGGATAAAAATGAGAGAAAAATTCTTTTTATTGAGAGAAATTATGACTTTATTAATGTTCCGAACTTTCACTTTGTTCAGCTCAAAATGCCGTTCTGAATAAATAGTTTCTACGGGCGGAAAAAAAAATAATTAAACTGTTCAAAGTACTGACAGGCGCGTAACACAGCGAAGGCCTGGAAGCCTGGGTATCAACATACAAAATTTTGTACGCTAAACCTTTTCTAGGGAAAACTGGAAACTGACACAAGTTAGCTGTTGGAAGTATCCTTAGCTGCAACCGGATTACGCCTATTTTTTAAAACTCTATCGAGGCAGGCCCGTACTCTTTTTGAGAGGGCTACAGGCCCACTTTAGTGATCACCCTCTTTCATGCGACCCACACATTAGGCAAGGGCTTTAACTTGGCAACATTCAAGACTAAACCCCTAAAGATACCGTTTGGTGTCACACTGATCACTTTTTATACAAAAAAAAGTACGAAATTGTCAACTTTGGCCACTGCTGTAAAGTCCATATCAAAGCGGACAGATTCCATTCTTTTTTCAACAAATGTATGTGAAACCCTTTACGGAAAAAAAAAGTACCAGGCGATTTTGGAGACATCCTTTTCAAAATAAACTTGAATAAAGGTTTGATACAAGATAACGGGTTAAACTTGAAATACAGGGAGAAAACGACTTTGTTCGTATTAGAGGAAAGTATTTTTCAAAACACCGCTGATCAGTTTCTTCTTTTGCAACAATATTATCGCTCGCAGTCACTAGTCAGGTTGTAAAGTATGCTGATTATCCATGAAATTAGAATGACTTATTCTAAATTGTCTTATCAAAATTTGTTTCGTTTGAGCCGAAAGTAAGACCAGTTAAATGCTTCCCCGTGATGTATTATATCAAGGAAGACGTCACATAATTAACAATCTATAAAAGCCATTTTGGTTAATAAGCAACTGAATCATGAGGTAGAAGGGTCTTTGGACATGCAGAAAGTTGAGGAAAAGCAAAAAGTTTCGACCCATGTCAGCCTGCGCTGTCCGCGCAGGCTGACATGGGTCGATACATTTTGCAGATGCATTAAATCCCCTTTTCACAGAGTATGGCTTATTTATGTCTGGAGTTTTGAGTTACAAACATAGTTTGAATGATAGAACTTAAGTTCACAAAACTTAAAAGAAGTCAGCGAGTCCATGTTATGAGTACATTTTATTACTTACTCGATAAAAACTTTGAAAATAGACGGTTTTAATGGCGATCAAAATCAGAAAATAAAGATTTATGTAGATAACATGAAAAAATAATATTTTATTGGAGGTTGTAAGTAGACTGGGGTAAAAGAAATGAAAATAGAACTGATGTAAAGCCTGCCTTGCTTCTTGTCCTCCTCGTCATGAACATGCACCACCAGATTAACTGTTTATCACTCGACAAAATGTAAATGGGATTTGTCTTTGATAATGTTAAAACATTGTGGGAAAAGGAGAAAATGCTGGTTACCAGCATTTTCTCCTTTTCCTGCATTTTTTTCGAAAGGGTTTTTGTTCAGGGATGTTAAAACACGCAACTGTTTGGTATAGGGTTAAGTGTCCTAGTATATACTGGGGATCTTTTTTATAGGTTGCTTTATTTGGGCTTTACATCGCTTTCAAACGTATTCAGTCACATAACGGCGACAGTTCACTTTTTCATGTATTTCCTGGATTTCACAAGTAGAAGGCTTTAGTTCTGCGATGCCTTGCCTTACCTAATGACACTCCAACGTAAACAGCGCCTTCAGGAGGAGAATCGAACCAGGCACCTTGAGTACGATGCCACTGTACCTCGGTCCGCAGGGCCCCAATTCCGTTTGATGTAAGAAGTCTAAGATATATAATTCAGCAATCCTATGTGAAAACGGGGTTTAATTTATTTGCAAAACGTTTCGACCTAGGCCAGCCTGCGCATTCCACGCAGGCTGCATCGGTCGAAACTTTTTGCTTTTGGTCAATTTTTTGTATTTCAAAGGACCATTCTATCTCAGGATTCGGCGGTTTGTCAGACAAAATGGATTTTATGGATCCATAATTACGTGAAAACTTGCTTGCTATCTAATTACGTGACAACTTGCTCGCTGTAGTGTATAACGGTGATGCATTAAGCCCCCTTTTGCCAAAGCATGGCTCTAATATAATCTGGCTTGCGTCGCGCGAAAAGGAACATTCGGACATTTGCGTAAAGTGTCGTCTCGGATTAGCCTGCGCAGTCCGCGCAGGCTAATCCGAGACGGCACTTTACGACTGCATTAGATTTTGTTCTGCAGTAGACTTGCGCAAAACAGAAAATTACATAAAAACGGAAAAGGTCGTTTCGGATTAGTTTGCGCGGACTGCGCGTGCTGATCCGGGACGACACTTTACACAAATGTCCGAATGCCTCTTTTTGCGTGTTGCAGGCCATATTGTTTCTGTATAGGTAGAGGAGCTATGTGTTCGTCAAATAAATGCAAATAGAAGGAAGCCGGACCTGGCCTGATACCTTAGCTGGTAGTGCTTGCGAAAAGTGGCCAATGGATCCATGTTGCGAGTCCAAGTCAGCCAACTATTTTCCCCTCCAGGAACATGAAGAAAGACAACCTGCCCTTTGTACACGAAAAATGCGTGGATAAGCATTTGGGTAAAAATCCATGGCTTTACAGCTTTGGTAATGACCATATGAAGTTACTGATCTAAAGGATTGCAGTTACTCGAGCCTTCTGATTTGACATTGCTTGTCCATTTTTTTTTTTTTTGTTCTGTATATTGTCTAAAAACTGCGATGTCATGTGAGCGACTGGAAACTTTTTGTTAATTACAGAGAGATAGGGATGTTTGATCCTAATTGCTGATTAATCGGCGTCTTAACTAGCCCTAAATTTTTTAACAAAAGTTAACGGGTTTTTCATTCATCTTTGAAATTTTGATCAGCGTGATATTTAACAATATTTCGAGCACTTTGATCGTACCAGATTATACCTGTTTTATTACATTAACCAAGACGTTGCGATTTAATGACAATTTTGTGGAATAAGTCGCCGGAGGACAGTCGTAAATATCCGAGTAGTCCGTCATGTAATGATCACTTAAGCACGATTATTAAGACTATAAAACTCGTGAACTAAATCAGATTTTAAAGGATCTAAATTCTGTCTCGTCCTCGTCCCCTGTCTGACATTTTGTACCTGTCATTGCGACCTGAGATAGTTACTCTCAAATTTGTCAAATACCTACAGAAAGAAGATATCTTTCACTGGGATAGCTGGTCATTCTGCTTATCGGTATTTGCAAAAAAGGCTGTATGTAGTTCCGTTCAAAAATGCGAAAACCAAACTGTAAGGTGTGCGGAATACGAAGTGAATTCTCTACTTCTGGACCATATGACATTTCGAATATACATGTATCTAAAATTTCGATCGAAGTTTGTGTAAATCAGTGTGATAACAGTTCCGATTTGGTAGTTCGGGAAATCTGATACCTGTAAACTGATGCTACATTATTTTTTAAAATTCTTCGCACGAGACGAAATTGTGCACTTATCCTTACTTTTTTCAATACTTGAAGTTCGAGTTTTTCTCTCAGTCTGATCACAGTTACATTTCCTCTATGACTGGAAAATGCGCCCGATTCTTCTTCTTTTTCTTCTTCTTCCTCCTCCTACTCCTCCTCTTCTTCTTCTTCGTCTACTTCGTCTTCTTCTTCTTCTTCTTCTTCTTCTTCTGCTGCTGCTGCTGCTGCTGCTTATCTTTCTTCTTTTCCTCCACAGAATATCCTTGCAAAGCCTTTACAGTTTTTCTCTTTTTTTTCCCCTAAATTGTTTTCTCATTATCAGTGAGAGCTTTTCACTTTATCTTCCATTGTTTTCACCTTTAGTTCTTCTGATAACAAAAAAATCAAGTTTGATAGCCTTGCCAATAAGAACAGGGTAAAGTTGGACTGTGAGACCTATTGATGAAAGACAAGAATTGTTCTGGGCGATAAACTCCGAGTCTCTAATTACCGCGTGAACACAATACCTCATTCGCACATTTCGGACACTTCCAGATTTAGATTATCTTGAGAAAATGAAATAAAACAAGTAAAATATAATTTCAACGGATTCATCGTAAAGAAAATTAAGAACGCATCATGACCTATGGAAAATTCATAATTCTGAGCATTTTTTCGTTGGTCTCGCTGTTTTCTTATTGAGTCTTCTACAGGAGAGGTTTGTGTAGGTATTTCTATGAAGTCCAGTTTCTTGTGTTCTGTTTTCTAAAGGCTGATTAAGAGGCAATGGTTAGCCAAAACAACATAATTGCACATACAAAATTCTGTTGTTTTTTCGATGGGAACTATTATAGTGAGACGTTCAAATTTCTATCGGATATATTGTGTTGTTTTATTCTCATTCTTTTGTTTTATTTTTTTCTTTTTCCTCCAAACCCGTGCATCTTGAAGCTAATTGTTGTAGATTTACCAAAGCTCATAAACCACCACAATGAAAACTCATACCAAATATTAATCAAATACTTGAGCCCTGCTCTTGCAAAAGGGGTCTTAGTGCATCTCTGTAATGTATAATACCATACAAGTCATCATATAAGTAGGGATCCGTAAAATCCATTTTGTATAATAGCCGACTGAATCATGAGGTACACTTGTCCTTTGACCTGCAGAAAATTGACCGGTAGCAAAAAGTTTCGACCCAGGTCAGCCTGCGCGGACTGCGCAGGCTGACATGGTTTGATACTTTTTGCAGATGCATTAAGCGCCCTTTTCACAGAGTATGATCGACTTATTTTTTAAAACTCTTAAACTTGATTAGGATAAAATTCCGTAACCTATCTCCAAATAAAAATAGTGATTTTGGCGGTCTACTTACTGTAGTTGTACTTAGTGTAGTCCCTATAATATAGTTGTGCGCAAACATTTTTTTTTTTTTTCTTTTTTGGACAATCGTTTAAATTAGGCATTAAGGGTTCCTAAAGAGTTATTCGTTGAAATGTGTTCAAGTTTTCTCTTTTTTTTTTCATCAATATAATCATTGCATTTTAAACCTGAATATATGAGATGTGGATAGTCACAAAACATTGAAGGAAGAATGTGGAACTGGTCGAAGTAATGACATTTTCCTGTTCCAATATTCGACTCTGTCAAGTTATGATCTAGTTTTCATTGGCTTGATTGTTAACGTGCTCGGATTTGTAAACCAGTAACTTCGTGTTCAGTCAGCCCTTGCAGCGCTGAAACACTCGAGTTTACCTTGGCAAGTCAAAGCCGGACTGTAGCTGAGCACTGGTGAAAGTCATGCAAAACATGATTAAGCGATGTATTGCCATGATATATTTGAAACACTAGTGAAAAGTCAAATTACAGTTTTAATGTGATATCCAGCATACAGAATGTTTTGTTAAAGTATGGCTGATTTAACTCATTGTTTGTATAAAAGAACAGGGGGAACCCTACTAAAAGTAATATGCTTAATTTTCTTGCTTGTGCAAATTGCAGTACATTTAGAGTGTATTCATTTACGTAAAATTACAGTACATATTTAGGCTGCATTCAACGTTCCGTTCAATAACTATCGATCTGAAAGGAACAGCGTTCAGTTGTTACGTCCTGCAACAACAAATTTGGAGTGGCTGACTTTGCTGAACTCTATCAGTGCCAAACATATAAACTCGATCCTTGTTGACGACATAAAATGGCTTGCAACACGCGAAAAGGGGCATTCGGACATTTGCGTAAAGTGTCGTCTCGGATCAGCCTGCGCAGTCCGCGCAGGCTAATCCGAAACGACACTTTCCGTTTTTATGTAATTTTCTATTTTACGCATGTCTACTGTAGGACAAAATCTAATGTAGTCGTAAAGTGCCGTCTCGGATTAGCCTGCGCGGACTGCGCAGGCTGATCCGAGACGACACTTTACGCAAATGGCCGAATGTCCCTTTTCGTGTGCTGCAAGCCAAATAGAATCCACTGAGACTCAGAAATAAGAATGTCTCATAGGCTTTACAAGCGGACGGTACAGATCCAAGATCAGACTGCACGTTCAGTGCAGTCTGATCTTGATCTATGCCGTCTGCAAAAGTCCCTGTTTTCGTCAATGGCGCCGAAAGGGTTAAAACGTGGAAATACGACGATGTTGTGGAAAGAATGAGAAATTGATCCTTTCTCCACAATGATTTCAAAATTGGTCTGCTGCAAGAAAAAGATTCGTCTGCCAGTTTTAATGTGATCTGGCGCATTATCAAAGTGCTTTTTTCGTGGAAACAGTAGCTCGGAGGGTTATGTGCCATGATCAGGAGTTATATTGAAATGAGCCATGCTCTGGCAAAAAGGGGCTTAATGGATCTCCATGATGCGTTATACCAAGCAAGCCATCTAATAATTATACATATCAGTATAATCCATTTCGTCTAACAACGAACTGAATCATGGGTCTTACAGATGCACTTAGCCCAATTCACAAAACACGGCTCAAATATTGTGTATCTAGAAAAATAAGCCAAAAAGCAAAGGATTTTTATACATCTCCGTCAGTAAAGTATGGATTCATAAAATACGTTTTGTCTTACAACCAGCTGAATCATGAGGTAGAATAATCCTTGGGTAGACGTAAAATTTGAAAATAGCAGAAAGTTGCGACCCGCGTCAGTCTGCGGGGACTGACAAGGGTCGATACTTTTTACAGGTACCTTAAACCCCCTTTTCACAGAGCGTGAGCCATTGAAATCTAATCACGACCTTAGATGCTTTGGCGTAAAGAAAAGATCGCTATGACACAGAACATGGTATAACAAACGTGAACATCTCCCTTGTACTTTTCCCAAAAGGTGCTTAGCATCGTTTCGACATTGTTTATGTGAGAAAGCAGCCAGTGTCCTGAAAAGATTATTATGTTACACAAAGAAAAAGCACACAGAGCGTGGATAGGTGCACTGGCCGCCGTGATCCAACTAAAATACTGTCGTGATCTGAGTAAAATATCAAACGAAGGTGCTGACTTTCGATTGCGTTCCCGCGATCGTTTAAGTGTGAGGAAAAAATAAAGTGAATAAATAGTTTTAGGTTCGACGTCATTGTAAAAATCAGAATATCCCCTTTTAAGAAATTTAAGGACTGTTTATTTCATGCTTTCCGGTAGGTTATCGAGAAATATTGGTGAAATATTTTTCGATATTTCATGGTTACGACCAGTGAAAATACCGATTTTTATATTCTAACTCTTCAATTGAAGGCGGAAACAGTTGTTCCCGCGCACTAGTTACCTAGGTAAAATGCGCGTGCCTCACAACCAGATGGAAATATGACGTAATTTACCTTACATTTCTCGCGCTTGACGTAATATTGTAATGCGTTGCTATGCGGAGGGGTACGCCGTGGGGACTAACCGAAAAGAACTGTACTGGATTTTGATTAAGTTCCCCCCAGAAAGGGTTCAAAGCATGAAGTAAATAGAATATTTGTTTTTTACGGTGAAAGATCGAAATCTATTTCATCGAGTGAACATCATCGGTAATATTTTCACGAGTGGTTGCTCCACTCGTGAAAATATTACCGATGATGTTCACTCGATGAAATAAATTTCGATCTTTCACCGTAAAAACAAATATCCTCTATATCTTTCGAAAAACTTGATACGTCGTTGGTCCCCTGTATTGTCATTTCGAGGAATAATGACAGCCGTTCGTTTGTCACTACAATAGAAAAACTGTCAAATCTAGAACTATCAATGGATAGATAAATGACGAAGTTTTTCCGATTGGAATTACAGAATGAATCTGTTCCAAAACAAAAAATTAAACATTAAATATGAAACTTGAAACTGCAGATTTCTGAATGCCGGTCGCGTATCTCTCTGTCAAACCAACAGACAATCTCTAATTACTCCTAAGCTCCAGAATAAAAAAAATAGCAACGGACCATTTCGAAAACATCTGTGTAAAATACGGAAAATCAACAGGAATTAAGAATTTTCTGCGTAATGTAATCAACATTTGTATGAAAACATTGTTGCGAAAGGAGGAAATGCTCGTTACGAGCATTAATTGCCTTTCTCCACAACGTTTTTTGAAATGGTCCGCTGCAATACGGAGAATTCGTCTGCTGTCGGTAATTTGATAACTGGTCCTTATGAGATCGTTATACTATTCTGCATTATGCATTGAAAATTGTTGTCAACCAAATCTTGACGTACTTGTGTTTATTAATATTGCAAGTGTGCAGTTACAGCGGTCGATTTTTTTGAACGACGATAATTTCAATTATATATTACGGCAACAGCTGACTGGAAGTCTTTCATGAAATTTCACCGATCCACAGACGCGGGTGTGCAGTGCCTTGCCAAAGACCTCTGCGATAAGTGGAGAGATTGGTCTAATGCTAACCTTCTTATCCATTTCCTAACACACAAACTGCGCAATAAAGAAATGTTTACAGGGCAAAAACGAACCAAAGCAATGTGTACAAACCAAATGATTACGTGGAAGAAAACAAAGCCAGGCCAAATCGATTTGCTAATTTCTGCTTGTCAAATACCAGACCGTCAAAACAAGAACACTAAAAGCTCTAAATGGCTAGACGTATATTTTATATTACGTGATATTTTATTGCCTTTGTAAAACCGTTCTATCTTTCTTTGGAATTTTAGAATACAATCTTCTGGTAAGACCTTTAACCGCACACATCTGACGTAGGCCACCTAAATGGCTTTCGCGGACGGTGTAGGTCAAAGTCAGACTGCACAGAAGACTGCACAGAACGTGCACAAAACGTGCCAGCTGATCTTTGATCTACAGTGTCCGTCACTTTGTTTCAAAACTAGAAACAAAAAACCTACTTGTTTACAGCTTAATAGTGTTGTAAACATTTTAAAAGCCAAACAGTAGTCCTGCTTGGTCCAATGTTAAAGTGTAGGATTTGAAATCCGGAGTCCTAGGTTTGATCCTCACCCGAGGCGGTTGGCTGTAGGTGGGACAGGTCGTAGCCCTGGCCTTGTCCTGCTGAAACCTAGGACAAACATGAATAAATGAAATACCGCCTTAATTTGACTGAAATAATGATGACAGTGGCGTAATACACAGTTCAATCAATTAATCAAGTAAAAGTTCAATACATGAATCTGACACATAGAGAATTTTAAGCAATCGCTTTGCATCCGTTTTCTACAATGAAATGTAGCTTGCTGCATGACGTAAAGTTCGTCTGTCGCCAGATCTTGCAACGTGTACAACTAGAGAGCAACTCTAAAATAAAGTGCGGTGAAAATTCAGGCAATTTGATCGCTTCATTGGTGATTTCGCCTTCAGCGAACTATCCCGGAATCGTGGAAAAAAGGCTTTGGAAAATATTGTGGGAAAAGGAGAAAATGCTGGTAACCAGCATTTTTCTCCTTTTCCCACAATGTTTTCTGCCCTATCAGAGAGCTAAAGTTCATTTGTACCACTATTGAATTTTTCGTCTGCAGATGTTCTGAATTTGAAAGAGTTTAAAATTTGTCGGTTGGGAAAGGGTTAAAATACCTGCTAATCAGGATAAAACTTGCGATTTTGGACAATCGATTGTGAATTCTTTATGCTGTTACGTTTAGAAGCTCAGCTGGTACTGATATTCAATACTTGATTTTTCAAAACTGAAAGAAATTAAGAGAATGGGAAAAAAAGAAAAAAATTAAAAAGATGTTTAATACTATAAAAGAAATAAGAAAACTTTGTACGAAATTAAAACAGCATGTCCCAGCATTTTTTACACTCGTCACAATTTTTAAGAAAATTATCTGCTTCGAGTACCTCTCTCAATGTAATACGTGTATCTCTTGAAGTAATTTGCTGTACATAGCCGGTTTCGAAAGCGTGCTTGTAAAACATGTACAATAAACAAGAACAAAGATTAAGTAAAACAATATGGGTTGAAAACATTGTGGAAAAAGGAGAAATTGCTCGTTAGGACAATGTTTCAAAAGTGGTCTGCTGCGAGACAGGAAAAGGGGTCGTCTTAAGGTGGGGAATACATTCGTCTGTGTGAGAAAACCACATTTCATTCACAAGGTTCTACAAAGTTGTGAGCGTAGATTTTAGTGATAGCTTTGTGAACGGGACTAAAAAGTGATAAGTTGCCGTGAAAGTTATAATGTTTGTAAATAGTGCAATGGAAGAAAGTGAAACTGGTTCCTTTTTACAGACGGTTCGGTTGCTCACGGAATGGATATCATGTGACTTGCTCTTGCAATCATTGTGGATCAAGATCAGATTGTACAGAATTTGCAGTCCAACCTTTGATCTGCACATTTAGATTTTTTTTTGTAATATTCTTACCAACTTCTCCACGAAATTACGATAGAGGCATGCCCTGAGAAAACTGGCATTTAATGCATCACCGTGGTACATTATACCAAGCGAGTCAGCCTATATATAGTTACTGACAAATAAGATCGATTTTGTCTAACAACCGACTGAATCCTGAGGTAGAATGGTCCTTGAACGTGCAAGTAACATAACAATAACAAAAAATTTCGACCCATGTCAGCCTGCACAGATTTCACAGGCTGACATGGTCGATACTTTTTGCAGATGTATTAAACCCCTTTGTTCGGAACATTACTCAATTATGTAGCGATACCTCTAGGTGACATTTCTTCAGCATCCTATTTGTCAACTTTTGAAGGATTTTTCGAGCTATTATGCGGAGGCAGTTTTTATCTGCGGAAACAATTCTATTTGTGTTTACTCTACTCATAAATATTTACAAAGCAATACCCAGTTTTAACGACGCGAGGAATAAAGCACGTGAAAACATCTTGGTAAAAGGAGAAGATGATAGTAACCAACTTTTGTCTCCTTTTCCCACAAGGTATATCATCCTATTAAAGACAAATAAAATTGATTGAAGCACACTTGATTTGTTGTCTGCACAAGCTTTCAGTTTGAACGGGTGTATTTTTTTTGTTCGTTAATGACAGTAAAGACATAATTTAATGCGTCTACGAGATACTGCGCTTTAAAGCATTGTGGTGAATAGAGAAACTGCTCATTTTTAGTAAATTCTCCGATTTCTACTATCTATTCTTTCAGTTTGAACGGGTGCATTTTTTGTTCGTTAATGACAATAAAGACATAATTTAATGCGTCTACGAGATACTGCTCTTTAAAGCATTGTGGTAAATAGAGAAACTGCTCATTTTTAGTAAATTCTCCGATTTCTACTATCTATTCTTAACTCGCTGTTTGCATTCAGATGGAACTAATACTTGTCTTCTGACTTTCCTCCAGAGTAAGGGTATTGTGCCATGGTCCGAAATACATGTACTATCGTAAAGTTAGATATCGGTGTTTCTGTACTATTTTGTTGTGTGTGTTTAAAGTGCGGAGACCTTTTCGGATATGCGGGAAGGTTGCCTATCTTTATTTAGTGTTCTTAATTCAGTGTTATCTTTTTAACAGTGTTCTAGTAGAGAGGTACTTGATGGATTTATATAGATAGTGATAATGCATCGCTGGGCTTTCACCGTGGATGTGTTTTTTAAACGATTTACAAAATTGCGACTATTTCGTTAAATGATATGAAAGAAGTGAGTAAATAAGGTTAATAGCAAGTTAGTTTACGCTAAGTTACACCGAAGTTACTGATACGGATCAAATTGTAATTATTGTATTTATGTAATAGAGGTAGATGTACCTAGCTTCTTCTTCTTCTTCTTCTCCTCGTTTTTCTTCTTCTTCTTCTTCAAATCGATGATTTTCTACCTCTTCATTTTTTTTCTTGACAAATATTTCAACAAAACCAGTGAGTAGAAACTATTAAACGTGCCATGCTCTGTGTAAAGGAGGTTTAATGCGTTTGCAAAATGTATCAGTCAAGGTCAGGCTGACCTGAATCGAAACTTTCTGCTATATTGGTCAATTTAATTTTTCTGCATTTCCAAGGACCATTCTACCTAAGGATTCGGTTGTTAGACTAAATGGATTTTATTGATCCACAAATATGTGATGACTTGCTTGGTACAATGCATCACGGAGATACATTATTTAACCCTTTACCAAACAATCCCTGGTTTTTACGGCCCTGAGATAGAAGCCTTTTGAAAACATTGTGGGAAAAGGAGAAAATGCTGGTAACCAGCATTTTCTCCTTTTCCCACAATGTTTTCTATCCTGCTGGAAACAAATTTCAATTTTTGAGTTACGTTTATTTTGTCGTCTGCAAGTGCTTTCAATTTGGACCAGTCTAAAATTTTGTCGTTTGGTAAAGAGTTAAAGCCCCTTTTTTGCCAGGATCGGCAGCTGTGTTTATTGGCGGGTGGCGTAGATGTTGATCTACAATGCATGCCGAAGCAACTATGCTGAACATTCTAGGAGTTGAGAAAAAAGTGATCATTTGCGTCGCAATGATATTTTAGTACAGCTTTCTAACTTCCTGAAGAAAGATCGCAGAAAACTGTAATTGTTTGTTTATACAAATATAGGGGTATCCAGTATCCTCTCAATTCATAATCGTAAAAGTCAAGCAGCCGAAAATTTGTAAATAAATTCGCCTGTTTACATCCTCGGCGACGTTTATATTCTGATATATAGCTATGTTTGGTCGAGCGAGCAGACGAAACCATAAGTTTGCCATCACTTTGGAAAATTAACTACCTTGTAAAACAATAACAAGCAAATTAAAGTGAAACACTGATACTCAAATACAGTTGCCATGGCGAGTAACGCTGGCACGTCGTTAGACAAGACACTGTCGTTGTCGTCTACCTGTTCCAGTGACCTTCACCTCTATGAAAACGAAGTAGCAGACGATAATTTGAAGTCTTTTAAATATTCGTTATGTGAACAACTGGATATGGAGGTACTTAAACTAGAAGAGATGGTTAAGTGTTTGGAGAGCTTGGAACGCGACCTCAAGCCAAGTCCGCATTATAAGCAGACGACATCAGGTAATCGGCAGACGAATGGCGCACTTAACAATCAGGTAAATGTAATCAACCTTCTACCAAACAATCCTGTGGTTAATCCTTCACCACACAATCCCGAGTTTAAACGATCATGAGAAAGATGGCTTTTGGAAACATTGTGGGAAAAGGAGAAAATGCTGGTAACCAGCATTTTCTCCTTTTACCACATTTTTTCCTACCCTATCTAAGACAGAAATCATCATTTGGGCTACATTAATTTGTCGTCTGCAAATGCTTTCAATTTGGTTGGATCCAAAATTTTGTCGTTTGGTAAAGAGTTAAACGACGCTGATGAAAATAGCTTTTGAAAGCAGTTTTGGAAGAGGAGAAACTGCTGAAAACCAGCATTTTTTTTTTTTCCTTTTTCCATAATGAGTTTTTTACCCTCACGGAGACTTATCTCTTCGTCTGAGACACAGTTCACTTGTTTTCTGCAAATGCTTTAAATTTAGACAACTCTAAAATGTTGCTGTGTTTTTGTTGAGTTCAACTCTTCGTCAGAAGCAAGTCCTTTATTGCCAGCATGTTCAAATATACACTACATGCCAATGTCATTTGATTGTGGAAATCAAGCACTGGGCGCCTAGCTTTTCCTCAAATGAGCATCGTCTTTTTTTCTTACAATATTTTCTTATGTGACCATTTTACTTGTCCTGCATGTCTATGGCAATCATTTCTTCCAATACCTTAAACCCATCACAACCAAATAAATAAACTACTTTTTTTTCAACGGCTGCAAAAATGAAGAGATATTTCGGTCATAATCTAGAATAAAGAAGTGGGCATTGTAGATCAGAGATCTGACTGCACGTTCTGTGTAGTCTGATCTTGATCTACACTGGCCACAGAAACTTCTTGTGTGGCCTACGGCTAGGAAAGGATTACGTAAAGTCGGAGATAGCTTTATGAAGTAATTTTACAGGAGTGGTGGTTATCAGCGTAATATTAAATTTCTTAGATATTCCTAAGAGGGTCACGTGTTTGTGACGTCCTTCACCTTAACGACTGCATTCTTCAGCATCCTCTTATACCCTTTACCAAAAAATCCCGTGTTTTAACAACCCTAAAGAAGAAGACTTTTGAAACAAATGTGGGAAAAAGTAGAAAACTGCTGGTAACCAGCATTTTCTCCTTTTCTATATAAATTTTCTACCTTTCCATTTACAAATTTTAATTTTTGAGTCACACTTCATTTGTCGTCCACAAATGCCTTTAATTTGGACAAGCCCAATATTTATTGTTTTGTAAAGAGCTTTACCATACGGCAAAATTCTATGCTTGTCCAGATTGAAAGGAATTGCAAACAACAATCTAACCCTTATCATTCAAAATGAGTGAATGAAACTTTCAAGTCGATAGTAAAAACCCAAAATTGTGCTATTTCATAGGTGTTTCTGGAAGAAAGATACTAGTATCTCCATATCGGACAGTTTAGATCCAAGATCGGGCTGCACGTTCTGTGCAGTCTGATCTTGATCTACACTGTCCGCAAAGGGTCCTTGAGTCGCGCTTAGTAACCCAAAGGTTAACTTAATTGTAACTTGAAAGTTAAAATGACTTCTGGGCAGAAAATATTTTGAGAAATGAGAAAATGGTATATATAGTTACCGGCATTTTTTCTATTTCCCACCATGTTTCAAAACGTTCCTCCTAAGGATCGTTAAACACAGGATGTATGGTAAAGGTGTAATTATCTTCTAGACGACAGCAATTCAAACTTGTCATTACAGAACACATTTGCAGACGACAAATTAGTGTTTTTTCCCACTGACAGGGTTTGTTTTGTAATGATAAAATCATTGTAGGAAAAGGAGATAGTGTAAGTTAACTCTTTACCAAACGACAAACATTTAGACTAGTTGAAATTGAAAGCATTTGCAGACGACAAAATAAATGTAACTGAAAAATCGAAATTTGTTTTGGGAAGGGTAGAAAACATTGTGGAAAAAGGAGAAAATGCTGGTTACCAGCATTTTCTCTTTTTCCCACAATGTTTTCAATAGGCTTCTTTCTCAGGATTGTTAACAGTCGGGATTATGTGATAAAGGGGTTAACAGCATTTTACTCTTTTTCTCATTGTCCCACAGTATTTTCTGAAGCATGCTTTCTTTCGTGAATAGAAATACTTCCTTAAAATATAGCGCTGGCTCTTGCAAATTTTCATATTGTTAAGAAATATTAGCCATCAATTTTAACTTGAAATAAATGTTTGACAACACCAAAAGAGAGGCGGTGAGTGCAGGGGGGGGGTCATAACCAACTATTCTTAAGAACATTCTTTGTCTTATTCTCCATGATTTTCAGAATTTGAAAGTAACACAACTTCTGATTGATTGAATCAAAGGGTTTAGCCAGTCAGAAGTTGTGTTAGTAGTACTTTCAAATCTATAAAATTCTGGAGAATAAGACTAAGAATGTTCTTAAGAATAGTTGATTAATATGGACCCAGATTAATATTAGTCTTCACGTATGTGCACGCTGGTCTTGGTCTAAACACTCACCTGATCCTGCTAAATAAATTCAAATGAAACTTTCAAGCCGACAGTAAAAACCCATGTATTTCCATTTCAAACGTATTTTTGGTGGCAAGACTTCTACTTATCGAACAGTGTAGTTCCAAGATCAGACTGCACGTTCTCTGCAGTCTGATCTTGATCTATATCGTCCGCAAAAATCCCTGTGTTCACGTATGGCGCTAAAAGGGTTTTACAGGAACTCGGTGCCTTATTAAACTCTAAGCGCGTGCCGGTTTCTAGGTGATAGTTAAAATTTCAACCCATGTAGTGAAAACGTAAATCATTTATAATTTCATTTAATATGAGGTTATTATTAAATTAGGTAGATAAGGCCCAATAATTTGCGCAATACGTTTACCTCTTGCATCGCCGAGTCCCAGTTTCGTATTCACCAATCCTTCTTAATTTCATTCTTAATCTTATTTTAAATTTATAAAATAGCACAACGTCTTATTGGCTAAAACATTCAGCCATGATCTCTGAAAAGGTGGCTTAATGCTTCTATAAAAAGTATCGATCCATGTCAGCCTGCGCAGTTCGCGCAGGCTGACCTAAATCGAAACTTTTTGCTATGGGTAAATTTTATGCATGTCTAAGGACCATTCTACCTCATGATACAGTTGGTTGTCAAACAAAAATGGGATCTTATGGATCAATAATTATGTGTTGACTTGCTTGGTATACTGTATCGCGGAGATGAATTCAACCCCCTTTTGCCAAAGTATGACTTATTTAGTTAAGCCACTCAGATGCTGTGGTACTTTCAAATTTAGACAATTCTTGGGAATAAGACAAAGAATGTTTTTAGCTCACCTGAGCACGAAGTGCTCAAGGTGAGCTTTTGTGATCGTGCTCTGTCCGGCGTCCGGCGTCCGTCGTGCGTCGTGCGTCGTCCGTCGAGCGTCGTCAACTTTTACCTTGTGTACGCTCTAGAGGCCACATTTTCAGTCCGATACTCGTAAAACTTGTTCAGAATGTTTGTCTCGATGATATCTCGGACGAGTTCGATAATGGGTCATGTCGGGTCAAAAACTAGGTCACTAGGTCAAATCTTAGAAAAACCTTGTGTACGCACTAGAGGCCACATTTTCAGTCCAAAACTCTTGACAGTTGGTCAGAATGTTTGTCTTGATGATACCTCAGACGAGTTTGAAAATGGGTCATGTCAGGTCAAAAACTAGGTCACTAGGTCAAATCTTAGAAAAACCTTGTGTACACTCTAGAGGCTACATTTTCAGTCCAAGACTCCTGAAAGTTAATCAGAATGTTTGTCTTGATGATATCTCGAACGAATTTGAGAATGGGTCATGTCCAGTCAAAAACTAGGTCACTAGGTCAAATCATAGATAAACCTTGTGTACGCTCTAGAAGCCACATTTTCCGTCCAAAACTCTTGAAAGTTGGTGAGAATTTTTGTCTTGATGATATCTCAGACAAGTTTGAAAATGGGTCATGTCAGGTCAAAAACTAGGTCACTAGGTCAAATCGTAGAAAAACATTGTGTACGCTCTAGAGGCCATATTTTCAGTCCAAAACTCCTGAAAATTGGTGAGAATGTTTGTCTTGATGATATCTCAAAAGAGTTTGAAAATGGGTCATGTCCGGTCACTAACTAGGTCACTAGGTCAAATCTTAGAAAAACCTTGTGTACGCTCTAGAGGCCACATTTTTTGTCCAAAATTCTTGAAAGTTAGTCAGAATGTTTGCCTTGATGATATCGCAGAAGATTTCAAAAATGGGTCATGTTAGGTAGAAAACTAGGTCACTAGGTTATATCTTAGAAAAACTTTGTGTAGGCTCTAGAGGCCACATTTTCAGGCCAAAACTCTTGAAAGTTGCTCAGAATATTTGTCTTGATTATATCTTGGATGAGTTTGAAAATGGGTCATGTCGGGTCAAAATCTAGGTCACTAGGTCAAATGTTAGAAAAACCTTGTATGCGCTGTAGAGGCCACATTTTTCAATCCTATACTCATGAAACTTGGTCAGAATGTTTGTCTTGATGATTTCTTGGACCAGTTTGCAAGTGGGTCATTTCGTGTCAATAACTAGGTCACTGAGTCAAATCTTCAAAAAACCTTTTTCAGTCAAATACTCATGAAAATCTTGGTAGAATGTTTGTCATTATATCTCAAAAGAGATTGAAAATGGGTCATGTTTGTTCAAAAGACTCAGGTGAGCGACTTCAGGGCCATCATGACCCTCTTGTTTTAGAATGGTTCTTGAATACATTAATGCATCATTTCTTATAACTCTAAGAATGTTATCATAGATTATAATCAAACATAGGACATTTTCCAAAGTATTCTGGACAACCCTTGTAAAATTTAATTCCAAATGAAGTACCCAAGTCGGTTATCAAAAAGGTCAGCCTTTTAATCAGCGGAGTGAGGCGAGAACGAAATGACGTAAAAAGAGTTTGAATATATTTCCGTACTATACATATATAGCTAGGTCCGTATATACCAACTATTTATGATTTCATTCCAAGTTTAATTCTAGATTTAGAAAGTAACGCAACTTCTGATTGGCTGAACCATTTGGTTTAGCCAATCAGAAGTTGTGTTACTTTCAGTTTTAGAAGTCTTGATAAGAATGTTACGAATAGTTGGTGATAACGGACCAAAGAATAAGATTCTGTGGAAGAATTGTCAAAGTGATTAAACCGGATCTTTAACGAAATGTGTATTTTAGACCTATAATTTTGGATATATTTCCTGGGTAAGCCCTCTTCTTTATTCTATTTTGAAAAATATGTCACAGAAGTAAAAACTGTACTCATAACGTATTCGTATTCACCAACCATTCTTCAGAACGTCTTTTGTCTTATCCACCATTTTTTTTAAAAGTGAAAGTGAAACAACTTCTGATTGGCTAAACAATTGGTTTAGCCAATCAAAAGTTTAGTTACTTTAACATTTAGAAAATCTTGGAGAATAAGACATAGAAGAATGATTTGTGAATTCGAACCCTGAGACACATTAGCAGCAGACGACATTAACCACATTCTCGTGAAATGCCGATAACTGTCATAACCTTATAGGTCTGAAACATCAGCTCTTTATCACACATTCCCGAGTTTTAACGACATTGAGAAAGTAACCTTTTGAAAACATTGTGGGAAAAGGAGAAAAAGCTGGTAACTAGCATTTTCTTCTTTTCCCACAGTGTTTTCTACCCTATCATTTTAGCCACATTTAATTTGTCATCTGCAAATGTTTTCAATTTGGACAAGTTTACATTTTTGTCTTATGATAAGGACTTAATATGTACAAATTTGAATTTGAATTTGATTGTAATCAAACGAGAAAATTGTTGGCGGCAAAATGTCCAAACGTTTATATTGTGCATGATAGACAAAACCATACTTTAAACCATCAGCTCCACAGCCGAAGACAAGGACTGTTGCGGACGGCATAGATCAAGATCAGACTGCACAGAACGTGCAGTCTGATCTTGGATCTATACCGTCCGCCTGTTTAGTCAAGCAAGAAAAAAATCTGTTTGAGCGTCATTGGGTTGTATTTTGAGCTGTTGAAATAGATCAAGTTTATATATTTTGTTCTGACAGAAATGAATATAAAGCGATTTTCTTTCTACCACCCTAATCTGTCTTTCCTTAATTGATATTGAATCGTAACTCCTATTTTGTAGCAGTACCAGCAGAGATAATGATCGTCTTATACCACAAATATGTAGCGTAACCCGTTTATACCAGACGCAAAATTAAATTTGAGCTATGCTCCGTGAAAAGGGGGCTTAATGCATTTGCGAAAAGTATCGACCCATGTCAGCCTGCGCAGTCCGCGCAGGCTGACATGGGCCGATACTTTTCGCTATTTTCAAATTTTCTGCATGACAAAGGATAATTCTTCCTCATGATTCATTCGGTTGTTTGACGAAACGGATTTTATGGATCCGTAATTTAGGTGATGTCTTGCTTGATATAATGCATCACGGAGACGCATTAAGTGCCCTTTTGCCGGAGCATGGCTTGTGTATAGGGTCACGTCAACACTGGCAGTATTTGCAGACGACAATCTGACGCCGGTACAAATGATTTGATTTGTCTTTCAAATAGGTGAAAGTATTGTGGGAAGAAGAGAAAATGCTGGTTATCAGCATTTTGTCTTATTTCCACGATGCTTTCAAAACCTTTATCCCTCAGAGTCGTTAAAGATGAATTGTTTGAAAATGGATTAAATCTACAGAGCTACTTACAGCTGTTTTTACGAATACATGAATTTACTGTAGAAAAAATGATAAAATTTAGTAAGAACCAAAATTTTGCAATTTTTATAGCTCGTTGGTTGAAAAATGTGTTGAAAATACTATTTCTTGCTTATTGCCTGTGTTATGAGACCCTAATAGAATTGTCTATAAATTGGACAGCGAGACAACTCAGGTGAGAACCTACAATACGGGCATTTGTGAAGAAATGATACCCGTCAAATCTCAAAGGACATCTATATACTGTGCAGGAACCGTTGGCTTTGATAAGACGAAATTGTTGATGTGAGAAAGCAGCCAGTTGCTTGGACGAAATATTGTTTGTAGTACATGTATTTGTAAAATGAAACACTAGAAGTACATGGATAGGTTGACCTTGGCCACGGCGACAATGCTGAGAAAAACTGTTAAAGAGGGAGTAAAACCCGTAAACAAATAAAAGCTCCTAGCATAATTATATCATGGACTGCATTATGAAAGGGTGCTAAGAGGCCATGAGATGAAAGCAAGGGCAATAGATGAAAGCGATTTATTTGTTTTGGGGTTCATAAGCAAAACAACGGCATGTGTTAGTAATACCAATGGTGCAATCCAATGATTAACATACTTTGCTAATAGATAAAGTATATACAAAGTATATACGTAGTACTTTACAACAGAGTGGTACATAAAGTGTTATTTGTTCACCAAAAAGCAGTTTTTCCCATGAGTAATTGTTATAATTGCCTTTGTATGATGTAACATGCATTCATAGGCTGATTTTATCCCTTTACCCTTATCCTGCCAAATAACTAAATTGAAATTTGCTTTTCAATAGTAAAAACCCAAATATTGCTATTTCAAAGTTATGTTCTGGGGAATGATATCTCCTTATCGGACAGAGCAGATCCAAGATCAGACTGCACGTTCTGTGCAGTCTGATCTTGACTTGCCCTGTACGCAAAAGGTCAATGAGTCGCGCTTAGCAGCCTAAGGGTAAAAGTGCTGACACCGGCATAAGCTGCTCATGCGTATAGTGTAGATCTAAGAGCAGATTGCACAGAACGTGCGGACTGATCTGTGCTCTACTCTGCTGGATATTTAGTGACAGAGTAGCTTTGAATCAAGGGGAAAAAAATAGATATGAGCCCTGCTCTGTGGAAAGGGGGTTTAAATGCATCTGTAAAAAGTATCGACTCGGGTCAGCCTGCGCAGTCCGCACAAGCTGACCTGAGTCGAAACTTTTCGCTTTTAGTAAATTTTCTGCATGCCAAAGGAGCATTCTTTCTAAGGATTCAGCTGATTGTTAGACAAGATGGATTTTATGTATCCATATTTATGTGAAGACCTGCTTAGTAAGATGCAACAAACCCCCTTTTGCCAGAGCATGGCTCATTTTTCTCTTCACAAATGCAACTCTGTTGTTGTTTATCCTGTACCACATAATTCCTTGCTTTAACCTCCCTGGTAAAAGGGACTTTCGAACAATGTTTTCTATCCTCTCTAGAATGGATTCGAACTTTTGAGCCACCTTTCATTTGTTTGCCTGCATAATGCTATCATTTGGGAGTAGCCCAGGTTTCTAGCATTCGGTAAAGACCTAAACGAGTGCCAAATTGAACAATAAATTTTCAGTTAATGAAAGAGACTAAAACAGTGCCTTTTGGGGGTAAATTATCTTTGTAAAAAGTATCAAACCAGGTCAGCCTGCGCAGTCCGCGCAGGCTGACCTGGGTCGAAACTTTTTGCTTTTTGCAATTTTTCTATATGGCAAAGGACCAGAGTACCTCATGACTCAGTAGTTTGTTATACAAAATGGATTTTAGGGATGTATAAAAGTGTGATGACTCCCATGGTATCATGAACCACGGAGATGCATTATGCCCCCTTTTCACAGAGCATGACTTAAATTTTGAACGGTGTAGATCCAAGATCAGACTGCACGTTCCTGCTGCCTTCTCTAGATCTTTCTGCCATCAAAAGTAACCATCGTCTACCCTATTGGTTCACAGAAGATAATTGGGCAACAATCGGAACGGTGGATTTGTTTTTTCTTGATAGCCGGACATTCACTTCTACTTTCTCTGTCAGATTCCCTAATCATTTGATGAAAGCGATTGATAAGCCATGCGGCCGAAACAGTTGTAGGTTATCATACATCATCTTACATTGTTTCCATGTGTTTTACGATGGGGACCGAATGTGAATTGTTTAGTATAAACAGTGCCGTAATTTATACTTTCTCCAACCTTCTCAATGCGCCCCAAATATAACGTCAACAAATATAACGGGTATTGTTTTTCTTTCTATCCGTATGTAAGTCTATTTGTGCGTTCATCTTTCTGTTGGCTAATTGGTTTATGCTCTTTTATTCTGAAACATTCTGACTTAGAAAATGAGTCTGCTGTTTAATTATGTTGCACTTTAACCCTGTACTACACAGTCCCGAGTTTTAAAGACCCTGATATACAGGCCTTTTGAAAACATTGCGAGAAAATTAGAAAATACTGGTAACAATTATTTTCTATTTTTCCCACAGTGCTTTCTATCCTGTAAAGAACTTCAGCTCATTTGAGCCACTTTCAGATTTGTCGTCTGCAGTTGATTTCAGTTTGGAAGGGTCTGATTTTTTCCGTTTGGGAAAGGGTAAAGCCATCCCTTTACAAGAGAACCACATGTGGACGCCAAAGCTCGGCTGCTGGTGCTGTTTTAGTGAAAGTTGTAAGTCGAAAAGGAGGCATAACTGTGTCAAAAATATCTTGAGATTTGCTTGCTGTCGTCGTTTGGGTTTCTCTTTTGATAGTTAACAAGTCTGAAGTAAATGTCTTCCGTAATAACAGAGATATGAGAAAATATCGACATTTTCGCAAGATAACGCCGACGACGTAGCCTGGGTCCATGCAGTAATAATTCTTTTTAGTCGCCCCTTATCGCACTGACGGTCTTCACAGATCTGTGGCAAAACTGTTAACCGGTTCTGTAGTTATTTTTGACGAAGTAACGTCTGAATATTAAAAAAAAAAGACAAAAAAAAATGATCGGACTAGAACGGAGGCCCCTGTCGACGACTTATACAACGATAGGGCTGTGTTTTTCTTTTACCGAAAACAGCCGAACTAAAATGCATACGTTTGGATCTGGGAACGTTTATGATAAAATGGGATGTCATTGAAGAACGGGCTTTGAGCCAGGACAACGCTAAGTTGTGAGCTTTAAATTTTGTTGAAAATTGATCTTTTAGATTTTGAAAAGTAATGACTTACAATGCATGCACAGCTATGCGCCGTTATAAAACACATTAATTTCAGATATGCTGACGTTTTATAAGCTATATTCATACACAAATACTGATATCAATAGATATCAGGAGATATCTCCCTACCAAGCCTATAATATAGTATAAAACGCTCAGTGGTTGGTTTTTGATAGTGTTATTACGGTAGATTACATAATCAAATATTAAGCTTATATACAGATAAGCGAAGCTAGGACCTCGGCACGCTCCCGCCGCGCGCTCAAATCTCCTTGTCAATCAATGTATATTGCTTCTTTCAGTAAAAAGTCGTTTTGCAATGTCATTAGATTTCGCGTTTGTAAATTACTTGACTATTTTCAATTTGTAAAGAACATTTGAATTTGATATAAAAAATATAGAACAGACCAACAGATGGTACATTGTCTTGACCCTGAACCTGCTAAGTAAGTGAAATGAAACTTTCAAGCCGATAGTAAAAGCCCGAATTAAGTTATTTCAAAGGTAGTTTTGGGAGAAACATGTCTCCTTATCGGACAGTGTAGATCCAAGATCAGACTGCACGTTCTGTGCAGTGTGATCTTGATCTACACTGTCCACATAAGGTCCTTGAGTCACGCATAGCAGCCTAGGGGTTGATACAAATTACAAGCATAAGTAGTAAGTAGTATCACTTGATTGAATTCTAATTCAGAAAAAAATAAAGTCTGATCAAGGAAAGAGATAATAGTAATAGCCTATGATATACAAAGTGATATGAAGTTATCGCGTACACTGAAAGTATCCTGTCGGGAGACAGATTAGGTATGATTATGTTTTAACTGCTGGTCTACAAAAAGATCTAGTTTTCACACATACAGTAGAGTTATGACTACTTTCCAACAGAGCAGAATAGCTGGGCTCTTATTCACCAACCCGTGATTCTACATTGCATTCTAGAAAATGAAAGAAAATGAAAGTAAAATAATTTTTGATTGGCTAAACCAATTGGTTTGGCCAATCAGAAATTGCGTTACTTTCAATTTTTAAAATCTTGGGAATTAGATAGGAAACGTTAATTTAAATGGTTGGTGAATAAGGCTCCGATCTTCATTTGTAGAGGAATGTATGAGCTATGCTCTGACAAAAGGGTGTTTAATGCATCTCTGTGGTGCATTACACCAAGCAAGTCATTACATAATTATGGATCCATAAAATCCATTTTGTCAAACCATTGAGTGGGTCGTGCGGAAGAAACGGTAGAATGGTCCTTCGACAGGTAGAAAATTTACCAAATGTAAAAAGTTTCGGACTGCGCAGGCTGACATGAGTCATTACTTCTATGGTGCACTCAACCCTTTTTTCATAGAGCATGGGTCATAACGTTTTATTCAGCAGCAAAAAAAAGTAGTATCAAACTAAATACACACATTGAAGTAATTAGCTTGTACAGGTTTTGCCTGAAAGAGGTAGGGGGACAGAATTGATCCATGTGGAGGGCGTTGAATGATACTGCAGGGGGTACATAAGCTCAGTTCTTAAGTCTGACAAAAATCCGTTAACACCCAACTACTTATTAGGTAAGATTAAAGCTACTTTTATAATATGTTGTAAAGATAAGCACTGTATTCAAACGAGTCTAATTGCACAGAATATTTATCAAATAATCCGTGAGAAATGTGTTCGAAATCTTTCTGTCAAAAAGTAAAATAAAAAACGTTGAAGTGGAACCTGGCTGTTCATTTGGTCGCTGATTCAAAATTGTCAAGTCGGCCAATTTCTTTCCCAGGATTGATCATAGTCATTGCGGCAGGATTCATTCCTCTCTCGCCGCTGATCGCTGTTTTGAAAGCTGTTTGTGTTGTGAAGGCAGCCAGTGGCTTGATAAAAATATTGTGCGAAGTAAATTCTTTCTCTACATCACTTTTTCAGTGGCAACATAATTATACAGTTCCACTGCAATGTGGAGACACAGTTCGGTCGTAGTCTAGAGTAAAGTAATAGACAGTGTAGATCAGACTGCACGTTCTAAGCATTCTGATTTTGATCTACACTTTCCACAAAAGCTTCTTGTTTCATCTATGATAAGAAACCAATAAACAGTTTTCTGAATTTCGAAACAACAAGCAGTGTGATCTTGATCTGCAGTGGCATCTTAACTTGTTAAAGGCTCTGTATGGGTTAAAGCTCTACCTTTTTTCATCACCATAAGATTTGATGTTAAATTCGAGAAATTGCTCGTGGTGTGCTATTTCTCCTTTAGCGACAGACTTTTTAAAAAGGTGATCGGAAGCAAAATAGAAGAAAGTATTCTTAAGAATACTTTGTGTTTTATAAGTCTCAAGCTCTATAAATTTCACGTCTCTGTCCATGAAACAAGAGTAACTGAGTTGATAACTTTAATACAGAATAACATCCTATCAAAGACTTATCATCATCATCATCATAACAACCACCACCACCACCACCATCATCATCATCATCATCATAATCATCGCATTCGAATTATCGATATTTAGACTTAATCTTAAATTAAACGATTTGTTTGTTTAAGGACAGATGCAAACTAGAGGAACGTACAAAACTCAACGTTCTCCTGTTGCAAACAAAATCCACGTAACTCAAATTTACGCATGTAACATTTAGTTGCGAATTTCCTTATCATGTCAATACTTAAGTGTTAACACTTTAGCCCATATTTATTTGAACTCTCCTTTGTTGAAAACTGATTATCTTTTTACCACACTACAAAATTTAACACGCATCCAAATTGAAAGCGTTTGCAGACAACACTGAACATTGCTCAAATCAAGGAATTCGTTTTTAAATGAACAGAAGACATTGTGGGTAAAGGTGAAAATTCTGGCTGCCAGCATTTTCTCCTTTTCCCACAAGGTATTCAGATGCTATCTTTTTTAGGGTTGTTAAAGGATGTCCTTTGCGATAAAGGGTTAAAATGGACGAATGTTTAAAACATAGTGTGACGATTGGGAAATTCCTCATCACGGTCATTTAGCAGTTTTTGTTGGAACGAAAAAAACTACCTCAGACCTACAACTTTTCATACTGTAGCCGTGATAAAAAATAATGTATTCCCGTTGATCTATAGGTCAACTCGTGAGAAAATGGAGGAATTTAGTTTGATGATAAATGAATCGTTTTGGCGCATGACTTAGATAACATTGTGGTCGATCCACCCAGTCTTAAACATGAAGGCATTTTAGCCTTAACCGGCAGATGTTTGTAGGTGATTATTACCACACAGTCCTAAGTGAAATAGGACTGGGAAATAAGACTATTGAAAAAAATGTTGGAAAAGGAGAAATGCTGGTAACCAGCAGGCTGACCTAGGTCGAAACTTTTTGTTATTTGTAATTTTTCTGTGTGTTCAATGACCTACATCCAGATTCAATTGGTTGTTAGACTAAATGGATTTTATGGATTCGTCATTATAATTATGATAGCTTGGTTGGTATAATGCATCAAGGAGATGCAAGAAACCCCGTTTCCCAGAGCGCGGCTCACATCGCTCAGATCAAACCGTCGTGTTCCATTGACCATGTTATCGGATTATTGATGTGCTAAGCGGCTATTATTTCGTGTCGATTAACGCATTATCAGCGTGACTGGTCAGATAATATTGTGAATGTCAAGGTACATAGAAAATGTAACAAATCTGAAATCTAAAATTACTTTGAAGCCTTAGTCGATATTACAATACACACACTCGTTCTTGGCTTTGTTTTGGACCTTGATCACTATCGTGGACAAAATACGAAGTTTTGTATTTTTTTTTTACGAAGGCGTAGATCAAGATCAGTGTCGACAGGCAAGAACCAATAACTATACTGGTTTATTAATTACGTGAAAGATAGGAATAGTTTAATGCTTTATCATCCCTACTTATAACAAATATCCCTGTTTTAATGACCTTTAGGAAGAATTCTTTAAAACAATAAACGTGTTAGAGGAGAAGAAAATATGAGCAATGCTCTGTGAAAAGGGGGCTTAATACTTCTGCAAAAAGTTTCGGCCCAGGTCAGCCTGCGCGTACTGCGCAGGCTGACCTGGGCCGAAACTTTTTGCTATTGGTCGATCTTCTGCATTTCAAAGGACTAGCGTACCTCATGAATCAGTCGGTTGTTATAGAAAATGGTTTTTATGGATCCATTATAAGGTGATAACTTGCTATAGGTATCATGGATCATGGAGATGCATTCAGCCCCTTTTTGCCAGAGCACATGCTTATATATTTTTTACTGTGTAGAAAATACTGTGTGACAGGCAACTGCTCCTTTTCCCGATTTTTTTAAGCATTGACCACTGCATCTGTGTTTGCCTTGTAATGTTTCAAAGATTTTAATTTTGACATCTTTGTAAAGAGTTGTGTGCCGTTTGCCAATGAAATGAAAATAAAATAATCCCAAAAATCTCTTGTGCGATCCAATGAGATTTTGATTGTTTACAAAGAGAGATATCCTGGTGTCAATCAATGCTATATTTGTATATTTAATCCACTTTCACCTTTGAAACAAACATTGGAGTTGAACTCATGAGTTAGCGAAACGAGACTTGTCCCACAGAACAAGGTAATGGTGGCTTTACAACTGCTGTCCTAAACTGCAAAACGCTCTATAATACGGTTCATATCTCTATTCCATTCTTGCCATTCTCTGAGTACCTTCCTCAGAAGGACAAGTCTTGTTTCACTAACTCAAGGTACTCATAATAGCAGCTTTACAGCTGAATGTAGTTTTACATGGATAAGCCAATAAAGAAGCATGATGCTTTCCAGTGCTGCCAAATGCTTTATATGTGGTTCATATCTCTATTCCACTTTGAGCACCTTTCTCAGAAGGACAGGTCTCGTTTCACTATCTCAAGGTACTCATAATGGCAGTTTTACAGCAGAATGCTGTTGTACATGGATATGCCAAGACAGGAGCATCAGCTTTACAGGACTGCCAAATGCCCTATTACGTAGTTCATATTTCTATTCCATTATGAGTACCTTACATATGAAGCTTTACTTGCCTGTAATGAAAGAGGTGATAATTGGTGTAGTAATGTAAAAAATTTGTTAACAAGACACGGTTTTGGGTATGTATGGAATGATCCATTTTGTGTTAATCACAAAAGTTTTTACAATGTTTTTAAGCAACGATTAATTGATGAATTTAGACAGGGTTTGTACAATGAAATTAATAGAAGACCGGTTTTATGCACATATAAATTCATAAAGGAATACAGTGAATTGGCATTCTATTTCTATTTAAATATCCTACCACGACAATGGAGATCATATATTTCAAAATTTAGATTATCGTCACATTCCCTCAGAATAGAAACAGGCAGACATGGTCAGAACAGGATTGCAAGAAACCAGCGTTTGTGTTTTGCATGTAATATGAATGAAGTAGAAGACGAGTATCACTTTTTGCTTGTTTGTCCATTTTTTGCTGATGTTAGAAAACTTTTTCTCAAAAAATATTTTTATACTCGTCCTAGTATGTTGAAATATAAAAATTTGATGAATACAAATAACAAAGGAGTTCTACTAAATTTAGCTAAATTTATAAAGGAAGGCTTTTCACGAAGAACTGCTACAGAATTTATTACATAGAATTTGATTGTTGATCAGTGCAATACTATTATAGTTGCCTATACATGGTGGGCAAGTTTGATAGTGTCGCACTTTTCGAACAAAATATAATAAAGGGTTAAGATAATGCGCATTTTGATTCAGCTTCTCTTCCAGGTTGTACATAGTAACTGTAGACTGATCGTTCGTTTATATGTCGTTTATATGTCATTTATATGTCATTGTTTGTGCTACTAGAGTACATTTATTGTATCTGTAAAGACAAGAAACTGTAAAGTTTACGTCTAATAAAGTATCTATCTATCTATCTATCTATCTGAATGACAAGTCTCGTTTCACTAAATCAGGATACTTTCATATCTCGAAAATTGTAGGGTTTTGAATTAGATTTTATTCTTTAGACTACTTTCGTGTTACAAAAAAGTCCTTTTATATTCAGGGAAAATATTGAGTTTAAGTGTTGAATTAAGATTTATGCATTGCTAGATATACGTAAAATAGGGGGATCAGTCATTATTTATATCGCTTTCATTTGTTTACTATTCAAATACGTGATAACCCTTGCATCGTCATTGGCGACATGAGTAGCTTTTCTGAACAATTTTCATCAAACTCAGGGTGCACTAAAGGTGCATTTTGATATTGAGTCTACACTGTCTGCTCATAAAGTTGTGATTGAGATAGTGCATAACACAGTACTGAGTCACGCCTTGTTTGACGCATAAAGCCACTTATTTCAGATTTACTCTTATAATGGGTTTAACTATTTCAGTCCAAATTCATAAACTCGGCCTCTTATAACGGCTAAGGATATGCAATCCACTGAAACTCTGATTGATTGATTGATGGATTGATTTTGTGGTGTTTAACGCCGTTTCAACATTATTTCAGTAATATCGCGGCGGTCAGTGTCATGCTTTCCCGGAGTTGCTTTTACTAGTACTCCGAACAATATTTTTACCAAGCCAGTGGTTGCTGTCCCACATAACCATCGTCGAAACAATGGTCAGCGTCGAGAGAGGAATGATCTTGTCGCAGTGACTATCATCAGTCCTCGGAAAGAAATTGGCCGAACGGGGATCGAACCAGCGACCCTCTGTTCTCAAGTCCTGTTTGCTACCGACTGTGAAACTCAATCAGTTTATTTCTTAAAGGCTTGACTAAACAATCGGATGGTATAGATCTAAGATCAGACTGCACGTTCTGTGCAGTCTGATATTGATCTATGCCGTCCGCAAAAGCCCTTGTTTTCGCTAATGGCGCTTTTCAATCTAAACTTCTTAGATACTCACGGATTACTTACGTCCGGTTCCTTTACTTCAAAATCGCCGTTATCTAGTCTCATACTCTACCCAGCAACCACTGGCAGACAAAAATATCTGAGTCATGACCTGTGAAAAGGGGGTTTAATGCCTCTTTGTGATGCATTATACCAAGCAAGTCATCATAATTATAACCATGGATCTACAAAATCCATTTTGTCTCTTAACCGATCGAATTATGAGGTAGAATGGTCCTTGGATATGCAGAAAGTTGACCAGTAGCAAAAGGTTTCGACACAGGTCAGCCTGCGTAGACTGCGCAGACTGACCCGTGTCGATACTATTTGCACATGCTTTAAACTCACTTTTCATAGAGCATGGCCAATCGAGATCTGGTTCTGTTAAGTCGTCTCTCCTCAACCACAAAAATTTATCCCAGCTATTTTAGGAGTTTGCGGCTAATAATTGTTTGGAAAGCTATGTTGGACCGTACAATGGCGATGATCTAGGTGTTATTAAATCTATAGTACGTAATACATTCTCCTGTTGGCCAACACCAAAGTTCGGGAGGGATCTTGCGTGGCTCAGTGGTAAAGTGTAGGTCTCGTGACCTGGATGCCCCGGGCTCGATCCTCACTGGATCCACTAGGTCCTCGGGCAAGACACATCAGAGCCCCGGCCTAGTACGGGTGAAACTAAGGAAATACATGAACATGTGATGTACCGCCGTGATATGACAAAAATAAGATAACAGTGTATGTAGAAACACTGGAAATTGTTGTTATATTTTTACTGTTGCGAAAAAAAAATCACAACTCGGTGAAATCTTACACACCTTTCTTTGTTAACTTTTTATCTATTACGCTATAAAAATGTAGACTTTTCGAAATTTAAAACATTTGCAGACGACGATGTAAATGTTGTTCAAATGACGGAGTTTATCTTAATCAGGGTACAAAATCAGTGTGGGATTAGAAGAAAATGACATGTTTTCCTACTTCCATAATGTTCCAACAAAAGACTTCTCTCTCAGGGTCGTTAAAACTCGGTATTGTATGGTAAAGGATTATTTTTTTCCGTATCATGCAGACCTTTTTCGAGAAACGACGATAACCATAACAACTATGACAAAAAAAAAAAGACCCTGTGAAAGAAAGCTTTTTGAAAACATTGTATGAAAGGGAGAAAATGCTGGTAACTAGCATTTTCTCCTTTTTCCACATTGTTTTATACCCTGCCCAAAACAAATTTAAATTTTTGAGTCACAATTATTTTGTGGTTTTGGAAGTGCTTTCAATTTCGACAAGTTCCAAACAGTGTAGTCTGGTAAAGGGAAAATTGTGAAAATCTTGTCTCGGACAAGATGAGATAGGGTCTTTCTCCTGTTGACATCTTTGTCCGCCTTGCAGGAGTCTAATCCTGAAAAGATTGTGACAAAAGGAAGGTTTCTTTGCTGGCAATATCTTCTGTTATGTACATGTATATACTTTATCATGTACATAAGGCTTATGTCGGTTGTCTATAAGGATGTTATTTGAGTTATCTTCAGGTTTACTTCACTGGAGAATGATCTGAACCATAATTTAGGCCGATAAGTCATATTTTACAAGAATATTTTCAAAGTCGTCTGCTGCACACATGTATTGGAAGATAGTGACACTATTTTTTTAACCCTTATCCTGCTAAACAGTAGAAATGAAACTTTCAAGCCGGTAGTAAAAACCCGAAATATTGCTGTTTGAAAGCTACTTTTGGAGGAAAGATATCACTCCTTAACGGACAGTGTAGATCCAAGATCAGACTGCACGTTCTGTGCAGTCTGATCTTGATCTACGCTGTCCGCAAAAGGTCAGTGAGTCACACTGAGCAGCCTAAGGTTAATGGTTAATGAAAATGAAATCCAGATCTAGTCCATTACTTTATCAAGTATCGTCAGCTGTTAACGCCTCAAATTGCTCGTAAACCTCGGAATAACTGTATGAATCTACTCCATGTTTGTTCAAAGTACTTCAGGTAATATTTAACTCTTGGGATGCTAAGCGAAACACGAAAGGCTTTAAAAAAGCATATGCATGTGATTTAGATCAAGATCAGACTGCATAGAACGTCGAGTCTGATCTTGGATCTACACTTACAGAGGTGATTTTTTCCCCATTTAAAAAAGCTTTGAAATTTCTATAGTTCGGGGTTGGGGTTTTTTTTGTAATAATCGATGAGAAATTTAAATTTGACTTATTTTGAAGCGCAAGGGGACTTTTCTTACCGAAAGGAAGTGTTGCGTGAAAGAGGCTGGTTTCTATGTTTAATATGTTTAGAGAACGCATAAACCATGCTCTTTGAAAGGGGGGTTGAATGCATTTACAAGAAGTATCGACTCCGGTCAGCCTGCGCATTCTGTGCAGGTTGACCAGAATCGAAAGCTTTGGCGTTTGAAAACATTGTGGGAAAAAGAGAAAATGCTGGTTACCAGCATTTTCTCCTTTTCCCACAATGTTTTCAGACGCCATCAGGGTCGTTAAAAGTTTGAATTTTGTGGTAAAGGGTTAAAGAAATCGATTCCCATTTAAAGTTTTCAAGTCAGGGTACACTCGGTAATTTATTTACTAGTAATTACAAGCCTAATTCTGTAATCAAACGTAATTGATTTTCTAACTGCACGCGAGAAGACGATGAGGAAACCTCTCGCCGGACTTTTAGACTGCTAAATAAATAAAAATGAACGAAAACAGACACTAAAATATTCGAAGTCTTTGCATTTTTTTTTTCCAAAATATCTTCCAAAACGCGCAGGCTGACGTGAATCGAAATTTTTTGCTGTTTGTAAATTTTCTGCATGTCCAAGGACCACTCTTCCTCCAGAGTCAATAAATCGTTAAACTAAATTGATTTTTTTTTTACCTTGCTTGGTATAATGCATCACTGAGATGCATTAAATACCTTTTGCCAGAGCGTTGCTCATTTGAAATTTACTTTTTACTGCAGTTGCACATTTTCACGGTAATGCAACCTGCACTTCCGCTTCCGGTTGAACGCGGTAACAATAGCAGACTGGCAGCCTGTTAGTATCGATCTCTGCATCAGCTACGGGAGATAGGCCTACATGGCACAAGGGATGCCAGTTTATACGACTGTAGACTTCCAAATACGTATACGTGGGCGATGCACTTGTTTATTTCTTTATTGTGTTATCTTTTTATGCCTCTAATTCATACGACAATACCACTACATATGACATGTTTTCTAGCCATTCGGCAGCCCGTCTGAAAACTTAGAGTCATACTTGTATTCTCAATTATTTCTTCAAATACTTGGCCATTTACTTAAGGTATCATTTTTTATGTGCTCTTAATTACCTAAGTTGTCATTGCACCATAATCTAAGTGCAGTAGGCCACATGTATTAACATGGTGGAAAAAGAATACATCTGTTGACTTATATGATGCGTATTTAGCTTTAGTCCCCTTCGATTATCCATAATTTACGGAAGTACAACAATTTTGCATCAAGAAGTAATAAGTTAATCCTTAGGCTGCTAAGCGTGACACAAAGACCTTTTGCGGACAGTGTAGATCAAGATCAGACTGCACAGAACGTGCAGTCTGATCTTGGATCTACACAGTCCGATAAGGAGATAATCTTTCCCCCAAAAATACCTTTGAAATAACAACATTTTGGTTTATACTATCGGCTTAAAAGTTTCATCCCACTCATTTAGCAGAATAACGGTTAATTTGGAAAATACCCTATTCAAGCTCGGTAATACCGTTAAGGCTTTAGCCTATCTCAATACCTCGTAAATATTGTATGCCGTGTACGTAATTGTTTCACCACCTTATAAATCAGTCCCTAATACTTTAAATGTAATTAAAATTTCACGTTATAAGGTCTACGTTTAGAAACCTCATTAACCTCTAGGGTCATAAATTTTACAGACGGGTTAATTGTAAGCGAGTGCCAATAAATGTATAAAATAGAGGGCTATTATGATTATGTTCTGAGAATGAGAGTATCGTTAAGTCTTGGTCTGGTAAATGCTTTATTAACCCTTATCCTGCTAAATAAGTGAAATGAAACTTTTAAACCGATAGAACAACGCCACATTTTTGCTATTTCAAAGGTAATTTTTTGGCGAAAAAATGTCCGTATCGGACAGTGTAGATCAAATATCAGACTGCACGTTCTGTGCAATCTGATCTTGATCTACGCTGTCCGCAAAATGTCAGTGAATCGTGCTTAGCAGCCTAAGGGTTAAATTTTACTCTAGTACTGCTTCACCCCATCTATTGCGGACAATGTTGATCAAGATCAGACTACACAGAATGTGCAGCTAGGAAGCATTACTCGGTTTGTTAGAGTGGACAACGTAGATTAAAACCAGAGTGCACAGAGCGTGCAGAATGATCGCTGATCTACACTACCGAGACAGTGAGGGTTTTCCGAGGAAAGAATCTTAAAAAATAACGAGTTTTATTCTTGCCTGAAATATTTTCCCGGTTTATTTAGTAGTTTCGGGATGAATAAATGATAATTATGGACATTTTGACATTTCAGGGTTCGAAACTGGCTAGACCATCGCGCCGTAATTTGTATAAAATATACAAATGTTATCCTTGTACGCAATCTGATTTAAATAATTTTGTATGCATTTATAGAGTCTCACAGTACAACTAAATAGAGTTTTTTTTTATGATAAATATCTCTTTCTTTCTGCTTGCTTGATAAATAACCATCAGCTGTTGCTCATTCATGTGGAAGAAATGAAAGGTGAATTCGGAGCAAAGTACTTCAGGTACTGCAAGCTAAGTGCCAGTAATCGCTCATGGTTTCTCTTAGACCGCGGAATAGATATCACTAATATTAAAAGTCAGAACACGAAAACCACTTATATCAAATTCAGTGCTGTTTTGGAGAAGACTGTCTCTCAAAATTTTGGACAGAGTAGATCCAAGATCACGGTCTGATCTTGATCTACACTGTCCGAAAAAGTATCCTATTTTGCGCTCGGCTATCTTAAGAGTTAAAACGGTATGCATCTCATAACCTCAAGTGTTATCTTGTATGATCTCATCGCGCCATATCTTCAGAATCTTTTACTGTCTTTTTGCTTCGATTGTTTCTTCTTATACCCTGCCATTTTGTTCTACTATTTTTTCTCTTTTCCTGTGGTTGGCTACCTTTTGTAAACATATGCAAATGGAAAAGATCGGGGTCAGACTGTACAATGGTGCAAACTGGATTTGGTACACATTTATTCTTTCAGCTTTACTATTCTGTTCCAAAATTTAAAAAGGTGAGCCTGGAACAATGGTGGATCACAACTCGTAACTTGACGAAACAAAGTTAGAGCAGTCGACTCAAAAAATATCTTTATAAAACATGGTCATTTAACGTAATTGAGGTTTTTGTAAATGAATAGCATTGCCGTAAGACAAGGAGTGGCTCTTTACGAGGCATTTTTCTTTTTTGCTATGATATTTTCAAAGGCGTTCGGCTGCAAGATCAGCAAAAATCGTCTGGAAATAAAATTGCGTTAACCCTTTTACCAGATGACAAAAAATTCAGACTTGCCTAAAGTGAAAGCATTTGCAGACGACAAAATAAAAGTTACACCATTGATGGAATCAGTCGTAGAAATGGTTGAAAACATTGGGGGAAAAAAGCATCCAGCATTTTGTCTTTTTCCCACAATGTTTTCAAAAACTTTATTTTTCAGTTACGGGATTGTCTGATAAAGCGTTACCTTAGCTTGATGAAGGTAACCAAAAGGAAGGCTAGTGATATGGGCTTGTCTTGCTGGTGATGGATTAACCTCGGATGTTTGTTCTTAGTTCTATCCGTGGTGCAATGATTTTTCTTTTTGTGGATTTTTTAATAGAATAAAGTGTTCAAAGGGATTTATTTCTCTTAGCACCAAGTTACTAAAGCCAACCTTGTGGTAAATGTTGCGAAAAGGAAGGCAAGTGATACGTGCTTGTCTAAATGGTGTTGGATTAACCTTGGGTGGTTGTTCTTAGTGCTTTCCGTGGTGCAGTAATCTATCTTTTAGTAGATTTTTTAATGGAATAAAGTGTTCTAATAAATTTATTTCTCTAAGCACCATGTTTTTAAAGCCATCCTCTGTCGAAAGCAAATAATACAATCTATTGAAACTCAGGCAAGGAAATAATTGGCTTGCAACACGCGAAAAGGGGCATTCGGACATTTACGTAAAGTGTCGTCTCGGATCAGCCTGCGCAGTCCGCGAAGGCTAATCCGAGACGGCACTTTACGACTACATTAGATTTTGTCTAACAGTAGACTTGCGAAAAACAGAAATTCACATAAGAATGGAAATTGTCGTTTCAGATTGGTCTGCGAGGACTGCGCAGGCTGATCCGAGACGACACTTTACGCAAATGTCCGAATGCCCCTTTTCGCGTGTTGCAAGCCAATTATAATCTAGTTATTCTCTATGAAAAGGGGTTTTAATATATCTGCAAAATTTATCGTCCCATTTCAGCCTGTGCAGTCCGAGTAGGCTGACATGGGGGAACGTTTTTGCTCACTGTGATTTTTTTTTTTCTCATGCCCAAGGACCATTCTCCCTCATGATTCAGTCGGTTGTTAGACAAAATCACGGAGATGCATTACACTCCGTTTCAAAAAAGAGTGCTGCTCAATATATTGTAGGCTTAACTAAATAAGCAGACTAGGCTATATAGTTTCAAGATCAGACTGTATGTTCTGTGCAGTCTGGTCTTAATCTTTGTTGTCCGCATTAGGCCCTGTTTTCGCTAATGGTGCTGAAAGGGTTAACGTGCAGTTTTTGTATGAATCAGAATGTGTGGAAATTCGAGTGTTTGGATCTAATGATGGACAACCGTCAAAGACAAAGAAAATAAAGTTTTCTTGTATCAATGTTTATAATTTCAAACGCTCTGTACATGATTTATCTGGTATATGGAGTTAATAGATTTGCAAGATCTGGTGCAGTTCTGTTACAATGATATTATTGTAGGACATAGATAATAGTATTGATGATATATACCATACATTATGGGAATATTATCGAAGCAATGGTTGGGCTTAATCAACGTGGGTGATTCTGTAGAATAATTCTTATTGAAAGTGGACTAATTATTGGACAGTACATATACCAGATATTGAATTAAATGGGGTGTATGCTTCCTGTCTTATAATAACTGCAGCTGAAGAAAATACCAGACCACCTGTTTCGGATATATTGTTGGTATCGAAATGTAAAGGTCAGTAGATTGGGTTCAAGATCACATACAATGACCTTTTTATGGATTTAAATATTTCTGGCTGTGTTTTTTGGGAGAAGTATCAGCAACTGTTGTAGAATGTAGCTCAAAAAACTGTATGTATAACATAATGATTGACGACAGTGGAAGAAGGATATATTCGTCTGCTTTCGTTTTGTTAAGTTTTAGCCCGGCTATTTTCAAAGAAAATGTTGAGTTACTTTTATAGTAGCCCTGTTGTCGGCGTCGCCATCGTGCGAAAAATGTTACATCTTCTTACATCTCTGCTATGGTGGAAGGTTTTTATCTTAAACTAGCGCTGGTTTTTGTTGATCCAAAAGAGGAACCCATCTCAGTAGGGCAGGTTACTCTCAAAATATTTTTGACACACTTATGCCCCTTTTTTTTAAATTTCTAACTGAATAAGTAACTCCAACCGAATGGAGCTGCATGCGGTGCATTCATTAAAACAATCACACCATCCTGAGTTTTAAAGAACCCGAGGATGAAGGATTTGAAAACATTGATGGAAAAGGAGAAAATGCTGGTAACCAGCATTTTCTCCTTTTGCCACAATGTTTTCTACCATTTCTAACCAAACTCTTTTCATTTTAGCTACATTTAATTTGTCGTCTGCAAATGCTTTGGGTTTGGACAAGTCCAAAATTTTGTCGTGTGATAAAGGGTAATAGCAATCATATCATCCCGGAGGTTTTATTATGACAGCCAAACGGATCATGTCTTGCTCTTTTCTTATGTGTATAAATGTCATGCATCTTGCATTTTGTCCCCTCCCCATACATGATCGATTGTAGGCATTTTTTTTATATTATTTTCTTGTACACTCAATTTGGCGTTTGTCGTGCGTAAATACATCTACGACTCTTTACTAGAGGACAGAACTTTATCCATATTGAAAGCATTTGCAGATGATATTAAAATGTAGCTTAAATGACCCTATTTGTCTAGTTAAGAGCTCAAAACATTGTAGAAAGAAACAAAAATGCCGGTTACGAGGAAGTTACTCCTCCATGGCCTTTAAAACAAGAGCACGGCATGCGGGTTCCAACGCTCGACTGCAGTTGCCTGATTTTCGTTGAAAATTCTAAGTAAAAAAGGGGCATATATTTTGATGGTTACCTGTCCTTGTTGTATGGGTTTCCCTTTTTAATAGTGAAAAACTTGTCCAAGCTTGAGATGATTATCTACAGAAATAACAGAGATATTACAAATAAGTTTTTGCACTACACAGACGCCGACAGACAGGGCTACGACAAGACCTCGGCGTTTTCTTCGAAAACAGCGGAGCTAACAAGGGATCGTTTTGTGAAGTGTGACTGCCATCGACGGGGATAAATAAAGGCAGAATGTTTTATGCAAGCTGATCAGCGTGATAAAAATGTATCTTCCTTGTACTTCAGACATACGTCTCATCGTAGTAAGCCTAGCCCCATTATCTAGTGACATATCTTTGGAATAGATTTCAACTCCCTAACTTCCACAGACAATTCGTTTTGCAACATACCACTCTTGCAAACATTTCGGTAGAAGAGGAAATCGTATGAAAAAAATGCACCCTTCCCTATTACCCATATTCCTGTCAAATCGTATACTTACGTAGTGTATATTTATCTATATAAGAGATATATTTGGAATAAATTACAAGCTGCTTCAGCCTCAAAAATGTAATTTCTAAATTTCGATTTGTCTATCCATCGTCATTTGGGTTTGTCAGTTTCGCTTAACGTCAATCATACTAATCTATTTTCAAACAAAAAGAAGACTTGAGTCAGACATTCAGACATCTAGACATCTAGACAGACAGACAGACAGACAGACTATTTTATTATCTTACTGACTAACTGGATGTTACGGTGTGATATCCCAAGCAGCTGTAATTCATCGTTAAATTCTGCTTCAAATTGTGGAGTGATTTTGGAAGTTAAATTTAACTGGAAAGTATTTTAAAGAGCCATGCTCTTAGAAAAGGGGAATTAATGCATCTGCAAAAAATATCGACCCATGTCAGCCTACGCAGTTCGCGCAGGCTGACATGAGTCGAAACTTTTTGCTACCAGTCAATTTTCTTCTGGACAAGGGATCAGTCAAACTTGTGATTTAGTCGATTTTAGAAAAAAATGGATTTTATGGATTCAGAATTATGTGATGACTTGCTTGGATCAATGCATCACGGAGATCCATTAACTCTTTACCAAACGACAGGATTTTAGACTTGTTCAAATTGCAAGCATTTGCAGACGACAAAATTAATGTGACTCAAAAATTTAAATTTGTTTTGGGAAGGGAAGAAAACATTGTGGGAAAAGGAGAAAATGCTGGTTACCAGCATTTTCTCCTTTTACCACAATGTTTTCAGAAGGCTTCTTTCTCAAGGTCGTGAAAACCAGGGATTGTTTGGTATAGGGTTAAATTAAACCCCCTTTTGTTGAGCGTCGCTCAAATATAATGACTTCCCTAAGTTGATCTATATCCCTCTCCTTTCCCCTCCCTCGTCTCGTCACTGGCATTCGATATGGAATTCGCCTGATCTGACATCCATGTTTTCCCCTCTCACCACTGAAATGTTTTTGTCGACGCAACGTCTGACAAAAATACGTCACGTGACAATGGTGACATACTGAGCTGTCAAACATTCGTCTGAGAATTACGTTGATTGATTAATGACCAAATCCCACAGTGTAAAATTCATTAAAATCTTTTCACTGATAATCTATTGGGATACAGTGATAAATATTGGGCTCCTATGTCCAATTTCAGCCTATTACTGAACAAATCATGCATCTATATTGTCCTTTCATTACTAGATATTCCGACAAAAAACGGCGGTGGATTTGCATTGTTTGGCAGTCGTAACCAGTGGTTCAGGATCATTATGCATTATCTTCCGCTAGATGGCATTCTACAAATATACATCTATCTAATTTGGGCATTCTGGGTACAGAAGTGGACTAATTTTTCAAAACAACAACCGTTAACTTTGAATTTCAAAATAAAATTAACGTTTACTTAATAAAACGTTACCTGGTGCGATTCATTTAGCTATGTATAGCTAGCAGGTAACCTATGCACCGCCCATTTATTAAAACAGGCCCTACAGGCTTGGGTATAGCTACTATATCAGCCCTACTTTTCCCAAAAATCCAGGGATGGGTGATGCGTCATAGCAGACAGGTCGAATCTTCGAAGAATATGACATGCGCAGACAACGGATCATTATGCTCTCCGAATCGAGAGTGCATAGTAAACCTGATTCTGCTAAGTGCGACACACTGCGCTTTTGAGGACACTGTTAACTAAGATGAGACTGCATAGAACACACAGTCTGATCTTGATCTAAACTGTCTTATACAATGAGATTTTCCATCGAAACGAAACAGGATTAAATCGCAATTTTTAGCTTTTTACTATCGTTTGGGCTGTTTTAGGCTTATTGAGCAATTTTAGCCCTTATTATAGAGATAGAGTAGTTCTGTAAAGTGATGAAAGAATGTTTCGCCCGTTCTCATTTTTGTGGTATTTGTCGAAGACAATACCACTATGAGTTCAATATTGAATTTCGAAGACCATGTATCGTCAGAGCTCCAGATAAGAGGGAGTGATGGTATTCTAAATCCATTATTTCTCTTTGAAACCCTATGTTGTGGGTACTCATTAGAATTGTCTCGATGAGACAGTTCTAATGGATACCCACAACATTGGGTTTAGTGGAGAATTATTAACAATTTCAATTTTAAAACCAAAATCTCTCTCTCTATCTCGAGCTCTGTCTCGTATTTTGTGCAAAGCCGAAGGAAATAAAACCAATTAAACTCAATTTTTCTCAGACAAATGAGTTTTTCGGTAGCACTCAGATATGTAATTGGAAATGGCATATTAAAATACACTGGGTGAGGCCATCGATCGTGAAAATATTAATTCTTGATTGAAAATAACTTCACTCGCCCATATCTTTCTATTGGCGCAATGATATATACAAAATTTGTCTACTGATCGCTTGGTCCTGGGCTTTTTCGTTCCAAAACCAGTTCGTCCCATGGCTTGTTCGTCCCATGATTGTGCGCTACTCCATTTGATTGGGCAGGAATATTTATATATAGAAATAATTGATTTTAATGTCGGGAATTAAATGTTAATGGCCAAATATATTTCAAAATCATAGTTTTCAGTTACAAACTTAATTTTATTTGATATATTCACATGGTTTCTCTCTCTATCCATCATGCATCCTAATGTCAAGGGACGTTACTCCTGACTCCTCCTAATGATCAATGGGAGACCACGAATACACAAATAATCCTAACTTTGTCGTGAGTACACTCCCTTTAACGAAAAAATTATTTATTTGCTTCGTAGGTTGACTTTCAAGCCAATATTTGAATAATATTTCTCCTTTTCTTTCAAATTATTAATTCCACACAATGGTTTCCTTGACAAATACCACTTCAGTGTTCTCAACGCTTTGATTTTTACAGTAAACCTGCGTATTGTGCGTTATGGACGCTACGCCTTTGTTTGGAATATTTTCTTGCTGCCGATTAATGTTCTTTCTCATTCATTTAGCGCCATCATGGTTAGGAGTGTTAGGGAAAGCGTTATAGGTTAAGCCCCTTTCACAATTCGGGAGCGACTCTTTACGAAAATTTTGTGGAACGATAGAAGCTTTCATTCATGTAATCGTAGAGTCATAACAAGAGCACCGCATGCGGGTGCCAACTTTCGGCTGCAAATGCATGATTTTCAGTGAAAATTCTCAGTCGAAAATAACTTTGATAGTTACCTTCCTCTGTTGTATAGGTTCCCCTTTTGATAGTAAACAACCTGTCCAAGTTTGAAGTAAATATCTCCAGTAATAACAGATATTACATGTCAAAGTTTTCCCACCACGACGACAACAACACAGCCGTAGATGACGACGACGACGGTTGCCATCGCTCGGCAGCAGGTGCTTGATTTTCAGTGAAAATTCTAAGTCGAAAAAAGGACATAACTGTGTCAAAATACTTTGACAGTTACCTGCCCTTTTTGTATAGGTTCCACTTTTGATAGTAAACAATTTGTCTAGGTTTTAAGTAAGTATCTTCAGTAATAACAGTGATATTATAAAATGTCAAAGTTTTCCCACGACGATGACAACACAGACGACGATGACGACGACGGGTGCCATCGCTCGGCAGCAGGTGCTTGATTTTCAGTGAAAATTCTAAGTCGAAAAAGGGGCTTAACTGTGTCAAAATACTTTGACAGTTACCTGCCCTTGTTGTATAGGTTTGCCTTTTGATAGTAAACATCTTGTCTAAGTTTGAAATAAATATTTTCAGTAATATTACAGAGATATTACAAAATGTCAAAGTTTTCGCTCAACGACGACGAGGCAGACAACGACGACGCCGGGGATACGACAATACCTCGACAATTTCTTCGAAAACAGCCGAGCTATAAAAAAAAGGAGCGAATGGAAGCGACCGTTGGGAAACAAAGGTGTATGTGGTCGTGCCTGCAACCTTCCTGAGGAGTCATACGAGATAATTTCGATTGGTTTAACGTCAGTTTAAACTAGTTCGACCAGTCGCATGGTCCTGCTATTGGACGTTACGGCTACGACTGGGTTAATGAATCGAGTGCAAGATCATGATATTTATCCTGCAAGTGGCCTTTCGAGCAGCCGGATATACGCATTCGAAGTCGGTTGATCACTGAACCCTTTGCCAAAAAACATTTTAGACTAGTTCAAATTGAAAGCATTTACAGACGACAAATTAAATATTGCTCAAATGGTAAGATTTGCTTTTGATAGGATAGAAAACATGGAAAAAGGAGAAAATGCTGGTAACCAGCATTTTGTCCTTTTCCCACACTGCTTTCAAAAGCCTGCTTTTGTAAGAACGAAATGCCGTTAAAATAGACAATGAAGGTAGATAGTCATACTTTCTAAGTTACAGTCTTTGTCTATCATTAATGAGTAATACTAGAACGGCTGCATGTCTCCGTTACCGATCATGCAGTTGCATCTTGAAATGAAATAACCTAAGTATTCACCAAGGGGATACTGAAAGCATCACCCTTCGTTCGCTAAGGCTGGGTGCCTTTACAACCTGATGACAGATTTTCCACATATTTGCATGTAGGATAAGTCACAATGAGTCTGTATGAGTCTTAAAGATACATAATTACAGCCAGAGAGAAAAAAAAAAGTTCTGTTAAAACTTGAAAGTTTGTAGAATAGATCAGCTGTGTTAACATAGATAAATTACTAACATACATGGTGTAAAAGGTAGAAAACTCAAGGGATTCGTCCTCATTTAAAACCGGAAACTACAACAGTGATTGCTTTGAAGGCCACCAAAACATGAAATGCATTTTCTATCCGCCGTAATCTGTGCAACCTTTCAGCTGTCAGGGGCAACAGTTGACATGTAGATACAAGAATAAAATACGGATGAAATAGATTAAAAACTGGCTGGAAAAAAGTATAGATAAAAACGACTTTTGAGTCAGGCGAAACCGTGCGTCTGGTCGGGCGATGATTTGCAACGTATATCTAGTAAAATAAAGATGTTTTCATGTCAATGCAACCTTGACCAAATGGTTTGTTCACATACAGTACTATAAAAGAGTCCGAGATCCGAACTAAGTCGGATACGACCGCTTGATATTCTGCAATGATTGCGATACCAAATTGTAAGAACTTTGCACGTGCTATAGCGGTTTTGCAGCTTATCGTAAACTTCTTGCTGATGAACCGTGAAAGAGGCTTTAGGTACCGTTGATCTATCCACAAATACCAAATCTTGAAAGAAAACGTTCACAATGTAAAATGTATGAAACGAAAGACCTCTGATGTCGAAATGCTAAAACACTCGTATTTCCATATTATTTGATGGAGCACTATTGATAAATAAGAAATTTCCCTATAGTAAGAAAACCGGAAGAAATAATTATGAAAATGCAATTAGGGGAATTTATGAAAACGGTTTTCTTGTTTATTAGATTAAAGTCACTGCTTCTTTTTGTAGGCTTCTTCTGGTGTGCGTTTATAATACTTTACCCCATGTACCTTTGTGGATAGTATAGTCTGATCTTCAATCTACACTTTGCGATACTTTGTGAGGTATGATGGAGAAATCAGCTTTGAGATTGAAATGATTAGGTTCTCCGTACATACTGATAGAAATGTCCACTCCGTATTTAACTATCTGTTAAGAGTTTGATTGCACACATTTGAAATTGAGCAAGTATAATCCTAAAACACAGCTATGCAGCCTCTGAAGGGGGCAGCTGTGAATGATGTTCAAAGGCAATACACGCACCAAAATTATCAAATGCGCTAAACTCTGGCAAAAGAAGTCTAATGCATCTCCGTGACGCGTCAAATCAAGCAAGTTATCATATAATTACGGAATCATAATATCAATATTGTCTAATATAATCAAGTGAATCATGCCGTAGATCGGTTCTTTACATGCAGAAAATTGACCTATAGCAAAAGATTTCGACCAAGGTCAGCCTGCGCAGACTGCGTAGTCTGACCTAAATCGGTACTCTGAGCAGATTCATCCAAACCCCTTTTCACAGGGCATAACTCATTCGTAAATTACCTAAGAGTTTGGTCAAAGGAAGGAATTCTAAGAAAGTGCATCCTTTAAAATAAACTTGAAAACTCTGTCCAAGGAAAGGTGAGAGATAATTCGACATTTCTCACTGAACATATGTGTTCGACACGTATCATAGCAGCCTTATGCCTGTAAAAAAAGTCCTGTATATTCTGCTGACGTAAAGAAACTGCATGGAACGGTCGTTGTATCAAACAAACAACAACAGATACCCAATGTCATTGTATAGGCGACCTATATTTGAACCTAAATGACCTATTCTTTACGACACGAATTATTTGATTTTTTTTTCCTTAAAAAAAGAAATGCGATATTTTATGTAGCGATAATAGTTCTGATAAGAAACACGGTCCTGACGGAAGCTTGCTTGACGATATAAAAATAAAGATTGACAAGTTCTCCGCCATTATTAGGTCTCGTGTGCCATTTCCGATATTGTTTCCGGTTTGGCCAGTGCTTTCTCTTCATGATTGTTATGTATATTACGTCCTCTAGTGTTTTGTCCGAAACGATTCCGTGAGCTGTAACAAATTGTTCTGACTTATAGTTCGATATTTCTAATGTAATTTTAGAAATCTCTCTCTCTCTCTCTCTCTCTCTCTCTTTCTAACGTGAACCGGGCTTAACCCTGTATCGGACAACAAAATTTTAGACTCGTCGAAATGAAAAGCATTTGCAAACGAGAATTTATATGAATCTGAACTGGAATTATGCCTTTTGGTTGTAAAATGGTAGAAGTCACTCTGGGAAAAGAGGAAAATGCTGTTACCAGCATTTTCTCCATTTCCCACAATGTTTTCAAAAGCTTTCTTTATCAGTGTTCTTAAAACTCTGTATTGCCTTGTATAAAAAACAGCGGCGGTTCTAATAATTCTTATTCTATTCTGATAACAAAGAATTTCTGCTTTTTCCGCAATATTTTCTACTCTATAAATACAAATCCCATCATTTTAGCCATGTCTAATTTGCCGTCTGCAAATGCTTTGAATTTGAGCAAGGCTAAAACTTTGTCGTCTGGTAGAGAGTTAAAAGGGTGCTTTTTTCGAAGACGTCTGTTTCAAATCTGTTTCTGGAGAGTAACGCAGTTCAACATGCGGCACAAGTGCCCACTTGAGGAATCAAAAACCTAGAGAATCGTTTTATTCGTGTGCATGTAATGATTCAGGAGTACTTATGATCTAAATGAACAGCAGTATTCATTCCCCTTACCAGACGACAACATTTCGGACTTGTCCAAATTGAAAGCGTTTGCAAACGACAATTTCAAAGTAATTAAAATGATGTCGGTTGTCTTTGTGATGTTGGAAGTCATTGTAGAAAAAGAAAAAAATGCTGGTTACCAGCATTTTCTTCTTTTCCTACAATGTTTTCAAAAGCTTTCTAACACAGAGTGGTTAAAACACATGATCGCCTAGTAAAGGGTTTTTAGTAGAAGTGCTCTTCAACTGTCATAAACTGCATTTCTACCAAATAATTGCTCGATACATGATGTATTCTTGTAACGTAATTCAAATTTCTGGAGCTGCTTTGGGTACAAAATCTATGGCCGAGCCCCAGTGGCTCAGTCGGTAGCGTGCATGACTTGAGAACAAGGGGTCGTGGGTTCGATCCCTGGCTCGGCCAACTTCTTTCCGAGGGTTGATGATAGTCATTGCGACAGGATTAATTCCTCTCCCATGCTGACCATTGTCTCGACGATGGTTATGTGGGAAAGCAGCCAGTGGCTTGGAAAGAACATTTCGCGGAGTACTGGTAAAAGAGACTCCAGTAAAGCATGGATAGGTGCACTGGCCGCCGCGATATAACTGAAATAATGTTGAAAACGGCGTTAAACATCAAACAAACAATCAATACAAAATCTATGTATGGAAAATGGATTTGATCTATCGAGGTCTGTTTAAACCTAGCACGCAATTTTCGCTGGCAACCTAACAAAGGTTTAGATTTTTCAGATAGAATGGGTCGTGTGATGCCGAAGATCAGAATTTAACCTTTAAACTTCGAAATGAATTAAACCACTTGCAGAAAGAAGTGTACAACAAAATATTACAATTTCAAAATGATTTACACCTGAAAAAAATCTCTGCGTATTGGACGATGTAGATCCAAGATCAGACTGCACGTTCTGTGCAGTCTGATCTTGATCTACATTGTCCGCAAAGGTACATTTATTTCCCCCTTAGCAGCCTAATTGAAACATCTAGCCAATGCCAAGTAGACAAAGTGACGAGGTTTGATGTTGGCATTTTTTTGCAGTGGGAGTTTTTTCATGCCCAGCGAAGAACTTACAAGCTCAGAAAGTAGGCTTGCCAAGTTCCATATTATAATTTTTAATTCGAAGTGAGCTAATGTGTTTAACCTGATCTAAATGGGGCGACTTTGTTCTCTTTGCTGGCAAACAAAAAGATAGATAAACCGTAATCAAAAAAATCAAAGCGTTGAGAACCCTGAAGTGGTATTTGTCAAGGAAGCCATTGTGTGGAATTAATAATTTGAAAGAAAAAGAAAAATATTATTCAAATATTGGCTTGAAAGTAAACCTTCTAAGCAAATGAATACCTTTTTTGGTTGAAGGGAGAGTACTCATGACAAAGTTACGATTATTTGTGTATTGGCGGTCTCCCTTTGATCATTAGGAGTCAGGAGTAACGTCCCTTGACAGTAAGATGCATGATGGATAGAGAGAGAAACCAAGTGAATATATCGAATAAAATTATGTTTGTACCTGAAAACTATGATTTTAAATATCTTTTAGCCGTTAACATTTAATTCCCAACATCACAATCAATTATTTCGATCTATAAATATTCATGTCCCATTAAATGGAGTAGCGCGCAATCATTGGATGAACAAGCCATGGGACGAACTGGTTTTGGAACGAAAAAGCCCAGGACCAAGTGATCGGTTGAAATATTTTGTGTCATTGCGCCAATAGAGGGCTATGAGCGAGTGAAGCTATTTTCAATAAAAAAATTAGTATATCCACGATCGATGGCCTCACCCAGTGTATTTTAACATGCCATTTCCAATTACATATCTGAGTGCTACCGAAAAACTCATTTGTCTGAGAAAAATTGAGTTTAATTGGGTTTATTTCCTTCGGCTTTGCACAAAATACGATACATGGTCTTCAAAATTCATTATTGCACTCATAGTGGTATTGTCTTCGACAAATACCACAAAAATGAGGAAGATGCCGCTCTTTAACGTGATCCTTGTTCATGTTCGCCAACCATTTAATACTAAATTTTATTAGTCGTGTGCTAGATTCAGAAAGTAACGGAAGCCATTTGGTTTAGCCAAACAAAAATTGCGTTACGTTCAACTGTTCATAGAGAGTTTCATTAAGTATGTGCTTTACTTTCAAATTTAGGAAATTCTTAAGATCTGCAGGGACCATATTCACCAGCCATTCTTAAGAACGTTCCAGTCTTATCCTCAGAACATTATAAAACTGAAATGAACGCAAATCTGATTTGGTTTAGTCAATCAGAAGTTACGTTACGTTCAAATCTAGAAAATCTTGGAGAATTTGACTAAAAAATGTTAAAAATGGTTGGCGAATACGGACCGAAGACTAAGAATTTGCTTAGAGAATTTGCTTGAGAATGGTTGGTGAATACAGATCCAGGAATGTTATTGAGAATGGTTGGTGAATACAGGGCGTAGAGTTTTTTTTTTTTTTAAGGCACGCAGTGCGACGGAAGACAGAGCTTTAACGTCAATTTTGCCAGAATGCCTTTGGCAGAAAAAGGCAATGGAAAGAATCAAAAGCTTGGGTATTCGGCCCATACTTTCGAAATGGTTTGTTTGGTGTTATACCCCCGTCACACCAAACTCGTTCTCACTCCGTTCCGAAAATTTTTGCCAAACGGACTTAAACTGTGTTCAGACGGAGTGGACGTATTAGCAACCTTTTACGATCTGTTTACGAACTTAATGGACGGGTTAGCACGGGAAGGGTGCTTCAGAACTTTAAGTCTGCTTTGCCGTCCATTCTGTTTTGTAATAAGACGGAGTGACAACGTACTAAAAACGAGATGGACGTACAACAAACGGAACTACCGTACTTCGATCCTATTAGAGACGCGGTGCAGTCGGGCATCAACTGGCAGTGTGTTTGCATTTTACCGACCGAAATAATACGTTCTATCACGACCGCAGTCCGTTTTACGACTTTGTCGACCGAGGTAAGACTTTCTAAGAACAGGTTTGGTGAGACAGGGGGCTTCATGCATTATTAGGCCAAACTTACACGTTCTATCCCGACCGCAACCCTTTTCCGATCATGTCAGGACGGGCTAAGACGTTCTAAGATCTAGTTTGGTGTGACGGGGGCTTTAAGCGCCATTTTCAGTTACATTGGGCGGAAATTGAATCTATTTATACTTTCCTGGAGTACCAGTCCTATGCACAACATTCTTCGGACAAGCCGCTGGCTGCTTTCCCACATAAACATAGCATGAATAATGTTCAGCAATGAGACATGAATGAATCCTGTAACAATAAGTATCATCAGTCTTTGGACAGAATTTGGCCGAGCTTGGAGTCAAACCAGGTTTACTTATATACCGGAAAACAAAATCTTTGACTGTTCCAAACTGACGACTATTGAAATGTGGCTCAACTGAATGAATATATCTCTAAATTGGTAGAAAACGTTCCAAAGTTGGAAAAGGAGAAATGCTGGTTACCAGCATTTCCTTTTCTCACAGTGTTTTGAAAAGGTTTCTTGCTCATGGTTGTTAAAACTCGAGACTGTGTGGTAAAGTATTTTAAAGCGGTACGTAACGGACTGAGCCACCGTTCGCTATTGATGTTGCAATTTGCGACCAGGCGAGTGAAAGGGACGAGCAGACTTTATCTCGGGAATAAAGTGAAATCTAATCGCATTTTCCTGCAGTTTTTGTTTATATTAAGATTTATCTGTTTCGCGAACAAACGTTAATTTTATGATGGATATTGGTAATTAAACTCAAGCGAACAACACTATCATTCGTCTGCTTTTGAGAAAAAATCGTCTGCTGGCATGTAAACAATCGTTCCGCGAAGAAAAAAAAATGTGTTTTAGATAAGTTTTTACAAAGATTTTATTTTTCTTGCGTTCGTCTCTAGATATTCGGGTCTGATCCTTTTTTCGCATATGAAATATTGAAAACTGATGTAAAACTTTACCAAACGATAACATTCCAGACTACAAGTAGTATATTTTGAAATCATTTGCAGACGACAAGTTAAATGTGGTTCACATGAAGGGATTTGTTTTGGAAGAGTAGAAGACATCAAGAAAAGGAGAATAATTATGCTGATGACCAACGTTTTCTTTTTTTCTCACAATGTTTTTAAAGGCCTTCTTTGGGATCGTTAAAACTCGGGATTGTTAAAAAAAAAAAGGTTACACCTGTATTACTCCGATTCTGGGTTAGATTTTGAGAGATTAATCAAACACCAGAAAACGACCTAAAATGTCCGAATACCCAACCCTTCAACTCTGAACTATCTCAGTGTCCATTATAATATGTAGTAGATCTATATGTCGCCCGAGCTAGAGCTGGAAAAAACACCCGAATGTTTCTCTTATTTTAGTAATCTATCTTTAAATAGATTCCAGGATTCAATTAAAGAATTAATACATTGTCCGTTTTGTTTACCTGATTGCTCTGAATCGACCCGGACACTACTCAAATAAGTAACGATGTGTCCAACTTACAGCTGTGTTGATATGTAACATTACCCAATTTCAGTTATCCCTCAAAGTCATTGGTCTATCAAATAAAATTGGAAATCGGAGCATAACGCAAGTGCCAGTATTCGTGTAATGTTTAGTCTGTACCTGAAATGTGACGTCATACCACGTTATCACGTGACTTAAATGTTTTACAGACGACATTTTTCTTTGGTTGCACAGTCTTCATGTTTGTAAATTTCGATATTAGACGCGCGTCTTAAAGAAAATCTCCCAATCCAAGCTCGTAAAACGCTTGTAAAACCGCAGTACTAAATGTCTACAGACGACATTTTTTCTCATTTCAGGATGTCTACGTAAATATTGATCCAGACGAAATGGACAGACCTCAGAGGTCGGGCATTCCAATACCCCGGAAGCCCAATCGGGAACCGACTATGAACGTCTCACCATCTTGCAGGTCTGTGAAATCACCGCCTCCGCTAGCCCGGAAGCCAAAGATAGAACGACGTGACGCTGGCCCCATTAAAATCACGTATTCGGAGAACGTTCATCAACCAGAAAAATCACAGGCTACTGATAATAATGTCGTTCATACAGAAACGTCCGAGTTGAAGACTGCGGATGTAAGTAAACTTATAAAAACTATTTGCAAAACATTCCAAAACATTATTTACAACCAACACGAAGAAAGCTTTTGAGTGTGGCCAAATGAGAACATTAAGGACTTTCTGGATTATGCCAAGCAATTTCTTTGTATGATACAATTTCAAATATCCATTTACAACTGAAGTTTTTACTTGTGTTGAATATCCAGGGTCTGTATTCACCATTCATTTTGTAGAATGTTCTTTGCCTAAACCAAAAGGTTTAGCCAATCAGAAGTTGTGTTACTTTCAAATCTATGAAATTCTGGAGAAAAAGACTGTGAATGTTTTTAAGAATGATTGATGAATATAGGCCTGGATTTTGCAGGGATGTTTTCAAAGTCATTTGCTGCAATATTTTTAAAGAGGTAGATCTATTGAGTTAAAATACCAAACAAGGTGTCAGAATTTTAAACTTCCATATTGTAAGCACACGCAGACAGGTAAATGGAACTCAAACGATGGGATTTTTCAATGAAGGGGTAGAAAATGCCATGGAAAAAAAACAATAAGTTTCCAGCATTTTCTCCAATTTCCACAATGATTCCTAGAGCCTCAGAGTTGTTAACTCTTTGCCAAACAATCCCCAGTTTTAACAACCCTCAGGAAAAGGCCCTTTGACAACATTGTGGGAAAAGGAGAAAATGCTGGTATGTAAATCAACATTTTCTCCTTATCCCACGTTTTCTACATTTTCAAAGACAAAGTCCATCATGTTATCCACATTCAATTTGTCATCTGGAAATGCTCTGAGTTTGGTGGAGTCCAATAATTCAGTTTGGTAAAGAGTAAAAATATATAGAGTTTATTTCATCAGCTTGTGGTTAATATGGGGAAATATTTGCGGAAAAAGGGAAAGGTATGCGAAAATAATGAGTGCCGTAAGGCAAGAGTTATTTTTGCGGACCTTTCCCTTTTGAGGCAAATATTTCCCCATATTAACCACAAGTTGATGAAATAAATTATATATTTCCTCTGATTATTTTGTCAACGAATGCCACTTTTAAAACTTAAAAACTTAAAAAAGTAGTTCCAGATTTTCGGCAGGAGGAAAATATTCGCTGTGACGGGGAAATAATTCCCCCCAGCTTAAATTACGACATTTCTTTACCCATAACATTTCTAAAAATAGACACATGAAATATAATATATGATTTTAATGTTTTCTACCCTTTCAAAGACAGATTCCATCATTTGAGCCATATTGAATTTAACATCTACAGATGCTTAGCATGTGGACAAGTCTGAAGTTTTGTCCGCTGGTAAAGAGTTTCATGATTGTATATAAAGGGAATTTATACAGAGGTTGTGAATTTGATAAACTTGCACCTACAGATATACTTAGCCCTTTGCCATACAGTCCCGAATTTAACAACCCCTGGGAAGAATGCTTTTGAAGACATAGAGGGAAGAGGAGAAAATGCAGATAAACAGCATTTTCTCCTTTTCTCACAATGTTTTCTACCCGTCTCAAAACAAATTTCAGCGTTTGAATCACATTTGATATGTCGTCTGCAAATGCTTTCAATTTGGATTAGTCTAAAATTTTGTTGTTTGGTAAAGCGTTTAGTCAAAGCATTAACCCATTGCCAAACAACAGACTCTAGACTGCTCCAAATTGAAGGCATCTGCAGACGACAAATCTGAAAGTGGTACAAGTGAACTGAAGTTCTTTGACAGCGTAGAAAACATTGTGGGAAAAAGAAAAAAAATGCTGGTTACCAGCATTTTCACCTATTCCTATAGCGTTTTCAAAAGCCTTCATTCTCAGGGTCATTAAAACTTGGGATTGTTTGGTAAGGGTTATATAAGTTTTACTGACAAAATTGGGATAGAAAAATGTCATTATTGAATGACATAGTAAGAAAGGGAGCAATTACTTTATACAAGTAATTGCTGTTTTTCCCACCATGTTATCAGAAGTTTTCTACTTTAGGTGCATGAAACTCCTAGTGAAACAAATTTTTAGCAGACAACTTTGGAACAAGAAAATTAACATGTGAATTAACATCACACTTAGAGTACCAAATAAAGGTATCTGACATTTTAAAACTAAGAATAAGACCCTTAACCCTTGACCACACTATTCCCAGTTTTAACAACCCTGAGAAAAAAGGCTTTTAAAAACATTGTGGGAAAAGGTGAAAATGCTGGTTACCAGTATTTTCTCCTTTTCCCAAAATGTTTTCTACCAGATCAAAGACAAATCCATCAATTGAGCCAAATTTAAATTGTTGTCTGCAAACGCTTTCAATTTGAACAGGTCAAAATTTTTGTTGTGTGGTAAAAAGTTTGTAATTGCACTTGCAAGGTTGCTTTTGTCCGAAATGTTTCAGCAGAGCAGACAGTGTAGATCTAAGATCAGACTGCACATTCTGTATAGCTTCATCTTGATCTACATTGGTTATATAGGCAACAATAGTTGTTAATGGAGCTTTGAGGGTAAATTTGCTAATTCCTGTGAGTACATGGAGTTAGCTACTTTTATCACACAATATTCAATCTAAGTGGTCCGCTGCAAAAGGAAAAAAGGTCTCAGCAGATGGTAGTGTGTTGTTTTGAACATACTTTAACCTGTTACTACATGATCCTGAGTTTTAACGACCCTCACCAAGATGGCTTTTGAAAACACTGTGTGAAAAGGAGAAAATGCTTGTAACCAGCATTTTCTCCTTTTCCCACACCATTTTCTACCCTTCCCAGAACAAATTTAAATCTTTGAGTCGCATTTATTTTGTTGTTTGGAAATGGTTTGAATTGGAACTATTCTAAAGTTTTGTTGTTTGGTGAAGGGTACAATCTGACTGGAAGATAAGGGTGCGCTTATTTTTTGACAATCAATTTTTTTTTGACAGGGGAAGAAACTCTGTCTATGTATCATGATAAATTTCTAAGTCTGAGTTGTGTTTCTTGACATACGTTCTCATATAAAATCCTGGAAGATGCTCCTGAAAAATGTTCATATAACTCATACCTAGAAGTGCAATACGGTCATAGCTTTTAAATTCTAAAGTTGAAAGAAGAAGTAAGAAAAATTGAATTACATAATCTTAAAGAAAGGTTGTATCAAATTGATAATCTTGAACACACTAATCCTCGGCATTTTGAGTATCTATAGGCACATGCTGTGTCGGAGATTGAGAAAAAAATGATCAGAGCAGAAGACAATTATTATCAAGTATTTGAACTTGTTTCACTCAAAATATTTTTTATCTCTCCAGTTTCTAGTTTATTTAATGCGAGAATTTTCCAGACTATCCTTTTGATAAGGTTCAGGTATATTTTAGTACGTAGGCTTCACACTCTATATGAATTTTTTTTCTTTTGCCTCAGTTGTTTGAAATGCTACAGTATTCACTTCCTTTTTGTTCATTTTGTCCAGTCTTGATTGTAAGTTATTCAGTTTCAACTAGTCCAAAGTTTAACCCTTTTGCCCACAGTCCCAAATATTGAAGACCCTGAGAAAGAAGCTTTTTGAAAACACTGTGGGAAAAGAAGAAAATGCTGGTAACCAGTATTTTCTCCTTTTCCAACCATTTTTCCCACCCTATTACAGAAAACTTCCATCTTTTGAGTCATATTTGATTTGTCTATGCAAATGCTGTCAATTTTGACAAGTCTGCATTTTTGTTGCTGGTTTCCAGCATTTTCTCCTTTTCTAAAAATTATTTCAAAAGCCTTTTTATTGCAGGTTGTTAAAACATGTTATTGTTAGTAAAGGGATAAAAGATGAAGTACAGGACTGTTTTAACTCTTAAAGCGCCTTTCATGACTTTAGTTGCCTATGTGGCCAGTGTAGATCAAGATCAGGCTGCACAAAATATGCAGCCTGATCTTTGATCTATATTGTCCACTTTAGTGAAACACAGTAGGCAAAAGCAATTATGAAATTACTGTTATTCGGTGTGTATTTCTCGGAAGAACATTTCTGTTGGTTTTATTTGGTGCTTAACCCTTTACTACACAATGATACCTTTTAACGCCCCTGAAGAAAAGGCCTTTTGAAAACATTGTGGGAAAAGGAGAAAATGCTGGTAACCAGCATTTTCTCCTTTTCCCACAAAGTTTTCTACCCTATCAAAGAAAAGTTGCGTCATTTGAGCCACTATGAAATTGTCGTCTGTAAATGCTTTCAATTTGGATAGGTCTTAAAGTTTGCCGTGTGGTAAAGGGTAAATTGGTTTAGAATTTTTTTAGAAACATTAACTTTTCTTGCATCAACTCATTACTTCCTGAAACAGTTACGTAGCAGACAAGACTTAGTGTTGAAGCATCTTAGAAATGTGAATTTGTGTCATTATAATTCTACTACTTTGTGAAAATATTGCAGTAAAAGGAGAAATTGCTTGTCATGTAATTTTCCCTAGATGCTTAATCTCTAATAACAGAGGACAAGATTTAACTCTTTACCACACAACGGAATTTTTAGACCGGTCAAAATTGAAAACAATCGCGGAGGAAAAATTAAAAGTAATTCAGATAATTAAAAATGTTTCTCAAAGGTCAGAAAACATTGTGGGAAAAGGAGAAAATGCTGGTTTCCAGCAGTAATTCAGATAATTAAAAATATTTCTCAAAGGTTAGAAAACATTGTGGGAAAAGGAGAAAATCTGGTTTCCAGCATTTTCTCTTTTTCCCATAATGTTTCCAAAACGCTTTTCCTTCATGGTCGTTAAAAGTCGGGATTGTTTGGTAAAGGGTTAATGTTTGTTGAAATTGAAAACATTGGCAGACTACAGGTTAAATGTGCCTAAAATTACTGGATTTGTTCTTCAAAAGATGGAAAACGTTGTTGGAAAAAGAGGAAATGCTGGTACAGAAACATTTACTCATTTTCCCATTAATTGTTTTTAAAAAACTACATTCCTCAAGGTAGTGTGGTAAAACGTAAGGGGTTGCCTGCTACAAGTTTCTTTCAGGAGTTACAAAAAAAATATATGAGCCATGCTCTGTGAAAACTAGGCTTAAAGTATTTGCAGGCTGACCTAGGCTGAAACTTTTTGCTTTGGGTCAATCTTCTGCATGCCATAGGACCATTCTACCTTATAATTTAGTTGGCTGTTAGACAAAATGGACTTTATGGATCCATGATCATGTCATGACTTTCTTGGTGTCATGCATCACAGAGATGCATTAAGCCCCCTTTTGCCAGAGCAGGGTTCATATCATAAGTCTTTGACAAGATAACAAAAATTTCATATACTATCTGTAAATTCAAAAGATAAAAAAGATACAGGTAAAAGGGAAGATGTCACCCTCATGATAAATTGGTAAATTATTCATCATTTTGTTCTTTATTGTAAACTTTTATGAAAAATTATGCAGAGGGTCATAAATCTTTATCTTAACTGTGCCAAACCATCTTGTAGTTTGACAACACTCAAAAAAAAGGCTATCAGAGTGTAGATGAAAGATCAGACTGTATGTCCTGTGCACTCTGATCTTGATCTGCACTGGCCACAAAGGCAACTATGGTTGTGAAACTGTCTTTAACTCTTTCCCACGCCACAAAAGTTTCGGCTTATCCAAACTAAAAGCATTTGAAGACAACAAAGTAAATGCTACTTTAAACATTAACTTTGTCTCTCTTACAATAGAAAACATTGTGGGAAAAGGACTGCTACCAGCATTTTCTCCTTTACCCACAATGTATTCAAAAGGCTTTTTTCCTAGGGTTGTTAAAAGTCTGAATTGTTTGGTAAAGAGTTAACCCTTTACCACACAATCCCGACTTTTAACAACCCTGAAAAAAAAGCCTTTTGAAAACGTTGTGGGAAAAGGAGAAAATGCTGGTAACCAGCATTTTCTCCTTTTTCCACAATGTTTTCTAACCTTTCCAGTAGAAATTTCAATCCTTCAGTCTCATTTATATTGTTGTCTGCAATGCTTTTAATTCGGACTAGTCTAATATTTAGTCGTTTGGTAAAGAGTTAAGGGTTAATACATAAATGCTCAGGTGCCACAGAATCTATATGATTCCACTGCTTTCCCACATAATCATCATTGAAACAATGATCTGTTGAGAGAGAATGACTCCTGTTGCAAAGACTACCATTCATTTTTGGAAAGAAATTAGCCAAGCTGGGGATTCAAACCAGCGGCCCCTGATCTGAGGTTCTGTATGCTATCGACGGTGCTACCTAGGGCTCAGTAACAGAAGAATAATACCCAATTTATAATATTCATGTGCTGATTTTTACATGTTTAGTCTTTTTCTATAAGACATTGCATGAATTACACTCCTTTATAATGATCCAGTGATTTGAGGCATTGAAAATACATTATGGGAAAAAGAAAGCAAGCACTTGTAAGGAACAATTGCTGCCTTTCCAATAATTGTTTCCACACTTTTGCAAGTAAGATATTTTGCTTTCCTTGCAATGTTTGACATGCGTATTAATTTCCATGGTTTTGTAGACCAAAATAAAGCCAGTGCAAAAATAGGTTAATTTTTTACCAAACACCAAAATTTTAGACTTGTCAAATTGAAAAAATGTGCAGAAAACATAACAAAATATGTATCAAACATTAGAATTTGATTAGTAAAGGGTAGAAAACATTGTGGGAAAAGGAGGAAATGCTGGTTACCTACAAAGTCTCATTTTCCAACAATGTTCCCTTCATAGCATCGTTAAAAGTCGAGATTGTGTGTGGTAAAGGGTTGAATTCTATGCACAGGTTAGAAGGGTCAAAGTTTGATCACAGTTGATAAAACAGTCTATTTGAATGAAAATAAGAAGAGGGTTTAACACTCAATCAAACAACAAAATTTTAGACTGGTCCAAGTTGGAAGCATTGGTAGAATTGAAAATTATGTTTGGACAGGTAGAAAGCATTGTGGGAAAAGGAGAAAATGCTGGTAGCAACATTTCAAAGGTCCACTTTTGAGGGTTGTTAAAACTTAAGATTGTTTAGTTAAGAGTTTAGAAATATTGTGTCCCAATTTACATATGGAATCCATCAAGGGGATTTTATAACTTTCTTTTATGTATAATCTATAAAAGTAGCCCCAGTAATCCATTTCAGTATTAATCTGCAGCAGACTCTATGATTATCCTTGTCAAATATGGATTATCAACATCAGTTACGGCTTTTAACCTTTTACCACACTATCCAAAGTTATAGTGACCCTGAAAAAAAGGCTTATGAAAACATTGTAGGAAAAGGAGAAAATGCTGGTAACCAGCATTTTCTCCTATTCCTACAATGTTTTTTACCCTATATAAAAGAGAAATCATCATTTGAGCTGCATTTATTTTGTCGTATGCAAATTATGCAAATGCTTTCAACTTGCTTGAGTCCAAAATTTTATGATTTGGTAAAGAGTTAAAAGAAAACATTTAGAAAAAGATATTTTGATGATGAGAGAAAAAGCTTGTAAGCTCTTTATCTAATGACAAAATTTTTAAACCTTCCCAGTTTGAAAGTAGAACTATTTGTAGTCTATAATCTAAATGTGACTGAAATCATGGAATTTGTATGTGGAAGCTTAGACAAGATTGTGAGGGAAGGAGAAAATACTGGCCATAAACATTTTCTCTGCAATGTTTTCCAAAGTCTTTTTTCTCGGGGGTTAAAACCTGGGCTTATTTTGCCAAGGGTTAACCCTGTCCCAAATGACAAGTTTTAGACCCTTTCAGATTCAAAATATCTGCAGACCACACGTTTGGAAATTAAGCTGTCTAATAGGGTGAAAAACATTGTGGAAAAAGGAGAAAATGCTGGTAACCAGCATTTTCTAATTTTCCCACAATGTTTTCAAAAGCCCTATTCCCCTGGGTCGTGAAAACATGGGATTGTTTATTATAGGGTTAAAAAGGACAAAATTATGTATGTATACATACTATCATTAGATCTTCAGGCTAGTCTAGATAGTTTTTAGTGCTTTATCTATGTTACTTGACAAGTGTCAACATCAGATTCTCTCAAGTCAAACCCATTAATCCTGAACCAAACAATCCAACATTTAACAACCCTGAAAAGGAGGGATTTAGAAAACATTGTGGGAAAAGGAGGAAATGTTGATATCTAGTATTTTCTCCTTTTTCAACAGTGTTTTCTATCCTATAAAAGAGAAAAGTCATCATTTACACTTCGTCATCATCATCATTTACACTACATTTATTTTGTTGTCTGCCAATGCTTTCAATTTGGTCGAGTACAAAATTTTGTCGTTTGGTAAAGAGTTAGAAGACCGTGAACAAGAGGGATTTTGAAAAAAGATTGTGGGAAAAGGAGAAAATGCTGGTAACCAGGATTTTCTCCTCCAACAATGTTTTCTAACTGTTCAAAATAAGAAATCATCATTTGAGCCACATTTAATTTGTCCTCTCCCATTGCTTTCAATTTGGTTGAGTTCAAAATTTTGTCCTTTGGTAAAGGGTTAACTCATTACCAAACGACAAAATTAAAGACTGTCCAAATTGAAAGCATTTGCAGACGACAAACTAAATGTGACTGAAAAATTGACATTTGGTTTGGGAAGGCTAAAAAACATTGTGGTAAAAGGAGAAAATGCTGGTTACCAGCATTTTCTCCTTTTCCCACAATGTTTTCAAAAGGCTTTTTTCTTGGGGTCGTTAAAAGTCGGGATTGCGTGGTAAAGGGTTAATCCATTTTTGCTTAACTTTTCTTGGAACGAGAAAATTTTAGACCTGTTGAAAGTGGCGTAAAACACTATTCAATCAATCAATCAATCACTTTTTCCCATAATGGTTTCTACCCTTTCAAAGAAAAAGTACATTATTTATGTTACGTTTAGTTGTCTCCGAATACCTTTAATTTGGATAACTGCAAAGTATTTTTTATCCTGAGGTTACAACAAAGGGAGATGGTTTGTTCATACAGTATATATATTTGTTTATGAACAAGGGAGCATTTTTTCGCCCAGCATGAAAGCTATTTTATTAAATGTAATATAACATGCATTGGCCAGGTCACCCATCCAGGCACTAACCACAATGCACGTTGTTTAACTTGCACAGAGAAAACTACACCAAACTGCATCACTGTAAAAGCTAGCTCTACAGCAAGGCAGGTGTGCGGGGCTTTTATATCTAACCTCGCTCCGTGACAGAAAAAATTTGTAGATTCAGATTCCCTCATTAATCATAAGCTAAATGGCTTAATATTTATTGAATGCAATAAAGTAGATCTATTCAATAAAGCATTTGCTTGAATGATAGGTACTGCATGGATCTGTATTGTCCACTTTCCCTATTTCTTTGGACAAAACTTAATGATTGGAGCTTTTGAAAACATGGACAGTTTGTCTGACTTCCAAGTTTCCGAGTCAAGTACAGAAGCTCTGATAGTTTTTCAGTCTCATTTTGGCAGAACCGCTATTCATCTGAATGTTTTCAGAAACTGCAGAAAAACTGAAGGAAAAAAAAGCTCATGATAAGCAATATTTCTGTCACAACACTGACTGAACAATTTTAACGAGCGTCTTTTCCTTTTCTACCCTTTGAAAGAGGAATTTCAGTTCCTTACTTACATCTAACCTGTTATCTAAAGACACTTTCGATTTAGTCCAGTATAAAACTTTGTCGTTTGGCGAAGAGTTAACAATGTCAGCTCAGTACATCATGATTCTTATGTTTGATGGCAGATAAAATGTCACTTTGTCTTTATAAATGTGTCATATAGATTGTGCAGTTGTCAAGTTTTTTGTAGTCAGTGTCAAGATCTTCTAAATTGATTATACTAAAAAGAACCTGTTGACTTAAACTAAGTACCTGATTTTTTTTTTTAATTTAGGTGTATCTTTCATAAATTGTATGTTTCTCTCAACTCTTAACAAGACAAAATTAGACACCCCAATTGGAGCAACTGCAGAATGACAGTTTATTGTTGCTAAATGAAGGGTTTTTTTCCTTTGAAAGGGTAGAAAATACATTGTGCAAAGGGGAGAACGTACTGGTTCCTTGCATTTTCTCCCTATCCCAGAACGTCGTCTTCTTCAGGGTTGCTAAAACTCATGATTGTGAAACTTAACATGGTTTGAAAATGAATCACAACATTTCACCAATTCATCTGTTTTTATGGTTTCATCAGTAATCAGCAAGGACTCTGTTATACCTTGCCAACGGATATCAAATTCATGAGTGCTGCTTGCATGGATCAAACTCAAAACCTCTGGATCGTAAATCCAACTGCTTAAACTTTTTACCATATTGGACAATGAAGAGTTCATTTTGTTTGATGCCCTATGGCACTAGAGTACCAGCAAGCGCTGCCTGTTGGAATAGGGATTTTGACAGTTGAAATTTCATGCTCAAATATTTATGCAGTAGTGAACAAAAGACAAGAATTTACCCTTTATCAGATAAGCCCTAGTTAATATGACCCTAAAGAAAATGGATTTTCGAAAACATTGGTGGAAAAGGAGAAAATGCTGTATACCAGCATTTTCTCTTTTTTCTAACCCGTGTTTTCTTACTTTTTAGAAAGATATTCAATCATTTGAACCACATTTAATTTTTTTCCTGGAACTGCTGTCAAGTTGGACAAGTCTAGAATTTTGTCATCTGGGAAAGATTGAAAGAAGCAAACTAAGTTACGCATAACATGAAGTTTATTTGGTACATTGATTGTATTTAACTGTTTTGATATTTGGCCATTCAGTGGGCTTGTGTCACAGTGTCATCATTAAAATCTCGTAAATCATATGGCCTAATTTACAGCATATAAAAATAGTTGAATCTATTAACAATTGAGTATTTTTTCTTCAGGTTGTTCATTTTTATTTGATTCAGTCGCAATAACTGGGCAAAAATTCAAGGTGCAATTAGACTGGTTATGTTTACATAATCTGTCATTATGTTTAGTGATCTTCATTGTGGACTGAATGAACTGTACTTATTTACTATTATTGTAGTTTCCAAATGTTTTCATGACTGAAAATTACTATATTATGTCCAAGAAACTCTGGTAAATGGAAGAAATCATTTGATCTGAAAACCCAAAGAAAAGCCGACTTGTAGGAAATTTCAGTTAAATTTTAGACAGCTAACAAACTCTTTACTTAACATAAATTTATTAGACTTGTCTGATTTGAAAATATTTGTAGACAGCAAATTAAATGTTTTCAAAGGATAGCATTTGTCTTTGAAAGGATAGAAAACTTTGTGGAAAAAGGAGAAATTACTGGTTACTAGCATTCTCTCCTTTCCCAGAATGTTTTCAAAAGCTTTCTTTTACAGGGTCATCACAGACCTTGATTGTATGGTAAAGGGTAAACATGCTGGTAACCAGTATTTTTTCCCTTTTCCCATATGTTTTCCTGCCTTTAAAAAGAAAAAAAATCTGCTCACTTGCGTCACATACAAATTTTCGTCTGCAAATACTTACGATATTGACAAGTCTAAATATTTGTTAACTGTTATTTTTCACTACATTACATATAGATTATCAATTTTCCTTGGAGCAGACCAGTTTTGAAAACATAATAAGCAACCTCTTCTTTTATATCATGTTCAAACCTTATTCATCTTGATTATCAATAATTTACATTTTCAGAGTTACTTACTGTAAAGTTGTATCAGGATTTTTTATTGACTGAATTGGAGTTTAACGCTGTTTTAACACCTAATGTCATATCATGACAGTCAGTGCACCTATGCATGTGTTTCCTTGCTTTCTCACACAAGCACTGACACAACTTTCTTTCCAAGTTATAGACTACTTTCTCACATGCATCAGAGGTGAGAGGTGAAAAATCACTGAAAAGAAAGTTTGCCTCAACGGGGTATCACAACCACCAGGTTACATTAGTCTGCTAACCACTGAGCTACCAGGGCGGGCTTGTTTCAGGGGGATGAGTATCGAACAAAAGAGGGTCTAAATTTGCAATAAAATTTGTAATCTCTCAAATGGTCTTTCCCCAAGTCTGCACAATTTGTCATTATATCCTTGTCGCGGCATCCCTGCTTGTCTTTTCCGGAACAAACCACTTAACACTATCAGGATTTAGAGCTCGAAATTGATATATTAACTCTTTACCGCACAGTCCCAAGTTTCAACAACTCTGAGAAAGAAAGCTTTTGAAAACTTTGTGGAACAGGAGAAAATGCTGGTTACCAGCATTTTCTCCTTTTCCCATAATGTTTTCAAAAGGCGCCTTCCTCAGGGTCGTTAAAAGTCGGAATTGTATAAGGGTGAAGCCTTCAATGAACAATTGCAAGTTTGAACAACCTTGAGAAATAAGAGTAGTGTAAGTAATACCCGAGCTGGGACAAAACCCAAAAAACCAAGAAAAAAAGGGCGGGCAACTCAATGCGTTTCGAAAAATTCAATTTTTAAAATCCCCCGCATATCCAGGGAGTTAAAAAAAATTGACACCCCGCCCTATCGAGTCCAATGTCTAGGATAAAAAAAAATTTTGTTTTTTTCTTTGTTGCCTTCTCAAAACAATTACATCCACAATAAAAAATGGATATTAGTAATCAGCCTAAATTTTTTTGGAAATCATGAATCAAAAATATAACTTGTTTATAAATAAAGTTATATTTTTTTACCAGACGAGTCTACAAGTCTAATTCTATTAAAATAGATATGTAAGAGTGTTCCGCAGTAGGGTTGCTTGTTCTTGAAATAAAGTTTATGATGTCACATTGTTTAATTTCGAGTGGTTTAGGAAAAACTACACAGCTACAAGTTTCATCTTTCTTTTTAATAATAGAGTAATCAACCTGCTCTATTCCGTTTACCACAATATTAACTTTTACCTCTTCTGGTACATTAGGGTCATCTTTAACAACCGTTAAACTACCTCTTATAATTCTACCTGGAGCACTCATACAATAACCACCCAAACCATGCTCTTTGCCTGAAGCACCATTACCAAATGAAAATTCATAATTACCGTTTCCAATTGGTCCATTTTCTTCGGCCCACACGGTTATAATAGGGAGGGAGATTCTTTTATCCACGTAGGATTTTGTTGCTAAATCTCTCTCTTCTACCGGGGCCGCAGCGTTTTTAAAAGAAAAACCTTGAAGATCTATGTCAGTCACCGCCATGAAACTTCCATCTGGATTTTTTATAATAGCTCCACCGTTATCGACATAATTTTTATTGACAGCAGAGTCACGGGATACAGGATTTGGTAACCTAGTAATCGAGTTACCATTCATATTTATTTCACCATCCATTGAATAGAATCCATCTCTTATTTTTGTTAAAGCTTTTTCACCCCCGGTAGCCGCCTCAACGGCGGTATCTACGTAAAACTTATTAGAGGCTTGATCGTGTCTCGTAGGGATTCCGAGATTGTTAATTACTCGTCCTCCCATTGAGATTGCATCTTATGCCTCATACCACCTTCCGTCTTTATAAACGAAGGCCCGATCGATATTATCCACATATTTTTTAGTAGCAGCTTCATCCGGTTCTGTTGGTTCTTTAACATTTCTTATCGGATTAAAACCCATATTTAAATATCCAGTAACGTGGAATCCACCGTTTTCATCCAACAACCCTGAGTTGGTGTCAACATAAGCCTTAGTTGCAACATCTTGAGAATTTACTGGATTACTAACCCTCGTTAATGTATTACCATTCATGTTTATAGAACCAGTAACAACAGTTGTTCCATCTTTACGTAAAAAATTATTATTTATGTAAGCGAGTGACACACCATCGCTGATTGTGCCATCATCTTCCATTCGTCCGAATTTGTCTACAGGCATTTTTTATATACTAAAAAAGTTTATTTAAAACATTTTGAAACCCGTTACCCGTGGATAACTCCTTTAGAATGTACAAACATAAATGACCGCAAAATACTTGCCCAACTCGTTGTAATTGATCAGTATTGTACTGTATTGGGCTTTTTAGGTACTCTCGAATTTCAATGGGTGGTTGTATACCATAACTGTCAAAATAAATTTTAGTTTTACCATTTTTATACCAAGCGACCCAATGTGTGCCAGGTCCACCACTTTTATCGAAGTTTACTATACCACATTCTTTTTTAGTCGGTTTTCTCGGTAATGTATCTAGTAAAAAAACTCCTCTAAAATAAGGAATCTTTAATCTTTTTGCGGCACCCTCTAATTCGAAATTGTTCAACGGTTTATTCGGTAAAATTACGTTTTCGATCGAAATATTTAACATTTTTTAATAGTTAAATATTTCTAATGTCTTTATTGTCAACCCACGAATTAAATTCATTAGGATAACCTTTCCACTTTACGAGAGATTTCTTTTTTCCTTTTTTAATAACCTTTTCTATTCTATACAGCTCTTGACTGGTTTTCTGCAGTTCAGGTTCATAAAAGGTACCTTGTATTTCTTCTCCATTAAGATCCTTAATTTTATATGTTACGGGTGATGTAAGTTTTACTTCAGAAACTGTAAAAACCTCCTCAGTCCATCTTGTTGTATAACCTTTCTCAAAAGTCTTTTTCTTTTTACTTATCCTTACTTCGTCTCCAACGGAAAACTTAGGATTTATATCTTTTATTTCGAGATGATCGGGGTAAAGATTTCTCCAAACTCTCGTTTCATTTTCCTTTTTACTAGCGTCTACCGGAGTCATCTTAATAGATGAATGCCTCGTGTTATTATATTTTTTAACGAGATCCGGTAGCACATTGATGTAAACGTTTGTGGAGTTAGCGGAAAAATACTTCCACATTTTTTCTTTCATTGTTCTAATCCATCTCTCAACCACACTAGATTTTTCCACATTTTCGGTAGAATACAATTCAACCGAGTCTTTTACATCTTTGTTATAAAACTCTTTACCCTTATCCACCCACATTTTTTCGGGTTTTCTCTCCTTAAAAATACTTTTTAATGCTATAGCAACAGATTTCCCTGTTTTGTCTTTTAATGGCATCAACCATCCGTATTTAGAAAAGATGTCAATGACAACGAGAAGGTATTTAACACCACGGTTAAGCTTAGAAAATGCTTGCATGTCTACTAAATCCGCAGCCCATATCCTATCTATACCGTTTACTCTAACTCTCCTTTTCTTAAAATTTCTTTTTACGGGTTTATGTAATTCTTCCGCTAAAATTTTTATCGAATTTTTTTTTTTAACCCCATTCCAAATTTCATCTTCGTTCCAATGAGTTTACTTACCAAACCCTTTTCCATTTTTTCTCTAATACTAGGATTGTAAATACCTTCTAACTCTGTTAACATATCTTTATCACATATTTCATTCCTAGTTTTTGTATCATCATGTTTAAGATAGCAAACATCATGATTATAAGCAGCTTGATCTACTCTATTTATAGGTTTACTCCATTCCTTTGGGGTTAGATCAGGATTTAACCTCTCATCTAGCTTGGTACCTGGCCCCGTAAAATTGTGACCAGGGAGATGCATTTCAAAAGGCATCATGTTTATAAATTTGTTTAAGATGCTACTGCCATTAGTAGTTTTTTTTTCTTTTATAAATTGTGTTTTAGTTATTCCACAAACCACACATTTACCCCTCATCATATTTCTTCCATTTTTAGAAACGGTATACCCGATATTACTCGTATCAGTATGTTTTTTACATTTAACGCAATACATTTTATATATAAAAATTAAAAAAAGTTATATAAAATGGATATTATAAACTTATCATGGAATGATGTAGTATCGAGGAGATTTAATCACTCCCTTTTACCGAGAAGTATCAGAGGTTTAATTATAGGCAAATCAGGATGCGGTAAAACTACTTTATTGTTAAACCTTTTACTCAGACCAGGTTGGCTTGATTACAATGATTTGAGTGTTTTCGGAAAAAGCCTTTTTCAACCGGAATACCGAATACTAAAAAAGGCTTTTGAAGAAAAACTACCAAAAGAATGTATCTTAAGGTTGTTTAACATGCGTGATGAGATACAAGAACTAAACATTGTACCAACAGCTTTAGTTGAAGAATGGATTAAAACGATTAAAAACAAATCGGATATAAATTGCAACTTCTTCGAAAACGCTAGTGAAGTACCTGATCCGAGAGAGTTAAACTCAGAAAATAAAAATTTAATGATTTTCGATGATTTACTTTTAGAAAGGCAAAATAAATGTGAGTGTTACTACATTCGAGGAAGGCATAGTAATGTTGACTGCTTTTACCTATCACAGAATTATTTTAGACTACCGAGACAAACTATTAGAGAAAACGCTGATTTTATTTGCCTTTTCCCGCAGGACTTAAAAAACATTAACCATATTTATAACGATCATGTAGGTGAAGATATGCCTAAGGACGAGTTTAGAAAATTTTGTCAAAAGGCATGGGAAAAACCTCATGGTTTCGCTATCATTGACTTAACCAGTAAAAAGCATGATGGGAAGTATAGAAACGGTTTTGACAATTTTTACATACCTAAGTCAGTTTAAAAATATTTAAATATTATAAAATGAAATATATAAAGATATTTTCAAAGGAAAAAAAAAAAGAAAAACCTATTGATATTCTTAAAAATCAAGTTATTAAGCAGGATAGACGCATACAACAATTAGAATTAATTATTGCTGGTTTAATGGATGTTGTAAGTGATATGAAGAAAGCGGACAAACCTAAATAAACCTGTTAAAATATAATATTACTATTTGATTATATATTAAATATCATATTTAAATATTATAAAATGGAAGAACTTTTAGAAAAGATTGTAAAAAATACAAACCATAAAACATCATTTCAAATTATAGTAAGCGGCAACAAAACACGTTTTAGAACGAGGTTTAATCCTCCAATTCAACTGGAAAAGGATAAAGTATATGAAATAGCTTTAGTAAACCTTGAAACTTACTACTCTTTTCCAAACATTGATGAAACAAACAACATATTCGTTTATTCTCCAGACAATGGTAATTCATGGGTTAAAATAAGAATACCTGAAGGAAGTTATGACCTTGTTGGCATTAATGACACCATTCACCAGGAAATGAGAAAAAAGGGTCATTATGACAGAGTTAATGAAGGGTATCCTATTAACATTTCTGCAAACACCAATACTCTAAAGTCTATTATTACCTTAGAAGATGGTTATCAAGTAGATTTTAATCAACCAGGATCCATCGCTAAAGTATTAGGATTTACTCGAGCTAAATACACGCGAGGTTTTCACGAGTCAGAGAATGTAGTGAACATTCTTAGCATAAATAGTTTGCTCGTTAACATAGATATTATTTCGGGGAGTTACGTTAATGGTTCAACAAAAAACACTATTTACTCTTTTTTCCCAGATGTTGCACCTGGATATAAGATAATTGAGTCACCAGTTAATTTAGTATACTTACCAATAACGTTAGATGAAATACATAACCTAGAGGTAAATATTACGGATCAAGATGGTAATTTACTAAATCTTAGAGGCGAAAATTTAACGATTAGGTTTCATATTAGAGAAGCGAGATAAATAAAAAAATAATTATATAAAATGACGAGTTACACTAATGTTAAAGTAAATATATCGGAAGGGCAAAAGGATAAGCTTCAACACGCTGTTAAAGCTGGTTGCACAGCAACAAGTATTCGTTTAGGTCATGAAGATTTACGTGGTAATGATGTTTTAGCAATTACCGATTCACAAGCTAAGAAAATAGCTAAAGCCTATGAGGATGGTAAGGGTATAACTATTAGAATGTCTTCGAAACAACTTAAACATAACACGAAAATAGAAGGAGGTTTTCTCGGTATGTTAGCTGGGTTAGCTGCTAGAGCTTTGCCGATGCTAGCAAAAACTGTTTTACCTGCTTTAGGTGTTGGTGCTCTTTCTGGATTAGCTCAAACAGGTGTGCAAAAAGCGATGGGATCGGGTCTTTACCTTAAAAAAGGAGGATGTATGTGTCAGGTGGAAACTGATGGGTCTGGATTATACTTAAAACCATACAAAGGTAAAGGATTATCTCACGTTGGTGATGGGTTGTATTTAAAGCAAGGAGGAAAATTGTATGATGGAACAGGACTTTTACTCGGACCTAATAGTCCATTCGCTAATATCCCTATCTTAGGAGCTATATTATAAATATTATTTACAACAAATAAAAATGGACATACATAAACTCGGTATAAAACCTAATATTACTACTCAACATAAAACTATATTTTGGAAACCTCATTTACACGGAGTAAGATATCCTCCCTTAAAGCATGATCCTCTAAAATGGAAAATATACTCGCAAGTAACTATCAAGATTCCTCCTCGTGATGGTATGAGACTTTCGCTAGGATTTGGTTATATAACTACACGAGGAGTTGTAGTGATATCTGTTAGTAATAAATGGAAAGATAGTTTAACCATTCTTAATGGAGCACATCTTGATAATGAGGCTGATGATATCTTAGTCTACATTTATAATTTCTCACAAAAACCGATCGAAATACCCGAGGGAGAGTTATTCTGTTATCTAAAATATTTACAATCTTGAGATCGTTCGGTTAAAAAAATTATTATTTTAATAAAATGGCAGATACAGATCAAGAACATCCCTCTAAAAAAATATATCCTCCGTTACCCAAAGAACGAAGTATCCCAAACGCCCCACCTATAGAAATGCACGCAATGGGTGATGACAAAGGTCATTCCTATCATTTACAAAAAATATCTGAAGTACAACAGTTTCTTGAGAAGGAGATTCGAGAAAGAGAAGCTCTAGCCAAAAAGTATTTTCGTGCCTCTAGAATAGTAGACAACGTTGATACCATCCTGGTAACTGTAACAATGGCTGCCGGTGCTGGTGGTATAGGTTTGCTTTCTACCGTTGTAGCTATTCCGGTTGTAGTAGCATTAGAAGCAACAGCTTTGGGAACCGGTCTTCTTTCATTGGTAGGTAAGTACGTTGTTAGAAATAGTAGAAGCAAAGGAGAAAAACATCAAAAGATTAGAATGTTAGCTGATGCTAAGTTAGATACCGTTTCAACACATATATCCAAAGCTTTGACTGACAATTATATCTCTGATGATGAATTCAGACTAATCATGGAAGAATTAGATAAATATAAAAGCATGAAGGAAGAGATACGTACCAAGATCAAGAAGAAGATTTCCTCAGAAAACGAAGAAAGCTTAATCGAGAGAGGGAGGCAAGAAGCGTGTGAGTCCTTTCGGAGGCTTGTTGAAAAGAATAATCCGTCCACGATGTAATCTTCCTGAGATTCGGTGTAAGTGTATTTGTGAAATAGGTGATACCTCAGACATGTAATATATAAGAGAATATATAATGCTCTTATATATTATCCCAAAAACTACGTTAAAAACTACGTTAAAAAACTATTTTACTAATTAAAAAGATGTCTTTTCTAAAAATCGTTGATCCCGCAAAAAGGGACTTAATCGTAAAAGAGTATCTCGAAACGAGAAAGAAGATTCGGGATAATCTACTAGCAGAGAGAACGGGTAAACAAGAATTACAAACCGATCTTTCAAGGTTTTTTAAACCTATTACGGAAACGCAAAAAGCTACAGCGAGGGAGATTACTGAGGGACTTAAACCTATTAAACAAGCTATCGAACAGTTACCACAAGCTATTAATCTACCAGCTTTTCCAACAATAGAAGCTTATCCCTCTGAAGAAAAACCATCTATTGAGGAAAGTAAATTAAAGAAATATGAAGATACACATTTCATTGGACCACTTGCAAGGGAGTATCTAACAAAATTTTTTAGTAAAGGTGATGTTGATAGAACATATGGATTATGTGATGAAGATGGTAGATTTTATATTGGTAGCAAAGCAGCCATAGTTGATGAGGATGATATTTTGGTTGGTGGAAAGATATATAAAGGAACACCTGGTTTATGGGAGTTAATTGTTGCTAAAGAACCAAATAAAGATATTTATGATGAAGAGGATCTTGCGGATTATTTTAATTTAATGATAAAAACCAACACTCTTCATCGAAATAACGATCCGGATAATCCATATCCTAAAAGTTCTAGAGGGGAAAAATGGGTTAAAATTCTTAGACCTCTTTGGTATAATAGAAGAGAGGATGAAGAAATTAAATCACTCAGAGGTAAGGGTATCGTTATCCCATCTGACCCTAACGCATTAATAGAAAGACTAGACCTATTGTTAGCAAGTAAAGAAGCAGGTAACACAGGTGTAATAAACAAATTAGTAGGCATTTGTGACGAATTAAAAAGACAAGGCGTTTTAAACTCAAACTCTTATAAAAATTTAATGTCTATATTATAAAAATGATCATCTTTAAAAAACACGGATTTAAAAAAAAGTATTCATACGGTGGTTCTGGAATCTTTGATAGCTTTGCTAACTTTTTAGCGAGGCTTTTTACTAGTAGCGCGGCTAAACAAATTGCGTCTTCTGCCGTTGATGTAGGAAAGAGTGTAGCTAAGGAAGGTGCAAAGAAAGCTTTAGAGGTTGGAAAAAGTGCGGCTGTAGAAGCAGGGAAAAAATTAGTTACGAAAGCGTTGACACCAAAATCGAAGCAAATTTTACAAAAATATAACGCAACACCTACAACGCAAAGTATGCCAGAGACGCAAAACATTAGTACATTAATAGATGGAAGCGCCATTGCTATTCAAGACTTAGTTAAAAGATTAAACAGTGGAGCAGGTATTAAAACAGTATGAAGAAAAAAAATAACATTAGTTTAAGAAATTATATTTATTATATAAAAAGATAATGTTAAAATTTGATCGTGTAGATTATAAAAAATACAATACTAGTTCTATTACTATAGTAGGTGCATCTTTAAACATAAAAGATTGTGAAATCCTCGAAATTAATAAAACGAAATATGGTTATAAAAAAGCTGTTGTGAAGTTATCTCCTGAAAAAGTAATCAAGATGAAAGAGATTGAGGAAAAAGTGAATGAACGTTTACAAAAGTGGGGGATACCTGAAATAACACTTGTATACGGTAATAGAGTTTATCCTAAAACTAAAATGGAAACCGCGAGAAACATTAAACTTGAAGGTGTATTTGTTAATGGTGAAAATAAGTCTTTTCCCCAGCTTTGGTTAGAGCAATTATAATTTTTATTTTATTTAAAATTATAATTGTTATTATAAAATGGACATTTTAAGAATTACCGAACCAATTTTAAAAGATGATAGTATTGCTGAGTATGAACACCATGAGTATGAACCAATCACCGGTACACACCTCAACAACTCAGGAGGAGATATTAGAATTAACATCGAGACCCAAGATATTTTTACTCATCCTAGTGAGAGTTATTTACTAATTATAGGTGAATTAGTAAGAAGTGATACTGGAGCAGTTTACGATGCTAACACTAATATTTCTTTAACAAACAATGGTCTCATGTATCTTTTTAAAAATATTAAGTATCAACTTTCGGGTATGGAGATTGAATCCGTATTGAATCCTGGTCATGCTACTACAATGCTTGGTTTGTTAAAATATCCGGATGATTTTTCTAAATCACAAGGGTTAAATCAATGTTGGTATAAGGATACAACAGCTGCAGCAGCTGCTGGAAACAATGGTTTTATTGTAAGAAGAAATTATATTATTAATGATCCTCTTCCAAGAGGTACCTTTAGTTTTAGAGTTCCATTAAAACATATATTTGGTTTTTGTGATGATTATGATAAGATATTGTATGGAATGAAGCAAACTCTCACATTAACGAGAAATGATGATAATGATGCAATTTTTAGAGATGGTGCTGCTCCCGCTGATGGCAGAATTAATTTACTTAGAATATCTTGGTTTATGCCACACGTGCTACCCGCGGATGGAGAGAAGATGGAACTTTATAAAATTATCGAGAAAAAAGAAAAAATACCGGTTGGATATAGAATGAGGCAGTGCGACTCTATCGCAGTTCCCGAGTCAACATCATTTACCTGGAGACTTTCTGTCAAATCATCACCTGAAGTGCCACGTTTTATAATTGTTGGCTTTCAGACTGGTAAAAGTGGTAATCAAGAGCAAAATCCAGCCACATTTGATCATAGAAACGTTAGAAATATTTATGTTACGTTAAATTCTACTAGATATCCCGCTGTTGATTATAATCTTTCATTCGTTGCGAACCAATTTAGTAGAGTGTATGGTGACGCTTCTCTATTTAGATCTAAGTTTTATAACATGAATGAAATGGTGTCAAACCCTAACATTACTCCCTCGGATTATAAAACCCTTTATCCTTTGTTTTTGTTTGATGTTTCCAAACAGAGTGAGAGATTAAAATACTCAGTAACTGATATCCAAATCAAAGCGAGTTTTACCGAAAATGTGCTTGCGAACACAGAGGCATATGCTGTTATTATTAGTGATAGGCTAATTAACTTCCAGTCTGATGGGAATAAAATGAGTGTAGTGTATTAAGATATTTTTTCCTATATAAAAATGATAAAGATTACGGATTTAAAAAAAATTCTTAAACAAAATAATATAAATTTTTACGGTTATTGGAATAAAAAACGCTTAGAGGATTTGGTAAAAGAACATGGTTTGTTACCGGAGGAGTCGTCTAAGCTATCAAAAAAAGAAAGAAGCAAAGACCCTAAGTATGATAGATTAAAGACTATTATGCATAATCCTAAGAAAGTTACTTTAGAGGATGTTGAAACTGGTGAGATAAAAACCTTTCCATCGATTTATAAGGCTAGTAAATTTATAGATCGCTGCCCGCAAATTATTAAGATCTATAATGGAGGAATTTGGAATAATAAATATAAGATTAACGTACAATAATTTTATTATAACAATGACGAAGTTGTAATAATAAAATTAAATTAGTTTAAGTTTTTTTATTATATATAAAAAAAGATGAGTTTCCTAAATAGATTTACGAGCGCAGCTAGGCGAGTTGCGCCTATTGTTTACTCTGGAGCAAGACGACTAGCCGCAGCTGTTGTTCCGGAATCTATACAAAGAAGAGTAACTGATTTTGGTAACTGGATGATTAGTAATGTGAATCCGACACAGATACCACAAGCGTTGGATGAAATTGTTGCCCACGTTAGAGAAAATTACCCTCCAAGACAAGAGTTACGGGCTAGAGAGGGGGTATCTGCTTTAGAAGGGTTTGCGAGGCAATATGTAATAAATGGGGGTAACGAAAGAGATGCGTATACGTTTATGGAAAATGCGCGTGATAATATGGTTAATGTTATGAGAAACAACGTAGGAAGTAAAGTTCAACTAATTCTTAAATGTATTATGAGAAAAATAACTGCACCCGAAATTACTTTAATAAGAGTACCTTTCTATTCAGGACATGAATATATTCTTGAGGGAACCGATATAGATGAACTTTATACAACTATGATTGAAAGAATTTCAGAAAGCATAGCAAAATTCCAAAGAGAGGGTAGCAATTGGGTAGTTCATAATATATTAACATTCGAGTTGCATACAGTTGAAATTGATCCTTTAAGAGCTAATGGTTGGTTACCTTTACCAAAGTGGATTGTTAACAAAAAGTCGGTTATCAATATGCAAAATGAAGATGATAAATGTTTTGATTGGAGTATTTTAAGAGCATTAAATCCAAAAAATGACCACCCAGAAAGAGTTGATAAAAAATTAAAAGCGAAGGAGGGCAGCATAAACATGGATGGAATAGAACGTCCTGTTTCGCTTAAATGTATTGATAAGTTTGAAAAACAAAATCCTGAGATTAGTGTAAACGTTTTTGGAATAAGAGATTATGATCAAAAAATTTATCCTCTTAGGATTACAAAAGATGAAAAAAGTAAACACGTTGATCTTCTTTTTATTAAAGATGGGATTAATACTCACTATGCTCTCATCAAAAACTTTGGTGGGTTGATGAGAACCCAAGTAAGTAATAATAGCGGTATACAATATTGTAAACGTTGTTTGAATCATTTTGGTAGTATTAAACTTTTAGAAAAACATAAACGATATTGTAACGAGTATGAACCCATTGAAATGGTTATGAATGCACCGGGTACCATGTTACGCTTTAATCATAACGCGAAGAAAATAAAGGTTCCTTTTGTGGTATATGCTGACTTTGAAAGTGTTTTAAAACCGATACACACATGCGAGTCAAATCCAAAAGATAGTTATACTATACAAACTCAAAAACATTTACCTTGTAGTTTCTATTATATCATAATATTTTTTACTGATGATATGTCTAAACCGATACTAAGAAACTATACGGGAGAAAACGCTAGTGAAGTTTTTATAGATACGTTATCGGAAGATATTAAGAACCTTTATGAAAAATATTATAAAAAACCAAAACCTCTGAAACTCACAATAGAGGAACAACAAAAACATTCGCAACAAACAAAATGCTGGATTTGTGGTAATAAGTTTACGAGAGATAATATTAGAGTAAGAGATCATTGCCATTTTACGGGAGAGTATAGAGGTGCCGCGCATCAAGACTGTAATCCAAAAGCTAGTAAACCTAATTTTACACCAGTATATTTTCATAATTTAAGCGGATATGATGCTCATCTTTTTATAAAATATCTTGGTAAAACTAGTGGTAAAATTAATTGCATTCCAAATAATGAGGAGAAATATATTAGTTTTGGTAAAAGCATTTTGGTTGGAGAAACAGAAAAAAATGCTATATATCACGAAATTAGATTTCTTGATAGTTTTAAATTTATGAGTTCTAGTTTGGATAAACTTTCATCTTACTTAGAGGAAAGTCAGTTAAAAATTTTAGCAAGATATTTTACTAAGAATCAGCTACCACTAGTTAGGAGAAAAGGAGTTTTCCCTTATGAATATTTAGACTCATTTAAAAAGCTTTATGATGAAAAATTACCACCAAAAGAAGCTTTTTATTCCACTTTAAATAAAACACATATTAGTGATGAGGACTATGCTCACGCTAAAAATGTATGGGAAGCTTTTAATATGAAAACTTTTAAGGATTATTTAGAACTTTACAATAAAATAGATGTATTACTTTTAGCAGACGTCTTTGAGAATTTTAGAGATGTTTGTTGTAAAAATTATGACTTAGATCCTAGTTGGCATTATACAACACCAGGTTTGGCATGGGATGCAGCATTAAAAATAACGGATGTAGAACTAGAACTTTTGTCTGATCTTGATATGCATTTAATGTTTGAAAAAGGTATCAGAGGTGGTGTTAGTATGTGTTGTAAAAGATATTCAGAAGCAAATAACAAATATATGGGCGAATTATATGATTCAAGTAAACCATCAAAATATTTACTATATATAGATGCAAATAGTCTTTATCCTTGGGCGATGAGCCAACCTCTTCCTACACATGGTTTTAAATGGATGACAGATAAAGAATTAGAAAATTGGCAGGATCATTCTTGTATATTAGAAGTAGATTTAGAATACCCTAAAAATTTACATGATTTACATAACGACTTCCCTTTAGCGCCTGAACGTTTAAAAATAGAAAAGGTAGAAAAACTTATTCCAAACTTAAATAACAAAAAAAATTATGTTTTACATTATAAAGCTTTAAAAACATGCGTTGATTTAGGTTTAAAAATTACTAAAATACATCGCGGAATTAAGTTTGAGGAAAGTGTATGGCTTAAGAAATACATCGATATAAATATAGAGCTGAGAAAAGAAGCTAAAAATGAGTTCGAGAAAGATTTTTTTAAGTTGATGAATAATTCGGTCTTTGGTAAGACTATGGAGAATTTAAGAAATAGAGTAGAAGTTCATTTAGTTAATAATAGAGACAGAGCAAAAAAGCTTGCAGGAAGATCTAATTATAAGCATACTACAATATTTAATGAAGATCTTGTTGCTATTCATATGAAAAAGACTAGTATAAAATTTAACAAGCCTATTTATTTAGGAGGAAGTATTTTAGATGTTAGCAAAACACACATGCAAAAAGCTTTGTATAATTACTTTAAACCAAAGTATGGTGAAAAGGTTAAAATGTGTTATACTGATACTGATAGTTTTATCCTTGAAATAGAAACTGATGATTTATATAAGGATATAGAAAAAGATGTACTTGAAATGTTTGATACTAGTAATTATCCTAAAGATCACTTCTTAAGAAGTGATCATAATGCGAGAGAAGTTGGAAAGTTTAAAGATGAGTTGGGTGGTAATATTATAACTAAGTTTGTTGGTTTAAGAGCAAAAACGTATGCATATAAAACTTTAGATGAAGAGGAAGATAAAAGATGTAAGGGAATTAAGAAGTCAGTAATTGAGAATGAATTAAGATTTGATCATTATAAAGAATGCTGTTTTACGGAAGAAGATCAGTATAGGGCAATGCATGTATTAAGAAGCCGTGGTCATGAAGTATATACAGAGAAAATAAACAAAGTTGCTTTGAGTTGTAAAGATGATAAAAGGATTGTCTTGGAGAACAAGACTGATACATTAGCTTGGGGGCATCATAAAATATAACTTTGTTTATAAGTTATATTTTTTTTTACATTACAACTTTAGTAAAATTCTTCTTCTCAAACGAATATATATCCCGCTTAGTTGTAGGATATATATTACTTAGTCACTATGCCCAGCCTTTTTAAGTATTTTCTTAGTTATATGTATCTGTCTCGCGTTATTTTTAAAATTTCTGTTTGGCATATATTCTTTTCCATTTAATCGTTCTTCGTTATCATCCATAACACCTTTAACAATTATATGAATTATTTCGTTCCTGGTTAGTTTTCTTCCTGGTTTAAATCCCGTATTGTTCTTAATCACACGAACAAACTCTTTCTTAGAATGTTTCTGTGAACCGTAGATATGGGTCCAAAATACGGCTCTCCTGTTTGGACATTCCCTTAGCTCCGGACTTATCGAGTCTAAAATTTCGTTAGTATAGTTAGCTAGCAGTACCGCGAATCTAGCCTGGTCTTCTTTACTAGGATCTAAAAGTTTAAATTTGTCTTTAGCGATATCCACGTTTATCAAATTTTCTTTCATGTTATCTATAGCCTTTAATAGATGAGGCGTGCTCAGAAATTTAGATAACAAAAAATTTTTAAGCATTGTTAATGGTTGTTCTGCCATGGTAGCGTTTTAAACTTAAATTTTTTCTTTTTCAAAAAAACTTTTACGAATTTTTTAAAGATTAAAATTTTTAACGAATTTTGTTTTGCGATTTTTATAAAAAAATTTTTATATGACTTTAAATTATAGGTACGGGACAAATGAAAATAACGTGCTTAAAAAGAACTATTAAAATTTTTTAAAATATATTGTGGTGTTTATATAGCTTAGATATGTGGCTATATAAAAACCGTTATATTGTAGTAGTTTTTTTGTGTTCTACTCGCTCTAAACCATTATCTCGGAGTTTCTTCGACAGCTCCGTTATCAGCTTCTTCACTATCGCTAGTTTCTTTATTAATAATTCCTTTACCAACTTCTTTAGTAATTCCCTTATCATTTTCTTTATTATTACAATTTTCTTTTATCGTTACAATACCGGAATACATTCTATGGTTACATAGGGAATAAAAATTTTTGCTTGGCGGTTTTTACTTTTGTATCCGCATTTTTTCTTTAATCGTTCGTCGAATACTTTACTGTTTAAACATTCTACGAACCGAGTTCTCATAGTGTCAGTCTCAGTACCAGGAACCATAAGAGTAAACATGGTTGGTAATCCGATGAACGCGAAGGATGCTACGTAATCGCATTCTGGGTAAATATTTATGGTATCTTTGACCATATCTTCGAATTCGCTAAGCCATTCATCTCCTATTTGATCTAACGCGTCTGTTGGATCTGTGTTCAATGGACTCGTAAAGTTTAATGCGCGGAACGTAGGTGCATGTGTTAGAACCGAACAAATTATTCCCGAACGATGTTGGTTCCTGTAAGCGCGAGGGGGTTCGTAAACATCTTCCGTAAGCGTGGCTAGTTCTAACCTATTACACAAGGTTTGTAAATCGCCAGTTTGATTTATCGAGTTTAATTCGGTATCCATTCTTGTGGATGTAATTGTTTTGAGAAGGCAACAAAGAAAAAACAAAATTTTTTTTTATCCTAGACATTGGACTCGATAGGGCGGGGTGTCAATTTTTTTTAACTCCCTGGATATGCGGGGATTTTAAAAATTGAATTTTTCGAAACGCATTGAGTTGCCCGCCCTTTTTTTCTTGGTTTTTTGGGTTTTGTCCCAGCTCGGGTATTACTTACACTACTAATAAGGCTTTTTGAAAGCACTGTAGGACATAGATAAAATGCTGGTAATAAGCATTTTCTCCACTCCTCACAATGCTTTCAATTCTTTCAAGGACAAACTCCATTATTTAACCCTCAGGCTGCTAAGCGTGACTCACTGACCTTTTGCGGACATTGTTGATCAAGATCAAACTGCACAGAACGTGCAGTCTAATCTTGAATCTACACTGTTCGATAAGGAGATATCTTTCCCTGCAACAAATGTTTTAAGTAGAAAAACTTGTGTTTTTGTTGTTGGCTTGAAAGTTTCATTTGAATTTATTTAGCAGGATAAGGGTTAAGGCTTAATCAAATTGTTGCCTGAAGTGCTTTCAACTGGGACAAGTCTAAAGTTTTGTCATCTTGTGAAGAGTTAAAGTCTATAATCTCAAAGAAAGATATGAATGTTTTCCTTATTGACTAAAAGATATAAAAAAAAAGTGTAAGAAATATACTGCAACTGAAGAAGAATTTTTTTGCTCTATTTATAAGTCTTTACTGGCTGACAAATTTTAGACTGGTTCAAATTGAAAGCATTTTGTAGGCAACAAAATTGAGTGTGACTCAAATGATGGGATTTATTTTGAAGAAGGTTAAAAACATTGAGGGAAAGGAAGAAAATTCTTGTTAGCAGCTTCTTTTCCCTCAATGTATTTTGAAGCAATTAACACTCTCAAAGCCGATAAGATGTCAAAAGCATGTTTCATAGACGCATCTTGCAATGTATTGGATCACTGATTTTTTTTTTTCAAGAAATTTAAAACAGATATGTCACAGCAGTGTGATGCTGTAAAAATCTATAAAAAAAGACAAAATACTCTTTGAATTATTAGTTTAACCTGTCACCTAATGAACATTTTTATGATTTGGACATCGGTCGTCTGCAAATGCTTTGAATTTGGTCAAGTCCAAAATTACGTCGCGAATGCTTTCAATTCAGCTGAGTCCAAAATTATGTCATTTGATAGAGAGTTATCGTCGAATCATCTAAAATCGCAATACATGGAAGTTCTTGACCATTTTATTTTTCTTGTAAGTCACATGATACTGTGTTGAAATCGAGGCTGTTGATGTCATACCATTTATTAATATTGTTGTCGTGTGCAGAAATTGCAGGAAAATGAGATTTAGATCAGCATATCAGCAAACTTTAAAAACTAATTTTCAATACATGTCATTCCACTAACACAAAAACCCCTCGCCTAAAAAACTACAAATTATTTTCAAGATGAAACTGCATTTAAAATGAAACAACACTTCCACAAAGATTGCTGTTAATGGCTGGCCCATGACTGTTAGCGAGGGATGTTAAAGGTCAGTCTTTTTCTAAAATGGCGCTTTATTCTCACACTCCACGAATATACCTGCATAACAATATGGCTGCTCTGTGTCAGATGTGTCATGCTCACCAAAATATTTTTGTGAATATTCGAAAATAAATGAAGATGTCTTGTGTACTTGCAGTGCATTACTTGTTTAATAGGTACAGACAAGTGCGGTTTTATTTTTATGCCTGTAATTTAAGTTGGCAAACACCAAAGCTTAACAATGTGATTATCAGTGTTTCAAGGGTGACTCATTACCAGACAGCAAAATTTTAGACTGATCTAAATTAAAGTTTATAAAGATGACAAGTTCAATGCGGTAAGTATAACAGATATTTTGTTTGAAAGGGTAGAAAAATTGTGGAAAAAGGACAAAAAATATCATTTACCAGCATTTTCTCCTTTTCCCACAATATTTTCAAAAGTCTTCCATTTCAGAGTTGTGAAATACATGATTGTTTCAAAGACCAATTTCATCTTTTGAACCACATTATAAATTTTATCAACTGCAAATGGTTTGAGTTTGGACGTCTAAAATTTTTCTTGTCTGGTAAAGAGTTAACCCTTTACCACACAATGACGACTTTTAACACCCCTGATAGAGAAGGCTTTTGAAAACATTGTGGGAAAAGGAGAAAATGCTGGTTACCAGCATTTTCTCCTTTTTCCACAATGTTTTCTACCCTATCAAAGAAAAATCATTTCATATGAGCCACATTGAAACTGTCATCTGCAAATGCTTTCAATTTGGACAGGTCTAAAATTTTTCTTGTCTGGTAAAGAGTTAAGGTCTTTTTTCCCTTGGCCTACAATGGTTATGTCATCAATTTAGTTCTTTCAGGGTTAGCCCTTTACCAAACAGCCCATGTCTCAAGACCTTGAAGAAAAAGGCTTTTATAAACAGTCTGGTAATAGAAAAAAAAATAAAAATCCTGGTAAGCAGCATTTCTGTCATTTGCCCAAAACACTTTCAACCCTTTCAAAGAATAATCACGTTATTTGCACTTAATTTGTTGCCTGCAAAATTTGCTTTCAAAATGGATGAGTCTGAAAATTCATTGTCAAGTATGGGGTCCAATGTCAAATTTTCATTGTTGTGTCACATTGTAATTGAGCTGTTTTTCACTACCCTTCTGTTTATCTCCGAATCCACACCCCTCCAACATTACTCTTTCTCTTTAATAGAGAATAAAAGTTTTATGGCTTCTTTTTAGCTAACCCAATTAGATTAACCAGACAACGTGTTCTACTCTAAAACAATGTCATTTACATATTTATTTATTCATAGTCAATAAAATTGTCATTTAATTAACTTATTTGTTAACTTGTTAATTCATATTACAAATTTGCATCAGATGACTGTCAGTTACCACCCGTGTAAATTATGGATAATCCATATGAATTATGTTTTGATGAAGAAATACAATTGGATATAATTACAATTAGAAACACTGTGACAAAAATAAAGATGGCAGAGAGTTTTGAATTGAAAATTGCAAAACAAAAAGGTTTAATTTGACCTAGTTCCTTAAAGCTTACATGGTTTATAGTTTGACACTTTTATATGACAAAATAACCTCACTCTAGCTAATCACCTATCAATTAATATTCTGAAATAAGTTCCAAGTCTACATTTTTATACAGATGCCCTCTGATAGGCCTAGAGAAAATGTCTCAGCCAATCAGAGGATCTGTCTCTGAAAAATCCAGGGTTAAAAACTGACCCTAGGGTTATGGTCTGCTTACCATTTCTGTCAGGAATGTTTTGTGAAATCATGATAATACAGGTTTTCATTTTTTTTTTTCATGGCCTGGATTATTATCAAACAATCCTGTATTTCAATAACTTTAGAAAATGGCTTTAGAAAATGCTGTGGGAAAAGGAGAATACGCCAGTAATTTTTCCATTTCCCACCATGTTTTATATCCTTTCAAAAATCTTATTTTTTAACCCTCAAACTTAATTTATTGTCTGAAAATGCTCTCAATTGTAAAAAGTCTAAAATTGTATGGTAAAGAGTTAACCCTTAGACCACTTTTCACAACTATTGTTGCCTTTGTGATCTATACTTTCCATTTTGCTGAGACACTCATAATGGACAAAAGCTACCTTAAAACTGCAATTATTTCAGTTTTATTTGTAGACTCAAAGTCTCTGTATAGTCTGTTCAGCGCTTTAACTCTTTACAAAACAAGCCCTGGTTTTCACAACCCTGGAAAGGAAAGCTTTTGAAAAACTTGTGGGAAAAGGAGAAAATGCTGGTAACAAGCATTTTCTCCTTTTCCCACAAGGTCTTCTACCCTTTCAGTGACAAATTTCATAAATCGAGACACTTTTGTTGTCTGCAGATGCTTTCAATTTGGACCAGTCTAACATTTTGTCGTTTGGTAAAGAGTTAAGGATTTAAAGTTTTCAACAGATCAGTAAATTACCATGAAAAGTGCATTCATAACACTGATTATCTCTGATTGAAAAGTGAACAAGTCTTGTTCCATCTGTCACAATGGCCTGCCTGAAGTGTGCCCATAAAAACATTACCAAGACTGACAAATGTGATATGTCAGGAAGAGCTCAGATTAACTTTTTGCGAAATAATTCCAAATTCTAATGAAGCCTTGGAAGGAGGCATTAGAAAAATATGGTGGAAAAAGGAGAAAATGCTGGTAACTATCATAATGCTCCTTTTCTCCCACTATGTTTCTATCCAAAGGAAATATGATCTCATCATCTTTGTATGATTCCATCTATTATATTATCTGCAAATACTTTCAATTTGGATGAGTCTAAAATTGTGCTTTCTAGTAAAGAGCTTACTCTAAGCCTGCTAGCCACCTCACCCCTACAGGTGAGAGGCTTTTGTACTTTGGATTGTTTGGTAAATGGTCAAAGATGCAGATAATGTCTGTTCAAAGCTGTTTTGGCAAGAATATTCCAACTTGTAAAAATAATAAGAAATAAGACCAGATGGCACTGGAGCAGTCTGATCTTTGTCTACATTGTCTGCTAATGCACCAAGCTTCCAGGCTATGTTAGTGTTCTTAACTTGGAGAGGAAATTACTGCCTTTACAACACAATTCCAAGTTTTAAAGACCTTGAGAAAGAAGGCTTTAGAAACATTGTGAGAAAAGAAGAAAATGCTGATAAAAGCATTCCATTGTTTTAGCTTGCAAGTTGTTGTCTGCAAATTTTGTCAAGTCCAAAATTCTGTTGTGTGGTAGTGAGTTAAAGGCCCAGTAGAAGCCAAAATATCAAAGCAGGTGTCATAATACATTTAAATTTAAATCATACCATTTAAAAGTATAGAAAATATTGTGAAGATGACAGACTGTTATTGTGTGCTAGGGCCATGTGTTAGTCATTGGCAGAAAAAAAGAATTTTAAAATCAGGCAAAAAGTAAACAAAAGACACAGCTACCTGGCTGGTTTTAACCTAGTTTTGAAATTAATTTCTCTGTCAGCTACTAACACTGTGACTGACCGGATAATGACAGATTGTCATCTTCACAATAATTTCCATACTTTTAAATAGTATGATCTAAATTTAAATGCATTCAAACACCCGCTTTGTTTACTTTTGGCCTTTATTGTTACTTTAATCTTGTACAGACCAGTCTAGATTTTTAATGACCCTGAAAAGGAAGGCTTTGGAAAACAATGCATGAGGAGGAGAAAATGCTGGTCACCAAAATTTTCTCCTTTTCCTGCAAGGTTTTCTACCCTTTCACAGACAAATTCCAACAATTGAGCCACATTTAATTTGTCGTCTACAAAAGCTTTGCATTTGGATGAGTCTAAAATTTTGTCATTTGGTAGAGTTAACCTTTTACCACACAATGACGACTTTTAACACCCCTGAAAGAGAAAGCTTTTGAAAACATTGTGGGAAAAGGAGAAAATGCTGGTTACCAGCATTTTCTTCTTTTCCCACAATGTTTTCTTCCCTTTCAAAGAAAAATTATTTCATATGAGCCACATTGAAACTGTCATCAGCAGATGCTTTCAATTCGGACAGGTCTAAAATCTTGTCGTGTGGTAAAGGGTTAATCAAACCATGACTGAGCCACTTACTGCTATGCCTCTGACAAAAAAAATATTTGCAGTACATGTATTTTAGATATTTCAGACAGTGACCAGGATATTTAATACATTCTGATCTTGATCTACAGAACCAGCAAAATCCACACCACAAGTTCTTCTCTTGCATTCAATTGCAGTTATCTTTGGTTCATATCTTTTTTTAAAATTGAATGTCTGCAAAGTTATCTGCTGCTATCGGGGGGTTTTAATTTTGACACCATTGTGGGTGTTCAGTCCCTTTATTTCTTGACCAAACAGTCTTTATTTCAATGACTTTTGAGCAAGAAGGTTTTTTTGTCAACATTGTGGGAAAAGGAAGAAAATAATGGTTACCAGCATTTTCTTCTCTTCCAACAATGACTTATAAACTTTCAAAGACAAAATTTGATGCCATCTTTTTGGCTACCATTAGCAATTTGCTTCCAGTTTGGATATTTCTGAAATTGTCTTATCAAATAGAGTTTAAAAACAAAAATTTTGCTCCTAAAATAACATACCTCATGTGCAGTATTGTCAAAGTGTCATCCTATTGAAACTCTATCTAATTATCATCCTCATTTAAGCAAATCATTTAACTCTATTGTTTTGATTTAAATCTGATCCAATCTGATTCTTCGATCCTATCTTTCTGATCAAGGTTAATTGGTTTGTATAGAAATTGTTACAATAGAGTCATGACTTGTATGTCATCAGACTGTGCTGATAGGCTTCTTTTTCATGATTCGGTCATTAAAATTTACCCTGTACGTAACGATTATCAGTGTTTTAACGGCCGTACAGATGAGAGCAAAACATTGTGGAGAAAGAAGAAAATACTGATAAGCAGCATTTTCTTCTTTTTCCGGCAATGTTTTCTACTTTTTCAAAGACAGAAATCATGATTTGGGCTACTCCTAATTTATCATCAGAGCAGATACTTTCAGATTGGACAAGTCTAGAATTGTGCCCTATGGTAAAGAGCTACTCATTACTTACCCTAACTCAGATGATGCATGTTTACGACCCTGAGGTAGAAGACTTTCAGCATGAGTATTAGTGGAAAAAGAGTAAATGCCAATAAGTAACATTATTTTTTCAAAAACAGATTCTTTTGAATCACATATAATTTGTCATCTGCAAATGCTTTCAGTTTGGATAAGCCTAAAATTTAGTTGTGTGGTTAACCCTTTACCACACAATCATGACTTTTAACAACTCTTTGAAAACAGAGTTTTGGAAAACATTGTGAGACAAGAAAATGTTGGTTATCAGCATTTTCTCCTTTTCCCACGATGTTTTCTACCTAAAACAGACAGATCCCACCATTAGAGCCATAACTAATTTGTTGTCTGCAATTACTTTCAATTTGGATGCGCCTATAATTTTGTTATGTGGTAGAGGGTTAAAAGGTAAGGTGACATGATTTGTTGCATGATTAATGAGCTAGATTCAAAGATTTCTTTAACGTTACCTTTTGTAATCTCTGCATGTGATTACGACAATTTCGTCAGTTTTTGCCCCGAGTAGACCAAGATCAGACATCACAGAATATTTAACCCTTTAACCCTTTACCACACAACCCCAAGTTTTAACAACCCTGAAAAAGAAGGCTTTTGAAAACATTGTGGAAAAAGGAGAAAATGCTGGTAACAGTGTTTTCTCCTTTTCCCACAATGTTTTCTACCTATCCAAGAGCAGATACTTTAATTTGAAAACCTTTGAATTATCGTCTATAAATTCCTTCAATATGGATGATTCTAGAATTTTGCGGTGTGGTAAAGAGTTAACGAACAATCCCTGAGGAAGACTGTTTTTGAAGACTTTTTTGGAAGAGGAGAACATGCTTGTAACCAGCATTTTCTCCTTTTTCCCACAAATTGCTATCTACTGTGTCAAGACCATTTTTAATCGGTCGTTGTGAGCCGGACGATTAGAGAGACCACAACTTTGGAAATCCGTCTGCTGAGGGCAAACTGATCTAACTGCAACTCATGACAGCTTTTTCCTACAGTCTAATAACACTAATACTAGCTGTTGTGACCTTATTACTTTGAACTTTTAACCCTAATAAGCCATAAGGAATGGTGTCAGTGATAAAGCAACAACTTATGAATGAAACAGGAGTGAATCCAGGAGTATCGGATTATGTTACAAGCACACCTTGTGTTGAAAAGGTGATAGGTCATTTGGCCTGGAGCAAGGATAAACTTGCAGTGAAAAGGAATTTGTAAGAAAACATTGCTTTAAAAGAATTTGAAAATTTAGATTGTTTTGCCTTGGAGCAAACTGATGTACATGCTGGTGGTTAAAGCTGTTTAAAAAAGTAATCTGCCGTTGGTAGTTTAATGTAAGCGAGGTAAAGTGTGTGAAGCAGTGTGGGACAAAGGATGTAGATTTGTTTAAGAGTTATTACCCTAGTGGAGAAGCCATTACATAAACATTTTCAGAATGGTCTGGTTATCCCACGCTTTCAACCTTAGAAACCAGACTGTCCATTCACAATACTGACCAGCATATATTTGATTAAGCATCTTTCTGCATAGGATGTATTAAACTTTGGGCTACTAAGCACGAATTTATGACCCTTTCCGAACATTGTAGATCAAGATCAGACTGTATACTACATCCTGTCTGATTTTGTATCGTTATTGTCGGACAAGAAGATATTTTTTCCAAAACAAAAATACCTTTGAAGTAGTAAAGAACTGGGTTTTTATTGTCAGCTTGAAAGTTTCATTTCACTTATTTAGCAGGTTAAGGGTTAAATTGTTTTCATAACCCCTCTTCCTCTCCTTCCAACCACAGCTCTACCATTTTACACGACTAACATGTTTCTTTTTGATGACATTCTTAAGACTGTAATCAGTCTATTAACCGTAGGCCACACAATCTTGTCAGGCTATAAAAATGTAGTGGGAAAAACAGCATACATGTATTAAGCATGTTCTCTTCTTCCTCACAGTGTTTTTTCATCATTTGAAAGATTTTCAACATTTTGTCATTTGGTAGAGTTAAACAGAGTGTCACGGAGAGAGGTTAGATATATAAGCACTTGAAACCTGCCTCGCTGTTGAGCTAGCTTTTACAGCGATGCGGTTTGGTGTATTTCTCTCCGTGATAGTTAAGCAACGTGCTCTAGGTTAGTGCCTGGATGGGTGACCAGGCCGTTGCACATCACATTTGGTGGCAGAGGTGGGATAATGACAACTGCCGGACTGGAGTTGCCTTACCCATGTATAGTCCCCTGGTTTATTTATATATACATGTTTGTATATAAGTCTCGAGGTCGAGACTTGTCGAAGGGGGAAGTAATGTCACGGAGAGAGGTTAGATATATAAGCACTTGAAACCTGCCTTGCTGTTGAGCTAGCTTTTACAGCGATGCGGTTTGGTGTATTTCTCTCCGTGATAGTTAAGCAACGTGCTCTAGGCTAGTGCCTGGATGGGTGACCAGGCCGTTGCACATTACAAGAGCATTTTCTTAGATGGAAAAAATCCTGAAACTGCAATACAAAAAACTCACTTAACGTCATATTTTCCATGTCTGAATCAGCAGACCAGGGAAAAAGCCTCTTCGGAGAGCTCAGATTCAGACCAGATTCAGACCAGACTGCACAGAACATGCAGTCACTCAAATTTTGGATCTGCTATTCCTATTACTCGAGATATCGTAGTCAAGACAGCAATGACCCTGCAATACTTAGGCTGCTTTTCCACGCTTATCAGATCTATTTCATTAATTGAGCGCTTTAGTGTAAAACTCTCAGTAACATGTCTCATCAGCATACTGGTTGACTCATCCTCTCCATATTCCACATTAAAAGCACACGGTTTACTGTAGTGATGCTCTTGCTCATTACAATGATTCAATACAATGGCCCATGTTCTCCAGTGACATATATATAGTTGCTTTTGAAGACAATAAAAGATCAAGATCAGACTGTCCTTTGAATGCAATGCAGATCAGTATCACAGACATACATATTGAATATCTTGTCTGTTTATGTATGATTCATATGAAAAAAAAACTTGACACTGAAATTGTAATGTTTGGATATTGTTTTTCTGACTATAAAAGGCC